>CM073736.1:63469244-64669244 GCA_037113605.1 Calophaca sinica
AGAAAAGGTTTCAGTATAATCTATACCTTCCTCTTGTGAATACCCTTGAGCTACAAGTCTAGCTTTGTTTCTTACCACTTTGCCATCTTCATCAAGTTTGTTTCTGAAAATCCACTTGGTTCTAATGGCTTGCTTATCCTCTGGTGGAGGCATAAGCTTCCAAACATCATTTCTCTGAAATTCACTGAGCTTTTCTTGCATAGCAAGTATCCATCTATCATCTGTTAGTGCTTCATCAATTGTCTTGGGCTCTATTTCTGATAGCAATGCAAAGTCAGAGTGTTCCCTAAGAGATGATCTAGTTCTAACTCTATCACTTGGTTCACCAATAATCTGGCCCTTTGGGTGATGAGGTTTGAACTTCCAGTCTGTTTTAGTCTCTTCTTGAGTCTTATCATCAGACGCAGAATCAGAGTCAGCACCTGTGACACCATTGTCTGTTTCTTTGCTTATCTGTAAATCTGCAAAGACCTCATCTAGCTCTGACGTTTCATTGTCGGGCTTCTTGTCATCAAATCTCACATGCATAGATTCATCAACAATTAATGTTTCTTTGTTGTATACTTTGTAAGCTTTAGAGCATTCAGAATATCCCAAAAAGATAGCTTTGTGTGATTTTGAATCAAATTTTACAGCTTCTGCCCAAAAGTGCTTTGCAATATTAGTTTCGTGAATCATGGTTCTGGCCATCTCTTGAAAGGATCTATTTTTCCTTTCTACAACATCATTTTGTTGTGATGTTATAGAGGATGAAAAATTGTGAGAGATGCCATGCTCATCACAGAAGTTTTGAAATGATTCATTTTCAAATTCTTCACCATGATCATTTCTAATTGTTGTAATACAAAAACCTTTTTCATTTTGCACTTGTTTGTAGAAAATAGAAAATATTGCAAATGACTCATCCTTGTGATCTAGGAATTTTACCCATGTCCATCTAGTATAGTCATCAATAATTACTAGGCCATATTTCTTTCCAGACAAAGATGTAGTTCTAGTTAGTCCAAACAAATCTAAATGCAAAAGCCCAAGTGGCCTTGAGGTGGAAACAATATTTTTGGATTCAAAAGACGATTTTGTTTGTTTCCCTTTTTGGCATGCTTCACAAAGAGCATCAGATTGATACCTAAGATTTGGTAAGCCTCTAACAAGTTCTTTCTTGTTAAGCTTTGAGATTAACCTCAAGCTAGCATCAACTGACAAAAAGCATTTTACATTTTGATTTGCCAACTCAGAAAGTTTTATTTTATAAATATTGTTCTTTCTCTTTGCTTTAAAAAAAATGGAGCCATCTTTCTTGCACTTGACTATACAGGTATTATCACTAAAGCCAACATCATAACCACTATCGCATAATTGACTTAGACTTAGTAAGTTATGCTTCAGGCCATCAACAAGTAAAACATTTCAATTGAAGGTAGAAATTTCTCACCAACTTTTCCATTTCCAATGATTTTATCTTTTTTGTTTCTTTCGAAGCCCACTGTTCCACTTTCTTAAGTTGGAGTTCTTGGAACATACGCCTTTCTCCCGTCATATGACGTGAGCAACCACTGTCCAAGTACCAGGACTAGTGTTTCAACTCTGTTGCTAAGCAAATCTGCAACATATACAATCTTGTCCTTAGGTACCTAAATCTTTTTGGGTCCTCTTTTGTTAGTTCTAGAAGGAAACTTGTCCTTCTTGTTTTTCAATTCATAACAAGTACTTCTAATGTGTCCTTTCTTATTGTAGAAGGTACAAAGCAGACAGTCACTATGATTTTTGGTATCTTTGGTTTTCAAATTTGTGTTTCGAAAAGTGGGTTCCTCTGGTTTGTAACCAAGACCCCGTTTACCATTTTGGCTTACGCCCCAAATCATAGATGCTTGTTTGCTTCGTGTAACACACTCAGCAAGGAATCTTTAAAAATCCTCTTCATATTTTGAAGAGTTACATTCAACTTTTTCCTTAGTTTTAGAGCTGTCACTCACCAGACGGTGATTTTCAGCTTTGAGCTTCTCATTCTTCTCATTGAGTATTTGAAATTCTTTTGAAGGTTTTGAGAATTTCTTTTTCAAAGATTTATACTCAGTGTTGAGCTTAGAAGACTCATCTAATAGTTCATCAAAAGCTATTTCAATGTCAGAAGATGGGTTAGAATCTTCCTCTTCTTCTTCTTTGTCACTCTCTGACCCTATGGTAGCCATCAGAGCCATATTGCTTGTTCCTCATCATTATCAGACGATGATGAATCAGAATCATCCCATGTTGCCATGAGACCTTTCTTCTTCTTGCCTTTGAAACCACCTTTCCTTGGTTTCTCTTTCTCGAGTTGTGGACATTCAGACTTGAAATGTCCAGGCTTTTTGCACTCGTAACAAGTAACTTGGCTTTTGTCCTTGTAGTGCTTCTCATCCCTTGAGTCCTTCTTGTGGAACTGCTTCCTGAACCTTCCTTTGTTTTTCCACATACGTAGAATTTTCCTTGATATTAAGGAAATTTCTTCGTCTGTGCTCTACCACTCTCATCAGACTATCCTTCATCTGCTTCTAGTTTAGCTTGATGTGCTTTGGAGGAGGATGCTTTGTTTGTAGAATTCAAAGCAATGGACTTTGATTTCTTAGGAGGTTCTTCTTCATCTTGCTTAAGCTCATGAGCTCTCAAGGAACTTAAAAGATCTTCAAGACGCAAGACATTCAGGTCCTTGGCTTCTTAAATAGCCATGACCTTAGGTCTCAACTTCTTTGGCAGGCTTTTTAAGATTTTCTTCACGTGATCAGCAGTGGTATAACTTTTCTTAAGAACCTTTAGACCAAGAACTAGTGTTTGGAATCTTCCAAACATAGTTTCAATGCTTTCACCCTCTTCCTTTTTGAAGAGTTCATATTGTCTAACCAAGATATTAGCCTTAGTTTCTTACACTTGGGAAGTACCCTCATAGGCCAAAGCAAATGAGTCCCAAATTTCTTTGGCATTTTTATTCTTTCCGCATTTCTCGTATTCCCTCTCAGAAATTGCACAGATAAGGTAATATCTTGCTTTCTGATGTAGTTGATAAGCTTTCTTTTGCTCATCTTCCCATTTGTCCCTAGGAATGGGTTTATTCATGGAATCAACTGGTTCAGTATATTGTTTTTGAACCATATCCCATAGTTCGAGTTGTTGAGACTTGAAGAAGGTTTTCACTTTATCTTTCTAGTAGTCATAGTTTGTTCCAGTGAACAAAGGAGGACGGTTAATGAAACCACCGGCTTCGTTGCTTGCCATGTATAAAGAAAAAGATCTTTTCCTCTTACACTATTAAGTGCTCAACTAAGAGGCCGAGCCTTGATACCAATTGAATGTGGCAAAAACACAAGAAAGGGGGGTTTGAATTGGGTTTTAGAAATCTTTTCTTAAAACTTGTGTATTTTTGAAAACCTTTTCAAAACAACTCATTAAAAAAATAGTAATGAAAACAAGTAAAGAGAAGAGAAGAGAAGAGAAGAGAATGACATAGTGATTTATACTAGTTCACTATCACCTGATAGCTACATCTAGTCCCTTCGCACACTTGAATGATTTCTGCACTATAATCAACCTGATTACACTTGAGATTATACTACTGTCAAACTGCTATACTCACAACTTCTTAGAACGACTTAGTACAGTCAAGCCTCTAAGGAATGCAGCCGATACTGGGCTAAATACAGTGTTCAAAAGTAGTTTGAAATAATATCAAATAACTCTCAGCAAAGGATATACAATGGAAAACTCAAGCACAAAGAATAACTTTCAAACTGAAAGAGTAAAACGTTTAAGTGCTTGTTCAATGTGATCTCAGATGCTGGGAACAATTTCTTGGTTGCTCACTTCGTTAACCTACTTAGTGAATGAAGTAAGGTATATATAGCTAGGGTTGTGAATAGTGCCGTTGTGACCTAACAACTCTTTTCACCAAAGGTCAAAACTTCAGATCCCCTTTTTGTGGCTTTAGCAAGTCACGTCGCTTTCCACTTTGCTCAAAGCATACTGACACAGCCGACAAAATCAGAATCTTTGTCCCTTGTGAGCTTTTTGAATATGAGACACTTCTTGAGCAAGTTTTCTGATGATCAAAACCGTTGACACTTCCTTTGGTCTTTGATTCCGCTTACATTAGAATACTTCATAAATGAGGTATCTTAAATACATGAAGGAGCCTTAAATGAATACTCAGTCTGATTTCCTATCAGAGCATCTATCAAACAGACAATGCTTGTTACTAAGATACTCTGTTCACCAGAGTGAGCTTGAAATAGAGCTAGGTTCTTCAGTACAGAATTTGTTGGCCTTTCATATAGGAGAGTCATGTAGAATTGGACGAAGGCTTCCACAGTGTAGTCTAACCATAGTCTGTTTATGCGTTGACCAAATAACAGAGTGTTGACCAAAAACAGAGTGTGGTCTCACCAGAGCTTGATCTACTAGAGCGTTGACTAACAACAGAGCATTGACCATATTAGAGCATGTCTCACCAGAGCTTGGTCATCCAGAGCGTTGACCAACAACAGAACGTTGACCATTTCAGAGCATGTCTCACCAGAGCTTAGTCTTCCAGAACGTTGACTAACAATAAGAGCGTTGATCATTTCAGAGCGAGGCAAACAGACGATGACGTCAGCATTTTTTAGAGGATCAATGTCAGACTCAGATTCATGGAACTAAGTGTGAAATGCACACTTTCACTTAGTCTTCTGAGATAATTCCTTCTGATAAATAGTGACTTCTGCACACTTACAAACACATCAGAGGATAAATTGTTTTAATAACTATTTGTTATCATCAAAACAATTAAGGATCATTGTTTCTGAATCCACTTGATTCCAACATATCTTACGTTCTGATTTAGTAAAAGATGCTTTCTTTTGTTCAGGATCCCATTTATCCCTAGGAATTGGGATTCTCTTAGCATTAACAGGTTCGGTATATGACTTTTCAACCATATCCCAAAGTTCGAGTTGTCATGACTCAAATAAGGTTTTAACTTTATCTTTCCAATAGTCATAGTTTATTCCAATGAACTAAGGAGGACGGTTAACGTGACCACCAGCTTCGTTGTTTGCCACAAATAAAGTATAGGATCTTTCCTCTCACATTAGTTAAGTGCTAAACCAAGAGGCCGAGCTCTGCTACCAATTGGAATTGAGAAAAACACAAGAAAGGGGGGTTTGAATTGGGTTTTAGAAATCTCTTCCAAATACTTGTTTTTGAAAACCTTTTGCAAAACAACTTTTCAAACAAAGATAACTAAAGAAAGCAGTAAAGAGAAAGAACAGGAAACAGTGATTTATACTAGTTTACTACCACCTGGTAGCTACGTCAAGTTCCTTCACCACACTGAAGGATTTCTCCACGATAATCAACTGATTGCACTTTAGAGTATACTACTGCCAAACTGGCTATACTCTTAACTTCTTAGAACGACTTAGTACAGTCAAGCCTCTAAAGAAATATAGCCACTACTGGGCTAAATACAAGTGTTCAAAAATACTTTGAAATAATATAAGCAACTATTAGCAAAAGAGGATTTACAATGAAAGCTTTAAGCACACGGTTGACTTTCTAAAAGAAAGAATAAAACTTTTGAGTGTAGCTCACTTGGTCTCAGAGACTTGGAATATTTCCTGGTTTCTCACTTCTCAGTTTTGTTCACAATAGTTTCATTTTACTTCTTCAGTGATTTGAGTAAGGTATATATAGCTAGGGTTCCAAATAGTGTTGCGGTGACCTAGGCAGGTCTTTCACTAATAAACAAAACTTGAGATACGCTTTTTGTGGCTTTTAGTGAGTCATGTCATTTTCAACTTTGCTTTCGTACACTGACACAGTTGTCTAAAGTAGTATCTATCCTTTTGTGATCCTTTTTGAACTTATGATCCTTTCAGAGAAAGGAAAATCTGATGATTATATTTGTTGACATTCTATTTGGCCTTTGATTCATCGTACATGAGAAGATCATCAATGAGGTTTCTTTAATGCTTAAAATAGCCTTTAATGCTTCACTCAGTCTGGTTTCCAACCAGAGGCATCTTCTACCAGATGATGCTTGTTACTGAGATACTCTACTTACCAGATTAAGCTTGTACCAGAGGCAAGTTCTTCAGAGCATAGTTTAACTTAGGCTTTCATCTACTAGAGTCTTGTAGTACCAGAAGCAGGTTTCCAACAGAGCGTAGTCCTACCGGAGCTTGGTCTTACCAGAGCATGGTCTACCAGAGGGTTGACTACCAGAGCATCTTACCAGAGTGTTGACTATCAGAGCAAAGCTGTCAGGCACTGACATCATCAGCTCTTACCAGATGATCAATGTCAGACTCAGAGGAATAGACCACAGGGTGAAATACGCACAGAGCCAAAGCTTTCTGAGACAGTTCCATCTGATGAATAATGACTTACTCACTAATTTCTGCACACTAACAAACACATCAGAGGATAAATTATTCTTTTCATTATTTGTTATCATCAAACAATTAAGGGTCATTGTTTCTGAATCTACTTGATTCCAATAGACTTAAGAGGATTTATATAGTTAAGATATGTTAAAATCATGGAATCGTTCAAAAAATTGTTTGAAAAGAGTTTTATGACTATAATTGTGATTAATCAATATCTATATTTATATCTATCTATCTATCTATCTATCTATCTATCTATCTATCTATCTATCTATCTATCTATCTATATCTATATATCTATGTCTATATCTATATCTATATAATATACAATGAAAAATGTTTTTAAAATGGAAAGTTACAAATGGCATCTAAATACAACAATTAACAAAACAACTCAGCTCCAAATGGCATGCTAATAAGAATTCCTTCCAAATAATCTATGGGACGCCCCAGCAGTACCCCGCCTTTATGTAAGACCCCCCCACTGGTAACTACTCGCAGGCCGATCTAAATTCATCATGGCCGTCTCTACTTATTCTCATAATCGTTTAGTCACCACCCCACTTATCATGTTCGAAGATGCATGGCAATCTAGCATATCGTCAACAGGTACGACTCGTCCATACTGCAACGAGTCCCTGCCCATACTGTGACAAGGTTCGTCAAGTGCGAGCAAGTCCACCAATCATCATCAACCACGGGCAAGTCCATAAAACATATCGTAACAAACATTCGTTAGTTACTATCAACTATCGACTCTAATCATCATTAACTTATTCCTTAAGGAGAATGAAGAAGCGTCCCTTACATTTGTGTTAAGGGTTGAATTGTTCGTCACAATTGTAGCAAAGGTCGCGTTCCTAGCGTGAGGCGATTTCTTCGGGTGATAATTTTGGGAATTGGACATGGGAAGCTATAGGGAGGAGGGTGCAGAAGAGGGTGATGATGTGGTGTTTGGGTTTGATGATGAAATGGGTGAGGGCTGATGTAGCGGTTTTCCACAAAATGGCCGATGACGGTCTTAGATTTTATCCCGTCAGAGTTTAGCAAGCACGGTGTCCTATGAGAAAGAAATGGGTTGTAGGCCTTGCACCTCTCTGCATACCAGAAATGAATCAACTGAGAAGAAAATGATGGGGAAGGCCAACAATGCGCTTTTGTTAATCACTCAAACTCAGCGAGGTAGGAATTAATGGAACCTTATTGTTGGAGTTTAAACAAAGCACTGCTTTATTGGAACCTAAACGATTGAGAAGTTTAGACCCTCATTGATTTTGATGATAACAAAGTATTTGCAAGTGAACAACTTATCTTCTAATAAGTCTTGATGTGCATGTATTAAAGTTACTTATATTTTATAAGTCACTCAAGCTAGAAGAAGCAAATCACAAGAGTTTGAATACATTCCACGTGTGCCTGCATCCGGTTCACTCTAACGTCTTGTGTAAAGTGAGCATCCGGTAGTGTTATCTTTTGACACGTGGATTACCCAATTGTTGCGAGCGTACGTCCATTGTTTTGAGCGAGCATCTAGCCTATTAATGAATCACGTGATGGTCACGTTTTTGCTCTTCTCCTCAGCTAGCTTGGAGCGGAATTCGAATTTGATTTTGTGCGCTCAGTTTGATGTACGAGGTATCAAAGGTGACACCTTTAGTATAAGACAAAATTCGTACATGGCAATTGTGAAAAGCAGATAGTACAAAAATGGTAATATGTACTATTCTGATAATTCTCTGGAAAGGAAGAAAATGATTGCATTTCAAATTACCTCACTCAATGATATGAAGCTGAATTTACTACAACGGTAATACCCTCAAGGACTCCTATAAATACCCCAAGGTATTCATTAAAGAAGGTTGCCAAAAACTGCTAGAAACTATATTCTGAAAGTGCTATTACTCAAGTGAGCAATCAAGTTTTGTGCCAAGTTTCTGGACACCAAAAACTGAACCTCATCGTCTGATATTATTTCTTTTAGAAAGTTATTGTTTTAAGCTTAATCTTTTCATCCTCTCTGTGAGAGTTATTTGATTGTATTCAAAGATACTTTGTGAAAATTGTATTGCCTAGTTAAGGCTTGATTCCTCAAAGGCTCGAACGTACTGAGTTGTTTTGAGAAGTTAAGAGTATTGTCAAGTTTGTGACAGTAGAATACTCTTAAGAAAATTCGTAATCAATTGATTATAGTGGAAAATCTTTCAGGAACGAAGGGACTAGACGTACCTACCAGGTTGGTGGTGAACTAGTAGAAATCGTTGTGTCTCTTGCTTTACTGCTTTACATTTATTCTTATCTTGCTAAGAAAAACAAGTTTTCATAAACTGTATTTCCAGCGTCTGGTCATACTCCAGCATTCGATAACAAACAGTTTTAAAATCTAGTGTTCAAAAGTGTTTTTAACTTAAAGTTTGCGAAAATTTTTCAACACAATTCAACCCCTTTCTTGTGTCCACGTTCAGTTGGTACCAGAGCTTGGCCTCTTGGTTGAGCACTTAACAGTGTCAAGAGAAAAGATCCTATATTGTGAACATGTCTGCAGAAGGTGATCACATGAACCGTCCTCTTCTATTTACTGGAGAAAAATTTGACTACTGGAAAGATAAGATAAAAGCTTTCTTTGAGACACAACAACTTGAGTTGTGGGATATTGTTGAAAGTGGTTACATTCTTCCCACTAATGCTGTTGGTGTTGCAATAGCCAGAGAAAATTGGAATGATGGGCAAAAAAAGAGATATCAAACCAATCAAAAAGCTAGATTCATTCTTATCTGTGCTATGTCAGAAAAGGAATATGATAAATGTGGCAAATTTGATACTGCCAAAGAAATTTGGGATTCTCTTGTTTTATCTTATGAGGGCTCTGCCCAAGTAAGAGAGACTAAAGATAGCATGTTGGTTCACCAATATGAGCTGTTCAATATAGAAGATGGTGAAAACATTGAATCTATGTTTGGAAGGTTCCAAACACTGGTTCATGGGTTACAGGCCCTTGGAAAAAGTTATACCACACCTGACCATGTGAGAAAGATCCTGAGAAGTTTGACCAAGCAGTGGAGATCCAAAGTCACTGCTATTCAAGAAGCAAAAGATTTAAATGTCTTAAGACTTGAAGATCTCTTGAGTTCTTTGAAAGCTCATGAACTTGAACTGAATGAAGAAGAACCTGTGAAGAAAAACAAGTCTATTGCTTTGAAAGTCAACAAACATAAAGCCAGTACTTCTAAAGCCCTTCAGGCTGAAGAAGAATCAGAAGATGAAGCTTCAGAAGGAGACGTTGATGGGTCGGATGACGAGCTTGCGATCATATCTAAAAAGATTCAAAGAATGTGGAAGAAAAGAAACTTCAAAAGAAAATTCCAGAAGAAAGATGTCGAGGACAAGAAGGAAAGAAAAGACAAAAGCCAAGTTGTTTGCTATGAATGTAAAAAGCCTGGACACTTCAAATCTGAATGTCCTAATCTTAAGAAGAAGCCCACATGAAGTTCATTCAAGGGAAAGAAGAAGAGTCTCATGGCCATATGGGATGATCTGGATTTATCCTCCTCTGAGGAAGATAATGAAGAAGAAGCCAATCTTGCCCTTATGGCAAATACTGATCTAGACTCAGAAGAAGAAATTGAAGAGGTAATAATATATGATTCTTATTCTGAACTTCAACTTGCATTTGATGATCTTCTTAAGGACTCTGCCACTCTCTCCACTGAGTATAAAGCTTTGAAAAAGAAATTTTCAAAATTATCCCAAGAATTTCAAGTTTTGAAAAATGAAAACTCAAAGCTCAGTGAAGCGAACCAGAAGCTGAAAACTGAAAATCAGCGTCTGGTGGATAGTCAGCACTGGTAACGTGTCAGCTACCAGAAGCTGAGAGCGCTCAACCTGAAAGCTTTGAAGCTAAAGGCAATCCTAGGTGTAAATCAAATGATTATGAATATGCATTTTAAAAGTTTCTTGTAGAGAGTGTAACTCGAAGCAAGCAAGCTTCAATGATTTGGGGTGTCAGTAAAACGACAACTCAAGGTCTTGGTTACATATCAGATGAACCCTCTTTAGAAAATAAAAATCCTGCATCTGATAAATCCAATGATCACAGTGAATGCTTGCATTGTACTTACTGCAATAAACCTGGTCATTTGAAAAGTGCATGTACTGTTTTGAAGACTAAGAAGGACAAGTATCCTTTAAGAACTAACAAGAAAGGACCCAAAAAGATATGGGTACCTAAAGATAAAATAGTCTATGTTGCAGACATGCTTAGCAACAAAGTCAACACACCTATCTTGGTACTTAGACAGTGGATGCTTGCATCACATGACGGAAGAAGGATTTGTTGGTTTCGGAGGAAACCAGAAAGGTAAAACAGTTGGAATTGGTCGCATTGGTAAAGGCTCTCTTCCCTCTATTGATAATGTACTTTATGTTGAAGGAGTAAAGCATAACTTATTGAGCATAAGTCAATTATGTGACAATGGTTATGATGTCATTTTTACAGAAACTGGATGTTCAGTAAAAAGCAAGAAAGATGGCTCTATTTTCTTTACTGCAAAGAGGAAACAAAATATTTATAAAATTGATCTTTCTGAACTTGCAAAACAAGATGTCAAGTGTCTCATGTCTATTGAAGATGAGCAATGGACTTGGCATAAAAGATTGGGTCATTCCAATTTGAGATTAATCTCAAAATAAAACAAGCACAGTCTTGTTAGAGGCTTACCAAATCTTAAATTCCAATCTGATGCTCTCTGTGCGGCATGTCAAAGAGGAAAACAAGTTAAAACTTCTTTTCATTCTCAAAATGTTGTTTCAACCTCTAGACCACTTAAGCTTTTGCATCTTGATCTTTTTGGTCCAACAAGGACAACCTCTTTAACTGGAAAGAAATATGGATTAGTCATTGTTGATGATTTTACTAGATGGACATGGGTTATATTCCTCGCCCAAAAGAATGAGTCATTCAAGGTATTTACTATTTTCTGCAAGTCAGTTCAAAATGAAAAAGGATTTTGTATTTCTTCAATTAGAAGTGATCATGGGGGAGAATTTGAAAATGAAAACTTTCAAAAATTTTGTGAAGAAAATGACATCTCCCACAATTTCTCCTCTCCTAGAACACCACAACAAAATGGTGTTGTAGAAAGGAAAAATAGGTCCCTCCAAGAAATGGCCAGGACCATGATCAATGAAGCTGATATTGCAAAACATTTTTGGGTAGAAGCAGTAAACGTAGCTTGTTATATTCAAAATATAATTCTTATTAGACCTATTTTGAAGAAGACTCCATATGAACTGTGGAAAGGTATAAAACCAAACATATCTTATATTCATCCCTTTGGTTGTACATGTTATATTCTGAATACTAAGGATCAACTTGGTAAATTTGATTCTAAAGCTAACAAAAGTATCTTTTTGGGATACTCCGATAGATCTAAAGCTTTTAAAAAATATAATAAAGAAACTTTGATAGTGGAAGAGTCCATTCATGTCAAGTTTGATGACAAGAAGCCTGACACTGCCATGTCAGAGCTAGATGAATTATTTTCGGAATTAAATATTGGCGATACACCAAACAGTGAACCTACATCTTCAGCATCTGGTGGTGACAACCAGACACAAGATTCTACTCAAGAAGAAGCTGAAACCAGAAAAAATTGGAGATATAAAACCAATCATCCTAAGGATCAAATCATAGGAGAACCTAGAGATAGAGTAAGAACCAGATCCTCTTTCAAAGAGCATGCAGATATTGTACTTCTCTCTGAAATGGAACCTAAGACAATTGGTCAAGCATTGGAAGATGAAGGTTGGATTTTGGCTATGCAAGAAGAGTTGAATCAGTTCCAAAGAAATGATGTGTGGAAATTAGTCACTCTACCAGAAGATAAGCAAGCTATTGGTACTAAATGGGTATTTAGAAACAAGCTTGATGAAGATGGTAAGGTAGTGAGAAACAAAGCAAGATTAGTTGCTCAAGGTTACTCACAAGAAGAAGGTATTGATTTTACAGAAACTTTTGCACCTGTTGCAAGGTTAGAAGCTATTCGCATTTTACTTTCATTTGCTGCACACCATGAGATAATTCTTTATCAAATGGATGTGAAAAGTGCTTTCTTGAATGGTTTTATAACTGAGGAAGTCTATGTGAAACAACCTCCTGGTTTTGAAGACATTAAATTTCTAGAACATGTCTTTAAGCTTAAAGAGGCTCTATATGGTCTTAAGCAAGCTCCTCGAGCTTGGTATGATAGACTAAGTTCCTTTTTGACGAAAAATGGTTTTACCAGAGATCAAGTAGACACTACTCTATTTAGAAAAACATCAAATAAGCATTTTATACTTGTGCAAATTTATGTTGATGATATTATATTTGGAGCTACTAATGAAAGCATTTGCAAAGAATTTTCTAAGCTAATGCAGGCTGAATTTGAAATGAGCATGATGGGTGAATTAAAGTTTTTCCTTGGAATTCAAATCAAGCAATGCAATGATGGTATTTATATACATCAAAGCAAATATATCAAGGAATTGCTAAAGAAATTCAAGATGGTGGATTGCAAGCCAATAAGACACCTATGCATCCTACATGTATTCTTGGTAAAAATGAAACCGATAAGAAGGTAGATCAGAAAATGTATAGAGATATGATTGGATCTCTACTTTATCTTACTGCTTCAAGACCTGATATTATGTTCAGCATCTGCCTTTGTGCTAGATTTCAATCTGATCCTAGAGAATCACACGTGAGTGCTGTTAAAGGAATATTTAGATATTTACAAGGATCTACTAATCTTGGTTTGCTTTATAAGAAATCAAAAGATTACAAATTAGTAGGTTTCTGTGATGCTGACTTTGCTGGAGACAGAATTGAAAGAAAGAGCACAAGTGGAGGCTGCCAATTCCTTGAAGCAAATCTTGTGTCCTGGTCAAGCAAAAGATAAAATACAATTGCACTCTCAACAACATAAGCTGAATACATATCAGCAGCAAGTTGCCGCTCTCAACTTCTGTGGATGAAATATCAACTTGAAGACTAATTGATAAAAGAGAGTAACATTCCTATCTTTTGTAATAATACATCTGCAGTTTGTCTTACTAAGAATACAATATTGCATTCTAGAGCAAAGCACATTGAGATTAAACATCACTTCATAAGAGACTATGTTCAGAAGGTATTCTGGAAATAAAATTTATAGACACTGATCATCAGTGGGCTGACATCTTTACAAAACCCCTTGCTGAAGATAGATTTAATTTTATAAGAAGAAACTTAAATTTCCATCTTATAAAAGAATGATTAATCTCAGCGTCCTATGATATGTATCATTCAACATCTAGTATGACATAAGCATTCACATGTGTACACATATGATATGTCATTCACATTGCATAACTCAGCGTCTGGTGAATTCGTTTGCGTGCGTCCGAGCACGCATGTGTTACAAGAGTGTGGGACTGAAGCGTCTCATCACACCTACTGAGTCATGATTATTTAAGTTTTCAATAAAATCTTTTTCCTTGATCTTAACTTTATTTTGACAACTGCATTTAATGAAAAAGGGAATCTTTATTTTATTTTCTTTTTGATTTATTTTTTATTCAGAGGAAATGTGAAGAGGTTTTTGAAAAACTAACTGTACTATTTTATCAAAACTTTCCTATTACTCCACCTCTTTTGCTCCATACTCACTCTATTTTTGTCTGCAAAAACTGCTTTCTCTCTCTTTCTGTGTGTGATTTCTCTGAAACCCTAAACCTCCATCACCCATTCTCCAACTACAACCATGACTAATGTTAAGGTCGGACAATACCCTGCTATCTTCGACATCATGAACAAAGCAAGGCTTATGAATGAGAACAGGATTGATTTGGAGAAGTTCAAGCTCTATGGTTTTAACTTCGATGAAGGTCTGGATAATCTGGGTTGGAAAAACTACTTCCTTTAGGAACCAGTTGAAGTTATGGCCTATGCCATCAAGGAATTTTGGGGAAATGCTCATGTGCTTCCGGGTGGAATCGTTGAAGGTCATATTAGAGGATTCAAGTTGGTATTCACCATAAACACCATTGCTGAAACGATTAAGTGCCCCTGTGAAGGCATTAGTTACAATGTGGGTTGGGAAATGCTTTCAGAGGAATGGATAAAGTCAACGAGGCTCTATTCGAAAACTATCACCAGTTGAAGAAAGACGATGTAACTCCCTCTGCCAAGGACTTGAAAAGTCATTACAGAGTTCTACACAAGATTATTGCTAAGAGCGTCATCCTGAAGGCTGGGTCAAGTGAGATAGTGAATGAACTATGAGCATCAGTTCATTATGAGAAATTACATGGCTGGTCACAAAATCAACTTGCCTAGGTTGATTTTCAACAATATTGTCAATGCAATTGTTAGTTTACGGAAGGGTTCTGTTGACAAGAAGAACATTATCAAGGTTATTCCTTATGGAGTTCTTCTTACTACAATGATGGTCAAGGATGGTATTGCAAGAAGGCTTACTGCCTTGACTAACAAAGAAGAAAGGGATAAGTATTTTGGAGTTAGTGCTGTTGTTCGCCCTGATGTCTTTAGCATAAATAGCTTGGTGAGAATGAAATGGATCAATGCTGATATGATCAAAAAGGTAAAAAAGGAACAAGGAGAATGAACAGAAACTAAAATTGGTGAAGTAGCTGAAACAAAACCCACCAGAAGCTCGGCATCTGGTGTGAAAAGAGCTAGTGAGTCTCCAGCAAGGGAGACAAGAAGCAAAAAGCAGAAGATGCCTCCTGCACCCGAAGGTAGGACTGTACCAGAAGATGATGAGGACCGAGTCCCTATCAGAAGGATATTGGAGAAGAAGAGGATGGCAGAAGCTGAAAAGCCTGTTTCAGCGTCTGGCCCTAAGAAGCAAGTTCCTCCACCTCCTCCTCCTGCTGCTGCCTCTCAAGGCAAAAGAAGGAGACTGGTTAGGCAATCTGAACTTAACCCAAAGGTACTGCATTTTACCATTGATGATTCAGTTACTGCTTTTGGTTCTGATGACACTATTCTTGCACCATCACTCTCGGTTTTATCACCACAAATACACTCCACACAACCATCACTCTCTAAAACACTAGCCAAGAAAACCACAAAAACCAAACCTCAAACCACTACCCTTATCACTCAATAACCTCCATCAACCGAACCACAAACCTCCCAATTAACCACAAAATCCAGAACACTTACATTTCCCTCACCACAACCCTCATCAAACACATCTCTCACTACATACATTTCATCACTCCACTCTCACCCTTTCAACCTACTCTTCAAAATACCTCCAAACAAACCCAAAACCTACAAAGTCAAATTGACTTCCCCTCTCCCACTTACTCTCACTCTCAAACCTACCTCATACCATGGTGCCAAGAAATATGTGTCCCCTATAAACAAACCACGGTTTGTAAGAGAAGAAGTGTATCATTCCATCTATGATCACCCTTCTCTGTGGCACTTGAAGACATTCACCTCTGGGGCTGCAAGACTGGAGATTGCCCCTCGTTCATATCTCACTATCTCTGAAGATAATGAGAAAGTGGAAATGTCTTTTGGTGGAAGGTTAAGACCTCTCTCAAATAGAAGAATTATTTCTTTCTCTGTTGATCTTCCTCATGTTTTACCACAACATGAACCTCTCACTTTGGAGGAATGCGGAAAATGGATCACATACGATGAAAAGTCATTCACGGCTCACTTCCTTGAAATGAAAAAGATGGAGTTGATTTATCTGAACAAAGATCCTGCTTCAGCATCTGTGAAGATTGTGCCTAATAGGCGAAGGTGGCCACCCTGGTCTATCCCTGATAAAAGGAAGGAACCAGCTCCTGGGAAACTTCCCAAGTCTATTGGTCTCAAGGAGTATGAAGAAGCTCCTAGGAAATATGACGTCAAAGCATTCTCTGGGCTTCCAGTTAAGAAGATATCTGAAGACCATGCTCGGCGTGTGTATCTGAACCTTCTCAAGAAAGATGCTTACAGAACTGGTTCTTCTGGTTACTGTAACGCAGAAAAGGCAACCATTCTCACTGTTGGCTCTATCAGCAGGGTAACAGACACAAACCTCGCTTTTTTTCATTTTGATGACATGTTTATGTGTTCTGTTATTAGGCCTCTAAGTGTTATGAAACTGAAAGATAAATGGGCTGTTATTACTAAACATTTTGACATTGGATTCAGTTGGAGTCAGATGACTATATCTTGGAAAGACAAAGCCATTCTACCTTGTTTTAGGCCTCTCAATATTGAAGAAGATGATAGGGGGAATCTGCATAGGTTGTATCTGGCTGAAAATGAAGGCATCAACTTCATTCTTGATGATTTGGGAGCTTTGATAAGATGCAATTTTGGAGAAGTTGCATTTGCAAAATTTGATGCATATGTAGAAGATTTGTTTAAGCACAGAGAAACTATCTTTATGAGTATGCTTTACCCTGAGGAGATTGTGCAAAGATGGGAATGGGTTATGGAACTTGAGAAACAGAAGCTGGGAAAAATTATCAAATGGAGCTTACCAAATGATGATTTCTTCCAAAGGGCTCAGGAAAGAAAGGAAAGGAATTTGAGACTTTCACAGGAAGTGTTGGTAAAGCATCAGAAGCTGGAGTCACAAAGGGCTGTGATTGCTGAACCTATTCCAGAAGCTGCTCCTGCTCCTCATGCTGCAAATGATGAAGTTGTCATTCTGCCAAGAGCTGAATTTGAAGCTATCATGGCCACAAACCAGAGGGTGAATTAGCTGGAAAGCACTGTGAATCTCCTTATGGAAAACCTCAATCAAATTCTTCCTCCTCCACAAAACCCTTAAAAACATTTTTTTTATTCCAAGTATTTTGTATTGTGTGTTAATTTTTGGTACAATTATCTACTTTTGCACGTGGTTCATATTTTTGATTGATATAACCTTACTTGATCTAAATTTTGGTACAATTCAAATTTTTCTAGTGTTATTACTTATTATTTTGACTATGATGTGTTTTACACTCTTTTTGTCTGATGACAAAACGGGGAGTAAAAGAAAGGTCTGATGAACACATTGAAAGTCTAATGAACACGCTAAAGTATTACACATTTCATGCATAAATCATACATAGCATATCTTTGAATTGCTCTGATACTCATTAAGATGTGTTGCTCTAATACTCATTGATATTCCTTGTCTAGTGCTTTGATACTCATTAATATCTATTGGCATATTTTTATTATAATTGGTACAATGAATTTCAGCATCTGATCACACAAATGCTCTGATTATTATAAATCACTCTAATACCTGAAATATTTAATTATATCTCAGTTGTTGAACTCAGGGGGAGACCCTTGAAATTACTTTTGAAATTAAATTGTTCATCAACCTTGGATATTTGTCATCATCAAAAAAGGGGAGATTATTGGAACCTAAACGATTGAGAAGTTTAGACCCTCATTGATTTTGATAATAACAAAGTATCTGCAAGTGAACAACTTATCTTCCAATAAGTCTTGAAGTGTGCAGGTATAAAAGTTACTTATATTTTATAAGTCACTCATGTAACGGCCTGGACTACTTTCAGGATTGCCTACTGTCCCCACAAACCAACACAAGTCTTTTCAGCGCGCTTTGTCCTCACTCACACGCTTTCTGGAAAACTTTCCAGAAGCTCACCCATCCCAAGAGTGTTCCAAGTCAAGCACGCTTAACTGTGGAGTTCTTATGTTCTGGGCTCCCGAAAAGAAGATGCATCTTGTTGGTATAGGTAGTACCAATCAATTCCTTTAAGCCTTCCTTCAACCGTGCAGTCTCATACCTGCACCGCCTCAGGATCTCTCATTCCGGTGTAAATTCAGTTCATTCACGTGTACCCTAGCCTAGAAGCTACCAGGAGCCATTCTTTGTTCGTGCCCAATGCACCAGCGATCACTCCTCACCCTCGTCAGCCTCAGGCTTCACATGCCCACCAGCTTCCACACGGTTCGTCCCCGAACCACACCGTACTGGGAGAGGTCCGCTTTGATACCATTTGTAATAGCCAGGACTACTTTCAGGATTGCCGACTGTCCCCATAAACCAACACAAGTCTTTTCAGCGTGCTTTGTCCTCACTCACACGCTTTCTGGAAAACTTCCCAGAAGGTCACCCATTCCAAGAGTGCTCCAAGTCAAGCATGCGTAACTGTGGAGTTCTTATGTTCTGGGCTTGTGAATAGAAGATGTATCTTGTTGGTATAGGTAGTACCAATCAATTCCTTTAAGCCTTCCTTCAACCATGCAGTCCCATACCTGCGCCGCCTCAGGATCCCTCTCATTCCGGTGTAAATTCAGTTCATTCACGTGTACCCTAGCCTATAAGCTGCCAGGAGCCGCTCTTTTTCCGTGCTCAATACACCGGTGATCACTACCCACCCTTGTCAGCCTTAGGCTTCACAACAATCGGCCTCAGGGGAACAATAAGGGGCAGTATCGCCCTATGGCTCGAGATTCAGGCGGTAAGAGTCAGACTAGAGCTGGACTGGTTTGTTATCGTTGCGGCAAACCAGGGCATTATGCGAATGATTGCATGGAAGAGGGCGAATTATGTTACAACTACAAGCAACCAGGACACTATGCGAAGGACTGCACGGCTCCGACGGCTAAACCGATTGTGAATGTAGCAAAGGCCAAGGGAAAGCGTCCAGCCTCCAAGGGCAGAGTCTTCTGCATGAGTGGAGAGGAAGCAGAACAATCAGACGACCTAATCCAAGGAGATTGTGAGATTAAGGGTAACTCTTTATCCGTACTCCTTGATTCTGGCGCAACCCATTCATTTATTTGCATGGATGCGTGTTGATGCAACACAGGAAGATTGTGGCTTATGCCACGAGACAGCTCAAGATTCACGAGAGGAACTATCCTACGCATGATTTGGAACCTGCGGCAGTGGTGTTCGCGGTGAAGATTTGGAGGCAGTATCTGTACGGGAGCACGTTCACTGTTTTCAGCGATCATAAGAGCTTGAAGTACTTGTTCGATTAGAAAGAACTCAACATGTGACAGCGGAGATGGACAGAATTTCTGAAGGATTACGACTTTACGTTGGAATATCATCTAGGGAAAGCGAACGTAGTAGCAGATGCTTTGAGCTGGAAGAGCATCCTAGTCTAGACGATAATGATCAAGGAATTGGAGTTGTTGGAAAAGTTTCGAGACCTGAACCTCAACGTGGATTTGTCATCTGGAAAGTTGAGGTTTGGTATGCTTACTATTTCTTGCGGACTGTTGGACGAGATCAGAGATCAACAAGCTACCGATAAGCTATTGCAAGAGAAGAAAAAGCTAATAGCACGAGGAAAAGCGGCTTAATTCAAGATTGGATCAGATAATCTTTTGAGGTGCAATAGACGTGTCTACGTACCTGACGTGGTAGGATTGAGGAGTTTGATTCTGGACGAAGTGCACAAGAGCAGATTGAGCATTCATCCAGGAACTACGAAGATGTACCATGACTTGAAGAAGCACTTTTGGTGGCCTGGAATGAAGAAGCAAGTAGCGGACTACGTGGCTTCATGTTTGACATGTCAGAAAGCAAAGGTGCAGCATCAGCGACTAGCCGGAATGCTACAGTCACATGATGTGCCAGAATGGAAATCGAATATTTCCATGGATTTCGTTGTAGGATTACTAAGGACGCAGAAGAAGAATGATCGATTTGGGCAATCGTCGACCGATTGACCAAATCTGCTCATTTTCTACCCGTAGGATCGACTTTCAATGTGCAGAAGCTGACAGACATCTACGTAGCAGAGATTGTACGACTTCATGGCGTGCCTTCGAGTATCATTTCTGATAGAGATCCGAAGTTCACGTCTCATTTCTGGAGAGCATTACAGGAGGCTTTGGGGACCAAGCTCAAGCTTAGTTCGACGTATCACCCTCAGACGGACAGACAAACTGAGAGGACCATCCAGTCACTCGAAGATTTGTTGAGGACTTATGTGTTGGACAATAGAGGAAGTTAGGATGACGTCTTGCCATTAGTGGAATTTACTTACAACAACAGTCACCATGCGAGTATTGGTATGGCACCTTACGAAGCACTGTATGGATGCAAGTGTCAGACCCCTCTGTATTGGTATCAAGATGGCGAAAGCTCTATTATGGGACCAGATTTGATTCAACAGACTACAGAGAAAGTCAAGCAGATCATAGAAAGGATGAAAGCATCTCAAAGTTGACAGAAGAGTTATACAGACAGAGGTCGCCGACCGTTAGATTTTGTGGAAGGAGAGCATGTATTTCTCCGAGTCACACCGGCAACTCAGGTTGGTCGAGCGATCAAATCCAGGAAGCTTACTCCTAAATTCATTGGACCTTATCAAATTCTTCGTCGTATAGGTCCAGTTGCATATCAGATAACTTTACCACCTTTTCTATCTAATATTCATGACGTCTTTCACGTCTCGCAGTTACAAAAATATGTTTCTGACCCATCTCACGTTATTGAACCTGACATGATTCAACTGAGAGATGACTTGTCTTTCAACGTATCCCCTGCAAAGATTGTCCACAAGAAGACCAAGCAACTGAGAAACAAGGAGGTTCAACTAGCCAAAGTGATTTGGGACCAGAAGACAGGAGATGCAACTTGGGAGTTGGAAGAGAAGATGAAAGATCAGTATCCAGAATTGTTTTTCGGTACGTATCCGACCTGTAGTTTTGAGGACGAAACTATTTTTAGAGGGGGAATAGTATAACACCCGTATTTTCACGATGCGTTATTTAGCGTTACTTTAGTATAAATTGTCGTATTTATGCTATAATAAGCAGTTTCTTGTTCGTTAAGCAAGTGATTGAATTAAATCAAGATTAAATTAAATTTGAGAATAAATATTTTATATTAATTCATGGTTCAAATATCGTCGAAAAATTCTAACGAAGTTTCGTCGCGTTTTGAATCACCGGATTGTTTTTATCTGCAGATAAAATTTCAAACAAACTCTGATTTCGATGAAAATCGAATCGTAACTTGTTGTGATTATGAGTGAGTGTTTTCAATTGTTTTTATTATTTATGATAAATATTATCACGCGTTGAATTAATTTCTAAGAAAATTAATTTTCGCGAATTATCGGCGAAAGAATTAATCGGTAACGCGATTACTCGACGCCGTGTTTTTAGTACACTTAAGACTCTAGGATTAGAGGGTAATCATAAGAAGAGAGGGATTAGATGTTTAGATGAGGTGATTAAATTGGAATCTTGCTTTATGGAGTTTAGGTGTCACACTTTTGGTGGTTTATTATTTGGTGCTTTTTCTAATCCATTATTAACCAAGTAAAACCTTGTTTTTAATAATTTATTTTCTCTCCTCCCTTTTATGCCATCAGGTCATGACCTCCCACCCTCTCTCTCATCTTCATTTTCAATTCTTCTATCTTATTCTTGAGAGAGAAATACTAGGTGTTTCCTTGGCTTCCATCCTTATTCTTCTTCACATTTCCTCATCTCCATTTCTTAACCCCCTTTGCTCCTAGCTTCTTCTTCTCCTTGCTATCACTTATTTCATCTTGTAAGCAAGCTTGAGAGCCAAACTTTCCTCCCCCATTTCAGCCCTTAAAGCCGTGAGCCTCTAATAGGTGTAGGAGGTAGTTTTTCTTGCTTCATTCTTTGTTATTTGGTTATTGTTATACTTGATCATGATCATGGAATAAATGAACACGTTAATCCCCAAATTTTTTGAACCCTAGTGTGTATGATCTAAGGGAAAGGGGATGTGTGATTTTCCTTGTGAATCACCAAATTGATTGAAGGTTATTGGTTCTTACGAATAGCTATTGTTGTTTTAGTTGTTAATTTGGTTTGAATCAAAGGTTTGATAATTTTTTTTGAGAAACCCTTGTTCTTGAAAGAATATGATTTGTGATTGGACTTGAGAAATGTTTATGTTTTGAAGATGTTTGTTATTTTGTGAAAGAAAACAAATGATTGAAATGGTGTTGTCTTGAATTAGTATAACTTTGCAAATATTTTTGGGAAAAATAGGACATGGCCGCGAGCTCCTATGAGCTTGGAGGAAAATATTTTTGTGTTCTTTGGTTTATAATAGTTGTTTTGGAGTGAGTTTAAGCTTTGGAAAGATTTGGGAATGGTTTGATTAGTTTGAAAGTTATTTTGAATCTTTAAGGCTATGAAACACATAAGGTGAATTGGATCCCAAGAGATCCTAAAAGCCAAGTGGAGCCTTGATTAAGCATTTTGAGGAAATGAATTTGATTGTGGTATTGTTTCATGTTTTAAGTTTGAAAGAAAATGATTCTTAGTCTTTAAAACCTTACTTTTTAATTGTTTGTTAGTTTTTCTAGTGTGAGTGTTTGTTATCTAAGGGATTTTTAGGGTTGAGAGCCTAGGGAGTTAGAATTAGATTTATGCCTAGGATTGTACTAAGTTTATGTTGTGGGGTTAGGACTTGAGAAATCTTAGTTCGTGCTGTGTGCGATCAAGAAGTGCTCTGACACCCGACCTGACGACTTTGGTAAGGGCTACTTCTAGAAATGATTAGGTGTTGGGCACCCATAAGTCCCACTTACGTTTTTATATTTTTTCTATCAAAGAAGTCTGAGAACCTCTAGGTTCAAAGTGAGGGTTTTGTTACCCCTTTGATTTTAAAGTTTTATATATGATTAATTAGTGGGTTTGACTGCAAGAGGTTTAAGACTGCCCCCAACCCCCCACACTTGTATGTTATTTTACCTCTTTGTTAGTTCCACGGAGCTTCAAAGGGACGAATTGTTGTCTATCTATGTTGATGATTATTGTTATGTGAATTGTTGTGGATTGTGGAATTGTTGTCGAAACTGAATTGTTGTGACATTGAATGTGATAACATGATGTGGTTGCATGTATGCTTAAATTGTGTTAAGTTATATGCTGCGGAATTGGTATTGGATAATTGATATTTAATTGATTATGCCATAAGTGAAATATCAAATGTGGCAATATGTTCATTGGGGTGGTGGAAGGCATTTGCCGTGTCTTGTGGTAGCTTCGACCTGTCTATCCTGGGTAGTGGAATTGCCCATGGCCAAAGGAATTCCGGAACGTCGTTAAAATTTTCCATCGCATGGAAAAGTGTCGTCTCTAGTACGTACGAAGCGGCCTGACCGTAGCGCATGGATTCCGGAATTAAAACTGCACTGGCATATAGTTACATCAATAGGATATCGGGTGCATCCTTATTGAGTGTTCTGTATGCTATTGATATGATTGTCTATATGTGTTGAAGAATGTGGCTTTATATTATATATTGTGTCTGTATAATATGATTGGCTGTCGTATCTGCTATTTTGTGTTATCTATTTTATTTTAAGTAGTTGACCTTTTCCCGTGGTTCCTTCAATTGATGATGGTAACCTAGATGATGGTGAAGATGGTGGTGATCCCGGCGATGGCGACATCGCTGGAGATGGTGTTTGACTTTCCTGATATAAAGACCCCCTCGGCTATGGACTTTGACCCCACCTCCAGTCGAGTTGTGTATATTGGGGACGTAGTTCAAACTTTCCTAGCAGACAGACTGGCATTGCGACAGGAGACTTCGAGACGGACCGTGAGCTTCCCAGTGAGGATGATACAGATTGTTGACGGATGGCGTAGCACTCAGCGCGATCGAGTGTTACAGGTTTCTTCTTCTACTTCTCCAGAGGAGTCCTTTGAGATTCCTAGACGGAACACGACTCGCTATGCACTCAGGCCTAGAGGTGCTAAGATTAGGAGGACCGCTCGGAAGAGCGTGGGAGTTAGACGTTGGACAGTAGGAGCTTCGACTTCTCGTGCAGTGGCAGACACACCGAGCCCCGTGGTGGAGCCAGAGCCAGAGGCAGTGTCGACCCCTCCTTTGATTCTCAGGACCCCGACCCCACCTGTGGATCCCCCTCCTATCTGTGCAGAGTGTGGAGAGGCGGGTTGCAGTGGAGCAGGGTGGATTGAGGATCTTTTGGTTGAGGAGGTTAGACCCGAGGGTGTACCTGCATCTGCACCTTTTATTGATTTGACCTGCGAGGAGGAGGACGATCTAATGGAGGAGGACGAGGAGGACCCATCCGAGGACTTGGGTAGCGATGTATAGCTGACGTTGATTGTTTTCCTTGTACATAGTTTTGGTTAGCTGTGAGCTCTGTTTTGCTATAGATAGTTCTAGGTGGTGACCAGTCAGTTCGTTGGACTTGCTAGACTTTTGGTGTGTAGATCTGGTGATTTACTTTTGGAGCAGCCCCTTGCTCGGGTAACTGCCGGGAGTACCCCAGGGATATGATTCCTCTAGACAGGGTTTTCATATCTTAGGTGTATTCCTCTTGACTTGTGTATATTTAGTTACTTGCATTTTGTACAGACTAGTCGTATGGTTTTGGAAAAATATTTATATATGCATGTATTTCAGTTACATCTGTCTCGTGTATGTTAGAATCCGTCATATTTCTAAAACGCTGTGGATACTCTGTTTGTGCTTTGCGAAAGACTTTTGTTTCAAAAAAGAAATATACCACATTTTTCAAAGGGCAAAAGAGTATTATTTTAAAAATCTCGTTGCATTTAGAGTTAAGTTCTTGTCTATAGCGCTTCAGAAATGGAGTGTTACAGTAGACTTTAGTAGGTTACGCACCGCGACTGGAACACTAAAGAGGTCAACAATAGGAGTATCAAGCCACTTATCAAGCCAAAAATTGATAGTTGAGCCATTACCAATCTGCCAAAAAGTGGAATCAGATATTGTAGACAAAAACTGATGCACACCAGGCCAGAGCGAAGATTTTACATAATGAGAAGCAGGTCTCCGATTTTTCAAAAAAGAGCTCGAGCAAGGCAAGCCCACTGCTTATTAGAGCTAACAAGATCAAAAGCCAATTTTAACATAGCTGCTTCATTGATTGTACGAATGGACCTAAGCTCAAGCTCACCTTCCAAAACAGGAGAGCAAACCGTATGCCAAGTTACGGTCACTATCTTTCTAGAGGAGATGTCACTTGACCAAATGAAGTTACGCAACCACCCATCAATGGTTTTTAGAAGAGAAACTGGCAGGCATAAACATGAAAGCTGTAAATCAACATGCCATGAATGATCGATTTGACAAGCTGAAGTCTACCCATGATAGAAAGCAAGGATCCTTTCCAAGCAGCCAATTTAGCTATGATTCTATCCGCAATAGGTTGAAGATGGACCGATTTTGGCTTGCCTTTGAAGATAGGAACTCCAAGATAAGTGAAGGGAAGAGTACCTGCAGAAAAACCAAGAAGCCTACTAATGCGAGTAATCCTGGAAGGAGAGATAGACCCTGCATAGAAGGTGCATTTGGCAAGACTTAATTGCTGCCCAGAAATATGGCCATAATCTGAGAAAAGAGCCATCAAAGAGCGAAGATTTTTCAGCTTGCCCTGACAGAAAAACCATAATGTCATCAGCATAAAACACATGAGAGGGAGTCTGAAAACTCCTAGGGCTCGCCATGGGGTTATCTGACCAGAATCCACCAAGTAAGAAATTCCTCTACTAAGAACATCTTCAGCAATGCAAAAAAGGAGAGGAGAAAGTGGGTCCCCTTGCCTCACCCCTTTTTTACAATTAAAAAAGCCCACAGGATGACCATTAATATAGAAGGATAATTTAGCAGAGTGCAAAATAATCTTCACCCATTGGCAAAAGGTAGAATGAAAGCCAAAAGCATCAAGCACATGAAGGAGAACGTTCCAGTCTAGGGTGTCAAAAGCCTTCTTAATATCAAGCTTTAGAGCATGATTCCCCCCAAAAGACTTTTGATCTAGCATATTAATCGCTTCAGAAGTAACGCAAATGCAGTTAGAAATTTGTCTGCCCTTTATAAAACCTCTCTGATGATCAGAAATAATATTAGGAGCAATGAGCGAAAGACGGTCTGCCAGTACCTTGGTAATGATTTTAAATTGAAAATTTGCAAGGGCAATAGGATGAAAATTTTCAATTCTATCAGCCCCATTAAACTTTGGAATCAAAACAACTAGGTTGGAGTTGAGATTTGGAAGAAGCCAGCTCTTGGTAAAGAATTGCAAAACTGAGTTATACACATAAGAACCAACAATATCCCAAAAATATTGGTACAAATATCCACCAAATCCATCAGGACCAGGGGCACCTGCACCATTCAAAGAAAAAACAGCAGATCTCACCTCTTCCAAAGAGGGCAGGTTAGTAAGCATAGCATTCTTTTCATTGGTGACCAAAGAAGGGATGACCTTTGAAATCAAGTCATTAGTGCCACAATTATTATCAGACGTATAAAGAGAGGTGAAACAATGAAGAACATGGGATTCTATAGCATCAGAAGAGTCAAGAATGTCATCTCCATTTTTGAGCAAGGACATTTGCTTAGACGAATTCCGAATTTTGGCAAGCCTGTGGAAAAAAGCAGTATTACGATCCCCTTCAGTGAACCAATTTATTTTAGATTTCTCCCGCCAAAACTCTTCTTCAAAAGTAAGGGCAGTATGTAAGTCAATTTGGGCTTGCAATTCCTCCTCATGGAGAGAGTCCGAGAAACCCAACTCAGCAATATGGTTTTGAATCCTGTCAACATTAGTCGTAGCTTTATCAACATTTAAATGCACATTACCAAATACCTCTTTATTCCAAATCCAAAGCTCCTTCTTCAAAGCTTTTACTCTTTGAGATAAAATTGCCATTGGGCAACCACTAACAGACCTCTTCCAAACATCTGAAACTAGCCGACTACAATCCATATGATCAGCCCACATTCGCAAGAACTTAAAGGAGGAAGGCTTAGAAACATTACCTCTAGAGAGATGCAACATCAAAGGGTGATGATCCGAGCTACTATAGGAAGCACACAGCAAGCGCTCGTGCTCCAAAAAGAAAACAATCTTCATTACCAATTGATCTGTCCAAACGTTTTTCAACATGTCGTTGTCCACCTCTCCAATTTGTCCAAGTAAACTCAGCGCCACGGGTCAGTAAATGAGATAATTTATAGCTATCAGTCCAAGATTGAAAATCGGTGAAAGAAATTTTCTGAGGAATACCACCACCCCTCTACTCATGGGCTCCCAAGACTGCATTAAAATCACCAATAAAGAGCCAAGGACTAGGATTGGAGCACTGAAGATGAATCAGTTCTGCCTAAAGAGCTTTGCGAATCAGATAGGAGGTGGAAGCATACACTGCAGAGATGAAAACCACCCGCTGATCTACCTCAATTGAAAAAGCACATTGCTGGCTAGAGTTAGCAATAATAGAGGGATTTAAAGACTCAGCACATAAGCACCACAAATTAGAGATATAAGGGTGCCGATTGTTCAAAACTAAAGGCTTTAGACCCAAACTTCTCCAAAAAGAAATAGGAACCGAATCAAAAGCAACCTAAGGTTCAGAGAGAAACAAGAAATCAGGCTTATGAGACAAGCAAAAATTCTTAAGAACCATCCTAGTGCTATCATTACCTAGGCCTTACACATTCCAATATATGATCCGTATTAAGCAAAATTTCTAGGGCCAACCCGATGACGGGTGTTATAGTTACCTGACCTTTGATATTTCTTCTTAGCTTGTTTGAGACGCTTTTTTTGAGATTTAGAGAGAGCCACAACAAAACCAGAGGAGTTCGGCTCTTCCATATTCTCCTTATTATGTATATCATCAGCAACCTCTAAGGAATCAGCAACATGCTCATCTGCAGCATCACACCAGAAAGGTGAAAGAATTCGCAAATCATTTATGACATTAGCAGGTATCGAATAAGAAGAAAAATTGGGTGTGGCAATGTCGTTGCCACTAATAGTGTCAACCGGAGTGTTAAGGTGAGAATCGAGCACAACGTCAGGTCCTGCAGAATTAGCATTAGTTGTTACATTAGGAGTCGAAGATTCATGAGGAAGGGGAGAATCTAGATGCAAAGATTCATCATACAGCGTGTGCACAGAGTCAGCATCATCTTCTCTTTCAAAGTTAGGAACAACCTGGAGATTTGGGTTGTTTTTAGGAAAAATGTTTGATTTGAGAAAGGGGTTTTAATCTTTTTGAAGTTTTAAGTGATATTTGTATTTTTGGTAAGTGTAATCGTGGTTGTGTATGTGATTATGTTAGTAATGTTTTCTTGGGGATAGCATGTAGCCGTAATCGTGTTCGTGGTCGTAAATAAGCAGAGATCGTGGCTTTTGAATAAAGATTCAGTGGATCGTCAGGACTTCTTCGTCTATCAAATTACGTATGTATTGCTATGTGAAATATATACTTGGTGTCGTTGAGTTGAATTGTTATTGTTGGGTGTTGTGATGTGGTTGTACTATTAAGTATGTCTTGATAAAGTATTACAGAATTACTTATGTTATAGGTATTGTGAATGCCTTTGAGTCACAAACTATTTTTATGGATTTGATTAAAATAAAATTTTTGTATTTTAATATCAGCTTAGTTTCGAGGACGAAACTATTTTAAGGGGGTGGTAATATAACACCCTAATTTTTAGGAAAAATAGTTTTAGCAATAAAATCCCGAATACTTGAAGGTAAGTCATAGAGACTGATCACCTCAATGATTAACTGAGAGTATGAGGAATTGTTTTGATTTATTCTAAATAATTATTATTTATGATGTCAATTCAAATTAATAGACAGCATAGACGTATATTACTTTTAATGTGAATTCATCAATTGAGTTTTTATATAAGTTTATTGTTTGACGCATTGACGCATAGTTTTATGTTGACTAAGAAAATGATTGAATTAAATCAAGATAAAATTAAATTTGAGAATTAATATTTAATATTAATTCATGATTCAAAAATCGTCGAAAAATTCTTATGAAGTTTCTCCGTATTTTGAATCGCCGGGTAATTTTTTTATCCACAATAAAATTTAAAATGAATTCTGATTTCGATAAAAATCGAATCGTGACTTATTTTGACAGTATTTGAGTGGGTAAAGGAGGTATGGGCCTATGCTTAGGTATCACATTTTGATTGGATTAGAAATAAATATCTTACCAACTTTTATGACAAAGCATGGCTTCATTCCTTAGATTAAGGAAAGCCTAGCATTTAATTTGACCGAAATTTGCTTCTCTTTTCTCCTTAAACAGCCGTAGCCTCTCCCATTTGTTACCATCTATCTTACTTTCATATTCTTCTAAGTTTTGGTGAGAAAGGAGAAAAGCTAAAACTTCCTTTCTTCCTTCTTATTTTGCTGTGAGCCTTCCACCCAATTTCCTTCATCTTTTCTTTAATTTTTCGTCTACATTTAGTGCTAAGATCTTGATTTAGTGTGTGAGAGTTTGAGCCAAAAACCTCTCCTCCTTCTCCTTACCAAAACGGTGGCCTTGTATGGGTTTTGGGTGAGGTTCTTTTGATTTTCTTTGTTTATTTTCTTGAATAGTTTCTTGATAATGATTTAGGAAGCAAAATGAAAGTCATTTTCCTCTCCATTTTGAGCTTCATAGCCGTGACATAAAAGGAAGAAGGGGAAAGTTTTGCTCCTTTTGAATATTAGTTTTTAAGTTGTTATTTTAATTGTTGTTGTTGTTGTTGTTTTATGTTTTGATCAAGAAAAAAATTAAATTTTTGTTCTCCTTGAGCTTGATTCAAGCTATGACTTAGAGGAGAGCTTTTAGAAACTTTTACTTAAAGTTTTGGATTGATTTCTTAGGGTTGTAGTAGTTGTTTTAGTATAGTTGTTGTTAAAGATTTGTTAGAAGAATAATTAAATATTTTTCCCTAAATTTTTTTTTGGAGAAGCCGTAAGCTTCAAGAGAGAAAAGAAGAAAATTTTTATGTTTTACACTTTGATCCTTTCATAGTTTAGTTGTTGTTGTAGTTTAGGAGTTTTTAAAAAAATTTGATTTGAGTTAAAGTTGTTTAAAGTGTTGTTTTAGTGGATTTAGACTATGAAACACCTAATGTTTAAGAGATCCTTGTTTTAGTGTTAAAAATCTTTTATTTTAGTGTGGGTTTTATGGTTGTAAAAATTTTGGGAGAAGAAAATTTTTAGGTGTGTTTCAACGTTAAAACCGAGGGGTATTTTTAAGGTTTTGGTGTTGTTTAAAATTTTTACTTAGCTAATATGCTAGTAGTTGATAATTAAATATTTTAAAAGTTTAATCTTTGTCTTGGTTTAAATGAAAATGATTTTTAGTGATTTTTAAAGTTAAAAGTTTAGATATAAAGATTTTGAGTAAGTCGTATAGTATTTAAAATATTAGTTTTAACTTTGTTTTAGTGTTTTTAAGTGTGAGTATTAATAAAAGAGTTTTGAGTTGTGAGACTTAGGGGTTCAGGTTCAAACCGTGACCTAGGAGTTATTTTAAGTGATTTAGAAGTTTTCTAAGACTTAGTGGTTTTGCCTTAGGGTTGTTGAGGCCGCGAGCACGCTCTGAGAGAGTTCGTGACATACCTTTGACGTTGCGTGGTTTGAAAGCTATTTTGGTAAGGGCTTCTTCTAGATATATATTGTTTTGGTATGTGTTAAGTTTTTTGTGAAAGTAAGGGTATCTTCTTGTATTTGGTTTGATTCAATGTGATTTTGTTGTGAAATGCTTGAAATTGGTGATTGTTGAGTGGATTAAGTGTTTTAATGATGTGTGATCATATATGCTTAATTGTGTTGGAGATATATGCTATTGAAATCGGTGTTGAATAATTAAATGATTATTTAATTATGTTGCATGTTGAAATATCATATGATTTGGTATGTTCAGTTGAAAAATGTGGAGATGCAATGACATGCATACATAGAGACTTCGACCTGAATCAAAATCCTAAAAACAGATAATCCTATGTGTGGAGTTCAGTGTGTTCGTTAGTCCTATGTGTGGACAATATCGATCTGTTGTATCTTATGCGTGGATCAGCTGATTAGCCCATTGGTATGGGTATTTTGTGATATTCCGGAATCATGTGCACTGGCATGTAGTTGCATCAATAGGGAATTATGTGCATCCTTATTGAGTTGTTCTTTAATGCCAATGACATGATTATTTATATGTGCTGAAGATTGTGGGTTTAGATTCTATTGTATTTGTATAATATTATTTGTTGTTGTACACACTGTTGTTATCGTATTTGATTATATAAGAAGTTGACCCTTGCCTGAGGTTCTTCAATTAATGAATGTAACCCAGATGATGAAGACTGTAGAGTGTTCGGGACTACTGACGAGTGTGGTTGAGGATAGTCCAATCTGGCTTTCTGTTTTGTGTGACTGTTTGGTAAACTTACTAGAGGGTCTAGTAAGTGTCGTAGTGTGCCGACCAGCTATAGGGTGTTTAATGTATTAATTAAAATATTGTAATAAGCATACTATGTTTTCAAGACTTGGATCATCTTGTGTGAAATGATTAAATAAATCTATTTGTATGATTATTAGGGTTTGATTTTGATGACTTTATTTATTCATCACATTTCCAAAATTGTTGCAGTACTCTGATTGCTATTTTAAAAGAAGTTTGAAAAAAAAAATTTAGACCCACAATTTCGAAAACCATGCAAGCAGAGTATTTCATTTTCAAAAGTTTTTGAACTTTTAAGGGTTATATTGGATTAGTAGTACTCCAGAAATGAGGTGTTACATTTGTGGTATCAGAGTACTTCGGTTCTAATCGGACTGTGAGTTAGGTGGCTATAGCTGGTCAAGTGTCGGGATTATAGAGAATAGATTGTTGGGAGTTAAGATGTGTTTGTGTTTCATTGTGATTCAAATTGTGCTTGTGTGTTTATCTTGTTCCTCAAGTGGAGTAACTCTGCTTATAATCGATTGAATTGTTTCTTAATTGAAACAATGTTTGCTGACACACAAAATTGTTGTGGGGTTCTGACTAGGTTATAAGAGCTTTTAGGAATCCAATACCTTCAAGACGAACGATTCTTTCTGTTGAAGCTGGAAATCCAGAGATGAATCAATAAACCCAAAATCCAGTGGGAGTGGCCGGTGGTGGTTTAGTGCGTGACGAGGTGTTGAGCTAGTATTGGATAGTGTCTAAAATTTTTACCAAACCTTATCCTTATTCCCTTAAATCATGGAAGACTAATGTAACACCATACATTCAGCTAGACTTGGAAGTAAGATATTTAACATTTGATACAGAGTTAAATAAACGGAAATTTAAACTTAAGCACTACATTAAGTTTAGATTTACACATGTATCCTAGTCCCACAAAGGGAAATATTCCATAATTCAAAATTACATAATCATCTCATGATTTAATACAAAATACTAGTCTTTTTGCATCTAAACCAAAAAGAGAAATTACATAATTCCAAAATACAAAATAGCATAAAGATCCTCCAAATCCTAGCTCTTTTCACCTTCCTTCGGTACCTGCGAATCTGTGATAATAATAAAGGGGAAAGGGGTGAGATAAAATCCCAGTGAATTCTTCCCTCGACCCCTCACCATCACTCTTAAACTTACGACAATTTCAAAGAAACAGTCAAACACATTGATGTAATGCAATCTTTACTAGGAACATTTTGTCATCAAACTTTCGTGCATAGCACGTCTTAACTAGTCCTGTATGGTTGATTTACTATACAACCGGGAAGCTATGTTGTCGGATTTGGTCATATGGTTTAATCCATAGGCCCTGCTCAACATAACTAATGGTATGGTGGTTAGACGTCATTAACCTCCAAGTGGCGTCCCACGAGACTAACCATACCGTACTCTCCTCTTTTGAGGAATCTTGGTGTCATTTAATTAAACTTAAAACATAACTATTATGTCTTGGATGCATGCTTTTCTTTAAGTAAAGAACTACTTAGGATAGTGAACTACATGGCATACCATTTCACATAATCATACAAACAAGGAAATCTCTCATTCATATGAAAGTTCACACATAGTCACAAGTTAAGAACTTAATTTCAAAACAAGTTCACAAACCCCTTAAAGCTCTATGGAGCATTCAAGGTTTCAAACATCACATAATAATTAGGGGGGTTGGGGACAGAATCTAACCCTATTTCATCCAAACCCCATATAATCTCATAACATTAACTCAAAAATTAACTTAAAATCATAGGGGTTAGCAAACCCTAACTTTGAACCCTTTGGGGTTCGAAGACTTCTTTGAGGAAAAGCCCTAATGTGGGACTTATGGGCGCCCATCACCTAAGAAAAGGAAGAACTCATAAACTAAACCAAGATTCGAGCTCCAAGAGTGAGGTTCAACTCCTTCGTCTTCCTCTCCTTCGAGCTCTGCTCCTTCTTCTTCTTTAGGGATTCTTCAAACTCTTACAATCAAAGAAAATCACTCCCCAACTTAGATTCAAGCTAAGATGTAAGAAGAATCTAGCATGAATCCATGATTTCCCCTTGAAAAGATGAAACCCTAGGTGTTTTCCCTTCTCTTCCCTCTCTGAAGATCACATCTCTCTCTAAAAACCCTCTCCAATTCGCGAAAATGAGGTTTCCTGCTGTGTTTTTTGTTTTTAAGCAGCTGTTAATCGATTCACAGCATAGGGTGAATCGATTCACCCATTCAGAAAAACACCAAATTCGAATTTTCAGTGAGTGAATTGATTCCTACAGCTCCCAGATTCGAGTCCCAAGGAATTGTGTTTCTGTGAATCGATTCATAGGGTGTGTGAATCCATTCACACCTGTTGAAATTCAATTCCCAGAAAGTTTGACAGTCATGAATCGATTCATGGGGCCTGGGAATCGATTCCCGCTGGGCAAAACTCAAAGAAACTTGATTCTAACACCCAAATTAGAATCCTACTTCCTATTCTTTACCAATTTCATCTTCTAATCGATCATTAACCTCATTCTAAGCTAATTCAACTCACCTAATCACGTAGGATCATCAAGACACAATATCCTCATTTTTCAATTATGAAAATCAACATGAAATTACTTGAAATTCACCATTTACTATACTAAGCTTTATGCACATAATTCTAAACTAACAATTGAGGGATTTGGGGTGTTACACTACTACCCACCTTTTAAAAAAATTTGTCCTCAAAAATTAGATAAAATTACATACCTATTGAAAAAGATAAGGATATTGATCTCGCATTTCCTCTTCGAGTTCCCAAGTGGCTTCTTCAGGAGTGGATATTTCCCAGATAACCTTAACTAAAGGAATAGTCTTATTCCTGAGCGTCTTGAAATCACGGTATTACATACCTATTGAAAAAGATAAGGATATTGATCTCGCATTTCCTCTTCGAGTTCCCAAGTGGCTTCTTCAGGAGTGGATATTTCCCAGATAACCTTAACCAAAGGAATAGTCTTATTCCTGAGCGTCTTGAAATCACGGTCCACTATCTAGGCTGGTTCGGGCTGATACGTCAAATCTGATCTAAGTTGTGCAGACTCATAGTCCAAGGAATGAAATGGATCTAGAATGTACTTCTTAAGCTGAGACACATGGAAAACATTGTGAAGATTGGACAAGGAAGGAGGTAGAGCAAGTTGGTAAGCCGCAGAACCAATTTGACTGAGAATTTGAAATGGACCTATGTACCGAGGAGTTAGCTTCTTGTCTCTAAGAGCTCTACTGACACCTATAGTGGGAGTAACTATCAGGAATACATGTTCTCCTTCCTCAAACTCAAGGGGTTTATGCCTATGATCTACGTAGCTCTTCTGCCTATTCTGGGCAGCCTTTATCTTCTCCCTGATCATATGAATCTTATCCGTAGTTTCTTGAACAAGGTCAGGACCTAGAAACCTCTTCTCTCCTACTTCAAACCAACATAGGGGAGTCCTATACTTGCGACCGTAGAGAGCCTCATATGGTGCCATACCTATGCTAGAGTGATAGCTGTTGTTGTATGAAAACTCAATTAGTGACAGATACTTATCCCAACTTCCGCCATCCTCTAAAACACAGGATCTAAGCATATCCTCTAGGGTTTATATAGTTTTTTCCGATTGACCATCTGTCTGAGGGTGATAAGCCGTACTCATGCTCAATCTAGTCCCTAAGGCTTGCTGGAGTGCCTTCCAAAACCAGGAGGTAAACTCAGGATCCCTATCAGAGACAATATTAGTTGGAACTCCGTGAAGCCTAACAATCTCCCTGATATAGAGCTCAGCTAACCTAGCGGTTTTGTAATTGGACTTAATGGGAAGGAAATGGACATATTTTGTCAATCTATCCATTATGACCTAAACAGAGTCATAACCTGACTGAGTGCGAGGTAAACCTCCCACAAAGTCCATCGCGATACCTTCCCACTTCCATTCTAGAATTTCTAAGGGCTGGAGGGGTCCCGAAGGCTTTTGGTGTTCTATCTTGGTTTGCTGGCAGACCAAACATTGGGCTACAAACTCCGCTACATCATTTCTCATACCGGGCCACCAGTATCTTTGTCGCAGATCATGGTACATCTTGGTAGAACCAGGATGCACCGAAAATCCACTCTTATGGGCTTCACCCAAAAGCTGCTTCTTGATGGAATCATCCTTAGGTACACAAATTCTCTGGTGGAATAACAAAGTGCCATCCTCAGCTTTGGAGAAACCGAGACGGTGTCTACTAGACTGTAGCTCCTCATCTAACGTCTAGGCTAGTCTAATCTGGCCCCTAAAGTCACAAGAAATTTCTAGGTGACATAACACGAGACTGTTTCCGGTGGGAAACATTCCTAAGTTAAGGTCCCTAAACGATTCCAACAATTCCATTTCCTTAACCATCATTGAAGAAACATGCAAGGACTTTCTACTCAAAGCATCAGCGACTACATTCGCTTTGCCAGGATGGTACTTCAACTCAAAATCATAATCCTTTAGGAACTCCACCCACCTCCTCTGCCTCATGTTAAGTTCCCTTTGATTAAATAGGTATTTCAAACTCTTGTGATCACTAAACACTTCAAACTGGGCACCATACAAATAGTGTCGCCAAATCTTTAGGGCAAAAACAATTGCTGCAAGCTCTAAGTCATGGGTAGGATAGTTCTCTTCATGAGGTCTTAACTGCCTAGAGGCATAAGCCACAACTTGACGGTTTTGCATGAGAACACAACCTAGCCCTTTCTTAGAAGCATCACTATAGACTTCAAATCCTACGGCTGGGTCAGGGATAATCAAGACTAGTGTGGAAATCAGCCGAAACTTAAGCTCTAAGAAGCAACTCTCACATTTCTTATTCCACACAAATGGCTCCCCCTTTCGGGTTAATTTCGTTAGGGAAGTACCAATTGAGAAAACCCCTTAATGAACCTTTGGTAGTAATCGGCTAATCCTAGAAAGCTTCTAACTTCTGTGACCGTGGTTGGTCGTTCCCAACTAAGGACTGCTTCTACTTTACTACGATCAACCGATAATCCCACTTGAGAAATCACATGTCCGAAAAACATAACTTCACTAAGCCAAAACTCACACTTCTCAGGCTTCGCGAAGAGACTCCTCTCTCTAAGAGTACCTAGAACGATCCTAAGATGTTCCTCGTGTTCTTGAGGGCTCTTAGAATAGACTAGGATGTCATCTATAAAGACTACTACAAACTTATCGAGAAAAGGCCTAAAAATTTGGCCATAAATACGGCCGGAGCATTGGTTTGACCAAACGGCATAACCAAATACTCATAATGTCCGTACCTAGTCCTAAATGCCGTCTTTGGAACATCTTTTGCCTTAACTCTAATCTGGTGGTAACCAGATCTTAGATCAATCTTAGAGAAAAGCGAGGCTCCCCAAAGTTGATCTAACAAGTCATCTATCCTGGGTGAAGGACACTTATTCTTAACCGTGACCTTATTGATTTTCCTATAATCAATACATAACCTCATGCTACCATCCTTCTTCTTCACTAAAAGAATAGGTGCACCCCAAGGTGACACACTTGGTATAATGAATTGTTTGGTAATTAAATCCTCTAACTGAGTCTTAAGCTCTCTTAACTCTAGAGGATATCCTATAGGGAGCTATAGAGATCGGTCCCGTGCCAGGAACCAATTCTATTGAGAATTCCACTTCTCTCCCGAGAGGTAAGGTCGTCACCTCGTCAGGAAACACATCTAAGAATTCATTAACTACTGGGATAGCATCTAAATCTAGGCTAACCTCTAAGGTTGAGGAAAGCAATATCATATACCCTGCATAACCCTCTACTAGACAGTTACTCAATAGAAGAACACTATTTAGTACATCATAACTTGACTCTACTACAGTGGAATGTTCTTTTAGAAACTCAATTATTTTACAAAAACAATTCAAAACTACTTGGTTAGCGGAGAGCCAATCCATAACAAGAATTACGTCCATCCCCTCAAGGGGTAGACACACAAGGTTTACTAAAAACATCTTCCCTTGAATTACAAGAGGCCAGTTCTCACACACCAAGGAAGTAGAGATACTACCCTCTGCGGGCGTATGTACATGTAAGGGAAATTGTAAGGAAGTGAGATACAACCCTAACCTTTGAACACATTTACAAGAGATGAAGGAATGGGTTACCCCCGAGTCAAACAAAACAACTAAGTGTTCATCTTGTAGGAAACAAGTACCTTTCATCAGATTCTCCGCGCCCTTTGCCTTCTGAGCATCAAGAGTAAAAACTCTCCCTTGGTTAGGATCACTGGATAAAGGTCCCTTACCCTTCTTATACTGGGGGCATTCCTGATGGAAAATGTAGCATACATTCTTTCCTTTTAGACACTCTCACGAGTGCATTTTACCACAATTTGAGCAAGTAGGGAAGGACTTAGACTGGTGAGTTTGGACTTGCTTGCCCTTGTTCAGATTTCCCTTAGGCTTCTTGTGTTGTGCATTCTTGTCATCCTTCCTCTTCTGTATTCAGTCTCGACGGTCCGTCTCCAAGGCCGCTTGTGCCTCCTCAGTGATGATACATTTCCCCATAAGCTTAATATAATCGGTTTCTTCAAACCCACACACTGCATTCCTCAATTCTGACCTGAGTCCCTGCTCAAACTGGTGAGCCTTCCATTCATCATCTTCCTTGCTTTGAAGGTAGGTAGAATACTTGGCCAAGTCTTCAAACTTGGTTACATATTCTGCTACTGACATACTTCCTTGGGTCAGGTGAGCAAACTCCTGCTCCTTCATCCTTTACATACTCTTTGGGAAATATTTCTCCAAAAACACCCGCTGAAAGTTGTTCCAGTCCAAAGGAGTCTCAAGGGAAATCGTATGAGCCTTGGCTCCTCTCCACTATATTTTTGCCACTCCTTTCAAGTAGTGTGAGGCAAACGTAAGTTTCTATTCTTCGGTGCAAGCAACCACTTCAAATATCTTCTCTATCCCTCGTAACTAATACTTGGCTTCAGAAAGGTCTGAGCCACCCTTGAAAGGAGGAGGACTATTCTTTCTGAATTCGGAGAACGTACGGTTGGGATTATCCGGTGGTGCAACATTGTTAGTTGGAGATGCTCCTCCTTGAAGAATTTGCTGAAGCAAGGCATTTGCGCTTGGGCTTGGGCATTAGAGGCCTCCGTTTGCACTCTTAATGCCTCCACCAGACACTCCAAGGCTCGGCATCCAGTGGATTCCTGGGGTTCCTAGTGGCGTTCCTTTGTGGCCTACCGGGTCCTGCACCTGATGCCACGATTCTACATAAAATACACAAAACATTGAGTTGATCAAGCTCAATATCTCATAGCATAATAAGTAGAAGGATAGCAACAAATATTAAGAACTCATTAAGACCATTCTAACTAATCTACAGTCCGATGAGAATCGAACCGCTCTGATACCATAATGTAACACCATACATTCAGCTAGACTTGAAAGTAAGATAATTAACATTTGATACAGAGTTAAATAAGCGGAAATTTAAACTTAAGCCTTACATTAAGTTTAGATTTATACATGGATCCTAGTCCCACAAAGGGAAATATTCCATAATTCAAAATTACATAATCATCTCATGATTTAATACAAAATACTAGTCTTTTTGCATCTAAACCAAAAAGAGAAATTACATAATTCCAAAATAAAAAATAGCATAAAGATCCTCCAAATCCTAGCTCTTTTCACCTTCCTTCGGTACCTGCGAATCTGTGATAATAATAAAGGGGAAAGGGGTGAGATAAAATCCCAGTGAATTCTTCCCTCGACCCCTCACCATCACTCTTAAACTTACGACAATTTCAAAGAAACAGTCAAACACATTGATGTAATGCAATCTTTACTAGGAACATTTTGTTCATCATACTTTCGTGCATAGCACGTCTTAACTAGTCCCATATGGTTGATTTACTATACAACCGGGAAGCTATGTTGTCGGATTTGGTCATATGGTTTAATCCATAGGCCCCACTCAACATAATTAACGATATGGTGGTTAAACGTCATTAACCTCCAAGTGGCGTCCCATGAGACTAACCATACCTTACTCTCCTCTTTTGAGGAATCTTGGTGTCTTTTAATTAAACTTAAAACATAACTATCATGTCTTGGATGCATGCTTTTCTTTAAGTAAAGAACTACTTAGGATAGTGAACTACATGACATACCATTTCACATAATCATACAAACAAGGAAATCTCTCATTCATATGAAAGTTCACACATAGTCATAAGTTAATAACTTAATTTCAAAACAAGGACACAAACCCCTTGAAGCTCTATGGAGCATTCAAGGTTTCAAACGTCATATAATAATTAGGGGGTTGGGGACAGAGTCCAACCCTATTTCATCCAAACCCTATATAATCTCATATCATTAACTCAAAAATTAACTTAAAATCAAAGGGGTTAACAAACCATAACTTTGAACCCTTTGGGGTTCAAAGACTTCTTTGAGGAAAAGCCCTAATGTGGAACTTATGGGTGCCCATCACCTAAGAGAAGGAAGAACTCACAAACTAAACCAAGATTCGAGCTCCAAGAGTGAGGTTCAGCTCCTTCTTCTTCCTCTCCTTCGAGCTCTTCTCCTTCTTCTTCTCTAGGGATTCTTCAAACTCTCACAGTCAAAGAAAATCACTCCCCAACATGGATTCAATCTAAGATTTAAGAAGAATCTAGCATGAATACATGATTTCGCCTTGAAAAGATGAAACCCTAGGTGTTTTCCCCTCTCTTCCCTCTCTCAAGATCGCCTCTCTCTCTAAAAACCCTCTTCAATCCGCGAAAATGAGGTTTCCTGCTGTGTTTTCTGTTTTTAAGCAGCTGCGAATCGATTCACAGCATAGGGTGAATCGATTCACCCAGTCAGAAAAACACCAGATTCGAATTTTAAGTGAGTGAAAATCGATTCCTGCAGCTCCCAGATTCGAGTCCCAGAGAATTGTGTTTTCGTGAATCGATTCATAGGGTGTGTGAATCGATTCACACCTATTGAAATTCAATTCCCAGAAAGTTTGACAATCATGAATCGATTCATGGGGCCTGGGAATCGATTCCCATTGGGCAAAACTCAAAGAAACTTGATTCTAACACCCAACTTTTGAATCCTACTTCCTATTCTTTACCAATTTCATCTTCTAATCCATTATTAACCTCATTCTAAGCTAATTCAACCCACCTAATCACTTAGGATCATCAAGACACAATATCCTCATTTTTCAATTATGAAAATCAACATGAAATTACTTGAAATTCACCATTTACTATACTAAGCTATATGCACATAATTCTAAACTAACATTTGAGGGATTTGGGGTGTTACAACTAAGATAATAAAGATTTGAACCTTGATTTTTGGGAATCTTTTCCCTTTCTTTCTTTTGATCTTTGACCAGCCACTTTGAGTTATATCAATATATATATATATATTGAGTGATTCTTTTAACTACATGGTCGGCCACGCTTAAAAAGAGAAAAGGGTGAGTAGTTTGTTTTTACTTGGTGTTAGTGAGGGTGGCGAGGAAACCTATATTCCCTTTCTTCTTCCTCCTCTTGTGCGCAACGAGCAAGTCATGCTCAAGAGACTCCGTTTTTCTTTAATCCTTCCGCTAGATGATGTTAAACCGTGTGGTAGTGGGATGTGTGTGAGAGATCTTGAGAAGTTTGGAGAGTTTTAAGGGTTGTATTCTTTCCTTTCCTTCCTTGGAGCCGTGAGTTTGAAGGAGAGATTTGAAGTTGTTTTCCTCTTTCATTCCCTTAGTTTGAGTCGTAAACCTTGCGATGGTTTTTGATGAGGATTCTACTTCGCATTTATGGTTGATGTTGTTTTTGATAATGTGGTTGGTGATTATGAGAATCCTTCTTTCCCTTTGATGTCTTAAAACTGCGGGTTCTTGGAGGAGTTTTAGGTGAGTATTTTAGTTCTTTTGCTTTCAATTCTTGTATTATTATTAATGAGCTTGTTCATGATAATTTAGTAGCAGAGGTTATCCATCCTTTTGTTGTATAAAACCGTGAGAATTTTATAAAAAGGAAAAATGATTTCAATGTTTTCTAGTTGATATTTCATTAGAAAAATGTTTTGATCTTATTTTGTTTGGAAAACCAAGTTTTATGTGTGTAGTGTTGAAGCAAAATTTTGAAATGTTTGGTGTTAATTTGGAAGCATGACCCGTGACCACATGTATATATGTGTGAGGTTAGATTTTAAGTTTTTGTAACTTAAGTTTATGATGATTTGTGTTTGTAGTGATTTAGGAGTTGTAGATAAGAGATTTAGTGTTAATCTTGTGTTAAAAACTTATGTGTGAGTTAGAATGGTTTTAAAAAAATGAATCTTTGAGTGGGTGTGTAAGCCGTAGGGTTCTTTGAGAATAAAAAAAAAAAGGAATTCAAGTTTTAACACTTGGTTGTTAGTGATTTTGTTGTTGTTGATGTATAAAAAAAAATTAATTTTAGATAAGTTTTGATTTAAAAGAATTTTAAAGAGGAGTGATTTTGTTGATTTTAAATTGTAGATTTAGTTTTAATCTTTGAATTGAAGTGTGTTTAATGATTTTGAGACAATGAGAACCTAATCTCAAAGGAACTTTAGTGTCCATGAGAATTGTTGAGTCTTAAGAGAAAAGTTATTTTTTTATTAGTTCTTTGTTTTGGTGTTATTCTTAGGAGATTTGGGGTTGTTTTTAGGAAAAATATTTGATTTGAGAAAAGGGTTTTAATCTTTTTGAAGTTTTAAGTGATATTTGAATTTTTGGTATGTGTAACCTTGGTTGTGTATGTGATTATGTTAGTAATGTTTTCTTGGGGATAGTGTGTAGCCGTGATCGTGTTCGTGATCGTGAATAAGCAGAGATCGCGGTTTTGGAATAAAGCGTCTGTGGATCATCAGGACTTCTTCGTCTATCAAATTACATATGTAGTGCTGTATGAAATATATACTTGGTGTCATTCAGTTGAATTGTTATTGTTGGGTGTTGTGATGTGGTTGTACTATTAAGTATGTCTTGATAAAGCATTATAGAATTACTTATGTTATATGTATTGTGAATGCTTATGAGTCACAAACTATTTTTATGGATTTGATTAAAATAATTTTTTTGTATTTTAATATCAGCTTAGTTTCGAGGAAAAACTATTTTAAGGGGGTGGTAAAAATAGTTTTAGCAATAAAATCCCGAATACTTGAAGGTAAGTCGTAGAGACTGATCACCTCAATGATTTATTGAGAGTACGAAGAATTGTTTTGATTTATTTTAAATAATTATTATTTATGATGTTAATTCAAATTAATAAACAGCATATATGTATGCTGCTTTTAATGTAAATTCATCAACTAAGTTTTTATATAAGTTTATTGTTTGACGTGTTGACGCATAGTATTATGTTGACTAAGAAAGTGATTGAACTAAATCAATATAAAATTAAATTTGAGAATTAATATTTAATATTAATTCATGATTCAAAAATCGTCGAAAAATTCTTATGAATTTTGGTCGTATTTTGAATCGCCAGGTAATTTTTTTATCCGCAATAAAATTTAAAATGAATTCCGATTTAGATAAAAATCGAATCGTGACTTATTGTGATAGTGTTTGAGTGTTTTATATTGTTTTTATAATTTATAGATAATTTATTTATCACGCGGTGAATTAATTTCCCAGTAAATTAATTTACGTGATTAATCGGCTAGCGAACTATCCCTAACGCGATTACCCGACGCCGTGATTTTTGGGACGCAGAGACTCATTTGACTAATGAGTCAAAGGTTAGACTAGAGTGGGTAAGGGAGGTATGTGCCTATGCTTAGGTGTCACATTTTGATTGGATTAGAAATAAATATCATACCAATTTTATGACAAAGCATGGCTTCATTCCTTAGATTAAGGAAATCCTAGCATTTAATTTGAACAAAATTTCCTTCTCTTTTCTCCTTAAACAGCCGTAGCCTCTCCCATATGTTACCATCCATCTTACTTTCATATTCTTCTAAGTTTTGGTGAGAAAGGAGAAAAGCTAAAACTTCCTTTCTTCCTTCTTATTTTGCCGTGAGCCTTCCACCCAATTTCCTTCATCTTTTCTTTAATTTTTCTTATCCATTTAGTGCTAAGATCTTGATATAGTGTGTGAGAGTTTGAGCCAAATATCTCTCCTCCTTCTCCTTGCCAATACCGTAGCCTTGTATGGGTTTTGGGGTGAGGTTCGTTTGATTTTCTTTGTTTATTTTCTTGTATAGTTTCTTGATAATGATTTAGGAAGCAAAATGAAAGTCATTTTTCTCTCCCTTTTGAGCTTCATGGCCGTGACATAAAAGGAAGAAGGGGAAGTTTTGCTCCTTTTGAATCTAAGTTTTTAAGTTGTTATTTTAATTGTTGTTGTTGTTGTTTTATGTTTTGATCAAAAAAAAAATTAAGTTTTTGTTCTCCTTGAGCTTGATTCAAGATATGACTTAGAGGAGAGTTTTTAAAAATTTTTACTTAAAGTTTTTGATTGATTTCTTTGGGTTATAGTAGCTGTTTTAGTATAGTTGTTGTAAAAGATTTGTTAGAAGAATAATTAAATATTTTACCCTATAAATTTTTTTGGAGAAGCCGTGAGCTTCAAGAGAGAAAAGAAGAAAATTTTTGTGTTTTACACTTTGATTCTTTCATAGTTTAATTATTGTAGTTTAGGAGTTTTTTAGAAAAATTTGATTTGAGTTAAAGTTGTTTAAAGTCTTTTTTTTAGTGGATTTAGAATATGAAACACCTAATTTTTAAAGAGATCCTTGTATTTCTTGAACAAGGTGGAGTCTTAGAAATTTAGTGTTAAAAATCTTTGATTTTAGTGTGGGTTTTACGTTTGTAAAAGTTTTGGGAGAAGAAAATTTTTTGGTGTGTTTCAATGTTAAAACCGAGGGGTATTTTTAAGGTTTTAGTGTTGTTTAAAATTTTTACTTAGTTAATATGTTAGTAGTTGATAATTAAATATTTAAAAAGTTTAATCTTTGTCTTGGTTTAAAAGAAAATGATTTTTAGTGATTTTTAAAGTTAAAAGTTTAGATAAAAAGATTTTTAGTAAGTCGTATAGTATTTAAAATATTATTTTAAATTTGTTTTAGCGTTTTTAAGTGTGAGTATTAATAAAAGAATTTTGAGTTGTGAGACCTAGGGGTTTGGGTTCAAACCGTGACCTAAGAGTTATTTTAAGTGATTTAGAAGTTTTCTAAGACTTAGTGATTTTGTCTTAGGGTTGTTGAGGTCGTAAGCACGCTCTGAGAGTGTTCATGACGTACCTTTGACGTTGCGTGGTTTGAAAGCTCTTTTGGTAAGGGTTTCATCTAGATATATATTGTTTTGGTATGTGTTATGTTTTGTGTGGAAGTAAGGGCATCTTCTTGTATTTAGTTTGATTCAATGTGATTTTGTTGTGAAATGCTTGAAATTGGTGATTGTTGAGTGGATTAAGTGTTTTGATGATGTGTGATCCATATATGCTTATTTGTGTTTGAGATATATGCTATTGAAATCAGTGTTGAATAATTAAATGATTGTTTAATTAGGTTGCATGTTGAAATATCATGAGTTGGTATGTTCAGTTGAGAAATGTGGAGATGCATTAATGTAACACGCGTATTTTTACGATATGTTAATTAGCGGTAATATTGTACTTTTGTCGTAATTATGCTTTAATAAAGCAGTTGCTTGTTCCCTGAGTAAGTGACTTAATTAAATCAAGAGCTAATATAATTAAGAATTAATATTTTTATATTAATTCACGGTTCGAAGATCGTCGAAAAATTCTAACGAAGTTTTGGCGCGTTTCAAATCGCCGGGCAGTTTCTGCCGCAGATAAAATTTGAAATGAGCCCCGATTTCGATGAAAATCGAATCGTAACCTGTTTTAATTGTTTTGGATGAATTATAGTGTTTTTATTATTTATGAAATAATATTATCACGCGGAGAATTAATTCCTCGCGAATTAATTTTTCGAGATTTTTCCGGCAAGAAATTAATCGGTTTTGCGGTTTCTCGTCGCCGTGTTTTTAAACCTTAAGATTCTAGATTAGAAGGGAATCATGAGTGAAGTGAGATTAGATGGGATGGAGTGAGTGATGTGATTAGCATCTAATAAAGGTAATTAGGTGTCACTTAACTTGTGGGTTATTTCAAAATTTTACCTTTTAATTAAATCCTTTTATTATTAAGTCTTAATTAAGTAATTAAGTGAAAAAAAAATTTATAAAGCCCTCCCCCCTAGCTGCCAACTCGTGGACAGCACCCCCATTTCTCTATTCATCTACTTCATCTTCCATCTCTAGAGCAAGACAAGGGTTCCAAGCTTCCATGTTTGATTTCTCCATTTTCTTTGAGCTTTACAACTTGAAGTCTTCATCAAACTTGCTTCAATCCTTCATCTCCACCTAGTTCCTCATCAACTTCACCATTTAGAGTAAGGGAAAAACATATTTTCTTCCTCCCATTTTCTGTTTAAAAATCGTGATTTCCACCCCATTTCATCTCTTGTGATTTTGCTTCCATACTTAGTTATCTTGCTAGGTTTTCTTCTATACTCTATCACCTATGTATCCAACCATTTGAGTAGTAGAAAATCAATTTTCTTGGCCCCAAAACAGCCCCATGATCAGCGCCCAACAGCCCCCCATTTGTGTTGTTTAATTGTTGTTTTAGTTGTGATTAATTGATGATTGTTGTTGTTTGTTGGTTGATGATGAACAAAAAGGAGATGAATCATCTTAAAACCCCCCTTTGATGCTTTAGGGCGAAAACCCTAGAGGTTAGAAAAGGGGAAATGATGTGATCCTAGTTGAATCAATCAATTGATTGTGGTGTTGTGTTATTGGAAGTGATTAGAGGTTGATTTAGGCTATAGTTTTGTTTAAGCTTAAGTAACATGTAGTTTTGGAAATTTTGCCTATTCTTGAACCATGTAAAGCATGAGGTTTTGATGTTAAATTACATGTTTAAGTGTTAGATAACTTGTTAGAATAAATTTTAAGGTTATTGGAATTGATATGCATGAGTTAGTGTAGGTGTTAGCTTATGTATATGCAAAAATTGTTTCTTGAGGGACTAAAATGGCATGAATTAAGTGTTCTTTAATTTTTAGCATTCCTATGGTATGACTAAAAGGCTATGGAAATGGTATTTCATTGTTGTAGTAATGGTTTTAGAAACCTAACCCTTGATATGCTTAAGTGTACTTGATGTATTAATTGAAGTTGATGTTGTTTTGGTATTTAGGAAATGATTTAAAAAGAGTTGTGATTTTAGAAATATAAGTTACAAATTTTTGGAAAAAAAAACAAGTAGTGCAGGTGAGGCCTAATTAAGATTTTGGGAAAAAAGAAGTTGATGTCTCATTGCTTGAATTCTTGCATGAATATGTGCTAAGTTTTTGGATAGTTGTGAAAGATTTATTAGTTATGTCTACTTAAAGTTCAAGAAAAGAGAATTAGTCTCAAAACCTTACTTTTTCAAAATGTTTTTGAGTGTGTCATTAATTTGTAATGCTTGTTGGAGTTTGGTTAGGTAAGGGATAAGTTGAGAGCATAAGTTTAACTAGAATTTCTAGATTTTACTAAGTGGTATGTGATAATAGGAATCGAAGTACCTGAGATTGAGCGAGGCGGACCCGAAGACTTAGGAGCAACGTTGACGACAACTTGTGGTAAGGGCACTTCTAGACATTCTAGGATTTTATTTTTATGTCCCTGTGTAAGGACAATTTTTAGAGATGCTTAAATTCTTGTTTGACTATTTAAACGCTTATTTAAATACGAAGAAGTCTGAGAACTCTACGAGTTCGAAGTTAGGGTCTTCGAACCCCTTCGTTTATTGTTGTCGTGCGGTCGAACATATTCCGAGTCATTCGTGGGTGAAAACTTTGTGGTTGGTCTCCTGAACCCAACCCCCCACATTTGTGTACCTCTCTGTTAACTCCATCGAGTTGTAGAGGGATGGATTCCTCGAATTGCGTGTCAAGCATGTAATGTTGTGATATGATTGAGTTATGCATTATTTAATATGAGATTGAATATATGCTGCGAATTGCATGTTGCTTGTTGAATTGCATTTCTTCATTCAGGATTCTGTTATTGCTTAAAATGTCGAATTGCGTTTTCTTCATGTTAAGCATGCTCTTTTATTTGATATGCGATCAAGTAATCTTGTGTATCACTCCTTGACTATCGTAAGCGGCGAGTCGTTCATCGAGTGAGAGAGCTAGGCAAGTCGTCGTGACGTCTTTGAGCCGTGACCCGGATAACTAAGGGTGCTAGGTCCCCTTTTGTTTACGGGAGATTGACTAGGCGTCGCAGCGTAGGAACCGGGGCTGCTTACCTAGGGAGAAGCGAAAGATCCCAAGGCTACGGCTGGTATGTCAGTTGATGGATCTGCGTGCGCTCGGAATAATTGTCGAGTCGAGAGAAAATGAGTAGCGAGTTGAGTTGAGTCTAGAGTGAGAGAGTTGAGTCACGTTCTGTGAATGATATACATTGTTGTTTGCTTATTGCTTTATGCATTGATTATCTTGATTTGTTGAGAAGTTGACCCTTTCCCATGGTGCTTTCAATTCATGACGGTTACCCAGGCGATGGCGAAGGGCGTTTGGATTCCGGCGATGAGGACATCGCCAGAGATCTTCTTTGACTTCCTTAATATGGGACAACCCGCGGCGATGGAGTTCGACCCCATCTCCTGCCGTGTGGTATACACTGGGGACGTGGTGCAGACACTACGAGAGGATGGCGTAGCCGTGAGGCAGGATGTGACACGGCGTACGGTGAGTTTCCCGATCCGGATGGGACAGGTGGTGGAGGTGTGGCGTGCCAGTGAGCGCGAGAGGGCTATGAGAGCTTCTTCCTCTTCACCAGAGGGACTTCATGACATTCCTAGGAGCGCTGCTACTAGATTTGCACGACGAGGCAGAGGGCGTGGACCTCAAGTGAGATGGACCGCTCGCAAGAGCGTGATACGCCGAGGATCCGCAGGAGCTTCCACTTCGAGGGCGGTTGATGTTCCGAGATCCCCTGTAGTATCGGTTTCCCCTCATTGCTAGGACCCTACACCGCTTTGTGGCTTCCCTCCCATTTGTCTTTGTGTGCCACGAGGCGGATTGCATTGGAGCGAGATCGACTGAGGAGGGACTGGCAGGTGAGTATACTCCGAGTGATGTGCCTGTGGACGTGCCAGCTGCGGCTCCCTTCATTGACCTGACAGGCGAGGACTTAATGGAGGAGGAGGGGGAGGAGGACCGTCGAAGGATTTGGGTAGCGACACAGTGTGATGTTGATTGACTGCTGCGTTATGTTTTTTTTGTTGTTGATAGACTGTTGTATATATTTGGGATGACTGTATTTATGACTTTTATGTTCCATGTGTCGTGACCAGTCGGGCCAGATGTTATTTTGGTTACAGGGTAGACTGGCGGTCTCACTTTTGGAGCAGCCCCCTGCGTGGGTGTCTGCCGGAGGTACCCCCAGGGTATGATTACTCTCTTAAGGGTCGTCATACCATAGGTGTATTTCTTTGAATATTTCCTACTCTGTATTTTGCGTACACTGTTAGTACGACTTGTGTATATATATGGGTATTATGCATGTATGTCTTATTCATGTTTAAGTCTTGTGTCCTAGTTGCACCACGTTTCGAAAAGCTGTAATTACTCTGATGTGCACTTGCGGGAACTATTGATATATATAAAATAAAAAAAAGTACCGCATTTTTCTAAAAGGCACAAGAGTACCGTTTTAAAACGCATCGCATACAGGTTTAGTTTAGCTCTGTAGCGGTCCGGAAACGGGTCGTTACAATTAACATGCATACATAGAGACTTCGACCTGAATCAAAATCCTAAAAACGGATAATCCTATGCGTGGAGTTCAGTGTTGTAACACCTGAGGACGAGATCGACCTCGTATTAGGACATCGTATTAGGACATCGTACCAAGACCTCGTGACGAGATCCCGTGCCAAGATCGCGTGCCAAGGTCATATGTCGAGCTGATGAGATCGCGTACCGAGCTGAGGAGGTCGCATGTCGAACTGAGGAGGCCGCGTGCACGAACTCGTGTTAGAGCCTTGTGCGCTTGCACAAGCACCCTGGTCGACATCGTGTCGAGATGATAACACTCGTATTTTTACGAATATTATGTAGCGTTAATTAGTATATTTTGTTGTGATTATGAGAGAGGACAGATTAGATGGGTTAGACTTGTTGTTTGGATTAATATCTCACTTTAAAATCCAGGTGTCGCTTATTTGTGGTTTTATGAAAGATAAATTCATTTAAAATGGTTTTCTTGTAATTAACTTTTGTTTAAGGGAGATAAGACCAAACTTTTTCTTTTTCCACCAGCTGTAGATAAGTATCATGATTAGTTTCCTCCACCTACATAAATATCACGCTTAGCCGCCTTAAACAATCACTTTCCAGTTTCTTCTTTTTTCTTCTTCTCTAGATTTCCTCTTCTCCAAACCTCCATTGAAGAACCTTGAGTTCATTGAGCTTCTGCATAAACTTTCATCATCAACCTTGTTCCTTATCATCTCCTCGACCTATATCACCATCTCGACCATCTGTAGAGGTATGAAAAATAGAATTTTAGTTCTCTTCATGTTACTGTTAGCGCCACTTCTTCTCTCTATTTTAGCTAGTTTTTATGCTTTCAACTCATATCATATTGATAGGTTTTCTTCTTCATGACATTACCTACCTTTCTAACCATTTATTTGAGCTTGAAAAACAAATTGTTTCCTCTGTTTTCTGCAAGTAAGTAGCGCCCAAAACCCTCCCTACTTGGCTTGTGTCGATTTCTTTTTGAGTTTTAAATTTTAACATAAGTGGTTATGGTCTTATTTTTATTGCTGGACCATGACGAAAATATTTTTAAGAAATATAAACTTAGATTTTGATTAAGTTGTGCTTAAGGTATTACTTGATTTTAAGCTTTAATTAGTACTTAGGAAAAATGGCTTTGTCTGGTGATGTATGAAAAAAGTTTTTAACAAAATTTTAGAGAAAAGGAGTTATTTTGTAATGTTTGAATTCTGGTTGTATTTGTTTAAGTTCTTAAGTTTTAATGCTTACTTGGGTTGTGGTTAAGATTGGGATAATGAGAGCTAAGTGTTATTAGAACCCATAGATAGAACTAAGTTGTGCTCGTATTAGGCAGTGTGATTTCCGAGATCGTGCGGCAAGGAAATCAGGGTGTACGAGATCACGAAACCGAGGTCGACTAAGAGCCGTGCGTGTCGAGATCGAGTGAGAGGAGTCGTAGTCGAGCTCGTTTGAAGACAGCCGTGTTGAGGTCGTTGTCGAGCAGCGTTAGCTTGGAGTTCGGTAAGGGCAACTCTTAGACATTATTAAGGCTTTATTTTATATGTTTATGCGTAAGGGCATTTCCAAACATTCTAGGACTCTGTTTTTATGTTATTGTGTAAGGATTGTTTTATTGCTTAAATGATTGAATTGCGTTTTCTTCATTTTAAGCATGCTCTTTATTTGATATGTGATCAAGTAATTTTATGTGTCACTCCTTGACTGCGGCGAGCTAATCATCGAGTGAGAGATCTAGGCGAGTCGTATGACGTTTTTGAGCCGTGACCCGGATAACTAAGGGTGCTAGGTCCCCTTTTGTTTACGGGAGATTAACTAGGCGTCGCATTATCAGTTTGGGGTTGGACCTGCTGATTAATGTATGGTATCGGTTTGGGGTTGGACCAGTCGTTTACCTATTGCGTCAGATTGGGGATGGACCAGCTGGCGATATTCCGGAATAAGAGTCGAGTCTAGAGTGAGATGGTCGAAGTCACGTTTGGTGAATGTTATACTTTGTTGTTTACTTATTTCTTTATGCCTAGATTATCTTGAATTGTTGAGTAGTTGACCCTTTCCCGTGGTACCTTCAATCCATGATGGTTACCCAGGCGATGTCGAGGGTGCAGGAACTTCGATAGCGGATGATGGCGAGGAGGAGCTCGGCGAGGATCGAGCGACGACCTCTATTTGTCGTGATTGGCTTTGTTTATGTTATGTTTGTTGGGGTATTGTAATATGACTTGTGTGTATGATGGGTCGTGACCAGTTTGGGACGGGTGATGTTTTGTCATTTTGAGCCGCAGGGTAGGCGGTGGTTTTACTTTTGGGCGACCCTGCGTGGGTGTCTGCCGGAAGTACCCCCAGGGTATGATTGCTCTTTTGAAGTCGTCATACCTTAGGTGTATTTTCTTTATACATTATTACTTTGTCTTTTTGTATGCACTTTTTATATCTTGTATATATAAGTATGTACTTGTTACCTGCGCGTTGTTATTTAGGACTTAAGTCTTGTGTCTTAGTTGCACCATGTTTCAAGCTGTAATTACTCTGATGTGCACGAGCTGGTCTTATAAAAAAATAATAATAAATATGTAGACCGTACTTTCCTAAAAAGGCACAAGAGTATCATTTTAAAACACATCGCATACAGGGTATCTTGAGCTCGATGTGTTGAGCTCGGTAACTCGAGCTCGGTATGTTGAGCTCGGTAGCGGTCCGGAAACGGGTCGTTACAATGTTGGTATCAGAGCAGTTCGGTTCTGACTGAGTTGTGCATAGGAAATTTGGACTGGTCACTGTGTCGGGATATATATATATGTGTTGGGTACCTAATTGCACTATGTTGACTGCTGTTTGATTAAGTGAAGCACTTATTGCTTGAAAAAAAAATTGTTTGAACTGTTTCTTGATTGAAGCAGTTTGTTTTAACACATCCTTGTTGTGAGATTCTGACAGGGTTTTGAACTTTGTGGAATCTAATGCCACCTCGTAGGGATACGACGGCTGTACCTGAGAACGTCGACATGGAGCAGCGATTCAAGCTATGGCCAAGAGATAGGCTGCGGCCATGGCTCAAAGAATCACCGCTTGAACTCAACAGATCTAACGCGATGGCTCAACAGGCGGCGTTGACCCTGAGAACTTGCGGCCAGCGACAACGAGCAGAGCGAAATGCTGAAGCTAGAGGATTGGCAAACTTTAGGAAGCATGATCCACCGAAGTTCTACGGTGAGCCAAATCCAGATAAAGCTGATCTTTGGATGCAAGAGATCGAGAAGATCTTCGAGGCACTCCATTGTCCGAACAACGTAAAGGTAGACTACGCCACCTATCTCGCTCTTTGGGAGATCACGAGAATATTGGTGGAGGAGTGAAGCAAACATTTATAGCAGTAACGTCGTGAGATGACATGGGAGCTTTTTCGTGAAAGGTTCTTGGACAAATACTTCCCAGATCTTGACGCGGTGAGAAGGAGCAAGAGTTTCTTCAACTACAACAAGGCGGCTCGGCGGTGTCAGAGTATGCGACCAAGTTCGAGTCATCGGCAAGGTACTTCAGTCCATTTAGTGACCGAGCTGACCAAAGATGGTTAAGTGAGAGGTTCCAACGAGGTCTGAGATTTGATATCCAGAAGTCAGTGGTATCATTGAGGATTCGAAACCTCCAAGAGCTGATAGATCGCTGTGTCAAAGTAGAAGGAGTAAGAAGCCACAAGAAGAAGACTGGCCCAGGTGGACCAATGAGACCTCAGGGCCTGGGGCGAGACTTGCACAGAAAGGAACGCAACTTAGGAAGCCTTCCAGCCGACCTCAGGGGAACAACAACAATAGAGGACAGTATCGTCCGATGACCCAGGGAGCGAGGAGTGGAAGTCAGACTGGCGTCGAGGTGACTTGTTTCCGTTGTGGAAAGACGGGACATTATGCGAATAACTGTACTCAGAAGGAGGATGTGTGCTACAACTGTAGGAAGCCAGGACATTTTGCCAAGGATTGTCCCACACCTAAAGTCAACCGCAATGCATGCGGGGAAGGCAAAAGAGAAGCGTCAGGTAGCTAAAGGCAGAGTCTTCTGCATGAGCGGCGAGGAAGCAGAGCAAGATGATGATCTTATCCAAGGCGAATGTGAGATAGAGGGTAAACCCTTATCCGTCCTCTTTGATTCGGTGCAACCCATTCCTTTATTTCTTCGATTGTGTGAACCATTTGAATCGACCGTGGATCGCTTTCTGCTCAAATTGGTAGTTACGACCCCAGCTGCTAAAACTTAGTTACCAACACTGCATGTATTAATTGTGTATTGGTTATTCAGAGTAGAAAGTTTGTGGTCAATTTGGTTTGTTTTCCTCTTAAGGGCTTAGATGTCATCCTCGGGATGGATTGGTTGTCATACCACCATGTCCTCTTGGACTGTGCCGTAAATCGTAATTTTTCCGCACCTTGGAGTTTCCAATTATCTTTCTACCGAACGTATTGGAGTTTCTTTGAAAGAAGGAACTAGGGAATACATGTATCCGCTAGTTCGTAAGTTTCCCCACAGATCGAAGTGAAGAATGTATCGATGGTGTGTGACTTTGAGGACGTTTTCGAAGACGTGCCAGGGTTACCACCAAAGGCGCAGAGGTCGAGTTCTCCATCGACCGATTCCAGGACAGGACCTATTTCAATAGCGCCTACGGGATGTCTCCTCGCCGAGATGAAGGAACTAAAGTCCCAGTTGAGCATTTGGAGTCAAAGCAATTCATACGACCGAGCCGTATCACCGTGGGGAGCTCCAGTGTTGTTGGTCAATAAGAAGGATGGACGATCCGTGATCGCGGCGAGACTATCGCCAACTCAACAAGGCTACCGTGAAGAACCGATATCCGTTACCACGTATTGACGACTTGATGGATCAACTTCGTGGAGCGGCGATGTTTTCAAAGATAGACTTGAAGTCGGGCTACCATCAGATTCGCGTGAAGGCGGAAGATGTCTCCAAAACAGCGGTCAGGACTAGGCATGGGCAGTATGAGGACTTAGTGATGCCGCTTGGGTGACAAATGCGCCACGGTGTGTTTATGGACTATATGAATAGGATTTTCCATTCGTTTTTGGATCAGTTCGTTGTAGTGTTCATCGACGACATATTGATCTATTCGAAGAACCGAGGAGAGCACGAAGAACACTTACGTCGAGTACTACAGATATTGCGCGAGAAGCAACTTTATGCGAACTCATCCAAGTGTGAATTTTGGCTTGAAGAGGTGAATTTTCTTGGACACGTGATTTCCAAAGAAGGGATAGCTGTGGATCCAACTAAGATTGAGGCTGTGTTAGCGTGGGAACAGCCGAAGACGGTTACCGAGATCAGAAGTTTTGTTGGCTTGGCAGGCTATTATCCAAGATTCATTGAAGGTTTTTCGAAGATTGTCGTGCCTCTTTACGACTTACGAGGAAAGATCAACCTTTGCCTGGACCGAGGAGTGTGAATCCAGCTTTTCAAAGATCAAGGAGCTTTTGACAACAGCGCCTGTGTTGATTTTGCCTCAACCCGAAGAGCCTTACGAGGTGTATTGTAATGCGTCACACCAGGGTTTGGGATGCGTGCTAATGCAACATCGGAAAGTGGTAGCTTATGCTTCAAGACAGCTTAAGATCCACGAGAGAAACTACCCTACTCACGATTTGGAGCTAGCGGCCCGGTGGTTTTCGCAACAAGATATGGAGGCACTATCTTTATGGGAGCACTCTTCATCGTTTTCAGCGATCACAAGAGCTTGAAGTACTGCTCGATCGAAGGAGCTCAACATGCGTCGGCAAGATGGGCGAAATTTCTCAAGGACTACGACTTTACGTTGGAATACCATCCCGGTAAGGCTAATGTAGTAGCAGATGCATTGAGCAGAAAGAGCGTGTTAGCCTCAGCAATGATGATCAAGGAGTTGGAGATGCTCGAGAAGTTCCGAGACTTGAGGGTGAATGTGGAAGCTTCACCAGGAAGGCGAGATTTGGTATGCTTACCATTTCTAACAGATTGTTGGGCGAGATCCGAGACCAAAGAGGTTTATGACGAGCCCTCGCAAGAAAAGGTCGATTGATAGCGCAAGGAAAGCGGCAGAATTCCAAGTCGGAACTGACAACATTTTAAGGTGCAATGGCCGAGTGTGTGTACCTAATGTGGAGCTGAGAAAGTTAATACTTGACGCGCGCATAAGAGCAATTTTAGTATTCACCCAGGAGTTCACGAAGATGTATCAAGACTTAAAGAAGCATTTTTGGTGGTGGGAATGAAGAAGCAAGTGGTCGAGCACGTAGCCGTGTTTAACGTGTCGTAAAGCGAAGGTGGAGCACCAACAACCTGCGGGAATGCTACAATCGCTGACGTACCGGTATGGAAATGGGACAAGATTTCCATGGATTTCGTTGTAGGTTTACCAAGACGCAGAAGAAGAATGATTCGATTTGGGTGATCGTCCGACCGATTGACCAAATCGCTCATTTCTTACCGGTGAGGTCGACATACAACGTGGAAAAGCCGACCGAGATCTACGCCGCGGAGATAGTACGACTACATGGTATACCCTCTTCGATCGTGGCTCGGACCGAGATCCAGTTCACGTCTCATTTTTGGAGGGAATTGCAAGAAGCGATGGGAACCGAGCTCAAGCTTAGCTCGGCATATCATCCCTGCATCGACGGTCAAACTGAGAGAACGATCCAAGCGCTTGAAGATTTGTTGCGAGCGGGTACCTTAGATCACCGAGGAGGGTGGGACGACGTCTTACCATTGGTGGAGTTCACCTATAATAACAGTTTCCATGCAAGTATTGGAATGGCACCTTTTGAAGCACTGTATGGACGGAAGTGTCAGACGCCTCTTTGTTGGTACCAGGATGGCGAGAGTTCTGTTGTGGGACCAGATATGATCCAACAGACTACGGAGAAGATCCGTTTGATCAGAGACAGGATGCGAACGTCTCAAAGTCGACAGAAGAGTTATGCAGACCAAAGACGTCGACCACTCGAGTTCGAGGAAGGAGAGCATGTATTTCTTAGAGTTACCCCACTTTGGAGTTGGTCGAGCGATCAAATCCAAGAAACTTACCCCTAAATTTATTGGACCTTATCAGATTCTTCGTCGTATTGGTCCCGTGGCATATCAGATTGCCTTGCCACCCTTCTTGTCGAACATACATGATGTCTTCCACGTCTCACAGTTACGAAAATATATTTCCGACCCTTCTCATGTCATCGAACCGGTTGTGATCCAACTGAGGGACGACTTATCCTTCGAAGCATCACCAGCAAGGATCGTTGACCGGAAAGCCAAGCAGTTGCGAAACAAAGAGATTCAACTTGTCAAAGTTGTGTGGGATCAGAAGACTGGAGATGCGACTTGGGAGCTGGAAGAGAAGATGAAGACTCAGTACCCTGAACTTTTTCATGGTAAGTAACTTATTTGCAATTTCGAGGACGAAATTTTTTTAGAGGGAGAGATTGTAACACCTGAGGACGAGATCGACCTCGTATTAGGACATCGTATTAGGACATCGTACCAAGACCTCGTGACGAGATCCCGTGCCAAGATCGCGTGCCAAGGTCATATGTCGAGCTGATGAGGTCGCGTACCGAGCTGAGGAGGTCGCATGTCGAACTGAGGAGGCCGCGTGCACGAACTCGTGTTAGAGCCTTGTGCGCTTGCACAAGCACCCTGGTCGACATCGTGTCGAGATGATAACACTCGTATTTTTACGAATATTATGTAGCGTTAATTAGTATATTTTGTTGTGATTATGAGAGAGGACGGATTAGATGGGTTAGACTTGTTGTTTGGATTAATATCTCACTTTAAAATCCAGGTGTCGCTTATTTGTGGTTTTATGAAAGATAAATTCATTTAAAATGGTTTTCTTGTAATTAACTTTTGTTTAAGGGAGATAAGACCAAACTTTTTCTTTTTCCACCAGCTGTAGATAAGTATCATGATTAGTTTCCTCCACCTACATAAATATCACGCTTAGCCGCCTTAAACAATCACTTTCCAGTTTCTTCTTTTTTCTTCTTCTCTAGATTTCCTCTTCTCCAAACCTCCATTGAAGAACCTTGAGTTCATTGAGCTCGCATAAACTTTCATCATCAACCTTGTTCCTTATCATCTCCTCGACCTATATCACCATCTCTACCATCTGTAGAGGTATGAAAAATAGAATTTTAGTTCTCTTCATGTTATCAAGTAGCGCCACTTCTTCTCTCTATTTTAGCTAGTTTTTATGCTTTCAACTCATATCATATTGATAGGTTTTCTTCTTCATGACATTACCTACCTTTCTAACCATTTATTTGAGCTTGAAAAACAAATTGTTTCCTCTGTTTTCTGCAAGTAAGTAGCGCCCAAGACCCTCCCTACTTGGCTTGTGTTGATTTCTTTTTGAGTTTTAAATTTTAACATAAGTGGTTATGGTCTTATTTTAATTGCTGGACCATGACGAAAATATTTTTAAGAAATATAAACTTAGATTTTGATTAAGTTGTGCTTAAGGAATTACTTGATTTTAAGCTTTAATTAGTACTTAGGAAAAATGGCTTTGTCTGATGATGTATGAAAGAGGTTTTAATAAAATTTTAGAGAAAAGGAGTTATTTTGTAATGTTTGAATTCTGGTTGTATTTGTTTAAGTTCTTAAGTTTTAATGCTTACTTGGGTTGTGGTTAAGATTGGGATAATGAGAGCTAAGTGTTATTAGAACCCATAGATAGAACTAAGTTGTGCTCGTATTAGGCAGTGTGATTTCCGAGATCGTGCGGCAAGGAAATCAGGGTGTACGAGATCACGAAACCGAGGTCGACTAAGAGCCGTACGTGTCGAGATCGAGTGAGAGGAGTCGTAGTCGAGCTCGTTTGAAGACAGCCGTGTTGAGGTCGTTGTCGAGCAGCGTTAGCTTGGAGTTCGGTAAGGGCAACTCTTAGACATTATTAAGGCTTTATTTTATATGTTTATGCGTAAGGGCATTTCCAAACATTCTAGGACTCTGTTTTTATGTTATTGTGTAAGGATTGTTTTATTGCTTAAATGACTGAATTGCGTTTTCTTCATGTTAAGCATGCTCTTTATTTGATATGTGATCAAGTAATTTTATGTGTCACTCCTTGACTGCGGCGAGCTAATCATCGAGTGAGAGAGCTAGGCGAGTCGTATGACGTTTTTGAGCCGTGACCCGGATAACTAAGGGTGCTAGGTCCCCTTTTGTTTACGGGAGATTGACTAGGCGTCGCATTATCAGTTTGGGGTTGGACCTGCTGATTAATGTATGGTATCGGTTTAGGGTTGGACCAGCCGTTTACCTATTGCGTCAGATTGGGGATGGACCAGCTGGCGATATTCCGGAATAAGAGTCGAGTCTAGAGTGAGATGGTCGAAGTCACGTTTAGTGAATGTTATACTTTGTTGATTACTTATTTCTTTATGCCTAGATTATCTTGAATTGTTGAGTAGTTGACCCTTTCCCGTGGTACCTTCAATCGATGATGGTTACCCAGGCGATGTCGAGGGTGCAGGGAACTCGACAGCAGATGATGGCGAGGAGGAGCTCGATGAGGATCAGGGCGACGACCTCTATTTGTCGTGATTGGCTTTGTTTATGTTATGTTTGTTGGGGTAGCTGTAATATGACTTGTGTGTACAGTGGCTGTGACCAGTTTGGGACGGGTGATGTTTTGTCATTTTGAGCACAGGGTAGACTGGTGGTTTTACTTTTGGAGCAGCCCCCTGCGTGGGTGTCTGCCGGAAGTACCCCCAGGGTATGATTGCTCTTTTGAAGTCGTCATACCTTAGGTGTATTTTCTTTATACATTATTACTTTGTCTTTTTGTATGCACTTTTTATATCTTGTATATATAAGTATGTACTTGTTACCTGCGCGTTGTTATTTAGGACTTAAGTCTTGTGTCTTAGTTGCACCATGTTTCGAAAAGCTGTAATTACTCTGATGTGCACGAGCTGGTCTTATAAAAAAAAATAATAATAAATATGTAGACCGTACTTTCCTAAAAAGGCACAAGAGTATCATTTTAAAACACATCGCATACAGGGTATCTTGAGCTCGATGTGTTGAGCTCGGTAACTCGAGCTCGGTATGTTGAGCTCGGTAGCGGTCCGGAAACGGGTCGTTACAAGTGTCATCATTAGTCCTATGCGTGGACAATATCGGTCTGTTGTAACCTATGCATGGACCAGCCGATTAGCCCATTAGTATGTGTATTTTGTAATATTTCAGAATCATGTACACTCGCATGTAGTTGCATCACTAGGGAATTATGTGCATCCCTTATTGAGCTGTTCTTTAATGCCAATGACATAATTATTTATATGTGTTGTAGATTGTGGGTTCAGATTCTATTGTATTTGTATAATATTATCTGTTGTTGTATACACTGTTGTTATTGTATTTGATTATACAAGAAATTGACCCTTGCCCGTGGTTCTTCAATTAATGAATGTAACCCAGATAATGAAGACTGCAAAGTGTTCGGGACTACTGACGAGTGTGGCTGAGTATAGTCCAATCTGGCAGTCTGTTTTGTGTGACTGTTTGGTAAACTTACTAGAGGGTCTAGTAAGTGTCATAGTCTGCTGACCAGATATAGGGTGTTTAATGTATTAATTTCAATGTTGTAATAAGTATACTATGTTTTCAAGACATGGATTGTCTTGTGTGAAATGATTAAATAAATCTATTTGTATGGTTATTGTGGTTTGATTTTGATGACTTTATTTATTCATCACATTTCCAAAAATGTTGCAGTACTCTGATTGCTATTTCAAAAGAAGTTTGAAGAAAAAAAAAATTAGACCACAATTTTGAAAACCATGCAACGAGAGTATTTCATTTTCAAAAGCTTTTGAACTTTTAAGGGTTATATTGGATTAGTAGTACTCCAAAAATGAGGTGTTACAGAAGCAATTCCATCAGGCCCTAGGAACGAGACTGAGTCTTAGTACCACTTATCATCCACAGACGGATGGTCTGACGGAACGAACCATACAAACCCTAGAGGACATGCTTAGCGCTTGTGTGTTAGATGATGGCGGGTGACTGTGGGATGAGCATTTGGCTCTAATAGAGTTTGCTTATAACAACAGCTACCATTGTAGCATAGGTATGGCGCCATACAAGGCACTTTACGGTCGTAAATGTAGAACCCCTCTATGTTGGTTTGAGGTAGATGAGAAAAAGTTATTAGGGCCAGACTTAATCCAGGAAACCACTGATCAATTCCGAAAGATTATGGATAGAATGAGAACTTCTCAGAGTTGGCAGCAAAGTTATGCCGATAGGAGGAGGAAACCTCTCGAGTTTGGAGAGGGAGAGCATGTGTTCCTAAAGGTCATTCCTACGATAGGCATTGGTAGGGCACTCCGAGCCAAAAAGTTGTGTCCTTATTATATCGGTCCTTTTGAAATCCTTCAAAGAGTCGGTTCAGTTGCCTATCAAATTGCTCTGCCTCCATCATTGTCAAACCTGCACAATGTATTCCATGTGTCATAGCTCAAAAAGTACATTCCTGACCCTTATCAACCCTTGGATCATGAGTCAGTATAACTGAGGTCAGATTTGACATACCAGCCTATGTCGGTACAAGTTATGGACCGCAACTTCAAGACACTAAGGAACAAGACCATTCCCTTGGTCAAGGTCATCTGGGAAGGATCCACTCCTGAGGAGGCTACTTGGGAGACCGAATAGGAGATGCGAGACCAGTATCCGTACCTGTTTCAATAGGTATGTGTTTTGTCTAATTTTGAGGACAAATTTTTTTTAAAAGGTGGCTAATAGTGTAATGCCCCATCTAATTTAATTATTTAGCTTTATTAATTTAAGCATTTATGTGTTTTAAATTGATGGTTGAGTAATTAAATTGAGTGTTATGAAGTAATTTAGGGGTGTGTATTTAGAAATGTCTAGATGAGAAATTCTTAGCAAAAGGAAGGGCACAATGGTAAGATGCTTTATAAAATAGGGATACACTTGGAAACCCACTTTTATCTCTTTTCCTCCTTACTCCCTCACGCCCCCAACTCCCTCATTTCCCCCTTCCTCGTTTCTATGCTGCTGCCAAAGAAAGAAGAAGAAAGAAAAGAAAGGGGAAGAAGAAGGGAGGGCTAGGGCTCGAGAGATTTGGGAGAAAAGAGAGAAAATAGTGAGAGCTCATCATTATTAGCAAAGAGGTGAAGATTGGGACCTTAATCTTGGGTATTTTCAGAAACTTGAAGCTTGTCGAAAGTTAGAAGAAGGAAGAAAACGTGAAGGAGAAAAGAAAAGGGAGACCATCAAAGCTTAGCTCAAGTTCTTGAAGCTTGTTGGTGAGTTCTTCTTCTTTAGGTGTTGGGCAACCATAAGTCCCACATTAGGGTTCCCTTTCCCCTTCATTTTGTATGTTCTCCTAGCTTCTATGTGTGGATTTTGGGAAATCATGAAGTGGGTTTAGGGTTATATGAGATTTGGCATGTTTTGTTATGTTGAATCTATATGTTTGATTGTGATTCTCATGCTAAATGCTTTGATTCTTCAATTGAATATGTTTGATCCTTGTTTTTGAGTCCTTAATTGATTGGATTTGGCTTTGTTTTAAAATAAATTGAAGTTGGATTGTGGAAGAAGCAGAAAAACTGGTTTTCTGCATAATTCTGTAGAGGACGCGCATAGCGCGCACTCTAGCGCGCCCTGCGCGCGCCAAAACAATGACAAAATGGCCCAAAAGCACGGGCGCGGGCGCGTGCTCTGCGCGCGTGTAACGACCCGTTTCCGGACCGCTACCGAGCTCAACATACCGAGCTCGAGTTACCGAGCTCAACACACCGAGCTCAAGATACCCTGTATGCGATGTGTTTTAAAATGATACTCTTGTGCCTTTTTAGGAAAGTACGGTCTACATATTTATTATTTTTTTTTATAAGACTAGCTCGTGCACATCAGAGTAATTACAGCTTTTCGAAACATGGTGCAACTAAGACACAAGACTTAAGTCCTAAATAACAACGCGCAGGTAACAAGTACATACTTATATATACAAGATATAAAAAGTGCATACAAAAAGACAAAGTAATAATGTATAAAGAAAATACACCTAAGGTATGACGACTTCAAAAGAGCAATCATACCACAGGGTACTTCCGCAGACACCCACGCAGGTTTGCTCCAAAAGTAAAACCACCAGTCTACCCTGTGGCTCAAAATGACAAAACATCACCCGTCCCCAAATCGGGTCACGACCCATGTACACACAAGTCATATTACAGCTACCCCAACAAACATAACATAAACAAAGCCAATCACGACAAATAGAGGTCGTCGCCCTGATCCTCGTCGAGCTCCTCCTCACCATCATCTGCTGTCGAGTTCCCTGCACCCTCGACATCGCCTGGGTAACCATCATGGATTGAAGGTACCACGGGAAAGGGTCAACTACTCAACAATTCAAGATAATCTAGGCATAAAGAAATAAGTAAACAACAAAGTATAACATTCACCAAACGTGACTTCGACCATCTCACTCTAGACTCGACTCTTATTCCAGAATATCGCCAGCTGGTCCATCCCCAATCTGACGCAATAGGTAAACGGCTGGTCCAACCCCAAACCGATACCATACATTAATCAGCAGGTCCAACCCCAAACTGATAATGCGACGCCTAGTCAATCTCCCGTAAACAAAAGGGGACCTAGCACCCTTAGTTATCCGGGTCACGGCTCAAAAACGTCATACGACTCGCCTAGCTCTCTCACTCGATGATTAGCTCGCCGCAGTCAAGGAGTGACACATAAAATTACTTGATCACATATCAAATAAAGAGCATGCTTAACATGAAGAAAACGCAATTCAATCATTTAAGCAAAGAGGTGATCCTTACACAATAACATAAAAACAGAGTCCTAGAATGTTTGGAAATGCCCTTACGCATAAACATATAAAATAAAGCCTTAATAATGTCTAAGAGTTGCCCTTACCGAACTCCAAGCTAACGCTGCTCGACAACGACCTCAACACGGCTGTCTTCAAACGAGCTCGACTACGACTCCTCTCACTCGATCTCGACACGCACGGCTCTTAGTCGACCTCGGTTTCGTGATCTCGTACACCCTGATTTCCTTGCCGCACGATCTCGGAAATCACACTACCTAATACGAGCACAACTTAGTTCTATCTATGGGTTCTATTAACACTTAGCTCTCATTATCCCAATCTTAACCACAACCCAAGTAAGCATTAAAACTTAAGAACTTAAACAAATACAACCAGAATTCAAACATTACAAAATAACTCCTTTTCTCTAAAATTTTGTTAAAAACTTTTTTCATACATCACCAGACAAAGCCATTTTTCCTAAGTACTAATTAAAGCTTAAAATCAAGTAATACCTTAAGCACAACTTAATCAAAATCTAAGTTTATATTTCTTAAAAATATTTTCGTCATGGTCCAGCAATTAAAATAAGACCATAACCACTTATGTTAAAATTTAAAACTCAAAAAGAAATCGACACAAGCCAAGTAGGGAGGGTTTTGGGCGCTACTTACTTGCAGAAAACAGAGGAAACAATTTGTTTTTCAAGCTCAAATAAATGGTTAGAAAGGTAGGTAATGTCATGAAGAAGAAAACCTATCAATATGATATGAGTTGAAAGCATAAAAACTAGCTAAAATAGAGAGAAGAAGTGGCGCTACTTGATAACATGAAGAGAACAAAAATTTTATTTTTCATTCCTCTTCAGATGGTCGAGATGGTGATCTAGGACGAGGAGATGATAAGGAACAAGGTTGATGATGAAAGTTTATGCAGAAGCTCAATGAACTCAAGGTTCTTCAATGGAGGTTTGGAGCAGAGGAAATCTAGAGAAGAAGAAAAAGAAGAAAGCTGGAAAGTGATTGTTTAAGGCGGCTAAGCGTGATATTTATGTAGGTGGAGGAAACTAATCATGATACTTATCTACAATTTGGTGGAAAAAGAAAAAGTTTGGTCTTATCTCCCTTAAACAAAAGTTAATTACAAGAAAACCATTTTAAATGAATTTATCTTTCATAAAACCACAAATAAGCGACACCTGGATTTTAAAGTAAGATATTAATCCAAACAACAAGTCTAACCCATCTAATCTGTTCTCTCTCATAATCACAACAAAATATACTAATTAACACTACATAATATTCGTAAAAATACGAGTGTTATCATCTCGACACGATGTCGACCAGTGTGCTAGTGCAAGCGCACAAGGCTCTAACACGAGTTAGATGCCGCGCGGCCTCCTCGATTCGACATGCGACCTCCTACCGGCTCGATGCAGCGACCTCATTTCGACATATGACCTTGGCACGCGATCTTGGCACGGGATCTCGTCACGAGGTCTTGGTACGATGTCCTAATACGATGTCCTAATACGAGGTCGATCTCGTCCTCAGGTGTTACAATCTCTCCCTCTAAAAAAATTTCGTCCTCGAAATTGCAAATAAGTTACTTACCATGAAAAAGTTCAGGGTACTGAGTCTTCATCTTCTCTTCCACCTCCCAAGTCGCATCTCCAGGTCTTGATCCCACACAACTTTGACAAGTTGAATCTCTTTGTTCATAGCTGCTTGGCTTTCCGGTCAACGATCCTTGCTGGTGATGCTTCGAAGGATAAGTCGTCCCTCAGTTGGATCACATCCGGTTCGATGACATGAGAAGGGTCGGAAATATATTTTCGTAACTGTGAGACGTGGAAGACATCATGTATGTTCGACAAGAAGGGTGGCAAGGCAATCTGATATGCCACGGCACCAATACGACGAAGTATCTGATAAGGTCCAATAAATTTAGGGGTAAGTTTCTTGGATTTGATCGCTCGACCAACTCCAGTAGTCGGGGTAACTCTAAGAAATACATGCTCTCCTTCCTCGAACTCGAGTGGTCGACGTCTTTGGTCTGCATAACTCTTCTGTCGACTTTGAGACGTTTGCATCCTGTCTCTGATCAAACGGATCTTCTCCGTAGTCTGTTGGATCATATCTGGTCCCACAACAGAACTCTCGCCATCCTGGTACCAACAATGAGGCGTCTGACACTTCCGTCCATACAGTGCTTCAAAAGGTGCCATTCCAATACTTGCATGGAAACTGTTATTATAGGTGAACTCCACCAATGGTAAGACGTCGTCCCAACTTCCTCGGTGATCTAAGGTACACGCTCGCAACAAATCTTCAAGCGATTGGATCGTTCTCTCAGTTTGACCGTCGATGCAGGGATGATATGCCGAGCTAAGCCTGAGCTCGGTTCCCATCGCTTCTTGCAATTCCCTCCAAAAATGAGACGTGAACTTCGGATCTCGGTCCGACACGATCGAAGAGGGTATACCATGTAGTCGTACTATCTGCGCGACGTAGATCTCGGTCAGCTTTTCCACGTTGTATGTCGACTTCACTGGTAAGAAATGAGCAGATTTGGTCAATCGGTCGACGATCACCTAAATCGAATCATTCTTCTTCTGCGTCTTCGGTAAACCTACAACGAAATCCATGGAAATACTATCCCATTTCCATCTTTGATGCGTCAGCGATTGTAGCATTCCGCGGGTTGTTGGTGCTCCACCTTCGGCTTTACGACACGTTAAACACGGCTACGTGCTCGACCACTTGCTTCTTCATTCAGGACCACCAAAAATGCTTCTTTAAGTCTTGATACATCTTCGTAACTCCTGGGTGAATACTAAAATTGCTCTTATGCGCCGTCAAGTATTAACTTTCGGCTCCGCCACATTAGGTACACACACTCGGCCATTGTACCTTAAAATGTTGTCTGCTCCGACTTGGAATTTCGCCGCTTTCCTTGCGCTTATCAACTGGACCTTTTCTTGCGAGCTCGTCATAAACCTGCTGGTCTCGGATCTCGTCCAACAATCTGTTAGAAATGGTAAGCATACCAAATCTCAGCTTCCCTGGTGAAACTTCCACATTCAACCTCAAGTCTCGGAACTTCTCGAGCATCTCCAACTCCTTGATCATCATTGCTGAGGCTAAAACGCTCTTTCTGCTCAATGCATCTGCTACTACATTAGCCTTACCGGGATGGTATTCCAACGTAAAGTCGTAGTCCTTGAGAAATTCTGTCCATCTTCGCTGACGCATGTTGAGCTCCTTCTGATCGAACAGGTACTTCAAGCTCTTGTGATCGCTGAAAACAGTAAGAGTGCTCCCATAAAGATAGTGCCTCCATATCTTCAGCGCGAAAACCACCGCTGCCAGCTCCAAATCGTGAGTAGGGTAGTTTCTCTCGTGGATCTTAAGCTGTCTTGAAGCATAAGCTACCACTTTCCGATGTTGCATTAGCACGCATCCCAAACCCTGGTGTGACGCATCACAATACACCTCGTAAGGCTCTTCGGGTTGAGGCAAAATCAACACAGGCGCTGTTGTCAAAAGCTCCTTCAGTCTTTGAAAACTGGATTCACACTCCTCGGTCCAGGCAAAAGGTTGATCTTTCCTCGTAAGTCGTGTAAGAGGCGCGACAATCTTCGAAAAACCTTCAATGAATCTTGGATAATAGCCTGCCAAGCCAACAAAACTTCTGATCTCGGTACCCGTCTTCGGCTGTTCCCACGCTAACACAGCCTCAATCTTAGTTGGATCCACAGCTATCCCTTCTTTGGAAATCACGTGTCCAAGAAAATTCACCTCTTCAAGCCAAAATTCACACTTGGATGAGTTCGCATAAAGTTGCTTCTCGCGCAATATCTGTAGTACTCGACGTAAGTGTTCTTCGTGCTCTCCTCGGTTCTTGAATAGATCAATATGTCGCCGATGAACACTACAACGAATCGATCCAAAAGCGAATGGAAAATCCTATTCATATAGTCCATAAACACAGCTGGCGCATTTGTCACTCCAAACGGCATCACTAAGTACTCATAATGCCAATACCTAGTCCTGAACGCTGTTTTGGAGACATCTTCCGCCTTCACGTGAATCTGATGGTAGCCCGACTTCAAGTCTATCTTTGAAAACATCGCCGCTCCACGAAGTTGATCCATCAAGTCGTCAATACGTGGTAACGGATACCGGTTCTTCACAGTAGCCTTGTTGAGTTGACGATAGTCTACGCACTGATCTGGATCGCCCATCCTTCTTCTTGACCAACAACACCTGGAGCTCCTACGGTGATACGCCTGGTCGTATGAATTGCTTTGACTCCAAATGCTCAACTGGGACTTTAGTTCCTTCATCTCGGCAGGAGACATCCCGTAGGGCGCTATTGAAATAGGTCTGTCCCTGGAATCAGTCGATGGAGAACTTCGACCTCGTGACCGTGGTAACCCTGGCACGCGTCTTCGGGAAAACGTCCTCAAAGTCACACACCAGCGATACATTCTTCACTGATCGCTGGGAAACTTGAACTAGCGGATACATGTATTCCCTAGTTCCTTCTTTCAAAGAAACTCCAATACGCTCGATAGAAAGATAATTGGAAACTCCAAGGTCTGGAAAAATTACAGTTTTACGGGCACAGGCCAAGAGGACATGGTGGTATGACAACCAATCCATCCCGAGGATGACATCTAAGCCCTTAAGAGGCAAACAAACCAAATTGACCACAAACTTTCTACTCTGAATAACCAATACACAATTAAGACATGCAGTGTTGGTAACTAAGGTTTTAGCAGCTGGGGTCGTAACTACCAATTTGAACGGTAAAGCAGTCACAGTCAGATTCAAATGGTTCACACAATCAGAAGAAATAAAGGAATGGGTTGCACCCGAATCAAAGAGGACGGATAAGGGTTTACCCTCTATCTCACATTCGCCTTGGATAAGATCATCAGCTTGCTCTGCTTCCTCGCCGCTCATGCAGAAGACTCTGCCTTTAGCTACCTGACGCTTCTCTTTTGCCTTCACCGCATGCATTGCCGGTTCAGCTTTAGGCGTGGGACAATCCTTGGCAAAATGCCCTGGCTTCCTACAGTTGTAGCACACATCCTCCTTCTGAGTACAGTTATTCGCATAATGTCCCGTCTTTCCACAACGGAAACAAGTCACCTCGACGCCAGTCTGACTTCCACTCCTCGCTCCCTGGGTCATCGGACGATACTGTCCTCTATTGTTGTTGTTCCCCTGAGGTCGGCTGTAAGGCTTCTTAAGTTGCTTTCCTTTCTGTGCAAGTCTCTGTCCCAGGCCCTGAGGTCTCATTGGTCCACCTGGGCCAGTCTTCTTCTTGTGGCTTCTTACTCCTTCTACCTCGACACAGCGATCTATCAGCTCTTGGAGGTTTCGAATCCTCAATGATACCACTGACTTCTGGATATCAAATCTCAGACCTCGTTGGAACCTCTCACTTAACCATCTTTGGTCAGCTCGGTCACTAAATGGACTGAAGTACCTTGCCAGTGACTCGAACTTGGCTGCATACTCGGACACTGTCGAGCTGCCTTGTTGTAGTTGAAGAAACTCTTGCTCCTTCTCAGCTCGTGCAGTATCTGGGAAGTATTTGTCCAAGAACCTTTCACGAAAAAGCTCCCATGTCATCTCACGACGTTCTGCTATAAATGTTTGCTTCACTCCTCTCCACCAATATTCTGCATCTCCCAGTAGCAGATAGGTGGCGTAGTCTACCTTTACGTTATTCGGACAATGGAGTGCCTCGAAGATCTTCTCGATCTCTTGCATCCAAAGATCAGCTTTATCTGGATTTGGCTCACCGTAGAACTTCGGTGGATCATGCTTCCTAAAGTCTGCCAATCCTCTAGCTTCAGCATTTCGCTCTGCTCGTTGCTGTTGCTGCAAGTTCTGCTGGGTCAACGCTGCCGTCTGTTGAGCCATCGCGTTAGACTGTTGAGTTGCAGCAGCTGATTGCTGAGCCATGGCCGCAGCCATCTCGGTCATAGCTTGAATCGCTCGTTCCATGTCGACGTTCTCAGGTACAGCCGTTGTATCCCTACGAGGTGGCATTAGATTCCACAAAGTTCAAAACCCTGTCAGAATCTCACAACAAGGATGTGTTAAAACACACTGCTTCAATCAAGAAACAGTTCAAACAATTTTTTTCAAGCAATAAGTGCTTCACTTAATCAAACAGCAATCAACATAGTGCAATTAGGTACCCAACACATATATATATATATATATATATATATATCCCGACACAGTGACCAGTCCAAATTTCCTATGCACACAATGTAACCGAATCAAGCTCGATACCAACATTGTAACGACTGCTTCGGACCGCTACCGAGCTCAACATACCGAGCTCGAGTTACCGAGCTCAACACACCGAGCTCAAGATACCCTGTATGCGATGTGTTTTAAAATGATACTCTTGTGCCTTTTTAGGAAAGTACGGTCTACATATTTATTATTATTTTTTTATAAGACCAGCTCGTGCACATCAGAGTAATTACAGCTTGAAACATGGTGCAACTAAGACACAAGACTTAAGTCCTAAATAACAACGCGCAGGTAACAAGTACATACTTATATATACAAGATATAAAAAGTGCATACAAAAAGACAAAGTAATAATGTACAAAGAAAATACACCTAAGGTATGACGACTTCAAAAGAGCAATCATACCCTGGGGGTACTTCCGGCAGACACCCACGCAGGGGGCTGCTCCAAAAGTAAAACCACCAGTCTACCCTGTGCTCAAAATGACAAAACATCACCCGTCCCAAACTGGTCACAGCCACTGTACACACAAGTCATATTCTGACTACCCCAACAAACATAACATAAACAAAGCCAATCACGACAAATAGAGGTCGTCGCCCTGATCCTCGTCGAGCTCCTCCTCGCCATCATCTGCTATCGAGTTCCCTGCACCCTCGACATCGCCTGGGTAACCATCATGGATTGAAGGTACCACGGGAAAGGGTCAACTACTCAACAATTCAAGATAATCTAGGCATAAAGAAATAAGTAAACAACAAAGTATAACATTCACCAAACGTGACTTCGACCATCTCACTCTAGACTCGACTCTTATTCTGGGATATCGCCAGCTGGTCCATCCCCAATCTGGCGCAATAGGTAAACGGCTGGTCCAACCCCAAACCGATACCATACATTAATCAGCAGGTCCAACCCCAAACTGATAATGCGACGCCTAGTCAATCTCCCGTAAACAAAAGAGGACCTAGCACCCTTAGTTATCCGGGTCACGGCTCAAAAACGACATACGACTCGCCTAGCTCTCTCACTCGATGATTAGCTCGCCGCAGTCAAGGAGTGACACATAAAATTATTTGATCACATATCAAATAAAGAGCATGCTTAACATGAAGAAAACGCAATTCAATCATTTAAGCAATAAAACAATCCTTACACAATAACATAAAAACAGAGTCCTAGAATGTTTGGAAATGCCCTTACGCATAAACATATAAAATAAAGCCTTAATAATGTCTAAGAGTTGCCACTTATCAACTCCAAGCTAACGCTCGACAACGACCTCAACACGGCTGTCTTCAAACGAGCTCGACTACGACTCCTCTCTCACTCGATCTCGACACGCACGGCTCTTAGCCGGCTTCGGTTTCGTGATCTCGTACACCCTGATTTCCTTGCCGCACGATCTCGGAAATCACACTACCTAATACGAGCACAACTTAGTTCTATCTATGGGTTCTATTAACACTTAGCTCTCATTATCCCAATCTTAACCACAACCCAAGTAAGCATTAAAACTTAAGAACTTAAACAAATACAACCAGAATTCAAACATTACAAAATAACTCATTTTCTCTAAAATTTTGTTAAAAACTTTTTTCATACATCACCAGACAAAGCCATTTTTCCTAAGTACTAATTAAAGCTTAAAATCAAGTAATACCTTAAGCACAACTTAATCAAAATCTAAGTTTATATTTCTTAAAAATATTTTCGTCATGGTCCAGCAATTAAAATAAGACCATAACCACTTATGTTAAAATTTAAAACTCAAAAAGAAATCGACACAAGCCAAGTAGGAGGGTTTTGGGCGCTACTTACTATGGAAAATAGAGGAAACAATTTGTTTTTCAAGCTCAAATAAATGGTTAGAAAGGTAGGTAATGTCATGAAGAAGAAAACCTATCAATATAATATGAGTTGAAAGCATAAAAACTAGCTAAAATAGAGAGAAGAAGTGGCGCTAACAGTAACATGAAGAGAACTAAAATTCTATTTTTCATACCTCTACAGATGGTCGAGATGGTGATATAGGTCGAGGAGATGATAAGGAACAAGGTTGATGATGAAAGTTTATGCAGAAGCTCAATGAACTCAAGGTTCTTCAATGGAGGTTTGGAGAAGAGGAAATCTAGAGAAGAAGAAAAAAGAAGAAACTGGAAAGTGATTGTTTAAGGCGGCTAAGCGTGATATTTATGTAGGTGGAGGAAACTAATCATGATACTTATCTACAGCTGGTGGAAAAAGAAAAAGTTTGGTCTTATCTCCCTTAAACAAAAGTTAATTACAAGAAAACCATTTTAAATGAATTTATCTTTCATAAAACCACAAATAAGCGACACCTGGATTTTAAAGTAAGATATTAATCCAAACAATAAGTCTAACCCATCTAATCTGTTCTCTCTCATAATCACAACAAAATATACTAATTAACACTACATAATATTCGTAAAAATACGAGTGTTATCATCTCGACACGATGTCGACCAGTGTGCTAGTGCAAGCGCACAAGGCTCTAACACGAGTTCGTGCACGCGGCCTCCTCAGCTCGGTACGCGACCTCATCAGCTCGACATATGACCTTGGCAAGCGATCTTGGCACGGGATCTCGTCACGAGGTCTTGGTACGATGTCCTAATACGATGTCCTAATACGAGGTCGATCTCGTCCTCAGGTGTTACAGCGCGCGACACAGTTAGGGTCACGCAGGAACGTGGGTGACGCTCGCTCCAACGCGCGCGGCACGCGAGGAAACAGAAGCAAAAGGGTTCAAAATCGCTTGCGCACGCGACACAGGGCATATGTGCACGAAGCGCGCCAGGACGCGCTCCAGCGCGTCAGACTGTGCAGAATTGTATTTTTTCACATTTTAAAGGCTTTTAAGGCTAGGAATACTTGTTTTTAATGTTATAAATCCTGTGGGATCAAAGGGATATCATAGGAATCCCTTAGAAAAGTTATTTCAACATGAGTTTTGATTGAAATCTTTAAAGATACGGTATTAGAACTATTGAATTTATAATGGTTCTAGTAATATAGTCGTACAGAGCGGTGTGCCACTGTGATCTAGCGAAACATCCCGGCTGTTACAACTCCGATTGTACAGAGCAGTTGTACCACTGCTAGAGAACGATATGCCCCGGCTATTACGTAAGAGCATGAGTGCAGAACGGTTGTACCATTGTGCTATAACGACGCATCCTGGCTTTTACAACGACGGTTGTACAGAGCGATTGTACCACTATTACCAAACGATACGTCCCGGCTGTTACTCAAAGGATTTGTAAGTAGAGAGCGATTGTACCACTATGCAGTTGTGACACGTCTTGGTTGTTATAACGACGGTTGTACAGAGCGGTTGTACCACTGCTACCAAACGATATGTCCCAGCTGTTATGAGCGATCCTTATTGTATGGAATTGTCATGTTTGCTTTATATTTGTAATTAAATATTATTGTGATTATGGCTAGTATTGGTGAGGGGTCCGTGAAGGACTCACTGAGATTTTATAATCTCGCCCTTTCCTCTATTGGTTTCAGATAAACAGGTACCTAAGGAAGATTAGACGATACTGCGAGCCTAGTTCTCTTTGATACTCATATTTTGAGGATATATTAGACGATACTGCGAGCCTAGTTCTCTTCGTTACTCATATTTTGAGGATATACTTGATTTTTTTTTTATAAAGGACAAAGTTTAGTTTTGTATTTTGTATTTCCCATGCTTTGGACTTGGATGATGTTGTAACTCTAACCTCTAGATTTATGACATAGACTAAAGTTTAGACTTGTGTTTATGAATCAAGTTTTAAATTTTTAGTAATTCCTGTACTTTAATGTAAATTGTCTTATTTCAATTATTATTGGAGTACGGGCATTAAAAAAAGTTAGGGTGTTACACAGGACACAATCACCTTTTTTCTTTTAACCTTCCTTTGGGAGTAACTAATATTGATTTGTGGTAATGTTTTGCAAATTTTAGGAGTGTAGGGGAGGTCTTTATACCCTCCAAATTGGATAGGAAGGGAAGACACTTTGGTTTTGTTAGATTCAAACATGTGAGGGACATTGAAGGTCTTGAAAGGAAGCTTGAAAACTTGTGGTTTGGGGATCACAAACTTAAGGTAAACCTCTCAAAGTACCATAGGTAGAAGGAGACTAACAAGGGTCCGGAGAACAAGAATCCTTTGGCTCGACCAGTTTTGTATGGGGTGTAGAGTCTGGAAAAACTTTATGGACGTACTCAATGGGAGGCATCAAAGTCTATTAGTGGTGGAGATCCAAAGGGGTGGTAGAGGGTATCACATAGGTCATGGGGTGTGTTGGTAGTTGACGAAAAAGTTTGTTAGTTAGAGAGCAGTCTTGTTGGTAAACTATCAAACATCAAGGATACAAGGAACATTCATAATCATCTCCTTCTTGAGGGCTACCATTCAATTTAGGCAACACCAATGAGGGAAGATTTAGTCCTTCTCATTAGGTCTCAGAAGGGTGAAGTGCAGAATGCCATCTCTTCCAACAAGGCATAGTGGTCCTTGTGGTTCCATTTCAATAATTACCGGTTTCTTGTATTTGTCCTCAAAGGAAGAGTGGTGTGGGTAAGGCTCTTAAGGGTTCCTCTCCAAGTTTAGGGGAGGAGTTCTTTAAGTTATTTTCAACATGGTTTGGAAAATTTATTACCTCAGATGCTGCTACTTCCAACAAGATTCGGTTGGATGTGGCTCGTTTGAAACTGGAATAGGCATCTTGTCACTCCATGGATGTTGTAGTGCACATCATAGTCAGTGGTGTAAGGTTCCCGATCAAAGTAGTGGAGGAGGATGCCGGAAAGGTGTCAACCGAGATGTTCGATTCTCTAGGTATATCTAACAACCGGGTGGTAATGTCGTCGAAAGCTTCTTATGGTTCAAAGTTCGACAGTGGTGATGGCGGCTCCGGTGTGGTGGAGTTGGCTGGGGAGTCTGTGTTCCAAGTGTCGAGGATGGTATTGAGTGTGTCAGGTGGACAATACTTTCCTCGGGCGACATATTTGAGTTATCAAGGAGGAGCTTTCTATTCTCAGTTTTGTAGGTGACTCCCATTTAGGTGCTTAGGAGAGAGAAAATATCACTTTTTCACAAAAAGGGAAGATGAAAAAGAGGGTTTGGAGGCTTGCGACATGGAGGCCTTGATTTTGGGAAATGACTTCTTTCTCTCTCTCTTTGGTGATACTATTCGGTACAGATCATGAATTGATCACATGAGAATTGACAAAACTTTTTTTATCTTATACTTTCACTAACGAGTCTTATCTTAGCAGTTTGTGTGGATGCCACACATAGGTGTTTGGAACGACTTACCAAGACATGCATTCTGGGATGAAGTAATTTGGAATGCCTGTACCATTTTGATTTGCTTCTCTATAATAGAGTGGCATCAAACAGACAGGGTGAAGCTCCAATTTAGGCTACATCATGAAACATTGGGACCACTAGTAAATCTGGATCAAGTCCACGATATTGACATGCGCGGAAACCATTTCATTGATTGGGTCAAGAGGCATGCATGCAGACTAGCTCCTAATTTGTGGGGAACACAGAGGTCAAATATTAGTGTGGCAAGCATTTGAAGGTGAGGATACAATTTTGCCAAGCAATGAATATATGACATGTTTTTTCAAAATTCAAGACCCTACATATCTGTGGAGCAATAATTGTAAGACCCAAGGGGTGAACATGACCCGAATGTTAGGCACACATCACTTGCACCACAACAAGAATTGCCTACACAATGACGTGCATGTCATGGAATACATTGACAATAAAGAGTCACAAAAGATGTAAATCCTATCTTTTAGGAGGAAAAATCTTCTTTGTTAATATTATATATTAAGAATTAACAAATTAGCAAATTTCTTTAGTTTTTTTATGAGACAATCCTAACAATTAAAAATAGTTTTTGGAGACTTTTTTGGAGTCTAAAGTACTTGTTTTAAGTGCTTTATCCAATGGTGCCGGATGAATCTCAATGAGCTTTCTTTCACCATCCTTTCCCCTTCCCTTGGAAGCTTTTTTTCATCGGTCGGGTTATTTGGATACACGAATTGGATACCAAATACACGACACCAAGTCCGTACTGTACCGACAAAATTTTTTTTTCAATTATTTTTTTAAATTTTTTTTTAAAAATATTACAGATTTTTTTTAACTAGTTAATCAAGTTCACATATCTAGTTAATGCCAAATCCTGAAACTTTGGACATCCATTTTCTTATCTAGTTAATCAAGTTCAAATATCTGGTTAATGCTATTCATTATCTGGTTAATGCTAAAATCTGTGTTAACCTGTTAACAAAATCTTAAAAAAAAAAAATACCATACGGATTCCGTACGGTTCCGTACATGTCCGTACCGTACGGATCCATACGGATATACGTTGTCGCGTATTTGGTGTCCAAAATCTGTGTTGAAAAATCATTTTCCTTCTTTCATTCTTAATTAAAACCCTTTCTACCGATTTTTATAATAAAAATTTAATAAGGCTTTTGAGCTTAAAATTATGGCATAAACATATTTTAATTTATTTTGGTGCATTACGGAGTATCTGAAATCGGTAGCCTAGATATATTATATTATCCATATTTTCTCTTTCATGTTTTGTTAGCGGCTGATAAATTTAAATTTAAAACTAAAAGGCAGAAGATTAGGCCACATGCCAATCTTGGCTTATAGGGCTACATATCTATCCTTGATTCTCGTGTATCTGCGTCGGTAATATAATAAAATACAGAACCTGACGGAAATGCGATTTGATATATTCATCCTTCCCTTTCCTTGATTTTTTTTTTTACACGGTAATCAAACTTCGATTAATAATTAGAAAAAAATACATACACCCAGATTGAACAGAATGTGTTGGGGTATTTTCCATCCACAATTAAAAATTAACACGAATATCTAAGTCAGCTAGGTACACGGTAATGAAACACTTAACCAGAACAGAAGTCAATATTGTAGTATCAAGTCATCTTAATCCTAACAGCCAAAACAAAATCTTTCAAGTACGGTCAATGGCCAAAGAGAAATGAGAAGCCACATTCTTTAATCTCATCCAGTTACAGGTCATTACTTTGCCATGTGCAGACTCAAATCGACTATAGGTGGTCTCAGATATGACCAATCGAACTACATGCTCAGGAGCTATTTGTAGGGAGGAAAATGTAACACCTGAGGACGAGATCGACCTCGTATTAGGACGTCGTATCGAGACCTCGTACCAAGACCTCGTGTCGAGATCCCGTGCCAAGATCGCGTGCCGAGGTCATATGCCGAACTGAGGAGACCGCGTGCACTAGCTGCTGAGCTGAGGAGATCGTGTGCATTAGCTGCTGAGATCGCGTACCGAGCTGATGAGGTCGCGTACCGAGCTGAGGAGGTCGCGTACCGAGCTGAGGAGGTCGCATGTCGAACTGAGGAGGCCGCGTGCACGAACTCGTGTTAGAGCCTTGTGCGCCTACACAAGCACCCTGATCGACCTCGTGTCGAGACTGTAACTCGTATTTTTACGAACGTTATTTAGCGTTGATGATTCTATTGTTTGTAATATTTATATTATTGGTTGCAGTTCTCGTTGCTGTGTTTTAGATTTGTAACCTATAGATTAGAGGGTAATCATGAGAGAGAAGAGATTAGATGGGTAGAATGATTGATGGGATTAGCATCTCACAACAGTAGTTACACGTCACTTATTTGTGTTTTGTTTTAAAAAGAAAAATATCTTTGAAAGGGTTTCTTGACCAGCTGTATTCGATCAGCCCTCACAACCTTCACTTTCTCCTTTCCTCTTTCTTCTTCTCTGAGTTCCTCTTCCTCTTCAAAACCTCCATCGAAGAACCTTGGATTTTACTGAGCTTCTGCACAAACTTTCTTCATCAAACTTGTTCCTCATCATCTCCTCGACATATATCACCATCTCGACCATCATCTGAGGTATGGAAAAACAGATTTTCTCTTCCTTCATGCTACTGTTTAGCGCCATTTCTTCCTTCCATTTTAGCTAGTTTTTATGCTTCCAAATCATGTCGTGTTGATAGGTTTTCTTCTTCATGACATGACCTACCTTTCTAACCAATTATTTGAGCTTGTAAAACAAATTGCTTTCTCTGTTTTCTGCAATAGGCAGTGCCCAAAACCCTCCCTATTTGGTTTGTTTTGATTTCTTGTTTTTAGTTTGTTGTACGTTGCTTCTTGTTGATGTTTGTTGTTGACTTATTTGTTATAGAATCAGATAACCTTTTTCATGAACTTTTGATCGAAAACCCTAACTTTGTGTTAGAGGAAAGATGGTTTTGTCTGGTGATGTATGAAAGAAGTTTTAATAAAATTTTAGAGAAAAGGAGTTATTTTGTAATGTGTGAATTCTGGTTGTTTTTGTTTAAGCTCGTGAGTTTTAATGTTTACTTGGGTTGTGGTTAAGCTTGGGATGAGAGCTAAGTGTTATTAGAACCCATAGATAGAACTAAGTTGTGCTCGTATTAGGCAGTGTGACTCCCGAGATCGTGTGATTTCTGAACCCGAGGACGTGGGAGCAGTGGGATCCAGATCGAGAGCTGTACGTGTCGAGGTCGACTAAGAAGCGTACGTGTCGAGATCGAGTAAGAGAAGTCGTTGTCGAGCTCGTTTGAAGACAGCCGTGTCGAGGTCGTTGTCGAGCAGCATTAGCTTGGAGTTCGGTAAGGGCACTTCATATTCTACGTGTTTATGTTTTGTGCGTAAGGGCACTTCTAAACATTCTAGGATTTTTTATTGTTATATTACTATGTATGGAGTCCTTGATTTGTGTCGAGCATGTAATGTTGTGATATGATTGGGTTTTTGCATGTATTTAATATGCGATTGAATATATGTTGTGAATTATGTATTGACTGTTGAATTGCGTTTCTTCATGTCGAGCTTGCTCTTTTATTTGACATGCGGTTGAATATCTTGTGTATAACTCTTTGAATATCGTATGCGTGAATTGTTCATCGAGTGAGCGAGCTAAGCGAGTCGTTATGGCGTTTTTGAGTCGTGGACCGGATAACTAAGGGTGCTAGGTCCCCTTTTGTTTACGGAGATTGACTAGACGCCGCCACGCTATGGGACCTGAGTTGGTATCGTCTAGGGAGAGCGAAGATCCCAAGGCTTTACTGGACTTTCCAAAGATGATGACGGCGTGTGCATTCCGGAAAAATTGTCGAGTCGAGAGAAATGGATAGCGAGTTGAGTCGAGTTTAGAGTGAGATGGTTGAGTCACGTTTGGTGAATGTCATATTTTGCTGTTTACTTATTTCTTTATGCCGTGTTTATCTTGAATTGTTGAGAAGTTGACCCTTTCCCGTGGTGCCTTCAATCCATGATGGCTACCCAGGCGATGTCGAGGTTGCAGGGAACTCGACAGCAGATGATGACGAGGAGGAGCTCGACGAGGATCAGGGCGACGACCTCTATTTGTCGTGATTGATTATGATTGTTGGATGTTTTTTTTGAGATGACTGTTCTTTGTTGTTTTTGTGTATAGTGGTTGTGACCAGTTTGGGCTAGATGTTATTTTGAGCACAGGGTAGACTGGTGGTCTTACTTTTGGAGTAGCCCCCTGCGTGGGTGTCTGCCGGAGGTACCCCCAGGGTATGATTGCTCTCTTGAAGTCGTCATACCTTAGGTGTATTTTCTTTATACATTATTACTCTGTATTTTGTATACATTATCATTTCGAGTGGTATATATGTATATTATGCATGTATGTTTTATTAGAATTTATGTCTTGTGTCTTAGTTGCACCATGTTTTCGAAAAGCTGTAATTACTCTGATGTGCACGAGCTGGTTTTATAAATAATAATAGACCGTACTTTTCTAAAGGGCACAAGAGTATCGTTTTAAAACACATCGCATGCAGGGTAACTAGAGCTCGGTGTGTTGAGCTCGGTAACTCGAGCTCGGTATGTCTGGAGCTCGGTAGCGGTCCGGAAACGGGTCGTTACAGAAAAGATGCTTAGGTTGGCAGTGACCACCATTAGCACTCCGGATCTGTAACGTTGACGTGCACGTCTTGACTGACTCTATCAAATTAACGCAAATACATAAAGTTATGGAATATCATTTTGTTGTGGGAAAAGGTATTGTACAAAGAGAATGTTTAAAGTGTAGGCATATATAATTGGGTCGCGTTATTTGAACACCCTTTTAGGGGACATTGTATAGATACCATATGTCCATACATGTATGGACAAAACTCTTTTTTTCCAAAAAGAATATTTTTTTCAAAAAATAATTATTATAAAAGTGGTTAATGCGGTACAAATTAGTGGTTAATACAGTTCACTAACTGGTTAATGGACTACTCTGATGCCAAATTTCACTTGTATCCATAAACTACGTCCAAGACTGTATTAACCACTAATCGACCTTGTTAACCAAGTGTCATTCACCACCTTTAATAACTCTTTCACAAATCATTACAAAAGTGGTTAATGTTGTGCAACTAAGTGGTTAATATGGTTCACTAACTGGTTAATGGCTAATTTGATGTCGCCAGTTGCACTTGGACCCATTAACTACTTTCAACACTGTGTTAACCAGTAATATTGTAACACCCCGTTTCCGGAGCGCTACTGTGCAACCCAATCTGATGCTGAAAACATTTAATGCTTGTATGCTTTCAGTTAAAGAGTACTCTTATGTATTTCGCAATGGAAAAATATGAGTAATTTGTTTTTCATTTTCTTTCCTTTGAAACCCTTTTCAAAATGAGACATAGAGTACTACAGTTTTCTAAATGATGCCGATTCAGACTTTCGCAAATATCAGAGTATAATGCATCACAAAATAATACTTATTAAATCCTGAAAATTATTTCTCTTTCAATAAAATAATTTTCTTTAATGAAAGAACAATCTTTCACATTTTTCGGGATTAATTCATATTAAAACAGTATACGTCTACACTGTCTGTTAATCTGAATTAATTACTAAAACAGTAAATTGTTTACAATAAATCTTTGTTGTTCTTCGTACTTTTAACAAACCATTGAGGTGATCAATCTCTATGATTTATTTCCAAGTAGTCGGAAACTATAAAATAATTTTCATAAAAATTGGGATGTTACAAATATTAATCCGGTTAACCAAGTGTCATTCACCACCTTTAATAACTCTTTCACAAATCATTATAAAAGTGGTTAATGCTGTGCAACTAAGTGGTTAATACAGTTCACTAACTGGTTAATGGCTACTCTGATGCCACAAAATAAGTTGTACTTACACCCATTAATCACTTCCAGTACTGTATTAACCACTAATATCAACTCTGTTAACTAAAAAAAATTTCTTTAATATAAATAAAAATTAAAATATTAGTTTGTTTTTCAGAAAAAAAAACTTGTACGGACATACGGTATCATCCGTACAGTTGTCCCATTTGGGTGTTCATCTATCATTTTTGTATATAATTATTTGCTAAAATCTGAAATTACAAAGAGAATGTACCCCATATTTGTCTTTGATATGGGGTAGGGGGCATGTCTTTGATAAGGGGGTTGGATTTGTGTGTGTGGGGTTTCTGTGGGTGCCCTCTACTATCTGTTTTTTTATATAGGTTAAAATATCCCTTGTATTTCTCATTATTAAATAAACTTAACTTTTCTCTGTTAAAAATTTTTTTAGCAGTGTAAATTTTTATTAAATAATTATATTAGTAAATTTAGCACAGGGGAAGAAAATAGTCAATGTAAAGGTTGTTTGACCATCATTAATTGTTTTGAGTTCATAGAATATACTTCATTTGGGAATTAATCAATGTCCAACTTATACGTGATAAAAAAAATTAAGCAATTGTAGTACTCCCTCTGTTTCAGAAAGATTGACGTTTAATGTTTTTTCACAAGGATTAACAAAAGCAATAAATAACTTAGTGGGTGAAACAATTTTGCTAAATTGTCCTTGTCAACTATTGGTGTATTAACAATTGTCATAAATGCATAATCAAGTATGATATATTGGGAGTAATATGCATAGTATTTATTTGAGGATAAAATTGGAAGAAAAAAATTAATGTTACATTGACACAATAAAACGCACTACTAGAATGCATCAATTTAGAGTCGAAAACGTAGCATAGGCCATGACTCCGACGCTAATAGCGTCGGCCAAGCCCATGCTAAGTGGTAGAACATCCTTTTTGTTTATTTTTTTTCTTAATCCCTTGAAAAAAAAGTCCAGAATATTTAATTTAATCTCTCCATCTATTCCCACATTTTCAGAAAACCCTATGAGAAGCAGCAGCTCCCTCACCCTCTTCCTCATGCGTCCGCCACCACCAAGCTTTCAACCACGATTCCGGCGCCATTTGACCATGACACCACCACCAATCTCTTCATCTCTTCTAGCTCTACAAAACCCACCCTTTACTCGCAAGAAAAGAAGAGATTTCGAGGACCCACTTCCGCAGCATTCAAAGGCAATTTTCGGCCGCCACCAGTCATGTTACTGCGAACCAGAACCACCACTGGGAAGCCCACTTCGTCCTCTTCAAGATCCCTAGCAAAGTCGCACAAAATAGAAACCAAATAAAAAAATCTCTCTATGCTTCTTTTTAACCCTTGAGTGAGAATGGATGTAAGCCTCAACGGTGCGTCTTCTCGCCACGCTTTCATCGCCGTCTTCTCGTTTCTTCCCTCTGGTTCGTCACCACTGTTTACCGAACCAAGCCAGGCATTCGAGGTTGCTGCCTCTCAAATGCTCCTATTCATCTTCGGACCCAGAATCGGATTGTCGGTTTCAGGGACCTACAAGCTGGTTTCAGGGATTGCCGGAATCGGATTCCTCGAAACCTCGTACCTTACTCACCTTAAACTCACCGACTCTGACGCCTTCTGCCCCATTGGTGGTGGCACCTGCTCCGACATACTCAATAGTGATTACAACCTCATTTTTGGTACCACTTCTTTGCCTTTCTTCTCTTCTCCGTGAAACTACACCATAACAAACTAACTAACTCACTCACTCGTAACTAATTATTATGCATTTTGCGTGTTGTTATGAACCGCATGCGTTGTGTTTGAAAGATGGTATGAATGAGAGTCGTTTTGCATTTTCCAGGTGTTCCTCTTCCTTTGATTGGTATGGTTGCTTATGGTTTTATTACTGCTCTTAGTCTTCAGTTGGCTGCGAAGAATTTACCTTTTGGAATTAACAAATCTAATGCTCAATTAGTATTGCTGGGAAGCACAACCTCCATGGCAACTGCTAGTGCCTATTTTTTGTACATTCTAACCACTGCATTCTCTGGATCATCTTGTGCCTATTGCCTAGTTTCGGTTCTCTTGTCTTTCTCCTTATTCTTTATCACACTCAAGGTTCGCTATGTTAAAGCCTTTGTCTAACTGTTTATAGTTTTTATTTAGATTGTGTTGTTGCCTAATTGGTACTCTTTTTGAAATATATGTTATAGGAAGTTGGAATGCAAGAGATGTATAAGCAGCTGGGTCTGCAATTGTTTGTTGCTAGCTTAGTGATTCTCACGCTGAATACCTCCTATTGCAGTGCTACTGCTAAATCTGCCTCCTCCTCGAGGTGAATATTGTTTAGCACCCTTCAGTCACTTCTATTTGTTGTCGATTTCATTTTTTCGGAGATGTAGTACAATTGTGTTTTCACTCATCAGTTGATGCCATTTCACAAGCATGAATAAGTTTTAGGGGAAAAACTTGTCTCTTATTGTCTTTTGATGCTAATTTCAAGGATGAGGTAGTCTGTCCATTCAATCCATGTCTCCACTGAATTCTCATTGCCAATGATTCCTTGTTCAGTGTACCTTTTCTTTCATAAAATTTTATATTCAGGCTTTTAGCTCATGGCTAATAGTTCCTTATCCAATGTTTCTTTTTTCTCACATGTTTTCAATTTATTTATTAATGTAAAATGCATATGACATCTGTCGAATGTGTTTAATCTGGTGTGGAACATTTTGTACAGCCTTCATGTATGTTCTATGCTTTATAACCAACAAAGTAGGGTTTTGGCACAAATATGTAGAAAAGGGAAGTAGCAACCCTCGAATCGTTTTGGCAATGTAATTAATATTATCATGTGGAACCGGAAGAAGTACGTGATGAATTGACTTAGCAGTCACCTATAGAATTGTAATGACCCGTTTCCGGACCGCTACTAAAACTAAAACTAACCCTATATGTCACACACTTTTTAAAATAGTACTCTTGTATCCTTTGGAAAATGCGGTCTATTTTTTTTTTTTAAACAATTACATCCACAAGCATACACAGAGTTGTCACAGCTTTTAGAAACATGGTGCAATCTAAGACACAAGACGCATGCTCTGGAAATACATACATATATATAAGCAAGCAGCCATAGGCAGTGCGTACCAAATAGAAAGTGCATAAACATGTACAAGAGAACATACCTATGGTATGAAGACCCTCGTGATAGCAATCATACCCCCGGGGTACTCCCGACAGACACCCACGCATGGGGCTGCTCCAAAAGTATGCTACCAGTCTACCCTGCAGTACACAAAAGACATCCACCAAGCTCGATTGGTCACCAAAACAAACTGTACACTATAAACGAAATACTACAGTCATCCAAAACACAAAACAAGCAGTCAGACAATCACAGCAACTACAGATAGTTATCTAATTCCTCAGACGAATCCTCCTCGTCATCATCCTCCGTCGGGTCCACCGCATCCTCTCCAATCAAGTCTATGAAAGGAACCGTAGAAGGTATACCTCTAACACGTCCTCCTCTACCAGCACATCCTCAACGAATCATGTGCCGCTACATCCTGCCTCACCGCACTCTCGACATACCGGTGAAAGATGTCCCGGTGGAGTAGGTGTCCTGACAATCATAGGGGAAGCTAGCTCTGTCTCAGGCTTAGGCTCTGTCAAAGGACTCGGGGTAGCTGCCGCTCGAGATGTAGAAGCTACAGCAGTCCCACGCCTGATCACGCTCTTTCGAGCGGTCATCGAAATCTCGCTCCCCTAGGCAAAGGTGCATAACGAGTAGTAATACGCCTCAAAATCTCCAAAGATCCCTCCGGCGAAGAAGATGATACTGGCATCGCCTGCTCTCTCTGATTACTGCGCCAAGCATCCACCACCTACATGGTCCTGATTGGAAAACTAACTATATGCCTAGACGTCTCCTGTCTCAGCACTAGTCCATCAACTCGGAAAGTCTGTACAACGTCCCCTGTATATACAACACGACGTGAGATGGGTTCGAACTCCATCGCCGCGGGCATCTCGATATCTGGAAAATCAAACACGATCTCCGGCGATGTCGTCATCACCGGTATCACCAGGGTCTTCGTCATCGCCTGGGTTACCATCATGGGTTGAAGGAACCATGAGAAAGGGTCAACTTCTCGAATAAACATAGAAACAACAAACATAAAGCAAGAGACAATAAGATGCACAAATGCCCATAATGCAACTCTCGACACACTCTCTCAAGACACTTCGGACAAATTTTCGGAAGTAACGCTGAACAAGCTGCTGAAATCCAGCCATAGGCTTTGGGCTCCACGAACACCCTAGGATATTCAGGACGAGTTCCTTGACTTTAAGACGTCTAACTAAGCTGCCGAAAAACAAGGGGGTCCTAGCACCCTAAGTTTATTCGGGATATAGCTCAAAAATGCCACAACGACACTTTCTCCACCCCAATGAATAAATCGACGTATACGATGTTTCAAGGAAGCATGATGAATAAATCAACTCATATGATAATTCAAGAAAGCAACTCGAATAATTATTCAATCGCATATTAAATAAATATTCACACAAAGCTCAATACAAGACAACCCAATTCAACAGTATCAAGCAATCAAGTCATATCACAACAGTCAGTATACAATTCATCCCCCTGCAGCTCAATGGAGTTGACAGAGAGGAAATCAAACAAGTGTGGGGGGTTGGGGATAGCTGCCAACCACTTGCAGATAAACCCACTAAATAATCATAATGAAGGTTTTAAGAACTAAAAATCGAAGGGGTACGAGACCCTCACTTCGAACCCTGAGGTTCTCAGACTTCTTCGCTTTATAACAGAAATTTAAAATCTACCCATATCTACAAGTTACCCTTACCAAAGTCGTCCGCTAGCGTGATACTGCTCGCCTCGATCCCGCGTCGCACGAATTCGAAATCTACAAGTCCTACCATCACAAGGTAAGCTTAGCACAATTCTAAGACTCAACTTAAAAACCGTAGGCTCTCAACACCTAAACATTTTCCTAGCCAAACAGCATCACATAGAACTTAATCATACATCAATACAACAATTATAAACTAGAATGCAAAACAATTTCTCTCTCAAAACTCATAAGGAACTCGTGGCCAACACCAAGGAAATAGGAACAAATTTCAAAACATATTGCAAGTCATATACCACTTTCCAAAATCATGCTTTCAAGTGTGTGTTTTTCACAAAATCTATCTTATTCAAGTCTTCAATTAAGCATGCATATATTAATACAAGTCTTTGCAAGAAATTTCCCTTTTTCCTATGCCTATAGGGCTCACGGCTAAGGGCCTAAAATGGGTGACCAATTTGCAAATTTTTCAACCATAAATTAGTACCATTTCACTTAGCATTTCCTTTTCAAGACAACAAGCCACAATTCAAGACCAATATTCAACTAAGTGCTAAAACTATTTTCAAAACATTTCAAGAGTGAGAGTTTCAAAGAATCCTTCCAATTCTTTTGATCCCAAAACATTTTAGCTATGGCAATCACAATGTTATTAACTAGAGAACAAACTAAATCAAGTTCCAACATGCTTTTTAAGTCCTCAAGAACAAATTTTCACAATTAGCTTACTAACTCTTCGACTTAAACATATCCAACATATCCAATAACAATCTTATCAACCAAAACATGTTATTCATCAACCAATTTCATGCTTCATCAATCAATTTCTACCATTTCCCTCTTTTCAAGAATAGGTTCAAGCCATAAAAATAACTTAATCAACAAGCTAATCCTAAACTATGAACAAATACAACAACAACAACATCAAAGAAGCTTATTTAACCCATTAATCACTTGATTCACCAAGGATCACACAAAGCCCTCTTCTTCTCCCTTAGGTCACGCCTACGGTTCCAAGGAATAGAGGTTGAAGTGTTCATCTCCTCTTATGATCACAATCAAGCAAAAATCAACACAACACAAAGCATGAAAACAAGAAAGAAATGAGAAAAGAGCCACCACCTCCTCCTCCTATGTGGTCGCGGCCTAGGGGCTGTTTGTGGTGGAGAAAATGGTGCTCTCCACTTGCTTGGTGATGAGCTAGGTAATGATGGAAGGCAGAAGAAGGAACTAGCACGAAATAGAAGCAAGAGATGAAGTAACTCAAGACTTGATGAAGGTAGCTTCCATGGAGGTTTTAGAGCTTCTCTCTCTAAAGGATGAAGATAATGAACAAATGAGGGTAGAGAGAGGGTGGGGGCGTGATTTGGGCTGATTAGAGCACTACAAGAAATCGCGGGATTACCGACGGCCAAAAGCCGTCGGTAATCCACAAATACCGTCGGTAATAAAAAAATTCCGACGGATTACCGACGGACTAATATCCGTCGGTAAAGTGCGCGTCGCAAATACGTACCGACGGCTTTAACCCGTCGGTAAATTTCCGACGGTTTCTCCGACGGTTTTAACCCGTCGATAATTCCGATGACTTTTCCGACGGCTTTAACTCGTCGGTAAATTTTCGACGGATTCTCCGACGGTTTTAACGCGTCGATAATTCCGATGACTTTTCCGACGGCCATGACCGTCGGTAAAGCCGGAGTTTAAATTTTTTTTTCAATTGAAAATTGTTTAAATTTTCATTAAAAAATTATTTAATTTTTTAAATTATTTAATTTTAATTTCTGTAATAAATTTAATTTATTTATCCACTTAATTAACGATTACTAGTTATCACATTTAATTATTAATTTATTCATGTATTTAAAAATGTAATGCGATAACATAATTATAAAACAAATTACAAAAAAGAAACGTAACAAATAAATAAAAAAATTCGACGAACAAAACAGTAATAAAAAATATCCGAAAATATAAAAAAATATCGATACAAATATAACTAATAGTCCTGATAATCATGATCATGATCACCATCTGCATCATCGACATGATCACCAGTACTATGAGGCGGAGGCGGTGGAGGAGGCGGCTGGCGACCTAGCAAATGGTACAGATCCTCCTCAGCCGCAGCACTGAGCCAACATGGCAGCCGTCGGCGGGCCTCCTCTTCTTTGGGCCGGCCGCGATCCGCCGGCCGCTAATCGCCGCTGCTTTGCTCGGCCATGGCCCGCTTCAACTCGCTTATCTCCCGCTCATCGCGGCAAAGACGATCGGGCGACTCTCCATCGAGAGGCGGGCTCTTTCTTGTAGTTCTGGCAAGGTCGCCAAAGACCGTATAAGCGACCCTTCTTCTTGCCGCCAACAACATTCGCCGAACCATCGGCCGAGCTGGATCCTCTGGGCTCTGAGACGGGGAACATGAGGATGTCTGAGATCTAACCTGAGACATCCTCGCCACAAACTCCTCCTGTCAAACATAAACAAATTAGTCAATTTCAGTTGTAATAAAACAATATAAACATTGTTAAAAAACTATTCATTATGTTTTATATTTACCTGGGTCCGCCTCGACCGCTCATCGACAAACTCACCGGTACCTTTCCTAATATGAGTTGCACGATGGAGCTCGTGCAACTGAACCTCCTTTTGCAACCGCTGAGACTGTAATTATTTAATAAAAAAAGCTTAACTAAATAATAATAATAATAATAATAATAATAATAATAATAATAATAATAATAATAATATAAAACATACAAGTCGAGCTGCGTGCTGCGCCTGACTGACCGAACCTCCACAATGCAAGCTCCCACCCTTTTCGTGAGGCTCTATTCTTCTTCACCTTCGCTATCGCCTTGAACTCGGGGAGTTCGGTGCGCTTGTAGTCGCCAGATCTCATCTCCTATCCAAGTGGGCTGCCCATTGAGGCGGGCATCTCTAAGCATATCGAGATAGGCGGTGGGAAGCCTTCATATGGAAGTTCTTCTTGATCTGCTCCTCTGCTCTTCCTTCCAAGAAACCTCTCCTGTATGAATATAATACGTTATTAAAAATAATTGAGATTCATGAAATAAAAAAATAATACGCAACAAAAAAAATAAACAACTTACTCGAAAGAATTGAACATGTGCCTCCGCCATCCACCGTCGCTGTCCCCAGGTGGGCCAATAGGTGTGGTAATTTTGCTCAATTACTTAGTGATAGCCTTCGCACTGGCTTTGATGGAAGGAACCTAAACAATAACAACATACCAAACAAGTTAAAAATATATAGGTTAAATCTGTAATTTTCGTCCTTATCCTTTTTTTTTTTAGTTTTCATTTAAGTCCATTAAGTTATAAAAATTACTTCAATTTCGTCCTTTCTTTTTAATTATTCTTTTTGTCTTAGGCGAAATACCATCTTACACGTGGCGCTTTGTTTTATTTTATTTTATTTTTCCGCACGTGTCAGATGGTGATTCGTCTAAGAAAATATGAATAAATAAACAGAAAAGAAGAAAATGATGTGAATTTGGAAGTTTAAGGGACTTAAATGAAAACTAAAAAGATAAGTGGACTAAATTGAAAACTAAAAAAGATAAGGGGCAAAAATGTGTATTCAACCTACATACTCACCCTCTACCCGGTGGCACGATAGCAACTCGGCCATCATGCAACATCCGAATATCATCAGCGACCTCTCGCTCATCCCCGCCGCCAACCTCCTCGCCCCGCTAAACCCCGGTCGATCAGGTGATCGCCCACACTATACTCTGATCGGACACATGAGTGTCCGCACCGTCTCGCACACAAAATGAGAGGAAAAAGCGGCAAGTGTCCGCTGGAACCCTGGGGTGGGCATCATGTAAATGGGTGTCGATGCGAGAAGGCCTGCATCTTTGTGTAGGTGCCCAATGTGGCGTAGGGCTGCGTAGGGGCGAAATCGGCTGGAGCTTTGTGTAGCGTAGATGTATGCGACGCCGTGTGGATGACAACATCGCATAGCCAACATCATCAATCCTAATAATGTTCGGCCTCCGACGACGGCGGGGGTCGGCGCGATGCCCTTCCCTTCCGTTGACCACTACTTTGGGTGGTCGGAAGTCGAGCTGAACCTCGATGCCATAGATGTCTATAGAGCAATTCAATAATAACAATCATGAAATATTATATTTAAACATAACAATATTAAAAATGAATTCCAAAAAATAAACAAGTTATATGAAAATAATCGACAAAATAAAATATGTTGTTAGACATTAAATTCTCTAATTGTAAAAAGTTAAACAAATTTATTACGCCCATTACGCCCACTCGCTTCGGCATCGTCTTGAGATCTTGATGGTTCTCGCCACTTCTTCATTTAATTCCTCATCTCCATTTACATCTTCATATGTGATTGGATCGTCACGTAGTCGAGAAATGGGTTCAACCGTTTACTACATTGACATGAGACATCTCATCCACTTGATAAGCCACTTCTTCCTGTGGATCATCTCGCTTCAATGCGACCCCTTGGTTTTGTCTTTATTGCAACACACCAACCTTGTTTGTCCCTTCGAGTTGACGGGTAAGGGACATAATACACCTGTCTTACATGTTGTGCTATGATAAGCGGGTCCAACATTTGATATCTTACGCTCATGCATATGTCAATGATATTATATTTGCGATCCATTCTTGTGTCTCTACTTGACTGGATCAAACCAATTACAATAAAATAACACTATTCTTTTAGTATAGTCTAAAGTATTGTACGCCAACTCATATATATGTTGAATCACGCCGTAGAAGTCGCCTTCACCTCCTCTATGGCACCTTTTACATAAACTCCATTAATCGCTTTTTTCCCCTCTGCTTTTTGACTGAGTTTGAAATTTGTAAATCACATTTAAATACGTGTGCCATTCTTTTACACGTGATTTAGGACCATGAGATAAATTTCTCAAGTGTTCGATTATGGGCGATTCGACTCGCTATACACTGCGTATACACATGCACAAGTGATTTAGGGTTCCTTTTGCAAACAATCTTTTGTATTTTCAAACAACAAATAGTTGAAATAGGACTAAAAATACATACCTGGCTCATAAACCACGTTGGGAAATATTCATGAATATAGGCGTAAGAGTCTTGTTCGCTTGTGGGCTTAGTTAACAAGAATGCCTCAACAAGTCATTATCAAACAAATGATCATGAATAGGTGTGGACTAAATAAATTGAAAGTGGTCAAAAGTATACATACGTAAGATATGGTGATACTTCGGCACAGTTGATCAACACGTGAACGTGTGCTGACTTCCAATCTTCTCCCGTTAACCAGGACTTCAGCTCCTTTCTAGCATGACGACCGGAAAGGCAAAACACTGATAAGGCCAGTGGGTGTCTTTCACTTTCAATTTCTATTTCATTCCTATTATTTGTTGGTGTTAGCATAAAGTTCGTAAAATAATGGGAACAGAAATGGATTGTCTCACAGTGTAAGTAAGTTACACAAATAGCTCCTTCAACCCTGGCCTTATTTTTCACCGACCGTTTTGAGTCACCCATAAATCTACAGAATAACAAGGTTGGTGATCAACATTTCAACATTTAACCCGGGGCAGTGAATAATTATGTTAAAGAATATTTGATTATATTACCTTTCGAATGGATACATCCATCTGTATTGAACCGGTCCACCGAGCCTAGCTTCATGTGCAAGATGCACTGGGAGATGTTCCATAGAGTCAAAGAAACCAGGGGAAATATTATCTCCAACTTACAAAGAATGACTGGTATGTTCTCGCTCCATCTTGATAAGATCATCATCTCTCAATGTTGCAGAACACAAATCTTTAAAAATTGGTGAGTTACGTAAATGGATTTAAAATATTTGACTACAGGGAACTAAATGCAATAGAAGTAAACACTCCATGAATACATGACAATCATGGCTTTTCATCCCAATCATTGTTCCTTTGTTCACATCAAGACATCTTGCCAAATTAGAAGAATAACCGCCTGGCATTCAAGTTCTTTTATCCACCGGCAGAATGACCTAGCTTCCTCAACAGTTAAAGAGTAACAGGCTTTGGGTTTGTGGTTTTCCCATTCGACCGAGTCATCAAATGCAAGTCCTTTCGCTTAAGAAAGTGGTAAGTCCACCGCCTTATCATTGTCTTTCGTTCTTCCTCTAACGTTCATCACCGTGAGAAAAACATTGTCAAAAAGTTCTTCTCAATGTGCATAACATCAAGGTTGTGTCTCAATAAATTATCTTTCCAATACGGCAAATCCCAAAAATACTTCTTTTAGTCCAATTGTGCCATTGTCCATATCCTTCAAATCGATCCAATTCACCAAAATCTGATTTTTGGCAGATCCATAACTCGTAAAAATATGTTCGGATGTCAACCTCTGGGGCGCCATCTAATTCAACTTCCCCTTCTTGAAGGCGTTCTTATTCCATCTAAATGGATGATTTCTTTGGTAAAAACCTGCGATGTGAGTCAAACCAAGAACTCTTCCCCAAATTTCAAGGTAAAGGCCTTTGTATGCTCCATGCAATGGGGACATGCCATCTTACCATGAGTACCCCAACCGGACAACATACCATATGCAGGGAAGTCATTAATGGTCCACATAAGAGCTGCCCTCATTGTAAAGTTCTTCTTCGCGTGCAACATCATAAGTCACAACGCCATTCCACAACCTTTTGAGATCGTCAATGAAAGGTGTAAGTAGATGTCAATACCATCTGTTGGATTATCCGGACCAGATAATACAAGTCAAGAACATATAGGGCTTAGACATGCACATATCAAGAGGAAGATTGTATGGGGTAACAATAATCGCCAAAGAAGAATAAGGTTTCGCCGTTGATTGAACATATGGGTAAAACCATCGAGCATAAGCCAAGTCGTACATTACGTGGATCTGCTGCAAATTCGGGATTCACACGATCAAAGTGCTTCCAAGCTTCACCATCACATGGATGTCGCAACATACCTGAAGTGCTTTTATTCTCATAGTGCCAAGTCATTTTGTCTGCAGTCTGTGTTGACGCAAACATTCTCTGTAGCCTTGGAATAATTGGCAAATAAAACATTACCTTCCGTGGAACTGGTTTTTGTCTACCCTTCCCATTATCAGTATGTGACATATACCTTGGCTCACCACAGAATTTGCATTCAACCAGCGCGTTATCGTTTTTACCAAATTCATTGTCGTAATATAACATACACCCTCTCATACAACAATCAATCCTTTTAGATTCCAACCCCAATTTGGACACTAAACTTTTAGCCTCGTAATAACTTTTTGGCAAACCATCTCTGATAGGTGACGAGTCCAACATCATCTTCGTTACGAGACAAGCACACATCCGTAGCACCACAGTTGGACTTGAGAGCTAAAAGTCTCACACACATTGATAACTTAGAGTCGGCAGACCCTTCAAACAACGGCTTATTTGTTTCTAACAAGAGATTATAAAATCTTTGTGCAGTCTCATTTGGAAGTTCATACGTGTCATCATATCGTGGCTCCTCGAATGATACGTTGACCCCAAGGCATCACAAACCATATTTTGCATCAATTCAATCGCCACCATATCCCGTATTCACGCAATTACTTGAAGCACCTGCGGCAATTATCGCCAACCCCTAATCCAACCCGAGGTAACTCTTCACCATGTCTAGTCCAAATCCAGTAATTAGGCATAAATCCAACTCTGCAGTGCAAAGATGACCTCTCCTGGCTCTTGATCTTTCTGCAATCGCATTTAAGGCACGGACACCTAATCCCTCCATTAATTTTGAAATCTTCGTGTGCCATTGCGCCCTGAAGCAAGTGATCAACCCCATCGCAAAAAGATTGTTTCAAACCCCCTCTTCCTGGATACAACCTATCGTACATCCAACTACGATTCGAAGGAAAAAATTCCATCTTCTGCATGTCAAAAAGAAATGACAATTTCAAAGACGACATTCTTACAACCGCTTCTCTTTCTTTAAATGGTATGACTTATCCCATTCGAGGAAAAACTTTTTCAGAACTCGTATAATAGTCATTCAGTAATTCTCATATCTTATACTTGACAAAATTTTGGCAAGATTTCCATTGGTCTCTCGAGTACACAAAATGATCGCGATTAGGAACAAGGCAATCAAGTATGCACCCAGAGAACAAAAGGAAATGAATCTCACCGAAATTTCATCAAATATCAAGATACGAGAATCAAGCAACAACTATTATACAAGTAAACAAAAAGATTTTTTCCAAATCGTCCGACTTGGACAATTCAAGGTTCAATATACAATGAACACGTGGTATCTAAAAGAGTACACGCACTCAATAATATATTGAACCTCAAACGGGAAGCTAAGGCTTTTCTCCGATACTAATAACAACAATCAAACATCCTTTTCATCAATAATTAAAAAGTAACATGTTGAAAGTTGACATCCTCTTAAAGGATAAAATTAAACAAGCATACCGACGGCAAGGGAAGCATAAATCCTTTTAACAATTTTTGTTTTCATAGTGGTTTGGCTTGGTATATGCCATGCAATTAGAGCTCCTATATGGCCACATCTACCATACATCCTAATCCATTAATTGGCCAAAAAACAATCATTTTCTGTTTCTGCAGTTAAAAAACTAGCCTAGCACCGTAATCTACTACATTAACCAAGGCGGTTGATGGTCACACAAGGTCAAACTTTTCTAACGAATCGCCAACCTCTATTATATTTGATATTTTTACGATGTTTAAATCACACATCGTCTAATGCAATCGCCAACCTCTATTATATTTGATATTTTTACGATTGTTGTTGTTGTTATTGTTGTATAATATTGTTGTAAAATAACTGCGTTACGCATAATATTGTTGTAAACAAAAAAATTCAGGTGAACATTAACATCACACACAGATCAATCATAATTTACAAAGACAAACAATCATTTCATATAGCAGTTCTATCATCCTTCAAAGCTAATTTTAATGATAGCTCGATAAATGGAAATTCCAATAAACTACAAGGTGCTAGCGGACATAATTTAAAAGAGGATGTTGAAAAAGAACGTCTTTTATAAGACCATATAATTATATCAAGATATTGTAACACCTGTAGTCTTTGCATCGCTTTAGGTAGTTTCCTTCCTAATTCCAATATGCTAAAATAAAAATGAAATATAAGTGAAAAATCTCCACTGAATCAAATTTTCACCACTTGATTTCCATTTATATATGCCGATGCTAACATGCATGAAAAGACAAATAATGCAAGAAATTTGAAGTCATCCATTGAATTGAAACTTGATCATTTTTTCCATCAAGAATATGTTGATTCCAGACTCTTTGGTACATATAGGTAATAATATGCCCAAACCCCGCTTAATAGCAATGTTTCTTCTTGGGTTACAATTTAAAGGCAAGGAAACTTAGTCGCGGCCATGATTAAGGAATAGAAAGGTTCCAAATCGGTGACCTATCATTCCCACATGTCGTTTGTTTCCAATGACCTTAATACATATCATCACATTATTTACAGATCATTATGTGAAGGCTTCATAACCGTAAGGTCAAGTGCTTGACATATCTTTGTTTTTCTTTTAACTTTATAGTATTAAATGAATTGTTTCTGAGACAAAATAGGGAAGCGAGAAGCAAAAGTAGCGAAAAGAAAGAATATGATTCTTCAAATTTATCTCCATTTCTAAATAACATAAATAAAAACTTCCTAAGAAGAAAAGAAAATTAGATATAATATAAAGTGCAAAATGATATGCTTAGGAATACAACAATAACAACAACAATCAAGAATTTTCCCACTAAGGCACAACAAAAAGGAAGAAAAAGAACAAAACTTATGTGTTGCTTGCTAAATGAATAATCTACATGCTACCTTACTCTAACATAAAATATACATCAGACAAAATTCCCTCTGTGGAGAGAACTATACATCACTTCAACATAAAACATCCTTTGTTAGCCAAAACACACATCACCTCAAAATTCTCTCTCTGGAGAGAACTATGAAGCAAATCAAATAAATATGTCGGTGTGGGGGTCAACAGCCAACCCTTTTCCACCCAATGAGTCAACCGACATTTCGTTAGAGTGCATACCTAATTCTCAGAACAAGAGAGTGTCCACGCCTTTCGATGTGAGTGGCAGTCTCGAGCAATGTGGTGGCCTCGAACTAAAAATCTTGAAAAAGTTGAAGACTTAAAGTCCTACCAACCAGATTGCGGGACACGGATACATAATCAACATATTAGGCATTAGGTGAATTACTATGACAACAAACTTCACAAATCACAACAATAAAGCATCAAATTTATTGCTCGGCATTGATCATCTCAATCATATCCCAACAATCTTCCACAAATCCAATGCAAGCAACACACCAAAGCATCCCCAATGCACTTGAAAAACACAAAAACACTTGCCCATGTTTGAATGGAAAGTGGAAACACACACAAACACATACACAAAACAATCAAGTGATTCAAAACATGGCGTTGATGATATAAATGGAGACTTGCCCATAACTTGAAAAACTGCTTTAGAGTTAAATTACCAAAATCAAAGTCCTTAATAATCATCCTAAAAAATTGAAAAAGTAATCAACCATGACACAAGTCCTGAATTATGATGACAAGCTGGCAGCTATATAAAGATTACCAATTTTCATTAGCAACAATCACTTGGCAAAGAATAACAACAACAACAACAACGGAGTTTGAAATGTGAAATAGAACCTAACCTTTTAGGAGGAGCTGAGAGAACAGATTGGCGGCGTGGTGGTGGTGGCGGCGGCGTGGTGGTGCGGCGGCGGCGTGGTGGTGGAGAGAAAGAGTGAGGGAACAGAGTGGTGAAGATGGAGGAGAAAGGGTGGTGGCGGCCTGGTGGTGGTGTGGGCGTGGTGGTGGTGGTGGTCGTGGTGGTGGCGGCGTAGTGGTGGTGGCGGTGGTGGCGGAGGAAGAGAGGGAAGTGAAAGAGAAGAGGGATGAAGATGGAGGAGAAAGGGAAGGCTCGGTTTCTGGTTATTATCGCGCATTACCGACGGCTTTTTACCGACGGTGTAGGCCGTCGGTAAAATGTTCGGCCTTACCGACGGGTTTGTTAATTTACCGACGGTATAAGGCCGTCGGTATTTGAAAAACAGGCGCCAAAATTAAAAATCTGTTTAATTACCGACGAGCATTGACCGTCGGTAAATCAGATTCGATTTACCGACGGACTTTTTGTTTTACCGACGGCTTTGCCCGTCTGAAAATCCCACGTTAACCGACGGTCTGTGACCGTCGGTATAAGCCCGTCGGTAAATCCGAATTTTCTTGTAGTGGAGGGAGGGGAGGATTATTTTTTTCACTTAAAAAAATGCTTGGTTGGAAATGAATCTAATAAAGTGTTAAAAAAACTAGTCACACACTAAGTGACACCTAACCATAAAGCAAAGATGCTAAACACATCAACTAATCTATCCCATCTAATCTCATATCTCTCATGATTACCCTCTAATTCTAGAGTCTAAGGGTTGCTAAAACACGGCGTAGAGTAATCGCGTTACCGGTAAATCTCCTGCCGATAAATTCGCAAAAATTAATTTGACGAGAAATTAATTCACCGCGTGAAAATAAATTATCATAAATAATAAAAACAATCTAAAACACTCACAAATAATCACAACAAGTCACGATTCGATTTTCATCGAAATCGGGATTCATTTAAAATTTTATTTGCGGCAACATTGCCCGGCGATTCGAAACGCGACGAAACTTCGATAGAATTTTTCGACGATATTCGAACAATGAATTAATATGAAATATTAATTCTCAAATTCAACTTGATCTTGATTTATTTAAATCACTTATTTAGAGAACAAGGAATTGCTTATTATAGCATAATTACGACAAAAATTACACTACAATAACGCTAAATAACGTATCGTAAAAGTACGGGTGTTACAAGAATTATCATGTGAAGGATATGTTGGTTATTTCAAGCAATCCTCAGCTAGAAGTATGTTAGTTTCGATTTTTCCTACTCCCATTGGAGATGGAATCAGGGCGAATGGCAGTGCTTGTGACATACAATTCGAAATTCACAATTTTTTATTGTCTACTTTAACAGCATGACAAAAATTGAACTGCCATATTATGGAACCAAGATTTCAGCTCCATCAAGTGCTTGTGCACTATCTCTAGCAAAGTATTTGCAATCCATAGAAGCCAAATTATATGGAGCTTTATGGTATTCACACTGTTTGGAACAAAAAGAGGTATGTGATTACTTATCCTTTTGAAGTTTGTAGTCGTGTTAAATGGAACATAAATCATCACAATCTATGTCTTGCATTTGTCTTCGTTGAAATTGTCATAATTCTAGTGAGACGTGAATATCTTGTTTAGTATCAGATTAGTTGTCAGAATTCAACTTGGGCAATGTAACTTTCAATCAAGAATATTACACTATTAGGAATATGTAACTGTATCCATTAAATTAGTCATGAATTGGTTAGAAAATTAGTTGGTGAGTTTAGTTTATAAGTGGCAGATGTATATTTGTAGTACCCGATTGTACATCCAATTGTATGAGTTAATTTTTCATTCATTTTCATTAATGAAGATTGACATAGCACACTGCTCTTCTTCTTTTCTGAGTTCCTTAGTCTCAATAAAGAACTCACAATCTCATGGCTACTACAATATGTGAAGCTCTTGTCTTGGTTTCAGAAGTAGTTATCAATGGGCCTATCATAGCATATTGACGTAATTTTAATTTTTCAGCCCGTTTTTGTATTCTTGATAATGTCCAAAGTGGATAGTTCACAAGCCTTGCTTGACTAGCTCTAATATAGGGTTTAGGGTTCTGCATTTTTTCCTTGTTGACTTGCTAATCTTATCTATAACATGCTTCAATCATAGTTATTCAATTTATACTCTTGATACAGATGTTTGGACGTGAGGTAGCGAAGCAGTTGGATTATGTGGAATGTTTCCCGAAGGATATCGAACAGGAGATAAAATGGTCAAGGCATGCATAGATGCCAAAGACGAAGAGCATCTGCACTTGTTTTCAAGAGTTGAGGGACTCTCTTAACTACAGGTTGTCCTCTTTATCTTTATTTTCTTTGTAGATATAATTATTGGTTATGTGACAGTCATTTTATTTCTTGTGAGACCTTAATACTAATCCAAGAATTATGCATCATTCAGTATCAGTTTTTCTTTTGACATGATTGGTGTTGTCATCTATCAAATATCACTTAGCATGTGTCAAGGAAAAATACTTGTGTTGTTGCTTTGATTCATAAACAGGCCACCTGATGAGTGGAGTTCTTGAATTGTCTTGCATGAATTGTCATCTGTCAAATTTCAAGACTAAAAAAATACCTTCAATTTGAATACCAATGGTAAGCAGCTTTCTAGGAGATAGTGGACATCCTTCTAACATAAAATTTAGCTAATGTAAGCTTTATCATCATCCGATTGGATCACTTAAAGAATGAATATTATTAGCACATCTTAAATATGCATTGGGGATAGTTCTGTTTTGGGAGGGAGGCATGAATTGGTATTTTTTTCCCTTATAATTTTAAAGTAGCCTTGTTAAAAGTCTTGCTTCTTTTCACTGTAACTTTGTGAATAATTACTAAGCATGTTTGGTATGCAATCCACCATCTTTATAACCAGACAAAATCAAGTTCATGTTGATTGTTGACTTGTTTCAAGATGTTATCATTTTGATCTGGTTCTGCATTTTCTCCTTAAAAGTATATAGATATCTGAGATTGTTGAAATATAGCTCTAATATAGGGTTGTTGTTAAGATGTTGTCAATGTCATTGTGGTGACCAGTTGCTTGTTGAAGGAAGATATACAAATCGCAAGTGGAAAAAAATTCAAGTAACACTTGCAGGATTTAATGTCCAAGCAAAAGAACCTTGGCTAGATTATTTGCTTGACTAGTTTATTGATTGTTTGATTGATGTAAAGGGATTTGTTCTTTTTAATGTGTACTTATGATTTTAAGCTGATTGAATCTTGGTTCCATGTTTCCTTTTTTCATTGACTTTGTCACTACGAGATACTAATGGTATAATTTGCTATTGGAAATTATTTATTATAAATGAGCTTCATCATTCATTTGTTATAACATTGAAAGTTGGGGAATGATTTTGTTCCAGCCTCCGTTCAGTGTGATGTTGTGTAGTTTCTAGTGAATTTTCAAGCATACTTTTCACAAAAGTAGAGTCTAAGGGGGTGTTTGATTTGGTTTTAGTTTTTAGTTTTTAAAAACTATTTTACAAATCAGTTTTAAAAAACTGTTTTTAAGAAAAAAATAAAAAAAAACTGTTTAGTTATCCTATTTTTAAAAATTGTTTGAGATTAGAAAATGAAAAAAAACATGTTTGATAGACTTGTTTTTAAAATGTGTTTTGCAAACTAAAAAACAAAAAACTTGTTTGATAAACATTTTTAAATGATTTTTTTATTCACATTTTTTATTCATCATGAGACTTTTTTTTATTCATCATGAGATTTCTTTTTACTAGACTTCATCATAGAAACTGAAAACTCTATTTATTATTAATTAATTAAGTGATGTCACCACCTCATCTTAAACAATTTCTTGCAATTATTTTAACAAGAGACTTAAAGCAGGAATAATAAATGTAGGAGCATGATAACACCATAAAAAATGGTAGGTGCGTTGCAAAAAATTCAAATTGGTCATAAAAGTCAATTAATCAAGTAACATTTACAATGACAACTCAATTAATTAAGTAAAATCTAATATCATAAAAAGTCAAATTGGTCTTTAGAAAAAAGGAAGTCAAATTAGTTCAACTAATTATTACGTCGTGCCCACATCATATTTGCAATGCGATCCCTTTGCATTGCCATTTCAGCTGCACCATCATTAGATAACCTTGATAAGTTGTTTTCATTGGAGCTTGTTCCCACTGTGTAAGGATCTTCATTCACGCCCTCAATTGTTACTGGATCCATTTCTTCTCATACACTAAATAATCCGTCGTGTAAATTCGAGTTGCGTATGTAATTATGAATAACACAACACGCTATTACTATAAGTCGTTGCCTAGAAGGTTTATAAGAAGGCATCATCTTCAAAATAGGAAATCTATTTTTCAGGACCCCAAAGCATCGCTCAATAGTCATTCTTAGAGATGAATGCCTGCAGTTAAATAATTCTTCACGACTCCGAGGTTGTCTGGCTCGGCCTTTATATTCTTGCGCATGATATCTTTCGCCCCTATAAGGGGGAAGAAAACCTCCAGTACATGGATAGCCAGAATCAACGAGATAGAACGAATCTTCATCACATAAATTATATGTTAGCTCTACTTGTTCATTTCATCAATAGAATATAATGTCATTATGATATTCTTACTCACCTCTAGACGGCCAAGGAAATTCCGCATTTGGATTTGCAATTGCATCTAAGAAAACTTTTGAATCATGTGCACTTCCTTCCCACCCAGAATATACAAATGTAAGCATCATGTTAAAGTCACAAGCACACATGACATTTTGTGTGATTGTTGTCTTTCTACCGCTACATGAAATCTGTTTCTCAGCAGGAACCCATGCACTTATATGCGTACCATCAATTGCACCTATGCAATTCTATAACGCATAATCCAAGTAAAAAGAATCAAAATCAAAACAAGATGACATGAATAAGTAAAAATTGAACTTAATAAATTACTCAAAAAAATTACGTACCTTGAACCAAGGATAATATTTTGGGTTATTTTTAACTCTGTCGGGTAATTCTGTGGACTCTTGCTTTATTAATGTTTTTCCCAATCGACACACTGCCCTTAATACTTCCTTAAAATAACGTGAAATTGTTTGTGTGGAATGTTAAAAGCGGTCTGAAGCAACTCTATGATGAGAATTGTGACCAAGTATGAGCAAAAGTATAGCAACCTTTTCTTCAACAAGCATAACCCTTGAGTCACTTAAGAAGCTCTTCCCCCTCAGTTCATTACAAAAATTAATAAAACATTCCTTCCTCATTCGAAGTAACTCAAAACAACTTGTTCCTTCTCCATTTAATATTTCAGCAACATATTCACGACCACTCAATGCAGATGTTCGAACCTTTCCTTTATTCAAGTATTTATGATGATAAACATAAACCATGTTAATAAAGAAAAACTCTGCCAATTCATCATCACTTGAATCGGAAGAATCACTTCTATCGACATCCAATATGGTTATAACCTGTCATAAAATTTCATAACAAAATTTTAAGAAAATGATATTCAATAAAAACGAAATAAAAGGTCCAATAACATAACCATAAATTTAAAACAACTCACAAACGAACATTCAAATGTTCACCAAATAGTAAGAAGAACATAAACATAAAGACAATAAACAAAATATTAAGGAAAGATGTGTCTCAATAAGGTTTTATCCTTAAAATCTAAATAGCCATGCACGTCTCCTATCATTAGACATGGCAAGAAACATTTCCATCCAATTAGGCTCCCAAAAATTTTCCAAGGCTTTCATATAGATGTCATCTGAAATGTCTCCAAGCTCTTCAAGGACAGTCACACACTTAGTAATAGAACAATCTGGTGTTACAAGTGAAGAAGTAGCCTCCACATTCTTAGCCCTATACTTCTCAGCTTTTGCCGTACATGCTTCAGCCCATGCTGCAAGTGCTTCTCCCATCTGACGCGATGTAGACTCTTTCTTAAATTTATGATCTTTTGCATGAAATTTTTGCTTTCCATTATTTGCCATACGCTCCACTTCTTGTATATCATCATCTGAACTATCATTTTCAACATGCACATTACTCCCAGTGTTAAGGTATTGATTTTCAAGGTCATTTTCTTCATCTGTATTTGGTGGATCTTGGGTAGATGCATGATGAAGTACTCCAGTTGCGTTATTTTTGTTGAATATAATTCCCAACAACTTATAATGAACACACCCTTTCTTTTGAAACTGAGCAGCTTTATCATGTACCTAAAATAATATAAGTATATCATCAATACATTAAAAATATTGCCAAATAAAATTAATGAAAATACCACTAAAAAAAATCATACCCGAAGATAATTTTGCCAGACCTCTGGAGATGCAATAACAGTGTTAATTTCTGCGTCCCAACCAAATCCAGTGTTTTGCAAAAGTAAATAGAACTCACGATACATGGCTCAGCCTATGCATTTTTTCCTTTAGTTGTTCTTTCTTATAGGAACGATTAGTCATAGAATTCAACTTAGTAGTCATCGAATTCCATATTCTAGTGTGAAACACACCATTTGGCATATTTCCTTTTGTGACTTCATCAACCATAATATCTATGAAAACTTTAGTTACTGTGTCAGGTCAAAGCTTTGCTTCACTATTGTCAACACTATAGTTGCCATCTATCATAAATCATCAACAAAAGTAAATAAACAACCTAACATCGTTTATCAAGTAAGCTTAACCAAAACACTAGTGCTCATCAGAATAGAAAATTGGCATTCCAACAAAGAAGTTGTAGAGAAAAAAAAAACTCCAAAAAACACATCTCCAGACCTAGTACAAAGACTTTGCGACAGTACAAAAGAAGAACACAAGTTGCAAACCATATTGAAGTTATCACACCAAACATACCACACCAAATATATCTCGAATGCCTTTTCTAATTTGGTGCACTAGTGCTGTAGTTTTTACTTAAAAGTTTAAGCTTTGGGAGAGTTGAATTCTGATATATTTGAACTGGTGGAGTCCTTTATTACTAGAAATGTGGCCTCTATAACTTTGTTTCTCTGAAAAGATTGGTGTGTATTTAGGTTAACAATTTTAGTTAGGCAAGTCAATTTGGTTACGAATGGTATTTGAGGTCATTACGAGGTTCTTTATCTTTGGTTTTGTGAAATTTTTACAAATACTAGATATATATTGCCTGTAGTGGTTTTGCTGGAGAACCGACATACTAGTATTAAAAAAGCATGAGATTGAAGATAACTCGTCTTATTATATTGGGGAGTAGAATGGAGTATCTCTTCTTGTGTTGACTGTTGACAAATTTATTGTTTTTGTTGCTTGGGAAGATTCTTTTCCAGATTAGCTATATGGTGTGTGAAAGTTTATTTTGCCTGGTTTCTTGTAGCAACGTCACTCTTTTGATAATTAGATAAAGAATGAGGGTTGATTGTAGTATGGTGGGGTGTGGAGGTTAGTGGCTTTGGATGTTTAGGACTGGGCGAGCAACACTTTCCAATGATTTTTGAAGAATTTATGTCTGTGGAAGAGACACTAGTTAAGGACCAAATTATGGGATACGGTGGGCTAAGGAAGGTGATACTGGTTCTGGTTTGTTTGATAGGTTTGCTATTGGAAACAAAAAATAAAAGGAGAACAAAATCAAAGGGGAAAAAAAATGGTGCTAGCATAGCTGAAGAAACTGCATACACTTTGGACCATTTCTCTTCACAAACAACAGGAATTGTTAATCTCCTAGGCAGGTAAAGAGGCATATCCAATGCATAAAGTAACATTCTGCATCTTGAAGATTTTTCACAGCAACAATTTCATGTACTTTCCTTTTGATTTTTAAGACAAGAAAGCTCAAACATGTGAACCAATCTTCTATGACACAAGAACCCGTATTGAAACCCATGTCACACTTGTGCAAATGCTAAGGCAAGACTCTCACAGACAAGTATATAAGACTCAACTCATAAATCCATGGCAGAGATAATATGCAATTGCCAGAAATGATAATGTAGAAGGCGTGTAGCAATAAATGTCAACAAATCCATAACTCAGCAATAAACATCTCAGTCCATTGTTTCAAAATATTAACAAGCTAAGCCAACAGTTGCAAGTATACCTCAGGTTTGTCAAGTATAGGTACAGTTGGGTTTGCTCTTCCAGTCGTCATGGAATTGGAAATAGACCGAGCATTTTCAAGAGTCCTTTTCATCCTGCACTTGATACATAAACTTATTGATGAACGTTTATAATTCACAAAAATCATAAACTTATTATAATTGATAAACTAAAACACGCAAGGCAGAGAAGTTAATTCAAACTAGACTAGCACACACACAATAGCAAAAAAAAACATCATATTTTCTTGACTACTATTATGAGAAATTTATAGCTGATTACCAATTTCAGGGAAAAAAATAACTCAGTATATAAATATTTGGCACTGAATTCCCTTGCTAAATTCTCCTTCCTCAAATGGCAGGAGACCCTTTAAGGGTACCCTTGTGATCATTGGTTCTATTGTTTTACTAACATCATTGGTTGCATTGATTATAATTAATCAGAGCCAAAATGAGCACTTGGAGAAGGTGCAGAACAATCTAAAACCTTCAACAACAGAATCTATTTTTGTTTTATCACAGTCTAGAGGGGTTGTTGAGGGAGTTTCAGCCAAATCGAACCCATTTCTTTCAAGCAAACTAAAGCACACAAACAAAACAAATCTCAAACTCATCTTTCATCCAATACACCATCAGTATAATTAAAGAAATAGAACAAGTATTGGCAAAAAGGGTTTCACACAAAACAGAACAAGCATTGGATTTCACACAAAATCAGACCTAACCTTGAAGGCAAGTAAAACAGAACACAAAAGAACTTCACACAGGTAAGAAAGAAAGGGGGAAAATGGTTGCTACCTTGATAGTGGCGGCGAAGCTGAAGAAGGTCGACGACGGTGAAGCTGCAGAAGGTCGACGACGGTGAAGCTGTAGAAGCACAAGCACAAGCCGATTGACGAGACACGAGCGTAAGCGCGCAAGAAGAAGACACAAAGCGTATAGCGAAGGTATACAAGCTTGCTTCAGTGCGCAATTAGGTTTCGTTCTCTTCAACCCTGTCCCTTCGCATTTCAACTCTGTCCCTCCCTTCGCGTTTCAACTCTATCCCTTCGTGTTGCAAAAAATTACAAGGTTGCCATTAATGAAAAGACACTGTTCTCTGTGTCTTTTCAGTTTTCTAAATTGTAACTAGTAAAGTAAAACCAAAACTGAAAATAAACAACTTTTACCTGTTCCCTTTTTGTAACATCCCAAATTTCCTAAGCCTAATTATTAGGAATCCTAAGTGAGAAAAGGGTTTAATCCCGATGATTAAAAATAGTTCATAGCCTTAATTTAGTAATTTAAAACCAATTTGGAACCAAAGGGGTAAAATAGTAATTGTACCCAATGATTTAGGAATTATGGGACTAATTAATTAGGAGTAGTTTTAATTGATTAAAATTACTCAAGATGTTATTAGAAACCAAAGGTTAGATTAAGAGGTTTATTAAAGGCTTGTTTGCAAGATTTTTAATTAATTTTAGACCTAAGTCCCACCATACACTAGGTTCCACTTAAACCCACCTTAGTACCCTCTCATAACCCTAATACTCCCTCCTTTTACTCGAGCAGCAGCGGCCTCAAAGCAGGGGAAAGAAAACAATCAGAAAAAGAAAGAAGAAGAAAGGAAAGGAAAGAAGAGAAGAAGGGGAGTCGCGCGCGAGAGAAGAGGAAGGAGGGCTGAGCCGTTGGAGCTCGACGCGCCGCAACGGCCGATGGTGGCGGCACACCTCCCTACGCCATGCGTGCTCGGCCGGGGAAGAGGAAAGAAGCAGAGCGGCGTAACGAGAGAGAGAGAGAACTGAGAGAGGAAGTGGACGATTGAGGGGGGAGAAGGACGAAGGGTGGTGGTTGGTGGCTGGTGGTGGTGGCGCGGCGGTGTGTGGAGGTGGCCGCGCCACTGTTCACGACCGTGAGAGAGAGTTGGGCCGAGGGAGAGAAAGAAAGAGGTGGAGGCCGAGAGTCAGAGAGAGAACTCGTGAGAGAGTGATTCAGAGAACATGGAACTCGAAAATGGTGGAGAAGATGGTTTCAGACTTGTTTGGGTTTGATTGAAGAAGTTGGAAGCTTCAAGGAAGTGCTTTAATGGAGGTTAAGGCTTAGAACAACAAGAAGAAGACATGCATGTGGGTTCTGAGTGATGAGGATGATGATGCTGAACTCAAAATGAAGGAAGAAGGGGAAAAGAGGACTTTTGGAATTGAAACCCCTAACTTGGGATTTGCTCAGGTAACATAGACTTCCCCAAAACCTCCCTTAGAGTGTGCTAGATTTTATTATTAATTTTATTAGTTCAATAATTAGCTTGTTAGTCATACTGAATGGTCTTGTATAGGGTTTGGTGAAATAGGGTTGATCACGCCCAACCCCTAAACCAATGTTTGAAGTTTGTTCTGTTGTGAGCTCCATCGAGCCTCAGTCGAATTATTTATGTGATTGTTATGTTTACTAAAATGAATGAATTAGATTCTGAAATGGCTCGACACCCGAGCTAGCCTATTTGTATGAGTTGGGCTCCAAGATACTTATTTTAGGTGCAATGAATGGCATATGATGAATTTAATCTTGTGAGTGTTGTCCTAGGCGTGAGGATTATTGTTGATGTTGTTGTTGAACCTAGAAGAGTTTGATTCCTGAATTTGTGAAATAACATATAAATCTTATTATGTAGTATTATATACATGTTTATTATATAATAATCGTGTTGCTGTTGTATATTACAGTTTAATAATAAGAATATGTATTCTGGAAATTTAAGTATGTAATCTAGAGAAACTATATATGCACTTACTATGTTGTTGTTTTTGTATGAGCATGCGTGAATGTTGTATGTTATGCATAAATATGTAACTAATGTAATATATAATATTGCATCCTCTCGTGAATTGACAACGATCACATGCGTGTGTAGTCAGCTCTGTTGTACTAATAAACAACGCATGCAACACACGTGACAATTCAATAGTGATCTGATACATTGTCTGTGATATGTGCGTATCTGTATGCTGTCGTATACACATGTGTGCATATTAAACAACGGTGTTATAATTAAGTAATGTAGTGTGTACATAGCTTCTGTTTCTAGAACCAGTTGGTTAATCAACTTTAACGTATAGTAAGTACTATATTGCTAACGTTGAATGATATGCTATGATGTATGACGAATAAAGTTTAATGTCATGTATTACGAATTACGTGATGTGGCATTGCGGGCTCACCAGTGGGGTAAGCCACTGGGCTGGACAATAAAGTCCAGTAACCCGGGTGTTGCGATAAAAGACTTACAAAGAGGCCCATTATGTTTGATTTGAATTATGTGATTGTATGTTATGCGTATGAATTATGTTACATTATGGTATCAGAGCAGTTCGACCCTCTCGGACTGTGAGTCAAGTGTGTCTAGAAGTGATCCGGTTTAGGAAAAGAGTCAGTTGTGTCTGTAAGTCCGAGTTTTCTGAGTTCTTTTGGTGAATTATTGAGGTAGGCCACCTCAAGGATTCATTAAAGGAATGAGGAGGATGAAGATTTGCAAGGAATACTAGAGGCATGTACTCTTTCGTGAGACATTCTCATATATGTAATTACTCCTAAATCTGATTTGATTCCGTAATGATCATCTAGTAGTAGTTCAGGCCGTGAAGGATTTCAGCCACTCTAGCCTGCCTAAGTCCACGGGATGCATACCTGGCAGCAGTTGAGCTTAGTGGCCACGTTAAACTCTGGTACCACTGGAAGATCATTACGAAAGTTCTGGAAGAACGAATTTGATGATCAAAGTAGTTACGGGACTACGAGAGTATTATGGGATATTCTTGGAGAAACCGCAACTTTTGTGATAGATTTGATATTTTGGTATTTGATAAACAATAATGATTCAATAATTGGAAAGTCTTTTCTTATAATATAAAAGTGTTGGTTTTGAAAACCCAAAGTTTGAAAGCTAGAAAACTATTGTGGAAGTTATAAATTAGTAATTGTGAATTAATTTCTCTCGCATTGATTTTCCACCTTGCGATTTTCACATGGGACCACTTGGAGATGAATTATATGTGTGTTAGGGTCTTCCATATTAAATTTTGTAATTTTGGATAAGTTTGAGATTTATGATTTAGTAGCCGTGAACTAATTTCTCTCTCTTGGTTTTTCATGTGATTGATTTCAACTCCATCCACGAATAGATTACATACTTACATGAAAGATGGAGGTTTTAGAAGCATCCACCAATATTTGTCATGATGCTTGAGTTAGAATGTATGCTTCCTTAATGTTCAACTTGCATGGACCTTTTATGCTCGTCAATTCGAGAACCAAGCATGCATTGTGTTTCTAAGCATGATAAATGTGTATATGTGTATATGTATATGTATGCCTTTACATGGATTGATGCTCGCACTTGAATATTAAGATAAGATAATGGTTAAAAGAAAATTTAGAATGTTTGTTTAAATACATATGGATATGTATATGTAATGAAGTTAAATGTGGTAGGATCTGCTGTTGTTCGTGGATCTATTACATGTTTCCAAAATAGTTAGTTATTCAGATCTGATCTTTGTGATGAATGCATACTTTAATTTGCTGAATACTGATTTCCACTTTTAAATGAACACAGTTAATTTGTTATCTAAGTTTCTAATAAATATTTAATCTTAATGCTTCTCACAACAAAGGCATGTGATGTAGATCAGATTTGTTTGTATTCTTTAACATTTTTCTGATAAACTTGAAGGTATAGAAATGTTTACTCTGGTTTTTCAGGCAACCATTAGTTTAGAATGCCAAGTAATATTTGTGAAACATTAAGCCTTTGTTGGGGAACAGAAATAAAAAAAAAAAGTCGATGATGTATGAGAATGAAGGTACCTGAAAGGGCCTTGTTAATTTTAATTTCTCCTGCTTTCTTACGTTGATTAAGGGCATTCTCTTGTTACAGTCGGTTTCTCACGTTTGGCTTATCAATGATCTTAAGCTTCTCCTTTTTCAAGTATTTCTTCTAGATTCTTGCATCTGGAGTCTGGACCTATTATTTCCATTCCGTTGTTTAAAGAGTATGCTTTTAGCTTATTTTCTCAAACTAATTTTAAAATAAATCAGTTTTAAGGATATATGATAAGTTCTTTTGTATAAGCCATTGTTGAGTTATTTGAAACTTGCATGAATGTTTTTTTTTAAAAGTAATGTACCACTGGTCATGTAATCGAGAATCTGAAGACTATGTAAGTTTTCAATTCCATTCAACTAGGCATCTAACTTCATAAATCATAATGCCTCAAATTCGCTACAGATACCATTTGAGTTCATGCCTATGATTCATTTTGTTGTTTATGATCCATAGTATAAGCTTTGAACTTAAGGTTGAGTGTTTTGAAAGAAGAAAATATTTGTGCTTGTGCTGATGTGCAACTCTGACTATGCTTTGCTTTGCTGCCAATCATTACATAATTGATTCCAAGCTTGGATATAAAAAGAGTGAACACAATGGTGTTGTCGGACTCATGTAGCTAACCATACCTTGTGAGGAAATGTTCATGTGCCATTGGGCATGTGCATTTGTGTTGGACTGGTGAAATTTCTTGTGTAATTGATTTTAGTTCTCCTATATTCCGCAGATGTACTGAGAGTCTTAACCCTCCATACTGTGTTAGCGACCAGGGCTTATGCTAGGAAGTTGCTAGAGTTACCTAGAATGTTATGAACCTGAGAAGAGAGACGATTCTGAAGCAGGAAATGCGAAGGTCACTTTGGATATAGTGAGTTTAAATCTTGTGCTAGCTTGACGTAGTTGCCTTAGAACCTATGACCCTGCACTGTTTGAATTATTGTGACCGTCTATTACAATAGCATCTAGAATTGATAAGTAAGAACTCTTAGCTGTGCCGTTTCAATCAATTCGGGATGGGTGTTCGTAGTCGTTTAGGTTCCAACACTTGTTAATTAATCAAGATTGTTGGATCTAACCATTATGGATGGATCCTAGGTTGATTGGGAACCTCGAAGCCTCTAGAGAACTTATAGCACTTTTGTGACAGAACACCTCAGTAATTTCCGAAGCAATAAAGGGATGACGTAAAAACCAGACTTGTAAATACCTCAGTTATAATTAGGGAACCTTGAAGCTGGGTAAGCCCTAGTTTGTTAAGAAAATTTAAGCCACCTAGGCATAGTGACCTTAGCGGGATACCTAGCCTAAGGAAAGGTATTTAGTCACAGCTAAATCACTGGAAATTCGAGGACGTTAATGTCTACGCTAGAATCAATAGTCGGTGTGTGAAGTGATTCTGTTGGCCAATCACAAACCCTGTCTTGACTTAATAAGCCTCTTATTAGGAATAAGGCTTAATTTGTGATCGGTTAACTAAATCACCGAATTATCCGTATATTCGACCTATAGTAGCCATTAATTTCTTTTCGAGATGTCGACTATTTAGAATAATCAGGAAACGAAACTGCTTATTTGAAGTAAAGTAGGATCAGAGTTCGCAGCGGAAGCACAGGAAGTAGAACCTGCGTGAGGATCATGTTAGATAGTAAGGAGAATTTTGGGGGCAAAATTCCTAAAAGGTGGAGAGTAATGTAACATCCCAAATTTCCTAAGCCTAATTATTAGGAATCCTAAGTGAGAAAGGGGTTTAATCCCGATGATTAAAAATAGTTCATAGCCTTAATTTAGTAATTTAAAACCAATTTGGAACTAAAGGGGTAAAATAGTAATTGTACCCAATGATTTAGGAATTATGGGACTAATTAATTAGGAGTAGTTTTAATTGATTAAAATTACTCAAGATGTTATTAGAAACCAAAGGTTAGATTAAGAGGTTTATTAAGGGCTTGTTTGTAAGATTTTTAATTAATTTTAGACCTAAGTCCCACCATACACTAGGTTCCACTTAAACCCACCTTAGTACCCTCTCATAACCCTAATACTCCCTCCTTTTACTCGAGCAGCAGTGGCCTCAAAGCAGGGGAAAGAAAACAATCAGAAAAAGAAAGAAGAAGAAAGGAAAGGAAAGAAGAGAAGAAGGGGAGTCGCGCGCGAGAGAAGAGGAAGGAGGGCGAGAGTTGGAGCTCGACGCAGCTGCAACGCAGATGGTGGCGGCACACCTCCCAACGCCACTGTGCTCTACCGAGAAGAGGAAAGAAGCGAGCGCCTTAACGAGAGAGAGAACCGAGAGAGGAAGTGGGCGATTGATGGGGAGAAGGACGAAGGGTGGTGGTTGGGGGGTGGGGGTGGTGGCGCGGCGGTGTGGGGCGGTGGCCGCGCCACTGTTCACGACCGTGAGAGAGAGTTGGGCCGAGGGAGAGAAAGAAAGAGGTGGAGGCCGAGAGTCAGAGAGAGAACTCGTGAGAGAGTGATTCAGAGAACATGGAACTCGAAAATGGTGGAGAAGATGGTTTCAGACTTGTTTGGGTTTGATTGAAGAAGTTGGAAGCTTCAAGGAAGTGCTTTAATGGAGGTTAAGGCTTAGAACAACAAGAAGAAGACATGCATGTGGGTTCTGAGTGATGAGGATGATGATGCTGAACTCAAAATGAAGGAAGAAGGGGAAAAGAAGACTTTTGGAATTGAAACCCCTAACTTGGGATTTGCTCAGGTAACATAGACTTCCCCAAAACCTCCCTTAGAGTGTGCTAGATTTTATTATTAATTTTATTAGTTCAATAATTAGCTTGTTAGTCATACTGAATGGTCTTGTATGGGGTTTGACTGAAATAGGGTTGGACGGCTGCCCCCAACCCCCCTAAACCAATGTTTGAAGTTTGTTCTGTTGTGAGCTCCATCGAGCCTCCCTCGAATTATTTATGTGATTGTTATGTTTACTAAAATGAATGAATTAGATTCTGAAATGGCTCGACACCCGAGCTAGCCTATTTGTATGAGTTGGGCTCCAAGATACTTATTTTAGGTGCAATGAATGGCATATGATGAATTTAATCTTGTGAGTGTTGTCCTAGGCGTGAGGATTATTGTTGATGTTGCTGTTGAACCTAGAAGAGTTTGATTCCTGAATTTGTGAAATAACATATAAATCTTATTATGTAGTATTATATACATGTTTATTATATAATAATCGTGTTGCTATTGTATATTACAGTTTAATAATAAGAATATGTATTCTGGAAATTTAAGTATGTAATCTAGAGAAACTATATATGCACTTACTATGTTGTTGTTTTTGTATGAGCATGCGTGAATGTTGTATGTTGTCTGCATAAATATGTAACTAATGTAATATATAATATTGCATCCTCTGTGAATTGACAACGATCCTCAGACACGTGTAGTCGACTCATTGTACTAATAAACAACGCATGCAACACACGTGACAATTCAATAGTGATCTGATACATTGTCTGTGATATGTGCGTATCTGTATGCTGTCGTATACACATGTGTGCATATTAAACAACGGTGTTATAATTAAGTAATGTAGTGTGTACATAGCTTCTGTTTCTAGAACCAGTTGGTTAATCAACTTTAACGTATAGTAAGTACTATCATGGGCCACATATATGTGGGTGAGACCCAAACTGTTTTAGTAAGTCCTTTCTATTTGAAAGGCTAGGATACGGTATTAGCGGTTTAAAGAGACGTCTAACCGTGGTCATCGAGCTCTGACTGCCGTATCAAAATTTTTAAACTGGTGTGGTTAAGTTGCTCACACTTAACTACCCAGTGAGTTTTCTTAAAAGATTGAGGATGCCTATGCTATGATGTTTGACGAATAAAGTTTAATGTCATGTATTACGAATTACGTGATGTGGCATTGCGGGCTCACCAGTGGGGTAAGCCACTGGGCTGGACAATAAAGTCCAGTAACCCGGGTGTTGCGATAAAAGACTTACAAAGAGGCCCATTATGTTTGATTTGAATTATGTGATTGTATGTTATGCGTATGAATTATGTTACACTTTTTTTCCTTTTAAAAAGCAAAAACTGAAAATAGATTTTGAAAACAATTTTACAAAACAGATAAATCAAACAAGTTTTTTTATGTTTTTAATTTTAAAAAACTGAAAACAGTTTTTGAAAACACAAATCAAACAGGCCCTAAGTATGTCGTGGCCAAACCAAAGCTAATTAGGGTGGGCTGTTGGCCGACGCTAACTTTAGTGTAGGTCGCTTCCGTTGGTTATACCGATACTACTTAGCGTCAGCCGCTCTTTTAGTGTCGGTTTTAGCGTGGGTTAAGCCGACGTTAGCATCGGCCTCAAAATAGCGGACACTAAAATTTAGCTTCAACCGTTTTAATGTCGGCCACGACACCGACGCTAGGCTGACGCTAATCGTGATTTAGCGTGGGCTTTTCACGATTAGCATCGGCCTTTAGCCTACGCTAACAAGCAACATTCTAGTAGTGGACAGTCAATATGAAAAATTATCATTTCTCTAAAACGACAGTTAATATGAAACAGAGGGAGTATTAAGCAAGGCGTCATCATAGATACACAAGCATGCTCAATGCATACTAATTTGCACTATTTTAGTTGCACTTTTAAATATACTAGATATTTGACCCCGGGAAAAACAAAGTTTGTGAAAATTATTCTGTATTTTTTATTTGAAAGATATTTTTTGTATCTTAATATTGAGATTATAGAAAATTATTTATAAATAAAACGAACACAATATCCTTCTAATTAAGGTAACTCAAACACAATAAACTTGTACATCGTATGAGAAAAGTACTACGGGTAAAGTGTTTATTAAGTGTATTGTTTTATTTATTCTTTATATATCATAGTGTGTGTGTGTATAAGAAAAAATTCAAATGAGCAACAATTATTTTATTTTATTTTTATGGGATATATTTGTAGATATCAAAATTAATTTAATTTTGATCATAGTTTATCTCTATTCAATCACACAAACTTTGAATTTATTTGACGGAAGACATTTTTTTTATTAAAAATATATTATTTGTATTATGAATTGAATGATATATTTTACAGCAATTTTTTTTTTTTTTACAGAATTGCAAAATTTTAATTGAACATAATGCATTTGGCCAGTTCAAAAAAACACAGCGAGCTTAGAAGTTGACATCGACTAAAAACAACGACAACAACCATACCAAACTGAAACTACTTATGAGAAATATTTAGAAACAAAGACAACAACCAAAGCATACTCATGGTACTTAAAATAAAAACTTAATTAAAAAGTTTCTAGAACAACTAAAAGGACAATAATTCCATCAATCATTCGCTTTTTCCTTCTTCACAGCAACAGTGTTAGGCATTTTTGTAGCGGAATTTTGTGTTCTGCCATCTTCAAAGAGTGATGTAATTTTCATGCCTTCAGCTGATCAATCACTTTCCACTTGATTTTTTGACGGAATCTTGTTCTCATCCAAAGCACACTGAATGCATTGAAATCAAAATTATAATCTTTATAATAAAAACATGAATTTTAGATAATTTACAATCTTAACAAAAATTTAAATCACTTGCCACATTGTTCATTTCTGGCACATCTGACACAGTTGTTTGAGTATTAGCATTTGCATCCTTTTTAACCACCTAAGCAATTCAAGTAAATCAGTAAATGGCATACAGTATAATATCAATACAGAATTCTAAACTCTTTTGTTGAAGAATAAGTATACAATAACATTGAAGACCTATATATTACCTGCCATGCGAGGAGAAAGATCAATTTTTGGGTTGGGTTCATCATCATCATTAGAGCTCTGTAAACCCATACTTTCCGTATTAGGCATGCTCTAGGTGATTGTTTACAAAATGATTGGAATAAAATATTATTAAAAAGAAATGTATTCAACCTTAATGGAATGAAGTATCTTAAAATTTTCAACTAAATTAGTAGCACCAGAAAACTTTTTAACTGTATAACTCTGCCAGTTTTTCCTGAGATTTTCGTCTGTCACTTCTATCATAACTCTAGAATTAGAGGATAATTATGAGAGATGAGGGACTTGATGGGTTAGACTTGTGATGTGAATAGCTTCTCACTTTATTGAAAGGTGTCACATGTTGTGTGATTAGCTCTTTTAATATTTTAATTAGACTAATTTCCAACCAAGTGTTTTATTTAAGTCTTTAATTCTTTTTTTTTTATTTGGAGCTGGCCGCAGCCACACCCCCTTCATCCTACATCACCCTTCATTTTTCTTTCTTATATGATTAAAGGAAAAACCAAATAAGCAAATTAAGCCTTCCTTTATTTATTGTTTTATTAAATTGTTATCCCCCCATTATTTTTGAAGCACCAGCCGAACCCCCCTCTCTCTAACCCTCATAGTTCTTCTTCTTCTTCTTCCTTTCTAGAGTGACAGACTCCAAACCCTCCATGGAATCCATTTCCTTCATCATCTTGGAACTATCTCATCTCTAGTTCTTCACACTTTTTGTTACCTATTTTTTCTATCTTCCATCATCCTTTAGCTTATCACCAAGCAAGGTTAAGAGAAGCATTTTCTCTTCCCCAAACAGCCCCCTAGGCCGCGAGTACAAGGAGGGAGTAGGTAGTAGTTATTTTCATTTTCTTTCTTGATTTTGTGTTTGATTTGTACTTGGTTGTGATCTATAATGGATGTGAGCATCATATTCCCAAATCCTTGGAACCCTAGGGTGGAACCCTAAGGGGAAAAAGAGGGAAAGTATGTGATCCTAGTGAATCAAGAATTAAATTGATTAATTGAGCCTTTGTGATGTTGTTGTTGTTGAATTTGTTCATAGTTTTGGAATTAATTGGTGTTTGAGTAATTGTTGATGAAGGAAACCTATTCTTGAGAAAGGGAAATTTGTTTTACAAACTTGTTTTTCATGGTGTATTGATGTTGATTGGACTTTTGGGAAAATTATGTAAAAATGATTTGAATTGAAAATGGTGATGTTTTCATGTATTGGCTATCAAGGAAATGATTTTTAGTTTTGAAAAGTACTCTTTGAAATAAGTATTTCAAGCATATATTTTAGCATTCCAAATTGAGTTGTATTTAAGCTTTGGGAAATTTTGGGAATGACTTGATTAATTGAAAGGGGTTTTTTTTTAATGATTTAAGGCTTAGTGGGACTTAACCAAGAAATTTAAATTGAGTTATAATGATTGGGGATCCTGGCTTAAAGTAATTGTAAGTAGCGTATTTAAAGATTGTTTAAGTAATTGAAAATGGTTGGAAAGGACTTTTATTGAAATTGTTTTGGTTAGGAAAGTGTTATGTTTTGGTTGGTGAGGAACATCGAAATTGTAAAACCCTTTTTGCTTCTAAATTACTTGTTTTCCAAGTGTATGTGACCTATTAAAATATTTTTGGGAATTGAGAGCCTAGGGATTAGGATTGAAACCTTGCCTAGGAGATTAGAAAATTAGATTTATGTCTAGGTTGTGCTAAGTTTCACTGTGGTGTTAGGACTTGTAGATTCCGAGTTCGTACGACGTGGGATCGAGGATCGAGGAGTACGTGGACACGTGGCTTGGCGTTCGGTAAGGGCAACTTGTAGATATGGATAGATTTTAAATTTTTGTCATAAATCGGAGAAGTCTGAGAACCTCAGGGTTCGAAGTGAGGGTCTCGTACCCCTTTGATTTTTAGTTCTTAAAACTTTAATTATGATTATTTAGTGGGCTTGTTTGCAAGTGGTTGGCAGTTGTTCCCAACCCCCCACACTTGTTTGATTTCCTCTCTGTCAACTCCACTGAGCTGCAGAGGGATGAATTGTATCCCGACTGTTGGATATGACTTGATTGCTTGATACTGTTGAATTGGGTTGTCTTGTATTGAGCTTTGTGTGAATATTTATTTAATATGCGATTGAATAATTATTCAAGTTTGCTTTCTTGAATTATCACATGAGTTGATTTATTCATCATGCTTCCTTGAATTATCGTATGCGTCGATTTATTCATTGGGGTGGAGAAAGTGTCGTCGTGGCGTTTTTGAACTATATCCCGAATAAACTTAGGGTGCTAGGACCCCCTTGTTTTTCGGCAGCTTAGTTGGACGTCTTAACGTCAAGGAACTCGTCCTGAATATCCTAGGGTGGTCGTGGAGCCCAAAGTCTATGGCTGGATTTCAACATCTTGTCCGGCGTTATTTCCAGAAAATTGTATAGGGTGTCAAGGAGTTGCATTTTGGGGCATTGGTGCATAATTGCTATTTCCTGTATTTATGTTGTGTTGTTATATGCCTTGTTGCCGAATGTGTTGTCGTATGTGCACCTGTCTCTTTATTTTAAGAAGTTGACCCTTGCCAGTGGTTCTTTCAATTAATGAATGTAACCTAGACGGCGAAGCAAGCGGAGGACTCGAAACTGCGGAGAAGAGTAGCTGAGGATAGCCGTCCGGCTTCTTACTTGAACTTCTGGGGTAACTTACTAGAACTTTAGTAAGGGATGTAGCATGTCGACCAGCTATAGAATATTTGTAGTTTATTTTAGTGTTGTAATTAAAGGCCTATTATGTTTCCAAACATGTATTGTCGTATATGAATTGATGGAATAAATGAGTATGATTAATGTGGTTTATTTGGTGTCTTTAATTATTCACCGCCATATTTCTAAAATCGCTGTAATACTCTGACTACCCTTTTAAAAAAGTTTAAAAAAAAATATAGAACCACATTTTCGAAAAACGTGAAATGCAGGGTATTTCGCCTTTCAGAAATATGTCAAATTTTGTCAGAATATCTAATTTAGTAGCGCTGCAAAAACGGGTCGTTACAATAGTGGTATCAGTGCGGTTCGGTTCTAACCGGACTGTGAGTTGGGAAACTATAGCTGGTCAAGTGTCGGGTTTTGTAGAGAACAATGGTTAGAGGTCAAATTGTGTCTTGTTGTGAGTCTAATTGTGCTTGTGTGCTAGTTGTTTCTCGAGTGGAGTAGCTCTACTTGTAATTATTTGAAATTGTTCTTAATTAAAACAATGCATCCTGAGACACAAAATTGTTTTAGGGTTCTAATGAGGTTGTAAAACTTTGTGGGAATCCAATATCTCAGATATGAGTAACTCTTTCTGCTAGAACTGATATGGATTAGAGGATTCGGATAGCTGAAGTTGTGGCAAAGATGACAGTTGTTGTTGTTCGACAGACTGCTACAGAAAATCATGGTGACCTGTTAGGACACAAGAGAGAGGAGCAAACCGCAGAGACCAAAGAATTGGTTGACCTTCGTCACCACGTCTCTCTTAAGTCCTTCGGGAAATAAGGGATGAGGTTTCAAGATTGTTTGCAGGAGGCGTTACTATTATTATTATTATTATTATTATTATTATTATTATTATTATTATTATTATTATCGTTTAGTGTAATCCTTGAAGTAGTAGTGGTTCCAGACATAAACCACAATGATTGATGTTTGAAGTATTTTGATATGTACTATATTTGAAAATCAAAATATTTTATTATTTTGTGAGTGTGACATGTTTGCCACTAACATTTGTGTTTTCGCAGTAGCCTATTCTTGCATTGCTGCGAATATGTGTGATTGACTGTGTGATTGTTATTTATGTAAGCGTATTCTTATTTTCCAACGAAAATATTAAACGCGATTATTTTCTAGCAAGCGCTAATTAAATGTCTTGTGACAATTTAATTTACGCAAGAACCATTTGACTCAGTTGAATGGAAGCTGGAAAGTAGTGAGAGTTGTTAGCAGGGAGTATGGTGTGGTTACTGTGTGACTAGATGCTGAACTAGTTTTGGGGGTAGTATCTAAAATTTCACCAAGACCCAACTTCACCCTGCCTTAAGAAATAACTTTCCTTGAATTAAAGTCTAGCCACACAACTTGAGTAAAACATTGCCCTTTCTTTTATCCTCCTTGGCCGGTCACTTCAAGAAGCGAGAAGGTGGGAAAGAATAGTGTATTATTGGTGTTAGTGTTGAGAGAACCTAGTTCCCTTCCTTTTTCCTTCTGTTACATGCCGCGGACGAGTTCAGCTCAAGTGGACCCATTCTTCTTCCTTAGGTGATACCAAATCGTGAGGTGATCTGAGTGTGTGAGAAACCTTAGGAAACTTGGAGAGTCTGGAGAGTTACTTTCCCTACCATTTCCCTAGATCAAACCGTAAGTTTGAGATAAGGTTAGATGAGAATCCTCCCTATCCTTAGCAACGGTGAGTGATGTCGTTTGTGATCGAGTGGCTAGTGATTGTGAGGGTTTTTCGTTCCTTTTAATGTATAAACACCGCGAGTTCATGGAGGAGCTCTCGGCGAGTGTTTTAAATTTTTTGCTTTCGATTTCTATATTGTTTGTTAATAATCTCGTTGAAGATGGGTTTATGTTTAAAATGATTTTTATTAAATTATTATTTTACTTTTATCTTGTATGATTTGTTATTGATTTTGTTGACAATAGTTCCAAGTTTTAGATGATTTTGTTAAATCATGATTTAGTAGTAAAAATTTTGAAAATGTTTTTATTTTCTTTTGTCGTAAAGAATAATTTCATGATTTTCTAGTCAAACTTGGGTTCAAGAGTATTCTTAATGTTGTTTTTCTTGAAAAAGCGAGTTTGGGTGTGCGTATTGTCGAAGAAAAATTTTGAAAATCGTTGCTAAATTAAAGTATGAACCCGTGACCACATATATTATGTGCGAGGTATTTTCAAATTTTTCTAACTTAACGCTTGAGAGATTTGGAAAAGAGTTTTAGGAAACTTTAATTTTCTATAGGTCCTTGCTTGATTTCTTAGAGTTTTAGAAGTTTTAGTATTTTGTTATTAAAGTTTCGTTGAAAGAAAATTAAACATTTTCCCTAACAACTTTTTTTATGAAGCCGTGAGCTTCGAGCGAGTAAAAGGAGAAAATTTTTGTGTTTTAAACTTCTATCCTTTCATATTTTGATTGTTGTTCAAGTTTAGTAGTTGTAGCAAAAAATTTAGATTTGAGTTAAAATTGTTTAAGTGTTGCCAAGTTTGGAAATTTTTTTTTTGAAAGAGGGTTGATTTTGAAATCCTTGAACTTGAACCAAGTATGATAGGAAATTGATTTTTAGGGCTTTAAAGTTTGGGCTAGTGATTTAAAGGTTTTAGTATATTTGTTGCTTTATTAATTTGTGTTCTAAGGTAATGAAACACCTAATGTTTAAAGCAATCCTTGTATTCCTAAACAAGGTGGAGTCCTAGGTAATTAAGCATTTAAACTCTTTGTTTTGTTTTAGTATGAGTTTTATGATTGCAAAAACATTAAAAGGAGAAAATTTTTAGATACTATCTTATTGTTTTGAAACCGAGGGAGTACTTGCTATCTTGAAAGTATTTTAAAATTTTATGTGCTTAACTGATAGTATTTGTAATTACACATTTTAGAAGTTTAATAATTGCTTGAGTTTCAAAAGAGAATAATTTCCTATTGTTTAGGGTTAAAAGTGTAGTTATGAAAATTTTGAGTAAGTGTATAAATTTTATAGTTCTCTGAGGAGAGAAAAAAAATGATGATTTTGAGTTTCAGTACTTAGTTATTGGTGTGTGAAATTTTCCTTAGGAAAAGCTTTGATTTAAAATGGATTTTAAAGATAAGTGAGTTATTGATTTGGTTTTAACCCTTGAACTAAAATGTGTGTAATGATTTTGAGACAATGAGTACCTAATCTCAAAGGAACGTTAGTGTCCATGAGAATGGTTGAGTCTTAATTAAAATTGTGTTCTATTTGTTCTCTATTTTAGTGATTTTCTCAAGAGATGTAGAAAATTTCTTTTAGGAAGAACATTCGATTCGAGTAAGAATTTTAATCTTTTTGGAAGTTTTAAGTGAATTTTTGGTATTTCTGATATGTGTAAATCGTGGCTGCATGTGAGTAGGTTAGTATTATTTTTGTAGTAATCGCGTGTAGCTGTAGTCGAGCTCGTGTTCGTATCCGTGTTCGTGTTCGTGAGCGCGATCGTGATCGTGGATGAGCAGATGTCGTGATCGGGAATGAAGCATCAGTCAGTCATAAGGAATTCTTCGTCCACTAACTACGCTTACTTTTCGGTATGCTATATGTATATATGCTTAGTGTCTTCGAGTATGATTGTTATTATTGCGTGCTATACTATGTAGATATAAATATTATAGTACTACGTACAATAATAAGTATTGTGAATGCTTATGGGTGCAAATTATTTTACGGTTTTGAGTAAAGTAATTTTTTCGCATTTTACTATCCGTGTAGTTTCGAGGAAGAAACTATTTTAAGAGAGGTGGTATTGTAACATCCCAATTTTTAAGAAAAGTAATTTTAGCGATAAAATCCTGAATACTTGAAGATAAGTCATAGAGATTGATCATCTCAATGATTTACTGAGAGCACGTAGAATTATTTTAACTTATTTTAAATAATTTATTTATTATAAATAATTATTATTCATGATGTCAATTCAAATTAATAGACATCTTAGACGTATGCTGCTTTAATGTGAATTCATCAATTTAAACATTATATAAGTTTTCTGTTTTACGCGGTGACACGTATTTTTGTTGACTAAGAAAATGATTGAATTAAATCAAGATGAAACTAAATTTAAGAATTAATATTTTATATTAATTCATGGTTCGAATGTCGTCAAAAAATTCTAACGAAGTTTCGCCGCGTTTCGAATCATCGGGTAGTTTTTATCCACGAATAAAATTCTAAATGAACCCCGATTTCGATGAAAATCGAATTGTAACTTGTTGTGATTACTTTTGAGTGTTTTAAATTGTTTGTATTATTTATGATAAAATATTTTCACGTGGTGAATTAATTTCTCGGTAAATAAATTTTCGCGATTTAATCGGCGAAAAATTAACCGGTAACGCGGTTATTCGACGCAGTGTTCTTAGTACCCTTAGACTCTAGGATTAGAGGGTAATTGTGAGAGATGAGGGACTTGATGGGTTAGACTTGTGATGTGAATAACATCTCACTTTATTGAGAGGTGTCACATGTTGTGTGATTAGTTCTTTTAATATTTTAATTAGACTAATTTCCAACCAAGTGTTTTATTTAAGTCTTTAATTCTTTTTTTTTTATTTGGAGCTGGTCGCAGCCACACCCCCTTCATCCTACACCACCCTTCATTTTTCTTTCTTATATGATTAAAGGAAAAACCAAATAAGCAAATTAAGCCTTCCTTTATTTATTGTTTTATTAAATTGTAATCCCCCCATTATTTTTGAAGCACCAGCCGAACCCCCTCTCTCTAACCCTCATAGTTCTTCTTCTTCTTCTTCCTTTCTAGAGTGAGACACTCCAAACCCTCCTTGGAAGCCATTTCCTTCATCATCTTGGAACTATCTCATCTCTAGTTCTTCACGCTTTTTGTTACCTATTTCTTCTATCTTCCATCATCCTTTAGCTTATCACCAAGCAAGGTTAAGAGAAGCATTTTCTCTTCCCCAAACAGCCCCCTAGGCCGCGACTACAAGGAGGGAGTAGGTAGTAGTTCTTTTCCTTTTCTTTCTTGATTTTGTGTTTGATTTGTACTTGGTTGTGATCTATGATGGATGTGAGCATCATATTCCCAAATCCTTGGAACCCTAGGGTGGAACCCTAAGGGGAAAAAGAGGGAAAGTATGTGATCCTAGTGAATCAAGAATTAAATTGATTAATTGAGCCTTTGTGATGTTGTTGTTGTTGAATTTGTTCATAGTTTTGGAATTAAAAGTTGTTTGAGTAATTGTTGATGATGGAAATCTATTCTTGAGAAAGGGAAATTTGTTTTACAAACTTGTTTTTCATGGTGTATTGATGTTGATTGGACTTTTGGGAAAATTATATCAAAATGATTTGAATTGAAAATGGTGATGTTTTCATGTATTGGCTTTCAAGGAAATGATTCTTAGTTTTGAAAAGTACTCTTTGAAATAAGTATTTCAAGCATATATTTTAGTATTCTAAATTGAGTTGTATTTAAGCTTTGGGAAATTTTGGGAATGACTTGATTAATTGAAAGGGGTTCTTTTTAATGATTTAAGGCCTAGTGGGACTTAACCAAGAAATTTAAATTGAGTTAGAATGATTGGGGATCCTGGCTTATAGTAATTGTAAGTAGTGTATTTAAAGATTGTTTAAGTAATTGAAAATGTTTGGAAAGGACTTTTATTGAAATTGTTTTGGTTAGGAAAGTGTTATGTTTTGGTTGGTGTGGAACAGTGAAATTCTAAAACCCTTTTTGCTTCTAAATTACTTGTTTTCCAAGTGTATGTGACCTATGAAAATATTTTTGGGAATTGAGAGCCTAGGGATTAGGATTGAAACCTTGCCTAGGAGATTAGAAAATTAGATTTATGTCTAGGTTGTGCTAAGTTTCACTGTGGTGCTAGGACTTGTAGATTCCGAGTTCGTGCGACGTGGGATCGAGGATCGAGCAGTACGTGGACACGTGGCTTGGCGTTCGGTAAGGGCAACTTGTAGATATGGATAATTTTAAATTTTTGTCATAAAGCGAAGAAGTCTGAGAACCTCAGGGTTCGAAGTGATGGTCTCGTACCCCTTCGATTTTTAGTTCTTAAAACTTTAATTATGATTATTTAGTGGGCTGGTCTGCAAATGGTTGGCAGCTGTTCCCAACCCTCCACACTTGTTTGATTTCCTTTCTGTCAACTCCACTGAGCTGCAGAGGGATGAATAGTATCCCGACTGTTGGATATGACTTGATTGCTTGATATTGTTGAATTGGGTTGTCTTGTATTGAGCTTTATGTGAATATTTATTTAATATGCGATTGAGTAATTATTCGAGTTTGCTTTCTTGAATTATCATATGAGTTGATTTATTCATCATGCTTCCTTGAATTATCGTATGTGTCGATTTATTCATTGGGGTGGAGAAAGTGTCGTCATGGCATTTTTGAACTATATCCCGAATAAACTCAGGGTGCTAGGACCCCCTTGTTTTTCGGCAGCTTAGTTAGACGTCTTAATGTCAAGGAACTCGTCCTGAATATCCTAGGGTGGTCGTGGAGCCCAAAGCCTATGGCTGGATTTCAGCAGCTTGTTCGGCGTTATTTTCGAAAAATTGTAGAGGGTGTCAAGGAGTTGATTTTTGGGGCATTGGTGCATAATTGTTATTTCTTGTATTTATGTTGTGTTGTTATATGCCTTGTTGCCGAATGTGTTGTCGTATGTGCACCTGTCTCTTTATTTTAAGAAGTTGACTCTTTCCAGTAGTTCTTTTAATTAATGAATGTAACCCAGATGGCGGAGCAAGCGGAGGACTCAAAACTGCGGAGAAGAGTAGTTGAGGATAGTCGTCCGGCTTTTTACTTGAACTTCTGGGGTAACTTACTAGAAGTTTAGTAAGGGATGTAGCATGTCGACCAGCTATAGAATATCTGTAGTTTATTTCAGTGTTGTAATTAAAGGCCTATTATGTTTCCAGACATGTATTGTCGTATATGAATTGATGAAATAGATGAGTATGGATAATGTGGTTTATTTGGTGTCTTTAATTATTCACCGCCATGTTTCTAAAATCGCTGTAATACTCTGACTACCTTTTAAAGAAGTTTTAAAAAAAAATATAGAACCATATTTTCGGAAAACGTGAAATGCAGGGTATTTTGCCTTTCAGAAATATGTCAATTTTTGTCAGAATATCTACTTTAGTAGCGCTCCGAAAATGGGTCGTTACATTCTCTTAAATTAAAACACACACACCCCCATAACAAAGAAAGAAAAAGGAGAAAAGAGAAGAAAGAAAGAAGAGAAAGAGGGAGAAGCTGAGAAAGAGGGAAAGATAGGAAGAGAAGAAAGAACAGAGAGAGAAAGAGGGCGCATGAGAAGAGAGAAAGGAGGAAGAAGATGAAGATTCTACCTCCATTGATGGTTAAGAAAGAGGAAGATGGAAGAAGAAGAAGGATCAAGACTCAAAGGGGGGAGATTTAAGAATAAATGGGAAGATTGAGTTGGAGTTGAAGCTTGAACTCAAGCTTTAATGGAGGACAAGCTTGAAACCAAGGAGGAGGATGAAGCCCAAGCCCTAGAAATTGGGGATTTCATCACCAAATCCATCAAACCCTTAGGTAACATAGGATTCCCCTAAAAAACCTCTCATTTAGGGTGTGCTAGGGTTTTATACATGTCAATACCTTGATTGATTTTTATGTCTTTGATGAGTTCTTAGGTTTCATGGAGTTATAGGTTGAAAATGATTTTTAAGTGTGTTGATTCACTTAAAATGAGTTTTGGGAGCATTTGATTTACATACATGCTTGTGTTTTGTGTTAAATCAGTTTGTTTCCACATAAATGTCCTTGAAATGGTTTTTCTTGGTGATTTGGAATAAGGGATTTGAGATTTTAGGGTGAGATTAGGTTGAAAATCAAAGTTTCTGCTGAAATCCCTGTTAAATTCGCTCAGGGAGCTGAAATTCGCTGATTTGCCAGTACTCACAGTTGGCCAGGATTTGCTCAAGCGAGCCTTCCAACGCTCAGCGAACGATTCGCTTAAGTGAATTCTGCCGCGCCAAGCGAATTTCAGCCTGACTTTGCCCAATTCCCTAAATTTTTATCGTCTTTAATTCAACGTAGTGCAATGTTATAATTACATTAAGGATAATTTAAGGAGATGTCTCAAAGGAATTCATTAGAAAACATTATTTAAACTTGTTTTTTAATTGAATCTTTGAAGCTATTGTATTAAAACCATGGAATGGTAAAGGTACTAGTAAGATGTTTGTGCAGTGCGGGTGCCACTACGGTATGATGTTTGTCGGTCCGGTGATCGATAAGTGTAACTCCCTAAATTCTCTAAGATGAGTTGAGTATAAGTTGTGAGAAGTTGTGTAGTTGTGTTTAAGCTTAATTTGGATTCAAATTGAGTAAATATGGTTACACAAAGCTTTAATTTGTAAGTTGTTGATCTCGAGTTAAGAAATGAGTTGGGTTTAACCCTAAAATGATTGGAAGTATTAATTAAGAGTTAATTGAAGTTGGTTTGGGGTGAAAGTCTCAAGATTGGGTGTTAGAACTGAGTTCCCTTGATTTTTATGTAGTGGGAAACGATTCACTCACTCTGTGAATCGATTCAGGCAAGAACAAGCCTCTGGGAGTCGAATTGGAGAGCCTGAGAATCGATTCACTCACTTAAATTTGAGCTGTCACATTTTTGACTGTGTGAATCGATTCACACTAAGCAGTAAATCGATTCACAGACCTGAATTTGCTTAAAAACGCAGCAGATCGGGAAAGAAAGGAAAAAGGGAAAGAAAGGGCAATTTTGGAGAGGAGAAAAAGATGATGTGAGCTAGGGTTTCATGATTTAAGAAGGACTGAAGAGATTCATGTTGGATTTCTTCAATCTTTTGCTTGAATAGAGAGTTAGAAAGTTGAGATTGAGCTTGAATGGAAGTTGGAGAAACCTTAACCATGAAGAAGGAGAAGAAGAGGAAGAAGATCAAGCTTCTTCCAAGATGGCACTAGTTCTTAGGCTTAAAGAAGAAGATTGAAGGTTGTAGCTCAAGACTGGGAAGATTTGAAGAAGCCCTAAGTTGGGAAAAAAGGGGGAAAACGTGAAGAAGAGCAAAGACGGCAAAGCTCCATCATTCTAGCTCAAGACCTTAGAGAATAAAGGTGAGTTCTTCATCCCTTAGGTGATGGGCACCATAAGCCCCACATATAGGAATTTCTTTTCCTTAGTAATATGTGTGAACCCTTGGTCCAAGTTAGGATTTTGAATATCCATATGAAGTATAGTTTGATTTTATTATTATTATGATATTATAGTTGGTTTGTTTAAAAAGAGGTTGCATGGCTGCCCCCAACCCCCCACAAATGTTTGTATGTTTGATGTTTGCTCCTTTGTTAGCTCCATAGAGCTTCAAGGGGATGAGTTTGATGTATGTCTTCATTATATTGGTCAGTTTTGAGGCTTGTTAATGAGCCCTAAGTACATAGCAATGATGCCAAATAAAGGACCCAAAGAAATTATGTAATAGGAAGAATATTTGAAGTAGTTATTAATGATTTGGTATGGTTCATATTATGGATATGGTATGTTTCAACCACTAAGTGACTAGTTAGTTAATGATGTATGTTGTTATTGTTAAGCTAGATTCATTGAAATTATTGTAAATTTCCTTGAATAGATAAATGATGATGAGGGTTGATAATCCTAGTTAGTTAAGTTGCATTTTCTTAAACATGCATTAAAGTAAGAATGTTGTGATAAAAATCACTTAATGGCCAAGCAAGTCTCCTCAATTTATAGGAGAGATTAGTATGGTTAGCCTCGCGGGATGCCACTTGGACGGTTTAGACGTCTACCCACCGTACCGAAAGCATGTCATTGGGGTCTATGGACCAAAGCATATGGTAAAACCCATTAACACAAAGCAAAGATGGACTACGTGTCCTTAGTTAAAAAGATGCATTGCATTGTCTTGTATTATCTATTCTCTTGTGAAATGGTATAATAAGTGGAGTGATGTTTAACTTTATCATTGTTGATGAATTCCTTGTAAATATCTTTGGAATCAGCTTAGTTAGTTAGAAGATGTCATGGATTGTAAATCCTTAGTTGCAATATTACTCAATAGTAATAATGCATAGAAGTAATAAGAGCTGTGACAAGATCACTTAAAGGATAAGCAAGCTAGGTTGATTGGGGTCTGAGGTATAAAGCATAAGACTAAATCCAATAACATAAAAGAAAAGCAAAGATGTGCTAAGTACAAAGTAGGTAAGAATATTATGTTCTTAGTTAAGAGGGTTACATTTACATTGCATTGAGTTTAGCCGTGCCAAGCATAGGTTAAAGAAAGAATGTTTATAAGATTGATGTGTGTTTGCTATACATTTTTATGTCTAGATTATTCACAAGCCTTTAAGTGGTATATTGGACTTAGGATTATCCTACCCTGCAATATACTAAGCTGTAAGTTCAGGTTAGCACATTCTAGGGCGTTCTCGCTTAGGATGTCGAAAAGGTTTTCAAAGCAAGTCTTGATGGTACATAGGGAGAGTATGTTTAGGAATGGAATGCCTAAGTTAGTCTTTTCAAGCTAGTATGACTCGACGAGAGAATGGTAAGGAGTCCATGAAGGGCTCACTGAGATTTTTAATCTCACCCCGTTCCTTTATTGTTTTTCAGATAAAGAGGTACCAAAGATTGATGAGGCGAAGCTCCAGGCTTGGGACTCAGATTTAGTTCTTAGTTATTGAGGTTGTAATCTATTTATTAGAATTATGACCTAGGTTTTAAATTTATGACTTGGATTACTGTAATCAAGTTTATAAATTATTAGTAATTCCTGTGCTTTAATGTAATTTGTCATACTTTCAATTTATGTTGAGGTACGAGTGTTACAATAAGACCCGGCGTGGATTTCTGAATTAAGTTAATTGACACTTAAGGGAATACATCTATTGTAGTTAGATCTTAGTAGAAATAGAATAGTATGATGTTTGTCGGTCCGGTGAACGATAAGACCCAGCGGTGTGGATCTGGCTCAATGAGAATTGGCCCCTAAGAGGATACATCCAGGTTAGAATAAGGATGACACGCTCAGCACAAAGGAAGCTGGGGTGTAGGTAATCATGCTCAGCACCATCAATTAACATGGTAAACTGGGGTGTTACAATAAAAGGGTCGTGGGCGAAATGCTTATAGGTGACACGCTCAACACAAAGGAAGTTAGGGTGTTACAATAAGAGTCTTGAGTGCGGAGCAGTGTACCACTGCGATATAGCGACACGTCCCGACTGTTACATAGACGTTTGTATAGAGCGGTTATACGACTGCTATAGAACAATATGTCCCAGCTGTTACTCAAAGGGTCGTAAGTACAGAGCAGTTGTACCACTGTGATATAGTGACATGTCCCGGCTGTTACAAAGACTTTTGTACAGAGCAGTTGTACCACTACTATAAAACGATATGTCCCGGCTATTACAAGCGATCCTTGTTTAATTGAAATTGTCCTATGTACTAATGATGTTTATACATGAATGCTTGATTGAATACTTTAGCACAGTTGATGATTGTATCTCTATTTAGAGGAGTTTTGCATACTTCGCATACCAAGTATGGCTGAAAACAACGGTAAAATGTTTTATGTTAGTCCTATGTTACTGAGTTTTATAAACTCACTATGTTGGGGTGTTGTTTTCCGGTAGTTAGCATTTAGGAGAAGCTGAGAGCATGTCAAGATGCTCGGTCTTACATCCCAGCGAGACTTTCTTACATGTCGGGACCAGATCACGAGTCGAGTCGTAATTATTATGTGGCTTTTAAATTACATCGAATTTGGTAGTAATTTTTGATAAAAGTCTTTTATTACCAAATTTGGTTTATAATGCCTTTATGTATTCAAATATTTTATCTAGCCAAAGTATTGTATTCCAAGAGTTTTACTTTCTATTGTTCATTATTGAAAGCGAAAATTTTACTACGTTTAACTCAGATTCCTGCTAATTTAGTAAGTAATACTCTGATTAGAGTCGGGACGTTACATTTGTCCCGACGTCTGATTTACAATTTGAGTTGCAACAACATTTTCATGTCCAAGCTTGGAAATTATATTAAACAGTCACATAAAAATGGGCTAAACAAGATATATAATTAAAAAACATAAAGTTTCCATTACCTCTATTTGTATTCAGATACTTCAGGAAGGTTTGGATTAATAAATAGCTTTGTACCATTGAATGAGTTAGAAATACCCATCATACCTATTCATCATTTTCAGTATATATCATTAACTAAATCATTAGGAAACTACAGAAAAGCAAACTAAGAAAATTAAAGATAACAATAGAATGAAAAAAATCACCATTAAATATTTTCAATTTGGACATCTAGATAACCATGACAACAAGTTCATCAGATTTCTGGTCGAGGTATCCTTGCATCTGGTCGAGGTATCCTTGCATCTCTTCGGCAAATTTACCCAACAGAGTACTCATAACTTTATAATTAGCATGTTTGAATAGTTAGGGTTTATGGATAATATGACATAATCAATATTGCAATACATGGCAATATGTTTGCCAAAAATCATTATATATTTACTACTCTAGATTTTCAAGAGAAATATCCAGTAACTAGTTCTTGACACCATCTTTATATGTTTCTTTCACATTATCCTTTTGAACAACATGGCCAATGACATCTATGATTGAGAAATAATAAATGTCAAGTTATTTTTCACAAAAATAATAAGAGATTAAGGTATTATAATACTGAAAAATTACAAATGTTATGAATTTGTTACCAAATGGAAACCTTCATTCGAGCCAGCAATGACGTTTGGAAACGACAGAAACTTGAAATAATTCTTAGGTATATTATCAGCCTTAACCTGGGAACACTTTGTGACTCTCATAAAAGTTAACTTGTGATCGTGCCTTGTGGTTTTGAACTTAGGATTAGTATCCCCCACTAATAAATTCTCAATAACATAAGCAGATCCCTCTTCTATTTGTCTTTCAAACATAGTCATCAGAGTACGCTTGATGGTAGCCTGGATCTTGGAACACTATATTTGTTATGTACCAAAAAATGGAGTCATGAAATTCTTTTATTTAAGGTTTAAATTCACTTTTGGTCCCCTTGCTTTCTCAATTTGGCGAATTTGGTCCCCTTATTTTATTTTTTGCGGTTTTGGTCCCCTAACTTTCTCAATTTGGTGTTTTTGGTCCTTATGTTTTTTTAATTGCACTTTTGGTCTCCCAAAAAAGTGGATTGTGCACTTTTGGTCCCCCATTTTCCCAAAATCCAAGTTTTTTTGGACCAAAAGTGCAAAAGAAAAAAACATGATTTTGAGGGACCAAAAGTGATTAAAACGTATGGGGACCAAAATCACCAAATTGAGAAAGTTAAGGGACAAAAAATGCAATTAAACCTTTATTTAATAATGAAGTGTAATGCATTGAGTAAATAATGCGTGAATTATTTAAAATCGACTACTTGTTCATCAAATAGTATGAGCTCAATACTACTAATCTATGTTGGATTATTGTATTCTGATTGTTTTTAAAGATCTATGACTCAAACCTTTATCTTCCATTCCACTTTACCATCCTTGATAGCATTGAGAGGAGTAATTGTCAATACCATTCTACCAACAAATGAATGTTTAGTGACTTCACAGTGGTTACTAGAATAGTAGGGTATGTAACGATTTATGTTGCATCCTCAATTTTCTAACCTTTCTTAATGTGTGGTTATGCGACTAAGTGTATTTGTGTGTGATTAGGTGTGCTTTCTGGAGTTTGACAATGTGCTTAAGTGTTGAGTCATGTATTCGTCTCATGTGTGATCGCGTGCTTGCACAAGTTTGAGATATGAGATTTTGTACATTGGATGAGGGTAGATAAGTGCTTGTTAGGGTTTTAGTATAAGTCTTAGCAGCCATGTGAAATTTGAGAACAATCGGAGTCAGAATTAGGGTTTTGAGTACTCGTAACGTAGCGCAAGTGTGAACATTCGAACGAGCAATTGGGATTCTAAAAACTTAATTCTAAGGTTAATGAGATGCCCTATGTGTTTAGAATGATGTTTAAGTGTTAGGGTATCAAGTTCTGGATAGTATGAGCATCAGAATCGAAGAAATCACGCAAAAAACGGACCAAAGAAAGTGACACGCGCGTGGTGTGACATCCTGATTTTTAAACAGTGATAGAAAAATAATTAGAACAGTAATTAAGTGAAAAACAAGTGTTTAAAATCATAGTTAGAACTTAAAATGATTAATAAGAGGCTTAGAATGCCCTAGAGCGGAGAAGAATAATCTAGAAAGGAAAAGAATAATCTAGAATTGTCTAGAAGGTCAAAAATGGGATTTTCAAAATCTGAGTGTCTCGCGACGCGACGCGACTATGAAAGAATCCATCGCGACGCGATGGTAGGTTGGTGGATCAGCACGCGTGATGGCTGACACGTGTCTCATATCGCGATGCGATGGGACTTACGTGTGATCCCATCGCGACGCGACGAGCCAATTTATGCCTATAAATAGGCTTGATCCCTTCCATTCAGCCCAAGGTCTTCTAAGGGCTTTTAGGAGAGCGTAGGGCGTAGAGGAGCTCAGGAAGAGGGAGAGCGACGAGGCATGAGTGGCAGCAGTCTTCTAGGCCAGGTAAGGGGGAAGATACCTTAATCTCTAGGGAAAATAGGTAGTAGAGTATGACTGTTAGCATGAGTAGGGTTCCTTAGCCCTACTAGGGGTTGGTAGTAACAACACCTCAGGAGAGGGGTTGCGGTGTACGATAGCTAAGGATAGTTACCGTAGACCTATCAACCAATGTAGGTTATGATAATGAGATTAATAGACGGTCGCTTATGTGATGTAGGGAATAATTAATATATTAAATGAGGATTTATGATATTCTGTTTTATGCTTTATATTTATGTGCTGGTTGCATATGATATCTGTAAGTTTGATGAATGGTCTAGAGTCAAGGGTGACGTTCTCTAGTTAGAGGTTTGCGGAAACCTAGACATTAATAAAGTATTACTGTCAATATCCTATTTGTTAGTGGTGATAGCCGGGTCGGTGTACCTGAGGTTGATGTACCGAGTTATTGATGGAATGGTATAAGATAGTTAGTGGCCTTGAGGGGTATGTACTCGGCCAAGACCTTGAGGGGTATGTACTTGGTCTTTCCGATCAGACTCTCCATGTTCGTGGTACCAAAGGTATGGGGTGGTTTGGAGATGTCGGTGACCTTGAGGGGTGTGTACTCGGTCATCCGAACGAGTCTCCAGGACTCCACGTCTGACAGGAGGACAATCTTGGCCATTCTCTGTAAAGGGAATGATGTCCTTGTGCACGGGACAGTACCTTACTCTGGTAATTGGATATGGTATTATGGGATGCCATAACCGATAATCAGAGATGGTAGCGTATCACGATATGTTCCCGGGACAACCAACTTATCTTACTCGATGCCCTAAGACTGGCAATCGGTCTCGGGAGTAGGGTGTTAATGGCCCGCATTGATCAGCAATCTGTGGTATTCTATGTCCACTGAATCCGTAGAGCCAGTGATCAGCTAACGGACCAGTGGGACGTGTTAGTCTGTGACGTCAGAGTATGACGAGATCTGTGACCGTATGGTCGGGTTTGTCAGTATGACATATCGATATGGTTTGGTCCGTGACCGTGTACTCAGGAGTCTTAATGTGTGACATCTGGTAACTGTAACACCCCGTTTTCGGAGCGCTACTGTGCAACCCAAACTAATGCTGAAAACATTTAATGCTTGTATGCTTCCAGTTAAAGAGTACTCTTATGTATTTCGCAATAGAAAAATAGGGGTCATTTTTTTTTTCATTTTCCTTTGAAACCCTTTTCAAAATGAGACATAGAGTACTATAGTTTTCTAAATGATGCCAATTCAAACTTTTGCAATTATCAGAGTATAATGCATCACAAAATAATACTTCACATAACATAATCATTTCGCACTAAGGCGAGATTTTCTGAAAAGAATAATTACAAAACAACCAATACAAAACCCTAAGCTAAGCTGGCCAAAAACTATAACTCTTACTGAGAAACAGCTCAGCAAGACCAAACACGAAATACTCAGAGGAATCTTTCCTCCACTGGCTCAATCTGCAATGCTCCTGAGCGACGAAGCTACGACAGCTACCGAACTCCATCTGGAAGTGACATCCATAAGGACATCCAATCCAACAACAGTGCAAGGGTAAATCCTTTGTCCACGAGTTTATCATAGGCTATGTCGCATGCAAACAATATATACATATATAATACAACAACATGCTTTTATATACATATACATACTTAATAGACCGCACGCATCATCATGGTATATCAAGCATTGCATGTGAGCAAACAAATCAACCAACAGACTAACAATCAAGTCAACACAACATCAACCATTGCATGTGAGCAACCAACACAACCAACAGATCAACAATCAAGTCACTACAATGTCAAACCATTGCATGTGAGCAGGTAAGTCTATCAACAGATAAGTGATCAAGTCATCACAATATCCAATTATTGCATGTAAGCAGGCAAATCTATCAACAGATAAGTGATCAAGTCATCACAATATCCAATTCATCAACAATTCATCACATATCATAAATGCGGTTAGCTATGCATGTCAATGCAGTATGGCTAGCTTGTGTATACACCTGCAGCCTTAAACAAGGTCAGCAGTGACGAGGAACTTTATGTCCCAACGTCCAAATCAACTCCCCTACCAAGGGTATTGCCACAAAGGCTTGCCACAAAGGCTTTCTGCCACGCGGGCATAGGGTGACAACTCGTCCTTTTGAAGTCCTGAAGACAATCAAACGCTCCGAGTGTCGATGCTCAATGGTCAGTATGCATCCAAACAAATTCAACAATATGGCATGCTCACCGTAGTGAACGCCCGAATGATATCCAACAAATTCAACAATATGGCATGTTCACCGTAGTGAACGCCCAAGTGATATCCAAACAAATTCAACAATATGGCAAGCTCACTGTAGGGAGCGCCCGAGTAATGTTTTAATTAATCAATGCGGATCGACGACACCTCAACTCACTCACTCTACTTAGTGAATTTTCGTGCTTCCAATTCTTATATTACCTAGGTGAGGTTGTACCAAAATAAATCACTCATTTAGCTTTGGGTCATTGGAACCCGAGTTTCATCAAATTCTTTATCTAGCATGGTTCCACTTCTACTTATCTATAAGCTTAGGCTAGTCATACTACAACCCTCATGCTTATTTTTAAGCCAAAATACCTTTAACAATTACTTAGAGTGCAAACACAGGACACAAAGTCCGGGTGTTCAGTGCGAACGCTAGTCTTAATCTCGGATCGTAACTACAGGCACGTGTCACGGAACACTAGGCTCAATTTTTAGATTGAGATACTGGGCACGCCATACGGAACACTAGGTCAAATCCTTAATCAAGAAAAAGCGCACGCAAGCAGGACATTAAGTCCCAGCACAGGACCCATGGCCCATATGCTCAATAGGAACACTAGGTTCCCTATGATTCATTCTTTCAAAAACTCGATCTTTGAAATCTCCTGCTCAGTTCTTGTATCATTCCTATGTATCTGAAAATACTGTTTAACACTAGGTGGTTGAAACCCTAGTTGTGCTAAATAACACACTGGAAGAATTCCCAGGAAAGAGAGGTGGTGCGAACACTCTTAATTACCAAGTCTTTCCTAGCCAGAATTTCCCAGGCGCATCATTTAACTCAACCGTTTTCGCAAATCGTACTATTTATTTCAAATTCTTTTCTCTACTATCATTCCATTGAAATTTCCTTGCAAGCTTTGGCTAGTTGTACTAAAACCCTCACGCTTACTTTTAAATTAAAATGCCCTTAACAATTTGCTTACGAAATCAGAATTCGGCTTGTGGAATCGCATCAGATTTACCGTTGTAAATCGTCAACCAATAACAGTCGATCAACGCATTATTAATTAACCCATTATCCTCAACAATATTATCCAAATTCCAATCAATTCCAAGTTCCAATAAATGCAACATGATTCAAGGAAAACAACACAAATCATAATGCCACGTAGGGCCAAGAACATGCTACTGCATTTCATACAGCACCTAACCATTCAGTAAGCTACAACATGCTACATACTTCCATCAATTTCAAGTCCAATCAAATTAATCCAACATGGTTTAAATCACACAATACTATTCAGTCTTGCCACACAGGGCCAAATCAATACACAATAATTCATGCTACAACATCTCAACAACACGTAGTAATACTACAAGTACTACCACACAATTTAATCAGACATCAAGCCAACCAACACACAAGGCGAAAAGCCCAAACTCATTATATAAGAATTTCCCTTACCTTGGGCGCTTTAACAATCTAAGCAAGCTAAATTCAAAACCATCGTCAAGTCGCACCTCGCGCGTACCCTAAGCACGAACCTTAACAACACAAACTTAACAAAATTAGAACCAAAAACCCAAGTCCTATGACTCTAGGGCAGCCACGGTTTCAAGCTCTAAGAAACCTAAAATTTCGCTAACTTAAACCCATTTGAATCACACCTAGTCATATACCAAGTTACAAGTTCAAACTATGCAAGTTTTCAAGCTTTTACAAAAGCTACACACATAGAAAATAGCTAAACCAAAATTTACCAATTGGAATAGTGTTTTACCAAATGAATAGTATTTTTGCAAACTTTGAACCACTTTTTAAAACACTAAAACATGTCACAAAATTTTAGAAATAAATTCAATACAAGTTCAAAACAATTTTTAAGACATAAACCAAATTTTTTCCCAAAATCATACTTTTTTGAATTGTTTTGCTAAATCAAATCACTACCCACTTTTCACAACATCTTTTAGGTTGAAATCAAATTAAAATCATACCCTAACTCTTCTCATAGGTCACGGTTTTAAGACCACAAAAACAAACTCAAGGTTTTCAAACTTTTAACTCCTAAATCATTACAACTTTTGTTTAATCAAAACTTCCTATCATAACCCAATTTCCATACCACTTTAATACAATTAAAAACAAGTCCAAACTCACTTAAATCATGCCTAAAAGCTACTGTTTTTAGGAACTATAAACAGCCCCAAAATTTAATTGTTTTCAACTTTATAAAACAACTTGTTTTCCAAGTAAACATCAAAGTCTAACCATCTATAATTTAAACAAGTTTTTCACAACCACTTTGCACTAAAACAAGTCACATATTTTCTCTAAATACAAGTTAAAACATCATCAAAAACTTGCTCTTAAATCACGATTTTTTTGGAGGCCTAAAACAGCCCCTAAATTCATTTTATTTCAAACCACACAAGTTGCTAAAAATGCTAAATCTCATTACTACATCTTAACACAAGTTAATCATGAATTTTAAGCAACAAAGCTTGATTAAAAACAAACATAAACAGCCCTTAATGGCCACAGTTACCAGCCCCAAAGTTCACCAATTTGATTTTACAAAAACTTGCTTGTTATGCATATAAGACTAGTTTCAAGCATACCACTTAAAACCCATCAAAGAACTAACTCTAAATCAAACAAAATCAAACCAAAATAACCTTGAACAGCCCCTAATTTCGTTCAGCCCCAAAATCTAGGTTTTCACAAATTTTAAAAACCAAGAACAAGCCTAATCTAGGTGGAAAATAAGGGGTTAAGGAACTAGTCATGCTAATCTAGCAAGATCTAACACCTTTAAGCAAAAATAACTCCTAAAATCATGAAAGGCACAATCATGGCAGCCATGAGAAGAGGAAAGTGATCAAGAACACTTACCAACAAGATTAGAGATGATGGATCAAGGATTAAGAACAAGAGAAGAAAGATTGAACTCAAAATCACAAGTTTCTTCAAGTTTCCTCACACTTCCTCTTTCTAACTTTTTCTTAAGCTTCTCTCTAATGGAAGAAATGAGAAGGCTGAAACCCATATGGAGAGGGCAGCCACGAAAATTAGAAGGACAAGGATGGAATGGATTTGTCTTAATTGGTTACAAACTAACCATTAAGTTTGGAAACTAACTATGTAACTACCTACCATTTACTTCCTTAACCAATAAGAATGCTCCCTTCAAAATGGTGTGCTACAAATCATGTGGCTTGCACCCAATTGGTCCACCTACAGCCCACAATCTTGCTCACTAAGTAAGGGTTTCGCTACGACGCGTTATCGATCAATCGGGTGCGCGACGTTACGCGTAGAATAGGTTTTAATACTAAAATCTCCCAAAAATAATTCTAATTATAACCCCACACCCAAAAATCACAAATGTTCCTCGCGGCATAAGAAAAGTACCCACGTATTTCGTTTTCTCGAAATCACGAACGGCTGTCGCAATTAGGCAGTCTCTGGCCATAGAAAATACACTAAATATTTTCTGATGCCCAAAACTTCTAGAACAATTACAATAAATCCTAAATATTGGAAAATGCTATGATCTCAAATTTTATAAAATTTGGATCACGTTTGGGCATGTTTCAGTTAGAAACTCACCCAATAGCCTATCTACGGCAGAATTCAACAGAATTCTCGCAGCGTAGTAAAAACTGTAAATTAGTGAGGATCACTAATTTCAATTTCTCTTATCATATAGATATTATTCAATCAATAAAATTATCAAAACAAAATCATTAAAATAATAGTCATATTAAATATGACATAAAACAGACGATTAATACAATAACTAAATAATAAAAATCCAAACTATGACTTAAAAATAACTATTAAGTCCTAAAATTATTTTTCATTCAATAAAATAATTTTCTTTTATCAAAGAACAATCTTTCACATTTTTCGATATTAATTCATATTAAAAGCGATTATCGTCTACACTGTCTCTTAATCTGAATTAATTGTTAAAACAGTAAATTGTTCACAATAAATCTTTGTTGTTCTTCATATTTTTAACAAACCATTGAGGTCATGACTCTCTACGATTTATTTTCAAGTAGTTGGAACTACAAAATAATTTTCATAAAAATTGGGATGTTACAGTAACAGTTGTGATGATGATTGTGATGTTTTGATGTGTTATGCTAAGCATGATAGCAGTCTCTCTACTATGCTATTTTCCTGTGTGTTGGAAATTAATGAGTATCTTACCCCTATTTTCTGTGTTTTCTATATTATGTGATGATGAATAACAGATGAATAAGAAGAATAATCACTTAAGCCTGAGAAGCAATATTGCATCACGGCCAGTATGTCCTGTTGTGTACTATGATGGTGAATTGAAAATGTGTTGTTGCTGAGTCAGGATAAAGTGACGCCTTATCTCGGCAGGGTGTTACATTTATGGTATCAGAGCTGTTCGGTTCTAACCGGACTGTGGCCAGTGACTCGCCCCTGGCCGTGTTTAAAGTCTAGTTGTCTCTACATCGGACGACAACTGAGTTAGGGTTGGGTAGAGAGTTTTGACACTGTCCTAAGAGAATAACAACTGTTGAATTTTCTAGGACGAAAATTCTTTAAGGAGGGTAGTAATGTGACATCCTAATTTTTAAACTGTGACAGAAAAATAATTAGAACAGTAATTAAGTGATAAACGAGTGTTTAAAATCTTAGTTAGAACTTAAAATGATCAATAAGAGGCTTAGAATGCCCTAGAAAGGAGAAGAATAATCTAGAATTGTCTAGAATGTCAAAAATGGGATTTCCAAAATCTGAGTGTCTCACGACGTGATGGGACTATGAAGGAATCCGTCGAGACGCGATGGTAGGTCGGCGGAGTAGGTTGGTGGATTAGCGCGCATGATGGCTGATACGTGTCTCTATCGCGACGCGATGGGCCAATTTATGCCTATAAATAGACCTTGATCCCCTCCATTCAGCCCAAGGTCTTCTAAGGGCTTTTGGGAGAGCGTAGGGCGTGGAGGAGCTCGGGAAGAGGGAGAGCTACGAGGCACAAGCGGCAGCAGTCTTCTAGGCCAGGTAAGGGGGAAGATACCTTAATCCCTAGGAAAAATAGGTAGTAGAGTAGGACTGTTAGCATGAATAGGGTTCCTTAGCCCTACTAGGGGTTGGTAGTAGCAATACCTCAGGAGAGGGGTTGCGGTGTACGGTAGCTAAGGATAGTTACCGTAGACCTATCAACCAATATAGGTTATGATAATGAGATTAGTAGACAGTCGCTTATGCAACGTAGGGAATAATTAATATATTAAATGGGGATTTATGATATTTTGTTTTATGCTTAATATTTATGTGTTGGTTGCATATGATATCTGTGAGTTTAATGAATGGTCTAGAGTCAAGGGTGACGTCCTCTAGTTAGAGGTTTGCGGAACCCTAGACAGTAATAAAGTATTACTGTCAGTATCCTGTTTGTCAGTGGTGATAGCCGGGTCGATGTACTCGAGGTTGGTGTACCGAGGTATTGATGGAATGGTATGAGATAGTCAGCGGCCTTGAGGGGTATGTACTCGGCCAAGACCTTGAGGGGTATGTACTCAGTCTTTCCAACGAGCCTCTCCTTGTCCGTGGTACCAAAGGTACGAGGTGGTTTGGAGATAGTCGGTGACCTTGAGGGGTGTGTACTCGGTCATCCGAACGAGTCTCTAGGACTCCACGTCTGATAGGAGGACAATCTTGGCCATTCTCTGTAGTGGGAATGATGTCATTGTGCACGGGACAGTACCTTACTCTGGTAATTGGATATGGTAGTATGGGATGCCATAACCGATAATCAGAGATGGTAGCGTATCACGATATGTTTCTGGGACAACCAATTTATCGTACTCGGTGCCCTAAGACTGGTAATCGGTCTAAGGAGTAGGGCATTAATGGCCCGCACTGATCAGCAATTTGTGGTATTCTGTGTCCACTGGATCCGTAGAGCCGGTGATAAGCTAACAGACCAGTGAGACGTGTTAGTCTGTGACGTCAGAGTATGACGAGATCTGTGACCGTATGGTCGGGTTTGTCAGTATGACATATCGGTATGGTCTAGTCCGCGACCGTGTACTCAGGAGTCTAAATGTGTGACATCTGTGGTAACAGTTGTGATGATGATTGTGATGTTTTGATGTGTTATGCTAAGCATGATAGCAGTCTCTCTACTATGCTATTTTCCTGTGTGTTGGAAATTGATGAGTATCTTACCCCTATTTTCTGTGTTTTCTATATTCTGTGTGATGAATAACAGATGTATAAGAAGAATAATCACTTAAGCCTGAGAAGCAATGTTGCATCACAGCCTGTATGTTCTGTTGTGTACTCTGATGGTGAATTGAAAATGTGTTGTTGCTGAATCAGGATAAAGTGATGCCTGTCTCGGTAGGGTGTTACACGTGGCGCCCACAGGACTTGTTTGGAACGCGCATGACGCACGTTGACTAGGGTTAGAAGTCAGATCCTTATCCTGAAGTGATCCGTGGCGCTCTGTGATTGGACCAATGTTTGGTCTAATGAGGTGAGGACACATGGCAAGCTTGGATTGGATCGCCTTTTAAGGAGAAGCCTTCACCGTGAAGAAACGGTCTTCAAAGCGTGTGGTGTGTTTGTAAGCGCATGTGACACGCGCAAAAGGGGCTTGAGAGGCGCGTGGCACGCGCCAGTCCATACGTGACGCGCGCCCAGTCGGGTCATAAGCCTATATAAGGATAGTTTCACCATTTCTTTCACCTTTTTACCTTCTTCTTCATTCTCCACAACCAAATCCCATCTGTTAGACTAGAGAATAACCATTTTTGAGTTTCCAAGATTTGGTGATCCATTTTCAAGTCATTCTAAGTGCCAGTTCGTTCGTTCGATCCTACCGAGTTGTAGGTTGCTGTTCGTGCCTTCTAGGGTTTATCTCCGAGCGAGGTTTTGCCAATAAAAACCTAATGACCATAATGACTTAATGCTTGTTTCCAATCTGGTTTTGTGGTAGTAATTCAAGGTTCACAATCCTAACCCTAATCAAACAGTGTTTTGGACCCCAGTTAAGCCATACGGGTACCGAACGAGCTAGGGTTTTTTCAAAACTCCAGGAATAGTTTCTAACCATCACAAGATAGAGGAAGAAGCCTCTGTTCTCTAAGTATTTGATGTGAATTTCGTCGACCTTGAGTTGTGTCTTGATTACTAATTAACTGTTCTTTGTATTTTAGGGTTTTGGCACAAGTGTGGGTACCAAACGTGTGTGAAATCTTTCCAAAAGTTTGAGTTGGGTAAGTTGGATTCCCTGGACCCTTAGGACAGGGGCTGACCATGAAACTCTTGGTATTTTATCAATTCCTTAGTTTGCCCAAATTCTAAAATGACTGTGTTTTTGTGTTTCCGGTGCAATATGGGTCGTGCTGGTGTGCTCAGTGGAATTTTTTGGCAACCTGTGGTATTTTAATTGGTGTGGGCAGAACCTGGACTTAGAGAGAGAGGGTGATTATTTTCTTGTGTGTCCGTGGTTGAGGTTGTTAGAGTATAAGGGACTTTGAGTTACCGCATTGGAATCCAGGTGGGAGAAAGAATGCATTTTTACCGGGATTGCTAGTGTAGAATAATATACATTGTATGCATAGGGTACCTAAACCCTACTAGAGGTTGACATTAGTAACACCTAAGGATAGGGGTTACGATTTACGATATCTGAGGATAGGTGCCGTGGGCCTATCAACCAACATAGGAACAATACTATGTGCTCTAGGAAATATGTTTAACATGCTTAGTGTATAGAAGTGAGTTTATGTGCTATGTATACTATTAAAAACATGCTTAGGAAAGTGTATGTGTTTATATGATATTTTGCCTAAGAAATATGCTCTGTGTGCTCTATTCGCTATACAAGGCATTATAGCATTGTATGATGTTTATTGTAAGATTGTGACCTTGGTGGCATTATAATATGCATGATGTGAACTAAGAATAAAATTAATAAAGTGAAAAATATGGGCATAGTGACATGTGAGTGGTGAGAATTCATATAGAGAATGTGTTGGTACTATGTCACAGCCGTGTGTGGTGAACGAGGTCAGGAGATACTTGAGCACGAGTACGAGGTAACAGTGCAGGTCGCATATGTAACATCCTCAATTTTCTAACCTTGCTTAATGTGTGATTGTATGTGGATAAGTGCATTTATGTGTGCCTAAGTGTGTTCTGTGGATTGTTCAATGGTGTATTAGCTTTTTGTGCCATTGTGTAGGTGCAAGTATGAGACTTGTGAGGTTTTGAAGTTTAAAAAGTGGTAGAAAAGTGCTTGTTAGGGTTTTAGTATAAGTCTTAGAAGCCTTGTACAATTTGAGACCAATCGGAGCTAGAATTAGGGTTTTGTGTACTCGTGACCTAGAGCGAGTACGAGCTTTCGAGCGAGTAATTAGGATTCTAATTCCTTAATTCGAAGGTCAGTAAGGTGTTCTATGGGTTTAGAAGGATGTTTAATGTAACATCCCGTTTTCGCAAAAAGGTTTTCTCCAAAAGCAGCGGTATGTTTTTTTTTTTTTTAAAAACAGGCGTTACACTTAAGAACAACAAATAAACAATCACTTCAGAGTAAAACCTAACCAAACATTATATATATATATATATATATATATATATATATATATATGTATATGCATCGTAGCAGTGTCAAGGAATAGAGCACTTATGCACTTGCAGCGAGTTCCAAAATATACACGATACATACTCAAAATAAAATACATCAGTCGTATGAAAACCTAAGACCTAGAGTAACTCATATCAGTGATGCATCTGGCAGACTCTATCAAGGACTTAGGCCCAAAAGTCATCTTGTACAAAATACTACTAGAGTCTAAGCGGTGACTCTATCTAACTATCTTTGGCCCAAAGTAAACCTGAGGCGCTTGCGAGGAGGAAACCACTTGCGGTAGGACCTCGACTCGAACTAGCGAGCCCGATGCCTCTGAAGGATCCTCCTCCTCCTCCTCCTCCTCCTTTGTCAATCACGACTCTATCCTCTTAGTCCACTCCCTAGTAGTCAAGCCTTGATTAATAGGGTCTCGGCCGTAGGGATTGGGGACAAGGGATGAGGCGATGAGACGATGAACACAAGAGGAGGACTACCCTCGAGTGCAGCGGCGTCATCAATGAAGTTTATCGGCAACACGTAAGTAGTAGCTTGATGGCGATGGGAGGAGTTTCGGGAACTCGGTCGAAGGTGGAATCATACTCGAACTTGGCATCGTGGGTGGATGTGAGGGTCCACAAGCGAAGCGTCTCAGCGATCGCCCCGTCGATGAGTGTGGTAAGTAAATTTGGGTGGTACATATAGGTGAACCGATCGCCTGCTTTGAAGCGTCTGGCTGATGGAGCACTCCCAGTCGTCGTCGGTCTCAATCACTATCCTGAGTGTGTCAACCGCCCGATAATAGGGTTGGCGACCCACGCCGAAGGGTCTTCCCTGGGGAACTCATATGTCGTGTGTCCCATGAACCTCATCGGGATCGGCATCATCTAAGCGTAGGTTTCAAGCATAAACATAAACAAAAGAAATGCAAGGGTAAATTTCTTGTCCACGAGTTCATCACAGGCTAGTTGCAGACAAACAAGATATATATATATATACATCTAGTACATCAGCATGTCATTATATATATATATATAGGCATACTTAATTAACCGCATACTTCATCATGGTACATCCAATACTTGCATGTGAATAAGCAACTCAAACAACAACAATCACCAAATCATCACATATCACGATGTGGTTAGACATGCATGCCAATGCAGTATGGCTAGTTTGTGTATACACTGCTGACCTTAAACAAGGTCGGCGATGACGAGGAACTTTATTTCCCAGCGTCGAAATCAACTCCCTACCAAGGGTATTGCCACAAAGGCTTGCCACACATTAGGCATTCCGCCACGCGGGCATGAAGTGACAACTCGTCCTTTTGAAAGTCCATAAGGCAGTCAAGCGCTCAGTGTCGATGCTCGATGGTTAGCGTACAATTTAATTAATCAATGCGGATCGACAAACCCTCACTCGCTCTACTTAGTGAATTTCCAATTTCAATTTTTTTGTGCCACACCTCGTGTTATTGTACTAGAAAGAATTCTTTAGTTTTAGGTCGTTGGAACCCTAGTCGTGATAAATAATGCATTAGTAAAATTCCCGGAAAGAAGCGGTGCGAACACTCTTAATAACCAGGTCTTTCTGGCGAATTTTTCCCAGACGCATCATCTAACTTAACCGTTTTAAGTAAATGACACCACTTACGGATTTTTCCATAATTCCATTCCACTTTCTTTGTAAGCTCACGGTTAGTTATATTAGAACCCTCACGCTTACTTTTAAGTCAAAATGCCTTAAACAATTTATTTATGAAATCATATTTTCGGCTTGTGGAATCGCATCAGTTCTGGTGTAAATCGTCAACCCAAATCAAGAATCGATCTTCGCATTATTAATTAATTCATACCACAACAACAACTCTTGCAAATTGCAATTCAACATTAAATCAACATGATTTAAGCCATTCAATACCATTCATGGTCATCATTCAAGGCCAAACAAAACCTGTCATGACATTTCATACAATGACAAACAATTCAACAACTCACGACGTATTCTGACATCACTTTCACACTTAACAAATACTACACTTACTACCACCAATATTCATTCAATCAAGCCACACAACAAACAAAGCAAAAAGCCTAAACTCATTATATAGAAATTTCCCTTACCTCGAGCAAGCTTGAATACGGAGTTTCCAACGGCGTCATAGGAGCGTACCTCGCTCGAACCTTAACAACACAAACTTAAGAAAATTAGAACCAAAATCCCAAGCCCTTAAGCTCTAGGGCAGCCACGGTTTTGGCCTAAAAGACACCTAAAAATTGCTAACTTAACCTATTTGGATCACAACTAATCATAGGCTATGTTTTAAGTTCAAGTCAAACAAGTTTTACAACTTTCATTTACTTTACTTACTTAGAAAAACATAAACCAAATTTTTTACCAAATGAATAGTTTTCTTACCAAATGAATAGTATTTCATCAACTTTGAACTACTTTTAGAACTATAAAACATGCCATAAGAATTAAAGAAATAGGTTAGTTACAACTTCAAAACCATGTGTAAGACATATACTAAATCTTTTCCAAAAATCAAGTTTCTTTAAGTTGTTTTGCTAAATCAAATTCTTGATCAACTTTTACACTATTAAGAGGCATAAAACAACTTGAATCAAGGTTTTAAAATACCATGAGGGCCACGGCTCCATGCATCAAAAACAAACCCCAAAATCTTTTTCAACTTTTCACTTCCAAACAAAACATTTCATAACATTCAATTCCTTTATCAATCAACTAACTTTTCTAACACTTAAACTACTTTGAAAACAATTTAAAACATCCTCCAAAATGCCATTCAAAGCCACGGTTTTCCAGCCCCTCTTTTGCATCCAAAATCATTTTCAAAAACTTGTAAACATAGTTATATGACTAGGATCCAAACATACAACTACTAAACCTTCAAAACTAACACTAAAAATGACAAGAACAAGCCAAGAACAAAGCTTGGGACAGCCCTATGGTTTCGGCCAGCAAAGGGGGTTAGGGTTTCCAAACTCAAAATACCAAAATCAAGGTGATTCATGGAAGAAAACAAAGGGCTATGGAACTAGTCATGCAATACTAGCCAAAAACAAGCTTTTTAACTTCAAATAACTCTTGAATCCATCAAAAATCATATCATGGAACCGAAAAGACATGAGGAAAGGTTTATGGAGCTTACCAAGAGTAGAGATGAAGATTGAACAAGAGTGAAGATGAAAGGAAGCAAGAAAGCACACTTTGTTCTCCAAAATCTTCCAAAACCAAAGCTTTCTTTCTCTAGTTTTTTTCTCAAGTTTTTTCACCAATGGAAGGAATGAATGAAGCTTCAGCCCAAGAGGATGATGACCACGAAATTTTAGGGGTAGAAGTGGAAAGAAGATTCATTTAGTTAGAAACTAACTAATTAAGTCATAACCTAACTAAATTAACTTCCTACCATTTACTTAATGGCCAATCACACCATGACACTTGTACATGTCATGATTAAAAGCAAGTTTAGCCCCCCTAGTGGCTGAGTAATTCGCCCATGTGCCCTAATCTGGAGATATTTTTGTTTAAATCGCGTTCTCGCTCAGCGGGTCTTGTGGCGTTCTGTATATTAGGGTTTTTGTGCTAAAAACTTGAAAAATAATTCTAATTATAAGTCCACACCCAAAAATAATAATTTGGCCAAAAATTCCCTCATGGCATGAGAAAAGGACTCACGTTTCTCGGTTTCTCAGTCTGAGCCAAAGCGTTGCGTTTAAGCGATTTTTAGGCGTAGAAAATACCCTATATATTTTCTGATGCCCAAAAATTCCTAAAACATTCCAATAAATCCTAAATATTGGAAAATGATCAGATCTCAAATTTCATAAAATTTGGATCACGTTTGGGCATGTTTCAGTCAAAACTCGCCCTATAGTTCAAATTCAGCGTTTTACGGCAGAATTCAAACATCGAAAGAAAAAACCCTAAATTAATAATAACTATTACTCCCTATACCTCAGATAAAATAGAGCAAATCAAATACTAAAATTATTCACATAGCTTTATTAACGGATAAGTCGTGTTAACAGCGGTAGAAAACAGATAAATACTAAAGAAATAAACGCTAAAACTTAGGGTGTTACATTTAAGTGTTAGGGTATTAAGTTCTGGATCATACGAGCATGGGAATAGAAGAAATCGCGCGAAAACGGACCAATCTGCACAGGTGCACGTGACGTGTAACACCCCATTTCCAGAGCATTACTAAACTAAAAATAATTTCTAAAACAATTCTTAAACAACTTAAATTAAATCCAAAACTTTCTAAAAGCTTCTAAACTACTACAACAACAAAACCCCTAAAGAAATTAAGAATTTAAAATAAAAAATCCTCTCCTTCCTCCACCTAGGGCTCACGGCCTCTAGGGTATTTTTAGGGGAACATCTTCAATAGTATTTTTTTAAGCAAACCAACAATAACATAACACCAAAACCCTAAGAATCAAACTTAAATCTTCAAGTAAAAATTTCCACAAACTCTCCTCTAGGTCATAGCTTGAACAAGCTCAAGGAGAAGAAATTCTTAATTCTTATCTTGATCAAATTTTAACAACAACAACAACATCATCAATAAGAACAATAACAACAATAACATCTAGGATTCAAAAGGAACAAAAATTTTTCTTTCTCCCCTTTACATGTCACGGCCATAGGCTCTTAAAGGAGAAGAAGAATTCCTCGTTTTGGCTTCCTAAATCATCATCAAACACTACACAAAAATTTAGGAATAAAAATCAATAATTCTTACCCAAAATTTCTTTCAAAAGGTTCAAGATTTTAGGGTGTTAAACAAGGGAAAACTCTTGATTCATAATCTCATGTATATGATGAATGTTCCTAACATGAAATTGGAGGAGAAAATTTGAAGAAAATGTGGTTTTTTAGAGGGGGACAGCCACGGTTTTGGAGAGGGAAATAATATGAGAAAACTTACTTTCTTTTCTTCTAAAACTCATAAACATGAACAAGTAAAAAAAAGAGATTTTCCCTTCTTTTATTTTCTTCTTATCCGATCAGTCTTAAGGGGATATGGAAGGGATTTTCTTCTCACAATTATTTGCTTGGCCAAGAATGATCTAGGAGATAAGAATCATACTTAGTCAAAAATAGAACCAATCAAAACTAACTACTTTTCACCTAAGCTTTATGATTGATCTCCCTAATTAAATTTTAACCACATAAATTCTCATGACTCATCTTAATCATGATTACCCATCATGCTAAATGTTCCAATAGAAAAATTCCAAGTATCACAATTTTATTTCGTCATGTAACTTAATTTACCGAGAAATTAATTTACTGTGTGACTAACAAATTATCTGTAAATAATTTCTTCACCAATAAATTATAAATCTAATTTAATACAGTCACATAATGTCATAGCAAGTCACGATTCAATTTTCATCGAAATCGAAATTCATTAGAAATTTTATTGCGGATAGAAAATTACCCGACAGTTCAAAATACGACAAAACTCCACTTAGAATTTTTTAACGAATTTTGAAGCATGAATTAATATTAAATATTAATTCTCAAATTTAATTTTATCTTGATTTAATTTACTCGCTTTTTAACAGACAAAATTTGCATAATTATTGCATAAATACAGCAAATTTACAATACCGTAAAGATAATTACATATAATAAAAAATACAGATGTTACATGAAGTGCGCATGGTTAGCTTTGGGACGCGCGTGACGCACGTGGAACATGGTGGACCATCAGATCCTTATCCGTTCGTGAGACATGGCGCTCTGTGATTGGGCCAACTTTTGGTCCAATGGGATGTTGACACGTGGCAAGTTCTGAGTGGACCGCCTTGGTGAGGGAAATCTTCACCGTGAAGAAACTGTATCAAAGCACGTGGCGTGCAGGTGAGCGCACATGACGCGTGCATGACCTGAGCAGTCCCGCGCGCCAAGCGTGTATAAAATCCTATTTAAGGCAAATTTCACCACTTTAACCACTTTTACCTCTTCTTCTCCATTTTTCACGACCCAAAATCAATCCTCTGACCAGATAGCCTCCATTGGTGTGTTTCCAAGGTTTGGTGATCCATTCCCAAGCCATTCCAAGTTAGTTCATTCGTTCGATCCTACCGATTCGTTTGTTGCCGTTCGTGCTTTCTAGGGTTTATCTCCGAGCGAGGTTTTGCCAAGTTAAACCTTAATGTTTTGTGTAATACCCCGTCTCTAATCAGAGCATTACCTACTAAATTAACTGGAATTAAAGTTAAATGTGGAAATATTTTTCACTTTACCTACTAAACAATAAGAAATTAAATCCTTTGAAATACACTATTGTGTCTAAACAAAAATCCTTGAATACATAATGTATTGTAAAACAAATAGATAATAAAAGACCTTTCTTAAATACTACAATTTACTTTTAAGATATTCCGAAAACTCATGATAATCGTGACTCCAATATGGACTACAAAGTATCAATTAAACTTACTACCAAATACATTAAACTCTTAATTTAATCACATAATACCACTAGAGATTTTAATAAACTTATACAAGTATAGGACTAAACTTGACTGGTACATAAAACTGAAAGTATTAAAAGATGACTCGTGATCCGACTTGCGTACTAGCAAGACCGAGCACCATGACATGCTATCGGCTTCTTCAGTTAATAAGTACCTGAAAACAACGCCCCAAAATAGTGAGTTTATAAAACTTAGTAACATAGACTTTAATAAAATCTTCACCGTCATTTTCAGCCATACGTGGTATACTACGTATGGAAAACTCCTCCCAAACAAGCATAAACATAATCGTCCAAGACTAGTCTCGATCATAATACAATTAAAATACCCCTTTCTCAAGATTTCCAAAAGTCCCAGATTTGAAACCAAGCAATCATGTAAGAAAATTGAGGTAAACCAAGTCACTTCATACACTATCAATTTACTTGTATATAAATACAACATGTCAACTTTACATACTACAGGTTCCTACACTTATCCACAATCAAAACCAAAGTAATACCCAATTACAAGGAAATACGTAAGACATAAATGCAAATTAGCATAAAACATATACTTCATCTTTGATAATGCATAAAGCACGACTTGCTGATCCCATATGGTCAAGTCGTTACCTAACCAGGACACTACGTTCCGGGTTATGTCGTATGCTTAGGTCCATAGACCCCAGTCAACGTAGTCTCCGGTATACCAGTCATACGTCTATAACCTACAAGGGCATCCCACAAGTACATGGCTATACCGTCATATACTAACTTACGATATAGCGATCATACGTCTATAATCGGCAAGTGGTGTCCCACAAGTCATGGTTATACGTTCGTAAGCTCCTCTTATGAAGAATCTTGAATTAAGTCTCTTTAATAGGCTTAATTATACTTGTACATCATAAATGTATGTTTACATAAAGTAAATAGGCAAATAAGAAATCTTCATCTTGTGCAACATTTACTCACTCAAACTATCACCAATGAGATGTAAACAAGGAATCAAGCTTGACAATTAAATGAACAACACATTTCTAAACATGCATCATTGTCAATTTCATGACTAAAGACAAACCAGGCTCATATACTAATTATCAACAATCATAAGAATCGACCTACATACATCCTCCCAATTAGAACTCTATGGAGTTCACAATGGCAACATATATTAGGGGTTGGGGACAGCAATCCAACCCTCCTCCAAAATCACAACAAAATTCATAACTAATCCACTTAAAAATTAATTCTTGCATATGTGATCGACGTGACCAAACTAAAATCAAACATTCCAATTGGAGCTCTGTGGAACTCGCAATGGGACGAACATCACACGAATGTTTGTGGGGGGTTGGGGGCAGCCATCCAACCCTTAACCAATCCCACTAAAATATCACAATTTCTACTTATTAGTCCTTAAAATCAAGAATTAAAACAATAATCCTAGCACACCCTAAGAGAGGTTTTAAATTAGGGAATTCTATGTTACCTTAGTGATTGAGGAATTTCGGGATGAAATCCCCAATTTCTAGGGCTTGGCTTGCTCCTCCTCCATGCTTGTATTTTTCCCTAGCCTCCATGGAAGCTTGAATCAAGCTTCATCTCCATCTTCTCCATTTCTTTCGCTCTCTGACTCTCTCCATCTCGCTGTCTCTCTCTTTCTCTCAGCTTCGGTCTCTCTCTCTCTATCTCTTTATATCGCTCTCTCTATCATGACACTCCCTCCCTCTCTCTCATCATAGTGCGCCACCGTGCACCGCCATTGCCATGGTTGTCGTAGCCACCACCTTCTTCCTCTTCCTTCTCATCTTCCTCTTCTTTCTTTTTCTTCTTTCCCTTTCTTTCTCCCTTCTTCTCTTCCTCTGTTTCTTTTCATTTCTTTCTTCTGAAAGTGTGCGTGTGTTTGAAAAAAATAAGGGAAGGGAGGGTGCTAAAGTGGGAGAAAGGGGAGTATGGTGCGTGATGTGGTTTAGGACATGATTTTAATGAAAATCTTGCTTATAAGTAGTCATTTAATTCCTTAATTTATCCTTTGGTCCTTAATTAAACCTTAGATAAATTAATAAATTAAACTACTCATAAATAATTAGTCCCTCATTTCCTAAATAATTGGAAAAAATTACTATTTTACCCCTTAGGCTTAACTAGGATTTAAATCACTAGATTAAAGGTTATTAACCTCATTAATCCTTAGGGATTAAATCCCCTTTTTCACCTGGTGTCTTTAATTACCAAGATTTAGAAAGTTGGGGTGTTACACTTTGTTAATCAGTTCTTTTCTGATTTCATGTTAGCAGTTCAAGGTTCTCAATCCAAACCCTAATCAGACTGTGTTATGGACCCTGGTTAAGCCATATGGGTACCAAACGAGCTATGGTTTGGCCGAAACTCCGGGGGTGGCTCCATATACCACGAAAAAGAGGGAAGAAACCCTGTTCTTGGTGTATATGATGGAGAAATCATCGTTCCTAATTGATGTTCATAGTTCCTAATAAGCTATTCTTTGTGTTTTAGGGTTTTGGTGCAAGTGCGGGTACCGAACGTCTGCGAAACCTTTTCAAGAGTTGTAGTTGGGTAAGTTTATATCTCTAGACCCTCTAGTCAGTGGCTGGCGAGGTGTTCCTTGTATTTTTGTAATTCCATATTTTGCCCTAATTCTAATCTGAGTGCATTTCTGTGTTTCCGGTGAAATAAGGGTCGTGCGGGTGTGCTAGGTGGAATTTTTGGACAACCCATGGTATTTTAACTTTGAGGGGGAAAACCTAGACGTAATTGGAGGGGAGGATTAAATTGCTTACTTGTTCATGGTTGAGGCTATTAGAGTACGTGGGACACAAAGTTAACGCTTTGGAATCCAGGTGGGAGAAAGAATACATTTTTACCGGGATTGCTAGTGTAGAATAATATACATTGTATGCATAAAGTATCTAAGCCCTACTAAAGGTTGACGTCAGTAACACCTAAGGATAGGGGTTACGGTTTACAATATCTGAGGACAGGTGTTGTGTATTCATACCAGCATAGGAACAATAATACGTACTTTGAGAAATATGTTTAGCATGCTTGGTGTATAGAAGTGAATTGATGTGTGGTATGTGTTATTTGAAACATGTTTAGGATTATGTGATATGTGTATATATGATATTGTGCCTAAGGAACATGCTCTATATGCTCTATGTTGTGTATTCATACCAGTATAGGAACAATAATACGTACTTTGAGAAATATGTTTAGCATGCTTGGTGTATAAAAGTGAATTGATGTGTGGTATGCGTTATTTGAAACATGTTTAGGATTATGTGATATGTGTATATATGATATTGTGCCTAAGGAACATGCTCTATGTGCTTTATTCGCTGTACTAGGTGTTATAGCACCGTTTGATGTTTATTGTTAGACTGTGACCTAAGTGGAGTCATAATGTGCAAGACGTGTGACATGAATAAAAATGAATAAAGTGATAATATGTGAGTAGTGTGGATGTATATAGGGAATGTGTTGGTGCTATATCACAGTTGTGTGTGGTGCACATGGTCAGGAGATACTCGAGCACGAGTACGAGGTAACAGTGCAAGTCGCACAAACCTTGGGGGTGTATATCATGGGGGCTGGTATATTCCACAGGAGGCCATTAGTTTGGCCGCTATTGTGTCGTGGTTCCGGTTTTGTGCCCGTTTACCCCGACGAGTACTGTGAACTTCACGTCCTTGGTGAACGATCCTGAGTGCAGGCCTTGATACCTGACCCTGAGTGATAGGGGTGTAGGGATGTGCTCTTATAGGTCACGATGAGCGGGATATGTTACTCGGACAACTGACTGATACCCTGAGTAGTGAGGAGTACATTGTGACATAGGGTTGTACTCTGGGTGGTGAGGAGTATAGTAAGCCATAGATCTAAGTGGCATGCACGATTTATTAATAAATGTGATTATATGCTTGTTGTATACCTTGTATTGCCTTCTACTGCTACTTTCCCATTTTTATGGTGATTATGTTATTCTTAACTCCCTGTATATGTGTTTCGTGTGTATATGTTGTATATGTTAGATACAAGTGTTGAACGAACTGTTGCATAGGATGTCTCAGTTCATGCATCCATGGAAGGGGATGGAGCAGAGGATCCCTGTCTGGGGGGATTTTGAGTTGTAATTCCACGACTGGAATGACGCAGGTTAAGAGATAGACTTCTCTCGACAAACCGTACTGTATACATGATTGGTGGCTGTATACTTTTGTCTGCTTGGATCACCAACTGCTAGCTTAGTTGGAGACTTCAGGATCTGTTGAGGCTTTCGTTTCATAGCATGTGGTCGCCTCCACCTGAATGCTACCCTGGGTATGGTCAGACGTGACAGCCATACGTTCCTACCTAGCCGGCCGTTAGGCCTATAGGTAACTATTCCCAGGGAGGTAGTCAGGGGAGTAGGATCAGGCATAGATAGGAGGACACACCTGGACCTTCTCGACCTATGATGGCGAGAAGTACCGCCGACTCTTCACCAGGCATTCAGGATCTCATAGCGGGAATTCCCATTATCCGGCTTGTTGAGGAGTGCCTTGTTGGCGGGGGGTTTCGTTTATGTTGCTTTTGTGTATGGCCAGGAGTTTTTTGGTTGGGTTTACTGATATTTTGGTGAGGCTGGTGAGGCTTATGTTTGCCTCCTAGATGTATATTTATATGACAGTACCACTTACTACGCTTCCATCTTTTGTTTGTTTTTGACACTCTAATGTAGGTGAGTCCTTGGAGGGGCCACTAAAAGTCTATACCGATGCATATAGTGTATATTATGTTTGTTATATTCCGCTGTGTATTAAGTTTAAATTTTTACGTGATTTTCGCTGTAATTATTAATGCTAAACTAAACGATTAAGGCTAATTAGTTAAAGGTTACTTTAATGAGACAAGGGGTGTCTCAGCAGAGACCTTGGTGGTATACATTCAGGGGACCAGTATATTACATTGGGGACCAATAGTTTGGTAGCTATTGTGTCGTGGTTCCGGGATCGTGCCCTTTTATCCCAATGAGTACTGTGGACTTCACGTCCTTGGTGAACGATCTCGAGTGCAGGCCTAGATACCCGACCCGATAGGGGGTACGGGGAAGTGGTCATATAGGTCACGATAAGCAGGATATGTTGCTTGGATAACTGACTGATACTCTGAGTGGTGACGAGTACATTGTGACATAGGGTTGTACTCTGAGTAGTGAGGAGTACAGTAAGCCGTGTATAGTTGGTGGCCACGAGTCTATAATTAGGTAACATAGTGAAATGAATAGTTAGTGTTTATTTAAGTGCATGAGTTAGGAATAACGTGATTATGTGCTTGTAGTATACTTTGTATTGCTTTCTACTGCTACTTTCCCATTTTATGGTGATTATGTTGTTCTTATCTCCTTGTATATGTGTTTCGTGCATACATGCTATATATGTTAGACACCGGTGTTGAGGATACTGCTATAGAGGATGTCTAAGTTCATGCATCCATGGATGGGGACAGAACCGAGGATCCCCGTCTAAAGGGATTTTGAGATGCAGTTCCACGATTGGGACGACGCGGGTTGGGAGATAGATTTCTCTCGACACACTGTGTTGTATACAGGATTGGTGACTGTATACTTTCGTCTGCTTGGATCACTATCTACTAGTTTAGTTGGAGACTTTCGGATCTGGTTGAGGCTACCGTTTCACCACATGTGGTCGCCTCCACCTGAATACTTTCCTCGGTATCGTTAACTATACGTTCCTACCCAACCGGTAGTTAGGCCCATGGGTAACTATTCTAAGGGAGGTAGTCAGGGGAGTATGGTCAAACGTAGAGAGGAGGACGTGCGTGGACCTTCTTGACCTATGACGGCGAGGCAGTATCACTAACTCTTCACCAGGCGTTCAGGATCACAGAGTGGGAGTTCCCATTATCCAGCTTGCTGAGGAGTTGCCATCATGGCGGAGGTTTCCTTATGTTTCTTTTGTATGGCCAGGAGCCATGTTTTGTGTAAGTTTGACTCATATTTTGGAGAGGCGTGTATTAGCCTCCTAGTTTTATCTAGATGACTGTACTTTTCCTACGCTTCCATCTTTTCTGTTTGTTTGTGGTACTCTGATGTAAGTGAGCCCTTGAAGGGGCCACTAAACCTTATACCGATGCCTATAGTGTATATTATGTTTGATATTCTCCACTGTTTGTTAAGTTTAAATTTTTACGTTTCTTTCGCTATTTTTATTAAAGCTAAAATAAACGATTCAGGCAACTAATTAAAGGTTACTTTAATGGGACAAGGGGTGTCTCAATTTACATAAAGATGGAAACAATTTCCAATGCAGTCTAAGGTAAATAGGAGAGAATTTAAAAGGTCTAATTGATGATATATCTGTTGAAATCAAGTGGATTCAGAAACAATGACCCTTAATTGTTTTAATGATAACAAATAATGAATAGAACAATTTATCCTATGATATGTTTGTTAGTGTGCAGAACTTAGTGAGTAAGTCACTATTCATCAGATGGAATAGTCTCAAAAAGCTGTGCTTATGTCTTCATTTCATCCTCCGATCCATTCCTCTGAGTCTGGCATTGATCGTCTGATAAGTGCTGATGACATCATCATCTTATAGCCTCACTCTTAAGATCATGCTCTGGTAGTTAACGCTCTGGTAGTCAACACTCTGATAAGACCATCCTCTGGTAAGACCATGCTCAGATAAGACTACACTGTTGAAACCCTTCGTCTGGTACTACAAGACTCTGTTATATGAAAGGCCAAGAAATACTATACTGAAGAACTTGCCTCTGGTCCAAGCTTACTCTGGTAAGCAGAGTTTCTCAGTAACAAGCATCATCTACTAGGAAGATGCCTCTGATTGGAAATCAGACTGAGTGATACATTAAAGGCTACTTCAAGTATTAAAGAGACCTCATTGATGAGTATTTTAATGTACGAGGAATCAAAGGCCAAAGAGAATGTCAACGGATATAATCATCAGAAATGACTTGCTCTGGAAGTGTCTCATATTCAAAAAGATCACAAGGGACAAGATCCTGTAATTGTCTGCTATGTCAGTGTACAGGAGCAGAGTTGAAAGTGACAGGACTTGCTAAAAGCCACATAAAGCGGATCTGAAGTCACTACACCAAAATATTAAAAATATGGCGCCACTTTCACTAGCGTTATCCAATGAAAATGATAGCTAAAAAAATTCTGAACTCATCGCTAGCGCTTCGTTGGTAAAACACTAGCTTTATTCATTAAATAGCTAGCGCTTTCTGGTAAAAGTGATGGTGATTATATCATATTCATAATAGCTAGCGCTTCCTTGTGGAAGTGCTATCTTTGTGTTATCTTCGCTAGCGCTTCGCAGGAAAGCACTGTATTTGTTTCATAATTGCTAGCGCTTATTTAGAAAAGCGCTACCTATTCGCAATCAAGAAAATTAAATCATATATCCTCCCATTACAAAAACATTTCTCTTATGCGCGCTGTATTCCTTGTAACAGCCCAGATTTTTCGTCCTTCAAGATTAGGATATGTCTTAGGGTATTAGAACATACTTATAGTTGCTTGGGATGGGTTTCATATGTTTTACAATCCCTTCAGCTGACTGAGTATCTAGATGTACCTTTATTCCTATGCTTAGTTATTTCAGTTACCGTATTCCCCATTTTCGAACCCCTTAACAACTCAATTGAGTAACACCCTCACTTTGTGCTAGAACCTTATAATTCCTTGTGTGCTTGATTAAGCATTTCATGTATGTAGATGTGTTAAATATGCTATTGATTAGTTAGAAGTCCAATAAGATTGTACGGTCTTGGCGTTTAAGCGAGTCGGGACATAAAATTGGCGGCGAACCACGATAGCGCGGGCGCCCAGGAAGCTTCGAGCGCCAGGCCTCCTGAAGGCGGCGCGGGCGCCAGGGAGTCTTTGGCGCAGGCGCCTGGTGATAAGTGGTTGTGCATTTTTGGCGTTTTTACTCGTTTTGGGCTGGTTCTGTGACCCTGTGTGACCCATTACGGACTGAAGAAGCAACCATGACCCCTAGACTTAACCTAGCCACTAAGCATCAGTTCTAAAACCCTAAACATGATTAGGAGTTGCTGATAAGACCAATTAAAATAGAGAAAAGTTCTTCTTCCCCCTTTCTCCAATTTGATCTTTGTCAAAGGCTGCGAACTCAAAGCTACGCTAGGGAACTTCGACTAGGGAGCATTATTCTTTGTCATTCTTACTGACCTCATTGTGAGGAATAGAAAGTGGTAAGCCTTCTAATGATAACTTTGTCTTTAAGGTCAATGTTAGGGTTCTAAACTATGATTTTTCCATTCCTAAACCCTTGCTCTTGTGTTTTTGCTGAAGAAACCTTCACTAGGAAAGGAAAAGCTTGGTGTTCCCTCATACCATCCTAGGAGTACGAAATTCACTTGAGGTAAGGGGTAGTTGTTCTCTTCTAGTGAGTGTATGGAACATGTGTGAACAATAGGGGTGTCCCATGACCCCTATGCCTCGCGCGGTAACGAAAAACGAGCACTATCGCCACCGTGTTAGGGAGACATTCGAACTCCTCAATTATTATTCTTGACTGGTGATATTTACTATAACGTGATGTGATAATTTCATTGGGTTGGTGAATTTGGTGTGGTGATTGAGTCTTGATTGTTTACATGCTTGTTACTCTTAACTATTCTTTTATTGTTTAGAGAGGTGAAAATCTTGGTTCTTGCCGACTTTAAATTGCTATTGTATGAACTCCTACAAGACTTGATGACATGCTATATCATTCGTGTTGTGTGCCTAGGTACTGATATGGTTAGTATTTAAAAGTGTTGAATTGCCTAAACCACTAGTGTTGTCGCAAGAATTAGCAGTGATGATGATTTAAAAGCGAGAATCTTTGGAGAGGTTAAAATGGAATAAAAGGTGAATCAAGTTAGGGTTAATTATTTAAAATAATTGACATATGAATAAACCATGCCTTGATAGAGACCTTGAAGTTTTAACAAGAGAATTGAGGGTCAACGATAGGGATGAGTTGAGTTGTGCCGAAATTGTTTGCTACCAAATGATAGGGTAAGGAATTTAAATAGCTAAATGGTGAGCTTTAGACCCTATGAATGTGTAATCACTAAGTATGGATCAAAGAACTCTAGACCATGTCCAACTAAGTTACGAGGGCGTAATGGTGAGGCATTAGATCCCCGAGCAGTGCGAACCCTACATTGCGGGTGGATGATAGTGGCGGGCGCCAGGGCCACGATGTCGGCGCCCGGCGCCCGGTGGCAACATGCACTCTTGTTGTTTAAATCGTGTTTCCTCGGGTTTCATGATTAGGTTGATATTGTAAAGCCTAAGTAGGATGTCTAAAGTTCATTTATGATGCCTAAGGATTTATTAGTGTGATAATTTGAGAGAACTAATCTTTCTATTCCAAAGCTTCACTTGGATGTTATGTGCTTAATCAAAGTTGCTAAGAACATTAAATGTTTATGTTATTGGTAGAAGGCACTGGCTAACTTATGAACTTGTGTTCTGCTGTTGTTGTTGTTGTTGTTGCTACTCTATCGAAGATATTGCGATAGAGGATATTATGGTTAGACACCGCATTTGGTCATGTTCATGCATCATGGTGTCGGCATTGTTGTTGTTGTTGTTGTTGTTGTTAGTAGGGCGTATCGGGCAAGGTATCCCGTGACGGGCGAGGTTTCCCGGTCCTACGGTTAAAAAGGGCTAATCGGGCAAGGTATCCCGTGACGGGTGAGGTTTCCCGGTCCTACGGTTAATGGGGCGAATCGGGCAAGGTATCCCGTGATGGGCGTGGTATCCCGGTCCTGTTGTTATTGGGGCACTACGGACATGGTATTCCGAAACGGGCAAGGTATCCCGGCCTCGTTATAAGTGGATCCACATGCATATAGTTATGGTTCTAGAAATACATCGTTTTACATGATAACATGCCTGGTTGTTTAGTGTTTGGTAATGTACCTTGTTGTTGTGGTTGATACCGTGGCATGTGATATATAATTGTTGTGGTAATGTACCTTAATGTTGTGGTTGATCTTTGTAGCATGTGATATTTAGTTGTTGTGGTACCATCTTATGCCTTAGTACTAGTGATTAGGCGTCTTCATTGGAATTGTTGTATATTGCGCATTGTTCATTAATTTCCTACCTTGTATGCACTATTTGAGGTTATGATGACTAACCCTCTTATGGCTATGCATATCCCAGGGTATGTGTAGATCTTTGAGGCTGCAGGTATTGAGGATGTGAATGCCGGCAAGTAATCACGATAGCTCGTTGTGATAGATAGAAGACTTGTGTTTACTTGTTTAAGTCTTTGTATTTTTCCGATGTAATAATTAGGGGAAGAGCTCTGAATTATTGTGACATCGGGAACCTTGAGTTATTTTCCTTATTTGTATTTCATACTCATTTTCTATTTCCGCATGTTGTGAACGTGACAACTCTATTTCGTTTGAAATGAAAGTTTTATCCGAATGAATATTTGTTTTATTTTATTTCTTGTTCTTTTCTTCTTACATTGCTAAAATGCCATGACGGGGTAGAGGGTGTCACATTCCTCTCTTTCGTCTAAAGAACAGTGCCTCCGTCTCTGTCTCGCCTCCGTCTCTGTCTAGCCTCCGTCTCAGTTGCCCAATGTCACCGTACTTTTCCTCCTCCTCTCCATCCCACTGTCCTCCTCTCCACCGCCATTGTTCCTCTTCCGATTTGGTTTCACCATCGCCGCCGTTCTTCTTCTTTCTCTCTCTGTTTGAACCGTCGTCGTTCCTGTTTCTCACCGCCACCTCTCCGTTCCTCTTTCTTCTCTCTAGGTACGTATCTTTGTTCCTCTTTTTTTTGTTTTGTTTTGGAAAGAAAAGACTTTGTTTGTTGATCACACAAATGCAATAAAAATTGGACAGGGCTTAAAAACTTGAGCTATATGTAACGACCTGTTTCCGGACCGCTACCGAGCTCAATATACCGAGCTCGAGTTACCGAGCTCAACACACCGAGCTCAACATAAACCTGTATGAGATGTGTTTTAAAAACGAAACTCTTGTGCCCTTTAAAAAATACGATATATTTTTTTATAAAACCAACTCGTGCACATCAGAGTAATTCTGACTTTTGAAACATGGTGCAACTAAGACACAAGACTTAAATTCTAATAAAACATACATGCATAACATACATATATATATCACTCGAAATAATAATGTATACAAAATACAGAGTACCAATGTATAAAGAAAATACACCTAAGGTATAGCGACTTCAAAGAGCAATCATACAGGGGTACTTAAGCGAACTCCCACTTGTTTGCTCCAAAAGTAAACCGCTTGATCTACCTGTAGCAATAAAACATACCGACCCAAATGGTCACGACCTCGAACATAAGAAAAACAAAATGCAGTCATCGGAAAAACAAACATCCAACAACATAATCAATCTCCACAAGTAGAGGTCGTCACTCGGGTCCTCGTCGAGCTCCTCCTCGGCATCATCTCCTGCCGCGTTCCCTGCGCCCTCGACCTCGCCTGGGTCACCGTCATGGATTGAAGGCACCACGGGCAAGGGTCACCTTCTCAACAATTCAAGATAAGCTCGACATAAAAGATATAAGCAAGCGGTAAAGTATAACATTCAAGCGTGACTCGACCATCTCACTCTAGACTCGACACAACTCATGATCCATTTTCTCTCGACTCGACAATTTTTCCGGAATGCACGCCGTGCAGTATGTCGGAAAGTCGATCGAAGCCTTGGGATCCTCGCTCTCCCTAGGGACGATCAACTCGGGTCCCATAAGCGTGGCGGCGTCTAGTCAATCACCGTAAACAAAGGGGACCTAGCACCCTTAGTTATCAGGGTCACGGCTCAAGCGTCATAGGACTCACCTGGCTCGCTCACTCGATGAACAATTCTCCGCATCACGATATTCAAAGAGTAAAACACAAGATATTCAACCGCATGTCAAATAAAAGAGCAAGCTCGACATGAAGAAACGCAATTCAACATGCGATTACACCATTCAAAACATATATTCAATCACATATTAAATACATGCAAAAACCCAATCATATCACAACATATTAAGCTCGACACATACACGATAACATAAACACGTAGAATATGAAGTGCCCTTACGCTAGCATACTATGAAAGTATTAATGTGAAGCGCCACTTACAGAACTCCAAGTTAATCTTTGCCGATAACGACCTCGACACGGTGTCTTCAAATGAGCTCGACAACGACTTCTCTTACTCGATCTCGACACGGCTGTCTTCAGCGAGCTCGACAACGACCGACACGCATCTGAGTCCTCGATCGACCTCGACACGTACACTTCTCGATCGACCTCGACCGCGTCACAGTTCTCGATCACGGATTCATTGCTTCCACGTCCTTGGATTCGCTTTCGTACACCTCGATTCGAAATCACACGATCTCGGGAATCAGACTTCCTAAAACAAACACAACTCAGTTCAATCTATGGGTTCTAATACACTTAGCTCTCTTCCCAAACTTAACCACAACCCAGAAAAGATAAAAACTCAACAACTGAAATATATTTTTCCTCTAACACAAAGTTAGGGTTTTCGATCAAAAGTTCATGAAAAAGGTTATCGATGCTTCAGCGGATAGATCGACAACAACAATGACGAAGCAACAAGCGAAAAACAAGAAATCGAAACAAACCAAAGATGAGGGGTTCCTGGGCATTGCCGATTGCAGAAATCAGAGAAAGAAAATTTGTTTTACAAGCCCAATTAATCGGTTAGAAAGATAGGTAATATCGTGAAGAAGAAAACCCATCAGTTTGACATGATTTGGAAGCATAAAACTGGCTACAATTGGAAGGAAAAGTAGCGCTAAACAGTAGCACAGAGGAAAAGAAAGATATGTTCTTCATACCTCAATGGTGATCGAGCAGGCGAGACATGTCGAGAAGATGATGATGAACAAGATTGATGAAGAAAGCTTGTGCAGAATCTCGATGGAACTCAAGGTTTCGTCGATGGAAGTTTTTGGAGAAAAACAACGAAACTCAGAGCAGAAGGAAGGAAGAAGAAAGAAGAAAAGAGAAAGAATGAGTGTTTGAGGAAAAGCGATCGTGGTATCTGATTTGGTGAGAGAAGGGTATAATCGTAACTCCGGCTATAAGATGCCAATCCCATCAATCATTCTACCCATCTAATCGTTCCTCTCATAATTACCCTCTACTCTGCCGGTCAGCGATCTAGACACAGCGGCGAGCGGCAAGCCGACAATGTAATAATTACAAACAATATAATAATAACGCTGAATAACGTTCGAAAGAATACGAGTTATCATCTCGACACGATGTCGACAAGGGTGCTCGTGCAAGCGCACGAGGCTCTAACACGAGTTCGTGCACGCGGCCTCCTCCTCGATTCGACATGTGACCTCCTCATTTCGACACCGAGCCTCCTCATTTCGGCGACTAGTGCGTAGTCTCCTCGGCTCGGCAAGTGACCTCGGCAAGCGATCTTGTACGGGATCTCGACACAAGGTCTTGGTCGAGGTCTCGATCGTCGTCTGTCGATGTCGATCTCGTCCTCGGGTGTTACAATCTCTCCTCTAAAAAAATTTCGTCCTCGAAATTGCAAATAAGATTCTTACCTCGAAAAAGTTGAGTCTTGAGTCTTCATCTTCTCCTCCAGCTCCCAAGTCGTATCTCGTCTTGATCCCACACAACTTTGACAAGTTGAATCTCTTTGTTCATAGCTGTTTGGCTTTAGATCAACGATCCTTCTGGTGATGCTTCAAAAGATAAGTCGTCCTTCAATTGAATCACATCAGGTTCGATGACATGAGAGGGTCGGAAACATACTTCGCAATTGTGAGGCGTGGAAGGCGTCGTGGATGTTCGACAAGAATGGTGGCAAGGCAATCGATATGCCCTTTGGGCCGTCTGACGAAGAATCGGTAAGGTCGATAAATTTAGGGGTAAGTTTCTTGGATTTGATGGCTCGACTGACTCGATGAGTGGGGGTGACTCTAAGAAATACATGTTCTCCTTCCTCGAACTCGAGTGGTCGGCGTCGTTGGTGCGCATAACTCTTACATCGACTTTGAGATGTTAGCATCCGATCTACGATCAAGCGGATCTTCGGTAGTCTCTTTGGATCATATCACGGTCCTCTGACGATTCGCTCGCCGATCTGGTACCAACAAAGAGGCGTCGACATTTACGTCCATCTGGCGCTTCAAAGGTGCCATTCCAATACTCGCATGGGCTGTTGTGTAGGTGAACTCCACCAATGGTAAGGCGTCGTCCCAACTTCCTCGGTGATCTAAGGTACTGCGCTCGTAACAAATCTTCAAGTGATTGGATCGTTCTCTCGGTCGACCGTCGATGCATGGATGATATGCCGAGCTAAGCTGAGCTCGGTTCCCATCGCTCCTTGCAATTCCCTCCAAAAATGAGGCGTGAACCGGATCTCGGTCAAACCACGATCGAAGAGGGTATTCCATGAAGTCGTACTATCTCGCGATGTAGATCTCGGTCGACCTTTCCACGTTGTATGTCGACCTCAGCGGCAAGAAATGGCGATTTGGTCAATCGGTCGACGATCACCCAAATCGAATCATTCTTCTTCTGCGTCTTGGCAAACCTACAGCGAAATCCATGGAAATACTATCCCATTTCCAAGCTGAGTACGTCAGCGATTGTAACAATCCGCGGTCGTTGGTGCTCCACGCCCGGCTTTACGACACGTTAAACACGAGCTACGTGCTCGGCCACTTGCTTCTTCATTCAGGACCACCAAAAATACTTCTTCAAGTCTTGATACATCTTCGTAACTCCTGGATGAATACTAAAGTTGCTCTTATGCGCTTAAATCGAGAATCAACTTTCTCGGCTCGGATACGTTAGATGCATACGCTCGGCCATTGCACCTCAAGATGTCGTCGCTCAGAGCTTGGAATTCTGTCGCCTTCCTTGCGCTATCATTGAGATCTTCTCTTGCGAAGCTCGTCATGAACTTCCGGTCTCGGATCTCGTCCAACAATACATTAGAAATGGTAAGCATACCAAATCTCGGCTTCCGGTGAAACCCGACACTCGACTTCAAGTCTCGGAACTTCTCGAGCATCTCGACTCCTTGATCATCATCGCCGGGGTTAAAAGCGCTCTTCTGCTCAGCGCATGCGCTACTACGTTAGCCTTACAGGGATGGTATTCCAGCGTAAAGTCGTAGTCCTTGAGAAATTACGTCCATCTCTGTTGGCGCATGTTGAGCTCTTTACGGTCGAGCGGTGCTTCAAGCTCTTGTGATGCTGAAAGCAGTAAGAGTGCTCAGTAAAGGTAGTGCCTCCATATCTTCAGCGCAAAAACTCTGCGGCCGGTTCAAGTCGTGAGTAGGGTAGTTCCTCTCGTGAATCTTAAGGTGTCTTGAAGCATCTGCGACCACCTTTCGATGTTGCATCGGCCGCGCATCCCGATCCCTGGTGTGACGCATCACAATACACCTCGAAAGGCTCTTCGGGTTGAGGCAAAATCAGCATGGTATGTCGTCAAAAGCTCCTTCAATCTTTGAAAAGCGGCCGCACTCCTCGGTCTAGGCAAAGGTTGATCCTTCCTCGTCGATCGTGTAAGAGCGCGACAATCTTGAGAAACCTTCAATGAATCTTCGGTAATATCTGCTAAGCCGACAAAACTCGACCTCGTGCTTAGTCTTGGTGTTCCCACGCTAACACCGCCTCAATCTTAGTTGGATCCACGGTATCCCTTCTTTGGAAATCACGTGACCAAGAAAATTCACCTCTTTAAGCCAAAATTCACACTTGACAGGTTGGTATAGAGTTGCTTATCTCGTAATATCTGCGATGCTCGACATAAGTGTTCTTCGTGCTCTTCTCGGTTCCTCGAGTAGATCGATTATGTCGTCGATGAACACTACACAAACTGATCCAAGAGCGAATGGAAAATCCTGTTCATGTAATCCATAAACACGGTGGCGCGATTCGTCACTCCAAGCGGCATCACCAAGTACTCGTAGTGACCGTATCTAGTCCTGAAAGCTGTTTTGGCGACATCTTCCTCCTTCACGCGAATCTGGTGGTAGCGGGCTTCAAGTCTATCTTGGAAAAGATCGCCGCTCCACGAAGTTGATCCATCAAGTCGTCAATGCGTGGTAGCGGATAGCGGTTCTTCACGGTAACCTTGTTGAGCTCGCGGTAATCTACGCGATCTTGATCGTCCATCCTTCTTCTTAACCAACAACACTGGAGCTCCCCACGGTGACACGCTCGGTCGTATGAATTGCCGACTCAAGTGTTCGATCTGGGACTTGATTCTTTCATCTCGGCGGGAGACATCTGTATGGCGCTTTGGAAATCGGTCTGTCCCTGGAATCGGATCGATGGAGAACTTCGACCTCTCGTCTTGGTGGTAACCACAGCGCGTCTTCGGGAAAAGCGTCCTCAAAGTCACACACCAGCTGGAACATTCTTCACGTCGATCTATTGGAAAACTTAGAACTAGCGGATACATGTATTCCTAGTTCCTTCTTTCAAAGAAACTCCAATACGTTCGAGAAAGATAATTGGAGACTCCAAGGTCTGGAAAAATTACAGTTTACTGGGCGCGATCCGAGAGGACATGGTGGTGTGACAACCAATCCATCCCGAGAATGACATCTAGGCCCTTAGAGGCAAACAAACCAAATTGACCACAAACTTTCTACTCTGAATAACCATTACACAATTAAGACATGCGGTGTTTGTGACTAAGGTTTTAGCATTTGGGGTTGTAACTACTAATTTAAGCGATAGCGATCATGATCAAGTTCAAATGGTTCACACAATCGGAAGAAATAAAGGAATGTGTTGCACGAATCAAAAAGAACGGATAAGGATTTACCCTCGATCTCACATTCACCTTGGATAAGATCTTGACTCGATACGCTTCCTCGCCACTCATGCGAGAAAACTACGCCTTTAGCTACTGGCGCTTCCCTTTGGCCGCTACGCAAGCATAGTCGGTTGACTTTGGGTGTAGGACAATCCTTGGCAAAATGCCACGGCTTCTTGCGGTTGAAACACCTCCTCCTTACGAGTCTGATTACTCGCGTAATGTCGGCTTTCCACATCGATAGCAAGTCACCTCGACACGGTCGACCTCCGCTCTTCGCTCCCTGGGTCATCGGACGATCTTGTCCCTGTTATCGTTCCACGAGGTCGGTCGTAAGGCTTCTTACTGCGGTTGTTTTCCTTTACGTGCAAATCTACGCCCGCACTCTGGGGTCTCGCCGTCAGCCCACAAAAGTCTTCTTCTTGTGGCTCCTCACTCCTTCTACCTCGACACATCGATCAATCGGCTCTTGGAGGTTTGGATCTCAGCGACACCAGCGACCACGAATGTCGAATCTCGATCCCGTTGGAATCTCTCACTCGACCATCTGCGGTCAACTCGATCACGGAATGGACTGAAATACCTCGCCAGCGACTCGAACTTGGCGCATACTTGGACCTTTGTCGAGTTGCCTTCTTTGCAATTGAAGAAATTCTTGCTCCTTCTCGGCTCGTGCGATGTCTGGGAAGTACTTGTCCAAGAACCTTTCACGAAAAAGCTCCCGAGGTCATCTCGCGACGTTCCGCTATAAATGTTTGCTTCACTCCTCTCCACGAATACTCTGCGTCTCTAGCGGTAAGTAGGTGGCATAGTCGACCTTCACGTTGTCAGAGACGTGAAGTGCCTCAAAGATCTCCTCGATCTCTTGCATCCAAAGATCGACTTTATCTGGATTTGGCTCACCATAGAACCGGTGGATCATGCTTCCTAAAGTCCGCCAATCCTGCCGCTTGACATTTAGATTACGCTCGTTCTTTGTTCTTTGCAAGTTCTGGCGAGTTAACGGCCGTCTGTTGAGCCATCGCGTTAACTTTGTTGAGTTACAACGGTGATTGTTGAGCCATGGCTGCCGCCATCTCGGTCATAGCTTGAATTGCTCGTTCCATGTCGGCGTTCTCGGTTGCGGTATCGTATTCCTCACGAGGTGGCATTAGATTCCACAAAGTTCAAAACCTGTCGAATCTCACAACAAGGATGTGTTAAAACACACTTTGCTTCAATCAAGAAGCTTGATTCAAACAATTTTTCAAGCAATAAGTGCTTCACTTAATCAAGCGACAATCAACATATTATAACTAGGTACCCAACACACATAACCGACATAGTGACCGGTCAAATCTCTTATGCCGCGGCTCGGTTGAAGCAGAAGCTGCTCACGATACCAACAATGTAACGACGGATTCAGGACCGCTATCGAGCTCGATATCACGAGAGCTCGAGTTCACCGAGCTTCAACAGGAGCTCAACATAAACTGTATGAGATGTGTTTTAAAAGCGAAACTCTTGTGCCTTTTAAAAAATACGATATATTTTTATAAAACCAACTCGTGCACATCGAGTAATTCTGACTTTTGAAACATGGTGCAACTAAGACACAAGACTTAAATTCTAATAAAACATACATGCATAACATACATATATATATCACTCGAAATAATAATGTATACAAAATCTGAGAGTAGCAATGTATAAAGAAAATACACCTAAGGTATGGCGACTTCAAAGAGCAATCATACTGCAGGGTACTTCCGGAACTCCAGTTTGCTCCAAAAGTAAACCGCTTGATCACAGAGCAATAAAACATACGACTGGCCAATCGTCACGACCTCGAACACAAGAAAAACAAAAATACAGTCATCGGAAAAAACAAACATCCAACAACATAATCAATCCACGACAAGTAGAGGTCGTCACTCGGGTCCTCGTCGAGCTCCTCCTCGGCATCATCTCTGTCGAGTTCCTGCGCCCTCGACCTCGCTGGGTAGCAGTCATGGATTGAAGGCACCACGGAAAGGGTCAACTTCTCAACAATTCAAGATAAGCTCGACATAAAAGATATAAGCAAGCAGTAAAGTATAACATTCACCGGCGTGACTCGACCATCTCACTCTAGACTCGACACAACTCGCAATCCATTTTCTCTCGACTCGACAATTTTCCGGAATGCACCGCCCGTCTGGTATGTCGGAAAAGTCCAGAAAGCCTTGGGATCCTCGCTCTCCCTAGACCGATCGGCTCGGGTCCCGTAAGCGTGGCGGCGTCTAGTCAATCTCCAGTAAACAAGGGGACCTAGCACCCTTAGTTATCAGGGTCCGCGGCTCAAAGCGTCATACGACTCACCTAGCTCGCTCACTCGATGAACAATTAAGCGCATCACGATATTCAAAGAGTTAAACACAAGATATTCAACCGCATGTCAAATAAAAAGAGCAAGCTCGACATGAAGAAGCGCAATTCAACATGCGATTACACCATTCACAACATATATCCAATCACATATTAAATCCATGCAAAAACCCAATCATATCACAACATATTAAGCTCGACACATACACAATAACATAAACACGTAGAATATGAAGTGCCACTTACGCTAGCATACTATGAAAGTATTAATGTGAAGCCGCTACCAGAACTCAAGTTAATCTTTGCTCGACAGCGACCTCGACACGGTTTGTCTTCAAATGAGGCTCGACAACGACTTCTCTTACTCGATCTCGACACGGCTGTCTTCAACGAGCTCGACAACGACCGACCGCGTCGTCCTCAATCGACCTCGACACGTACACTTCTCGATCGACCTCGACACGTCACGATTCTCGATCTGGATTCCATTGCTTCCACGTCCTTGGATTCGCTTTCGTTACACCTCGATTAAAATCACACGATCTCGGAATCGGACTTCCTAAAACAAACACAACTGATTCGATCTATGGGTTCTAATACACTTAGCTCTCTTCCCAAACTTAACCACAACCCGGAAAATATAAAAACTCAAGAAGCTGAAATATATTTTTCCTCTAACACAAAGTTAGGGTTTTGATCAAAGTTCATGAAAAAGGTTATCGATGCTTCAGCGGATAGATCGACAACAACAACAAACGAAGCAACAAGCGAAAAACAAGAAATCGAAACAAACCAAAAATGAAGGGTTTACGGGCATTGCCGATTGCGAGAAATCGAGAGAAAGAAATTTGTTTTACAAGCCCAAATAATCGGTTAGAAAGATAGGTAATATCGTGAAGAAGAAAACCCATCGATTTGACATGATTTGGAAGTATAAAGCGGCTAAAAATGGAAGGAAAAAGTAAGCGCTAACTTGAGTACGAGAGGAAAAGAAAGATGCATTCTTCATACCTCAATGGTGGTCGGCGGTGAGATATGTCGAGAAGATGATGAGGAACAAGGTTGATGAAGAAAGCATGCGAATCTCGATGGAACTCAAGGTTTCTTGATGGAAGTTTTGGAGAAAAACAAGCGAAACTTCGAGGCGAGAAGGAAGGAAGAAGAAAGAAGAAAAGAGAAAGAATGAGTGTTTGAGGAAAAACCGATCGTGGTATCTGGTGGTGAGAGAAGGGGTATAATCGTAACTCGGCTATAAGATGCCAATCCCATCAATCATTCTACCCATCTAATCGTTCCTCTCATAATTACCTCTACTCTGTCGGTCAACGATCTAGACGCAGCGGCGAGCGGCAAGCCGAGCAATGTAATTATTACAAACAATATAATAATAACGGCTGAATAACGTTGAAAGAATCACGAGTTATCATCTCGACACGATGTCGACAGGGTGCTCGTGCAAGCGCTCAAGGCTCTAACACGAGTTCGTGCCGCGCGGCCTCCTCGATTCGACATGCGACCTCCTCATTTCGACACGAGCCTCCTCATTTCGGCTGAAATTAGTGCACGCGATCTCCTCATTTCGGCCAAGTGACCTCGTGAAAAGCGATCTTGGCACGGGATCTCGACACAAGGTCTTGGTCGAGGTCCCGATCGTCGTCCTAATACGATGTCGATCTCGTCCTCGGGTGTTACAATCTCTCCTCTAAAAAAAAATCGTCCTCGAAATTGCAAATAAGATTCTTACCTCGGAAAAGTTCGAGTCTTGAAGTCTTCATCTTCTCCTCCGGCTCCCAAGTCGTATCTCCGTCTTACGATCCCACACACTTTGACAAGTTGAATCTCTTTGTTCATAGCTGTTTGGCTTTAGATCAACGATCCTGGCCGTGATGCTTCAAAGATAAGTCGTCCTTCGGTTGAATCACATCAGGTTCGATGACATGAGAGGGTCGGAAACATACTTCCGCAATTGTGAGGCGTGGAAGGCGTCGTGGATGTTCGACAAGAATGGTGGCAAGGCAATACGATATGCCCTTTGGGCCGTCTGACGAAGAATGCGTAAGGTCCAATAAATTTAGGGGTAAGTTTCTTGGATTTGATCGCTCGACCAACTCGATGGTGGGGTGACTCTAAGAAATACATGTTCTCCTTCCTCGAACTCGAGTGGTCGGCGTCGTTGGTGCGCATAACTCTTACATCGACTTTGAGATGTTCGCATCCGATCTACGATCAAGCGGATCTTCTCGGTAGTCCGCTGGATCATATCGGTCCTCTGACGATTCGCTCGCCGTCCTGGTACCAACAAAGAGGCGTCGACATTTACGTCCATCTGGTAGCTTCAAAGGTGCCATTCCAATACTCGCATGGAAAAGCGTTATTGTAGGTGAACTCCACCAATGGTAAGGCGTCGTCTGACTTCCTCGGTGATCTAAGGTACACGCTCGCAACAAATCTTCAAGTGATTGGATCGTTACGTCGGTCGGCCGTCGATGCTGTGGATGATATGCCGAGCTAAGCACGAGCTCGGTTCCCATCGCTCCTTGCAATTCCTCCAAAAATGAGGCGTGAACTTCGGATCTCGGTCAAACACGATCGAAGAGGGTATTCCATGAAGTCGTACTATCTCCGCGATGTAGATCTCGGTCGACCTTTCCACGTTGTATGTCGACCTCCTTTGGCAAGAAATGAGCGATTTGGTCGATCGGTCGACGATCACCCAAATCGAATCATTCTTCTTCTGCGTCTTGGCAAACCTACAGCGAAATCCATGGAAATACTATCCCATTTCCAAACCAGTGCGTCAGCGATTGTAACATTCCGCGGTCGTTGGTGCTCCACGCCGCTTTACGACCGCGTTAAACACGAAGCTACGTGCTCGGCCACTTGCTTCTTCATTAGGACCACCAAAAATACTTCTTGAAGTCTTGATACATCTTCGTAACTCCTGGATGAATACTAAAGTTGCTCTTATGCGGCAAATCGAGAATCAACTTTCTCGGCTCGGATCGTTAGATGCGCACACTCGGCCATTGCACCTCAAGATGTCGTCCGCTCCGACTTGGGTCTGTCGCCTTCCTTGTGCTATCAGTGAATCTTCTCTTGCGAGCTCGTCATGAACTTACTTGGTCTCGGATCTCGTCCAACAATCTGTTAGAAATGGTAAGCATACCAAATCTCGACTTCCGGTGAAACTTGACACTCAACTTCAAGTCTCGGAACTTCTCGAGCATCTCGACTCCTTGATCATCATCGCCCAGGTTTAAGCGCTCTTCTGCTTTCAGCGCATGCGCTACTCGTTAGCCTTACGGGATGGTATTCCAGCGTAAAGTCGTAGTCCTTGAGAAATTACGTCCATCTACGTTGACGCATGTTGAGCTCTTTCTGGTCGAGCAGTGCTTCAAGCTCTTGTGATCGTTGAAAGCGATAGAGTGCTCAGTAAAGGTAGTGCCTCCATATCTTCAACGCCAAAAACTCTGCTGCCCGGTTCAAGTCGTGAGTAGGGTAGTTCCTCTCGTGAATCTTAAGTCTTGAAGCATCTGCGACCACCTTCCGATGTTGCATCGGCCACGCATCCCAATCCCTGGTGTGACGCATCACAATACACCTCGAAAGGCTCTTCGGGTTGAGGCAAAATCGGCCAGCGTCGTCAAAAGCTCCTTCAATCTTTGGCCCGGCCGCTCCTCGGTCCAGGCAAAAGGTTGATCCTTCCTCGTCGATCGTAAGAGGCGCGACAATCTTCGAGAAACCTTCAATGAATCTTCGGTAATATCCTCGCTAAGCGACAAAACTCGACCTCGGTAGTCTTCTTGGTGTTCCCACGCTAACACCGCCTCGATCTTAGTTGGATCCACGACTATCCGCTTCTTTGGAAATCACGTGACCAAGAAAATTCACCTCTTGAAGCCAAAATTCACACTTGACGAGGTTGGCATAGAGTTGCTTATCTCGTAATATCTGCGATGCTCGATATAAGTGTTACTGCGTGCTCTTCTCGGTTCCTCGAGTAGATCGATATGTCGTCGATGAACACTACAACAAAGCTGATCCAAGAGCGAATGGAAAATCCTGTTCATGTAATCCATAAACACACGGTGGCGCATTAAATCGCTCCAAGCGGCATCACCAAGTACTCGTAGTGACCGTATCTAGTCTGAAAATTTGTTTTGGCGACATCTTCCTCCTTCCGCGCGAATCGGTGGTAGCGGAGCTTCAAGTCTATCTTGGAAAAGATCGCCGCTCCACGAAGTTGATCCATCAAGTCGTCAATACGTGGTAACGGATAACGGTTCTTCCACGGTAACCTTGTTGAGCTCGCGGTAATCTACGTCTGATCTTGATCGTCCATCCTTCTTCTTAACCAACAACTTTGGAGCTCCCCACGGTGACACGGCTCGGTCGTATGAATTGCTTCGACTCCAAGTGTTCGATCTGGGACTTGAGTTCTTTCATCTCGGCGGGAGACATCACGTATGGCGCTTTGAAATCGGTCCTGTCCCTGGAATCGGTCGATGGAGAACTTCGACCTCTCGTCTTGGTGGTAACCCTGGCGCGTCTTCGGAAAACGTCCTCAAAGTCACACACCTGCTGGAACATTCTTCACGTCGATCTGCTGGAAAACTTAGGAACTAGCGGATACATGTATTCCTAGTTCCTTCTTTCAAAGAAACTCCAATACGTTCGTGAGAAAGATAATTGGAGACTCAAGGTGCGGAAAAATTACGGTTTCACGGGCACGCAGTCCAGGAGGACATGGTGGTGTAATGACCAATCCATCAGAGAATGACATCTAGGCCACTTAAGTGGCAAACAAACCAAATTGACCACAAACTTTCTACTCTGAATAACCACTACACAATTAAGACATGCGGTGTTTGTGACTAAGCTTTTAGCGGTTGGGGTTGTAACTACTAATTTAAGCGGTAAAGCGATCACGATCAAGTTCAAATGGTTCACACAATCGGAAGAAATAAAGGAATGTGTTGCACGAATCAAAAAGAACGGATAAGGATTTACCCTCGATCTCACATTCACCTTGGATAAGATCTTGACTCGATGCGCTTCCTCGCCACTCATGCGAGAAAACTACGCCTTTAGCTACTGGCGCTTCCACTTTGGCCCTTGCCGCATAAGCATAGTCGGTTGACTTTGGGTGTAGGACAATCCTTGGCAAAATGCCCTGGCTTCTTGCGGTTGAAACACACCTCCTCCTTTTGAGTCTGATTACTCGCATAATGTCGGCTTTCCACATCGATAGCAAGTCACCTCGACCGGTCGACCTCCGCTCCTCGCTCCCTGGGTCATCGGACGATCTGTCCCTGTTGTCGTTCCACGAGGTCGGTCGTAAGGCTTCTTCTGCGGTTGTTTTCCTTTACGTGCAAATCTGCCCCGCACTCACGGGAGTCTCACAGTCCGCCCTAGCAGTCTTCTTCTTGTGGCTCCTCACTCCTTCTACCTCGACACATCGATCGATCGACTCTTGGAGGTTTGGATCCTCAGCGACACCCGACTTACGAATGTCGAATCTCGATCCCAGTTGGAATCTCTCACTCGACCATCTCTGGTCAACTCGATCACGCGGAATGGGTGAAATACCTCGCATAGCGACTTCGAACTTGGCTGCATACTCGGACCTTTGTCGAGTTGCCTTCTTTACAATTGAAGAAATTCTTGCTCCTTCTCGGCTCGTGCGATGTCTGGAAGTACTTGTCCAAGAACCTTTCACGAAAAAGCTCCCGAGGTCATCTCGCGACGTTCGCTATAAATGTTTGCTTCACTCCTCTCCACCAATACTCTGCGTCTCCTAGCGATGAAGTAGGTGGCATAGTCGACCTTCACGTTGTCAGAGACGTGAAGTGCCTCAAAGATCTTCTCGATCTCTTGCATCCAAAGATCGACTTTATGCGGATTTGGCTCACCATAGAACCGGTGGATCATGCTTCCTAAAGTGCGCGAATCCTCTCGCTTGACATTTCGTTACGCTCGTTCTTTGTTGCTTTGCAAGTTCTGGCGAGTTAGCATTGCCGTCTGTTGAGCCATCGCGTTAACTGTTGAGTTGCGGCGGTGATTGTTGAGCCATGGCTGCCGCCATCTCGGTCATAGCTTGAATTGCTCGTTCCATGTCGGCGTTCTCGGTTGCATTGTCGTATTCCTCTGAGGTGGCATTAGATTCCACAAAGTTCAAAACCACTGTCGAATCTCACAACAAGGATGTGTTAAAACACCTTTGCTTCAATCAAAGCAGTTCAAACAATTTTTCAAGCAATAAGTGCTTCACTTAATCAAGCGACAATCAACATATTACAACTAGGTACCCAGCACACATAACCCGACATAGTGACCGGTCCAAATCTCCTATGCACGGCTCGGTCGAGCCAGAGCTGCTCGATACCAACAATGTAACGACCGTTTAGGACCGCTCTGAGCTCAATATACCGAGCTCGAGTTCTGAAACTCAACACACCGAGCTCAACATAAACCTGTATGAGATGTGTTTTAAAGCGAAACTCTTGTGCCTTTTAAAAAATACGATATATTTTTTATAAAACCAACTCGTGCACATCGAGTAATTCTGACTTTTGAAACATGGTGCAACTAAGACACAAGACTTAAATTCTAATAAAACATACATGCATAACATACATATATATATCACTCGAAATAATAATGTATACAAAATCTGAGTAGCAATATATAAAGAAAATACACCTAAGGTATGGCGACTTCAAAAGAGCAATCATACCTGGGTACTTCCAGAACTCCCACGCATTTGCTCCAAAAGTAAACCGCTTGATCTACCTGTAGCAATAAAGCGTGCCGGCCCAAACTGGTCACGACCTCGAACACAAGAAAAACAAAGTACAGTCATCAGAAAAACAGACATCCAACAACATAATCAATCACGACAAGTAGAGGTCGTCACTCGGGTCCTCGTCGAGCTCCTCCTCGGCATCATCTACTGTCGAGTTCCCTCCGCCCTCGACCTCGCCTGGGTAACCGTCATGGATTGAAGGCACCACGGGAAAGGGTCAACTTCTCAACAATTCAAGATAAGCTCGACATAAAAGATATAAGCAAGCGATGAAGTATAACATTCACCAGCGTGACTCGACCATCTCACTCTAGACTCGACACAACTGACTCGCAATCCATTTTCTCTCGACTCGACAATTTTTAGAATGCACCGCGCCGTCTGGTATGTCGGAAAGTCCAGCGAAGCCTTGGGATCCTCGCTCTCCCTAGGACGATCGGCTCGGGTCCCATAGCGTGGTGGCGTCTAGTCGATCTCCGTAAACAAAGGGACCTAGCACCCTTAGTTATCAGGGTCACGGCTCAAAAGCGTCATCTGACTCACCTGGCTCGCTCACTCGATGAACAATTCGCCGCATACGATATTCAAAGAGTTAAACACAAGATATTCAACCGCATGTCAAATAAAAAGAGCAAGCTCGACATGAAGAAACGCAATTCAACATGCAGTATGTAACGACCCGTTTCCGGACCGCTACCGAGCTCAATATACCGAGCTCGAGTTACCGAGCTCAACACATCGAGCTCAACATAAACCTGTATGAGATGTGTTTTAAAAACGAAACTCTTGTGCCTTTTAAAAAATACGATATATTTTTTTTATAAAACTGACTTCGTGCACATCGAGTAATTCTGACTTTTGAAACATGGTGCAACTAAGACACAAGACTTAAATTCTAATAAAACATACATGCATAACATACATATATATATCACTCGAAATAATAATGTATACAAAAATACTGAGTAGCAATGTATAAAGAAAATACACCTAAGGTATGGCGACTTGAAAAGCAATCATACCTGGGTACTTGCCAGAACTCCCAGGGGGCTGCTCCAAAAGTAAACTTGATCTACCTGTAGCAATAAAGCGTGCGGCCCAAACTGGTCACGACCTCGAACACAAGAAAAACAAAAATGCAGTCATCGAAAAACAAACATCCAACAACATAATCAATCACGACAAGTAGAGGTCGTCACTCGGGTCCTCGTCGAGCTCCTCCTTGGCATCATCTCTTGTCGAGTTCCTGCGCCCTCGACCTCGCTGGGTAACAGTCATGGATTGAAGGCACCACGGGAAAGGTCAACTTCTCAACAATTCAAGATAAGCTCGACATAAAAGATATAAGCAAGCGGTAAAGTATAACATTCACCGGCGTGACTCGACCATCTCACTCTAGACTCGACCTGACTCGCAATCCATTTTCTCTCGACTCGACAATTTTTCGGAATGCACACGCCGTCTGGTATGTCGGAAAGTCCAGCCGAAGCCTTGGGATCCTCGCTCTCCCTAGGGCGATCAACTCGGGTCCCATAGCGTGGCGGCGTCTAGTCGATCTCCCAGTAAACAAAGGGGACCTAGCACCCTTAGTTATCCGGGTCACGGCTCAAGCGTCATACGACTCACCTAGCTCGCTCACTCGATGAACAATTAAGCCACATACGATATTCAAAGAGTTAAACACAAGATATTCAACCGCATGTCAAATAAAAAGAGCAAGCTCGACATGAAGAAGCATAATTCAACATGCGATACACCATTCACAACATATATTCAATCACATATTAAATACATGCAAAAACCCAGTCATATCACCACATAATAAGCTCGACACATACACAATGACAGAAACACGTAGAAAATGAAGTGCCGCTTACGCTAGCATACTATGAAAGTATTAATGTGAAGCGCCACTTACCAGAACTCAAGTTAATCTTTGCTCGACCACGACCTCGACACAGCTGTCTTCAAATGAGCTCGACAACGACTTCTCTTACTCGATCTCGACACGGCTGTCTTCAACGAGCTCGACACGTACGCTTCTCAGTCGACCTCGACACATACAGTTCTCGATCTGGATTCCGCTGCTTCCCCGTCCTTGGATTCGCTTTCATTACACCTCGATTAGAAATCACCACGATCTCGGAATCGGACTTCCTAAAACAAACACAACTTCGATTCGATCTATGGGTTCTAATACACTTAGCTCTCTTCCCAAACTTAACCACAACCCAGAAAATATAAAAACTCAAGAAGCTGAAATGTATTTTCCTCTAACACAAAGTTAGGGTTTTGATCAAAAGTTCATGAAAAAGGTTATCGATGCTTCAGCGGATAGATCGACAACAACAATGACGAAGCAACAAGCGAAAAACAAGAAATCGAAACAAACCAAAAATGAAGGGTTTACGGGCATTGCCGATTGCGAGAAATCGAGAGAAAGAAATTTGTTTTACAAGCCCAAATAATCGGTTAGAAAGATAGGTAATATCGTGAAGAAGAAAACCCATCGATTTGACATGATTTGGAAGTATAAAGCGGCTAAAAATGGAAGGAAAAAGTAGCGCTAAGCGAGTACGGAGGAAAAGAAAGATCTGTTCTTCATACCTCAATGGTGGTCGGCGGGCGAGATATGTCGAGAAGATGATGAGGAACAAGGTTGATGAAGAAAGCTTGCGAGAATCTCGATGGAACTCATGGTTTCTTCGATGGAAGTTTTGGAGAAAAACAGCGAAACTTCGAGCGAGAAGGAAGGAAGAAGAAAGAAGAAAGAGAAAGAATGAGTGTTTGAGGAAAAACCGATCGTGGTATACGATTTGGTGAGAGAAGGGTATAATCGTAACTCCAGCTATAAGATGCCAATCCCATCAATCATTCTACCCGTCTAATCGTTCCCCTCATAATTACCCTCTACTCTGTCGGTCAACGATCTAGACACGCTGACGAGCGGCAAGCCGACAATGTAATTATTACAAACAATATAATAATAACGCTGAATAACGTTCGAAAGAATACGAGTTATCATCTCGACACGATGTCGACAAGGGTGCTCGTGCAAGCGCACAAGGCTCTAACACGAGTTCGTGCACGCGGCCTCCTCAGTTCGACATGCGACCTCCTCAGCTCGACACCCGACCTCCTCAGCTCAGCAGCTAGTGCACGCAGTCTCCTCAGCTCGGCAAGTGACCTCGGCAAACGATCTTGGCACGGGATCTCGACACAAGGTCTTGGTCGAGGTCCCGATACGTCGTCCTAATACGATGTCGATCTCGTCCTCAGGTGTTACAATCTCTCCCTCTAAAAAAAAAATCGTCCTCGAAATTGCAAATAAGATTCTTACCTCGGAAAAGTTCAGTCTTGAGTCTTCATCTTCTCCTCCGGCTCCCAAGTCGTATCTCCCGTCTTGATCCCACACAACTTTGACAAGTTGAATCTCTTTGTTCATATTTGTTTGGCTTTCAGATCAGCGATCCTTGCTGGTGATGCTTCAAAGATAAGTCGTCCTTGGTTGAATCACATCAGGTTCGATGACATGAGAGGGTCGGAAACATACTTCATGATTGTGAGGCGTGGAAGGCGTCGTGGATGTTCGACAAGAATGGTGGCAAGGCAATCTGATATGCCACTTGGGTGATACAACGAAGAATCTGGTAAGGTCCAATAAATTTAGGGGTAAGTTTCTTGGATTTGATCGCTCGACCAACTCGATGAGTGGGGTGACTCTAAGAAATACATGTTCTCCTTCCTCGAACTCGAGTGGTCGGCGTCGTTAGTGCGCATAACTCTTACATCGACTTTGAGATGTTCGCATCCGATCTCACGATCAAGCGGATCTTCTCGGTAGTCTATTTGGATCATATACGGTCCTCTGACGATTCGCTCGGCCGAATCTGGTACCAACAAAGAGGCGTCGACATTTACGTCCATCTGGCGCTTCAAAGGTGCCATTCCAATACTCGCATGGAAGCTATTGTGTAGGTGAACTCCACCAATGGTAAGGCGTCGTCCCAACTTCCTCGGTGATCTAAGGTACACGCTCGCAACAAATCTTCAAGTGATTGGATCGTTCTCTCGGTCGACCGTCGATGCGTGGATGATATGCCGAGCTAAGCACGAGCTCGGTTCCCATCGCTCCTTGCAATTCCCTCCAAAAATGAGGCGTGAACCGGATCTCGGTCGACACGATCGAAGAGGTATTCCATGAAGTCATACTATCTCGCGATGTAGATCTCGGTCGGCCTTTCCACGTTGTATGTCGACCTCCTTTGGCAAGAAATGAGAAGATTTGGTCGATCGGTCGACGATCACCCAAATCGAATCATTCTTCTTCTGCGTCTTCGGCAAACCTACAGCGAAATCCATGGAAATACTATCCCATTTCCAAACTGGTACGTCAGCGATTGTAACATTCCGCAGGTCGTTGGTGCTCCACGCCGGCTTCGACACGTTAAACACGAAGCTACGTGCTCGACCACTTGCTTCTTCATTCAGGACCACCAAAAATACTTCTTCAAGTCTTGATACATCTTACGTAACTCCTGGATGAATACTAAAGTTGCTCTTATGCGCGCCGTCGAGAATCAACTTTCGGCTCGGATCGTTAGATGCGCACGCTCGGCCATTGCACCTCAAGATGTCGTCCGCTCAGGCTTGGAATGCATCGCCTTCCACTTGCGCTATCAGCTGAATCTTCTCTTGCGAAGCTCGTCATGAACTTCTTTGGTCTCGGATCTCGTCCAACAATGCATTAGAAATGGTAAGCATACCAAATCTCGGCTTCCCGGTGAAACTTGACACTCGACTTCAAGTCTCGGAACTTCTCGAGCATCTCCAACTCCTTGATCATCATCGCCGAGGTTAAGCGCTCTTCTGCTCAGCGCATGCGCTACTACGTTAGCCTTACAGGGATGGTATTCCAGCGTAAAGTCGTAGTCCTTGAGAAATTACGTCCATCTCTGTTGGCGCATGTTGAGCTCTTTACTGGTCGAGCAGTGCTTCAAGCTCTTGTGATCGTTGAAAGCGGTAAGAGTGCTCCGTAAAGGTAGTGCCTCCATATCTTCAGCGCCAAAAACTCTGCTTTGCCGGTTCAAGTCGTGAGTAGGGTAGTTCCTCTCGTGAATCTTAAAATTTGTCTTGAAGCATCTGCGACCACCTTAGATGTTGCATCGACGCATCCCGATCCCTGGTGTGACGCATCCTGATACACCTCGAAAGGCTCTTCGGGTTGAGGCAAAATCAGCCTTTGGCGCTGTCGTCAAAAGCTCCTTCAATCTTTGAAACTCGGCTTCGCACTCCTGCGTCCAGGCAAAAGGTTGATCCTTCCTCGTCGATCGTGTAAGGCGCGACAATCTTCGAGAAACCTTCAATGAATCTTCGGTAATATCTGCTAAGCGACAAAACTCGACCTCGTAGCTTAGTCTTGGTGTTCCCACGCTAACACCGCCTCAATCTTAGTTGGATCCACGGTATCCCTTCTTTGGAAATCACGTGACCAAGAAAATTCACCTCTTCAAGCCAAAATTCACACTTGACGGGTTGGCATAGAGTTGCTTATCTCGTAATATCTGCGATTACTCGATATAAGTGTTCTGCGTGCTCTTCTCGGTTCCTCGAGTAGATCGGTATGTCGTCGATGAACACTACAACAAAGCTGATCCAAGAGCGAATGGAAAATCTGTTCATGTAATCCATAAACACGGTGGCGCGTTCGTCACTCAAGCGGCATCACCAAGTACTCGTAGTGACCGTATCTAGTCCTGAAAGCTGTTTTGGCGACATCTTCCTCCTTCACGCGAATCTGGTGGTAGCCCGACTTCAAGTCTATCTTGGAAAAGATCGCCGCTCCACGAAGTTGATCCATCAAGTCGTCAATACGTGGTAACGGATAACGGTTCTTCACAGTAACCTTGTTGAGCTCGCGGTAATCTACGCACAGTCTTGATCGTCCATCCTTCTTCTTAACCAACAACACTGGAGCTCCCCACGGTGACACGCTCGGTCGTATGAATTGCTTCGACTCCAAGTGTTCGATCTGGGACTTCAGTTCTTTCATCTCGGCAGGAGACATCCTGTATGGCGCTTTGGAAATCGGTCCTGTCCCTGGAATCAGGTCGATGGAGAACTCGACCTCTCGTACTGGTGGTAACCGCGCGTCTTCGGGAAAAGCGTCCTCAAAGTCACACTGCTGCAACATTCTTCACGTGGATCTGCTGGAAAACTTCCGAACTAGCCAGATACATGTATTCCCTAGTTCCTTCTTTCAAAGAAACTCCAATACGTTCGGCAGAAAGATAATTGGAGACTCCAAGGTCTGGAAAAATTACAGTTTTACGGGCACAGTCCAGGAGGACATGGTGGTGTGACAACCAATCCATCCCGAGAATGACATCTAGGCCCTTAAGTGGCAAACAAACCAAATTGACCACAAACTTTCTACTCTGAATAACCACTACACAATTAAGACATGCAGTGTTTGTGACTAAGCTTTTAGCAGCTGGGGTTGTAACTACTAATTTAAACGGTAAAGCAGTCACAGTCAAGTTCAAATGGTTCACACAATCAGAAGAAATAAAGGAATGTGTTGCACCCGAATCAAAAAGAACGGATAAGGATTTACCCTCGATCTCACATTCACCTTGGATAAGATCTTGACTCGATCGCTTCCTCGCCACTCATGCAGAAAACTACGCCTTTAGCTACCTGACGCTTCCCTTTGGCCGCTACTTAAGCATAGTCGGTTCGACTTTGGGTATGGGACAATCCTTGGCAAAATGCCCTGGCTTCTTACAGTTGAAACACACCTCCTCCTTTTGAGTACAGTTACTCGCGTAATGTCCCGGCTTTCCACATCGATAGCAAGTCACCTCAGCACCGGTCTGACCTCCACTCCTCGCTCCCTGGGTCATCGGACGATCTTGTCCCTGTTGTCGTTCCACGAGGTCGGTCGTAAGGCTTCTTCTGCGGTTGTTTTCCTTTACGTGCAAATCTACGCCCGCACTCACGGGGTCTCACGGTCCGCCCTAGCAGTCTTCTTCTTGTGGCTCCTCACTCCTTCTACCTCGACACATCGATCAATCGGCTCTTTGAGGTTTGGATCCTCAGCGACACCAGCGACTTACGAATGTCGAATCTCAATCCCCGTTGGAATCTCTCACTCAACCATCTCTGGTCAACTCGATCACGGAATGGACTGAAATACCTCGCAAGCGACTCGAACTTGGTTGCATACTCGGACACTGTCGAGTTGCCTTGCTGCAATTGACGAAATTCTTGCTCCTTCTCGGCTCGTGCAGTATCTGGGAAGTACTTGTCCAAGAACCTTTCACGAAAAAGCTCCCAGGTCATCTCGCGACGTTCCGCTATAAATGTTTGCTTCACTCCTCTCCACCAATACTCTGCGTCTCCTAGCAGTAAGTAGGTGGCATAGTCGACCTTCACGTTGTCAGAGACGTGAAGTGCCTCAAAGATCTTCTCGATCTCTTGCATCCAAAGATCGACTTTATCTGGATTTGGCTCACCATAGAACCGATTGGATCATGCTTCCTAAAGTCCGCGATCCTCTCGCTTGACATTTCATTACGCTCGTTCTTTGTTCTTTGCAAGTTCTGCTGAGTTAACATGCCGTCTGTTGAGCCATCGCGTTAACTGTTGAGTTCTGTGGTGATTGTTGAGCCATGGCTGCCGCCATCTCGGTCATAGCTTGAATTTCGTTCCATGTCGGCGTTCTCGGTTGCGGTAATCGTATTCCTACGAGGTGGCATTAGATTCCACAAAGTTCAAAACCTGTCGAATCTCACAACAAGGATGTGTTAAAACACCTTTGCTTCAATCAAGAAACAGTTCAAACAATTTTTCAAGCAATAAGTGCTTCACTTAATCAAACAACAATCAACATATTACAACTAGGAACCCAACACACATAACGAGCATAGTGACCGGTCAAATCTCCTATGCACGGCTCGGTCGAGCCAAGCGCTCGATACCAACAATGTAACGACCGTTTGGGACCGCTACTGAGCTTAATATACCGAGAGCTCGAGTTACTGAGCTCAACACACCGAGCTCAACATAAACCTGTATGAGATGTGTTTTAAAAGCGAAACTCTTGTGCCTTTTAAAAATACGATATATTTTTTATAAAACCAACTCGTGCACATCGAGTAATTCTGACTTTTGAAACATGGTGTAACCAAGACACAAGTCTTAAATTCTAATAACACATACATGCATAACATACATATATATATCACTCGAAATAATAATGTATACAAAATACTGAGTAGCAATGTATAAAGAAAATACACCTAAGGTATGGCGACTTCAAGAGCAATCATACCACTGGGTACTTCCTGGCAGAACTCCCACGCAGGGCTGCTCCAAAAGTAAACCGCTTGATCTACCTGTAGCAATAAAACATACGACCCAAACTGGTCACGACCTCGAACACAAGAAAAACAAAGTACAGTCATCAGAAAAACAAACATCCAACAACATAATCAATCACGACAAGTAGAGGTCGTCACTCGGGTCCTCGTCGAGCTCCTCCTCGGCATCATCTACTGTCGAGTTCCCTGCGCCCTCGACCTCGCCTGGGTAACCGTCATGGATTGAAGGCACCACGGGAAAGGGTCAACTTCTCAACAATTCAAGATAAGCTCGACATAAAAGATATAAGCAAACAGTAAAGTATAACATTCACCGACGTGACTCGACCATCTCACTCTAACTCGACACAACTCGCAAATCCATTTTCTCTCGACTCGACAATTTTTCCGGAATGCACACGCCGTACCGTATGTCGGAAAGTCCAGCCGAAGCCTTGGGATCCTCGCTCTCCCTAGGACAGTCAACTCAGGTCCCATAGCGTGGCGACGTCTAGTCAATCTCCCGTAAACAAAAGGGGACCTAGCACCCTTAGTTATCCGGGTCACGGCTCAAAAACGTCATACGACTCACCTAGCTCGCTCACTCGATGAACAATTCGCCGCATACGATATTCAAAGAGTTAAACACAAGATATTCAACCGCATCTGAAATAAAAGAGCAAGCTCGACATGAAGAAACGCCAATTCAACATACGATACACCATTCACAACATATATTCAATCACATATTAAATACATGCAAAACCCAATCATATCACAACATATTAAGCTCGACACATACACAATAACATAAACACGTAGAATATGAAGTGCCGCCTTATGCTAGCATACTATGAAAGTATTAATGTGAAGCGCCGCTACAGAACTCCAAGTTAATCTTTGCTCGACAACGACCTCGACACGGTTGTCTTCAAATGAGCTCGACAGCGACTTCTCTTTTCGATCTCGACACGGCTGTCTTCAACGAGCTCGACCGCGTACACTTCTCGATCGACCTCGACACGCGTCTGATTCTCGATCTGGATTATTGCTTCCACGTCCTTGGATTCGCTTTCCGTACACCTCGAGTCGGAAATCACACGATCTCGGGAATCGGACTTCCTAAAACAAACACAACTTCGATTCGATCTATGGGTTCTAATACACTTAGCTCTCTTCCCAAACTTAACCACAACCCAGAAAATATAAAAACTCAAGAACTGAAATATATTTTTCCTCTAACACAAAGTTAGGGTTTTCGATCAAAAGTTCATGAAAAAGGTTATCTGATGCTTCAACAGATAGATCGACAACAACAACAACCAGAAGCAACAAACGAAAAACAAGAAATCGAAACAAACCAAAAATGAAGGGTTTCTGGGCATTGCCGATTGCAGAAATCAGAGAAAGAAATTTGTTTTACAAGCCCAAATAATCGGTTAGAAAGATAGGTAATATCGTGAAGAAGAAAACCCATCAGTTTGACATGATTTGGAAGTATAAAACTGGCTAAAAATGGAAGGAAAAAGTAGCGCTAAACAGTAGCACAGAGGAAAAGAAAGATCTGTTCTTCATACCTCAATGGTGGTCGAGCAGGCGAGATATGTCGAGAAGATGATGAGGAACAAGGTTGATGAAGAAAGCTTGTGCAGAATCTCGATGGAACTCAAGGTTTCTTCGATGGAAGTTTTTGGAGAAAAACAACGAAACTCAGAGCAGAAGGAAGGAAGAAGAAAGAAGAAAAGAGAAAGAATGAGTGTTTGAGGAAAAACCGATCGTGGTATACAGCTGGTGAGAGAAGGGGTATAATCGTAACTCCAGCTATAAGATGCCAATCCCATCAATCATTCTACCCATCTAATCGTTCCTCTCATAATTACCCTCTACTCTGTCGGTCAACGATCTAGACACGCGACGAGAACGGCAAGCCGACAATGTAATTATTACAAACAATATAATAATAACGCTGAATAACGTTCGAAAGAATACGAGTTATCATCTCGACACGATGTCGACAAGGGTGCTCGTGCAAGCGCACAAGGCTCTAACACGAGTTCGTGCACGCGGCCTCCTCAGTTCGACATGCGACCTCCTCATTTCGACACGAGCCTCCTCATTTCGGCTAGTGCCGCGCTTGATCTCCTCAGCTCGGCAAGTGACCTCGGCAAACGATCTTGGCACGGGATCTCGACACAAGGTCTTGGTCGAGGTCCCGATACGTCGTCCTAATACGATGTCGATCTCGTCCTCAGGTGTTACACAGTACACCATTCACAACATATATTCAATCACATATTAAATACATGCAAAAACCCAATCATATCACAACATATGAAGCTCGACACATACACAATAACATAAACACGTAGAATATGAAGTGCCCTTACGCTAGCATACTATGAAAGTATTAATGTGAAGCGCCCTTACCGAACTCCAAGTTAATCTTTGCCGACAACGACCTCGACATTTGTCTTCAAATGAGCTCGACAACGACTTCTCTTACTCGATCTCGACACGGCTGTCTTCAACGAGCTCGACAACGACTTCGACACGTACCGTCCTCAATCGACCTCGACACGTACACTTCTCAGTCGACCTCGACACGTCTGATTCTCGATCCGGATTCATTGCTTCCACGTCCTTGGATTCGCTTTCCGTACACCTCGATCGAAATCACACGATCTCGGGAATCAGACTTCCTAAAACAAACACAACTCAGTTCGATCTATGGGTTCTAATACACTTAGCTCTCTTCCCAAACTTAACCACAACCCAGAAAATATAAAAACTCAAGAACTGAAATATATTTTTCCTCTAACACAAAGTTAGGGTTTTCGATCAAAAGTTCATGAAAAAGGTTATCTGATGCTTCAACAGATAGATCGACAACAACAACAACCAGAAGCAACAAACGAAAAACAAGAAATCGAAACAAACCAAAAATGAAGGGTTTCTGGGCATTGCCGATTGCAGAAATCAGAGAAAGAAATTTGTTTTACAAGCCCAAATAATCGGTTAGAAAGATAGGTAATATCGTGAAGAAGGAAGGAAGAAGAAAGAAGAAAAGAGAAAGAATGAGTGTTTGAGGAAAAACCGATCGTGGTATACAGCTGGTGAGAGAAGGGGTATAATCGTAACTCCAGCTATAAGATGCCAATCCCATCAATCATTCTACCCATCTAATCGTTCCTCTCATAATTACCCTCTACTCTGTCGGTCAACGATCTAGACACGCGACGAGAACGGCAAGCCGACAATGTAATTATTACAAACAATATAATAATAACGCTGAATAACGTTCGAAAGAATACGAGTTATCATCTCGACACGATGTCGACAAGGGTGCTCGTGCAAGCGCACAAGGCTCTAACACGAGTTCGTGCGCAGCGGCCTCCTCGATTCGACATGCGACCTCCTCATTTCGACACGAGCCTCCTCATTTCGGCGGCTAGTGCACGCAGTCTCCTCAGCTCGGCAAGTGACCTCGGCAAACGATCTTGGCACGGGATCTCGACACAAGGTCTTGGTCGAGGTCTCGATACGTCGTCCTAATACGATGTCGATCTCGTCCTCAGGTGTTACACTATACAGCTATAGTGTAGTGTGTTCTTGATTTGTGTTGGCTTTTAAATCTCTATCTTATAAGGATTTGTATGCATGTTTGATTGTTTGTATTTTTTGTTGAAACTCTGACAATATCTTTTATTGCTTGTAATCTGTATTTGCTAATCAGTGTGTGCAATTTCATGTTACTTGAGGGAATATCTATTGTTGTGGACTACAATGTTCTGGCTTTTTAATAATTCCCAGCAGACATTTGGGAATGAAATGGAAGCATGCATGTCGGTTACCTAAGCCGTGGTTTTTCTGATTAATTATTCCTTGTTTACATCTCCTTGCAAATTGAACTAAGTGGACAGAAACAAAAGGGTGGCTATTTTGAAGTGCTTCTATTTAGAAACACAAGCTGAAAGAAACCTCATGTGGCCAAAAAAGGCTTTTATATATTCGTTTGAAGTGAGAAATTCTAGAGAATTACAATGACTAGGTTCAACAAAAATGGGAGGCTGCCATGCTTTAATCATGTACATATGTGGAGTGACAAGTGTATGCAATGCTCTTGTCAAATGGTCAATCTAGATTTGGAATTAAGGTGTTGAACTATTAATGTCTTATGAGCTTTTAAAAAATTATACATGTGCATGATGGCATCTTAATTTAAAACATGTTTCTTTTGTGAACTAGATCTTTGTAATTTGAGTCTCTACTTATGGTTTAGCATCAATTGCCTATTGTGATAGCAAATCTAGTGGCACTTGTCAACTGCGGGAAACTTGAAACTTTCATTTTTTTTAGAAGATACTAGTTTTTGTTCTGTGGCCTGTAGCAATCTTGTTGAAACCTGAAACTTATTCAAATGTTGCAAGATCCTTACTGCTGCTATGCACTATTTCTTCTGGTTTGGCTGTGTTTTGAGCTTGTTATGATAACATAGGTGCATGAATCTGTTTAGATCACAATTGGAAAGTGGGTAATTATTGAGAATACAAATAGGTCATGGCAAAATTTTGATAAAATATGTAAAAAGTTGGGAAAAAAAAGTTTTGAATATGTTTTATTGTGATGTTGTATTAATTGCAGAATTCCGAGCATGATAGTGATGCAGCAGCGGCCCAAAATGTGAAGCGCCGTCCCCGTGGACTGACATACAAAAAGAATATCATCCGATCTAGGAGTAGAGGAGAGATACAAGCGGTAAGATAGTTACTAATTAATATAATTAGTTGTTTTTATCTATTTATTATCTAATGTTGTACACTAAATTTTTTTTATGTTTCATGGAATGCTAAAGGTCAACCCATAGGCAAAGGTGGCAGAGATTTGATAAGTTTTATTGGAACTCAAGTGCGAATGACGGTTCCAATTACGTTTAGTTGTTGGTTAGAGAAAGATAATGTAGTTTTGGATAGATACAAGAGGAGCTTTGGGCTGAGATACAGGTATATAAATTAATTAAAATTGATCATTTGTATTTCTTCTCAATTGTGTAAATATACTTACCCTACCATTTTGTTTATAATGTATTTGCAGAAAACATTTGATGTTGACGACACCCATAAGGACATCATAATGAAGCTTGCCGAAAAATCTCATCAGACATTCTGAGCATGGTTGTCTAGGCGGCTGAGAGATAAAAAAGGGAATATTAGACCTAATTCTCCATCATTGTATGCATCAGTCATAGGAGTGGATGTCTGGACAGATTTTGTAGCAAAACACACAGGAGATCCTGAATTTCTGGTATTCTTATATATGTCCCTACTTGTATACCTGTATATGTATGTCTATATTTGTATATTTAATTATTGTCGTTCCTAAGCGCATTTATATGTTTGTCTATATAGAGAATAAATAATGCAAATCGGCAGAGAGCATCAAATCCTCCTTACTCATATAGAGGAGGGGATAAGGGATGTTCGGGGTTAAAGGATATTCGGGCATTGAGCAAGATCTGGTATGCAGAGTAACCTTCAATTATATGTACAACTTTTTCCATTTTTCCATGTAGAGTAACCTAATTAACACTGATGAATTTCTATTTCTTTTATAATATGTATAGTTGAAGCAAGCAGGAAAAGATGTATCCTCACAATCAATCAATCGTCATGTCTCGTGGATAGAAGCCCGACGAAACAAGGATGGTGAGATTGAACACCCCCCACTGCGGAGTGTATTAAAGAATGGTAAGTATGATAGATTAAATAACATTTTCATTTGCAATTTTCTTATGAAAGTGATAATACATAACAATCTTTGTGAATAATATTTGTGTCTCAGGATGCCCTATCACAAGAGGCTATGTCACAGTGGGTTGACATAGACATCCTTTCCCAAGCTATCCCCATTAAAGAGTATCCAGGACGTGTAAGGGGTGTAGGATTTACGGTCTCACAGAAAGCTATCTTTGGTCCACCGAAGCGCGCAAGAAAAGATGAAAAATGAAGATTTGAGGCGGACGGTAGCCAAACTCTATCAGGAGGTCCAGCAATTGAAAAAGGTGCATCATCAGGATAAGGGACCGGTAGGGGAGCATCAGGATGGTAGCGCCAAAGATAGTGCCAAAGATAGTTGCACTCTAAAGTCACACAAGGTAATTGTTTATTAGTATTACATGGAAAGCAGAATGAAAACGAACACTGTGTATGCTGATATGCATATCTTGTATATCTTGTATTTGTCACTTATGCAACTTGTATATCTTGAAATTGAAACTTGTATCATGCATGCTGAACTTTTGCTTATATAATTTAGTGTTGGTGTAGATCATGACTTGTATAGTGACTTCTGTTGGGTGGTATATGGTAATTTTTTGTTGTTACAGGTATTAGATAAATTTTGGAATGTCCATATTTTAGGGGAGACTCTGCCAAAATTTTGTTAGAAATTCAAATATTCTAATTTAATATTATGGTGGATCTTGATTACTTAAGGAACCGGTGGAGGTGCACGGGCCTAGTTTACCCATGGATGGATGCACTACTAATTTAATATTATTGTGGATCTTGATTACTTAAGGAACCGGTGGAGGTAATGGAACCGGTGGAGGTGAACGACCCTTGGATGGATGCACTCTTAACCTACCCGAGGTAATAAATCATTAGAAATTGTCGTTATTTGTATGTATTGCATCAATGGTTTATCATAGTAATATTTTGTTTATCATTGGTTTAGGACTTCAAAGAGTGTACGCTATATTTGTCAGGCCCGTCTCGAATGGTTGGTAAGGGGATTTGCTACACTGATTTAAGTGCCACATTGCACAATCATCCATTACCTATCCATCACTGCAAAGTTAGAATTGACTTTGAAACTGATGAGGATGCACCATTTCCTGTACCACTTGAGGAGGCAGATATCATGACAGTGGGACAGGCAATAGGTACTTATGTGGCATGGCCATTAAAACTCGTTGTAAGTGACGTGCTATTTTTTAATAAACATGATTCATTATCATAATATATTTATAAAATTACATGTTCACTAACTAATGCAAAATATATAGAAACCCATAAAATCCAAAGCCAATGACAAGGACAAGGGAAAGGGTAAGCAGCAAACAATTGGGTCTTGTACATCCCCAGTAAAGCCTGTGGACAAATCTCAGCATTCCCCTCTTGAATCAACATTCTTTAATTATCTTAAAGTTCATGCTGAAACAAGGATGACATTGACCGGAGAACAAATCGAAATACCAATGGGTAAAATTATTTTCGGTTATGAATCTGTATTATTGCTCAGTGCTAAGGATGAACTGGCAGAAATTTTTACTCATGGAGCGTGGATCAGTCAAACTGTAGTTAGTGTATATATCAGGTACGACATCCAACTTTAAAGTATACGTTTTTTTATTCTTTCACCTAAATATTGAAGTTATTGTTAATCTATTAATTTGTATACGTTTTAATTCAAGGTACTTGTATACTGAGATACTAATCCCAGAAGAACGAACCGAGAGGTTTGTGTTCTTATGCCTAGAGAAAACAAATTTTCAATTTCAATTTGGGAAAATGGTGGGATATATATCTGTACGCTTGGCATTAGCGACGCCAGGTGTTGACACCTTGTTTTTGTCACCTTGCAACCTAGGGTGAGTCATTTATTTAATTTAATCATATATATATATGTATATATATATATACACACACATATGACTTAATTAACGATACTAAATTTTGTGAAATGTGATTACGTGCTAATTAGGATTTCCTTATTCAACATTTTTTTAGGAGCCATTGGGTATTGTTAGCGATCAATCCCCGAGAAGACACGGTGTACTATTTAGATCCTTTGCATTCTAGTTTGAGCAACCGCAAAGAAATGAGGGATACGTTCAATCACTAAGTATATATATGCATGTATTGTATGGAGTTCTGAATGTGAAATTGAGGTTGAAAATTTCTGCACTAATTAATATATCTAATTATATGTTATGACTCAGGGCTTTGGCAATTCATCAAGGACATCGGACACTAAACAAGTCCTGATTTTCTAAATCATCCACGATAACTAAGTGGATAACTATAGAGGTATTATCAAAATTGTTATGCACTTATTTAGTTTAAAAAATTAAAATTATTTATTTATAATATTTTTGGTGTTTTATTGGCCCCGCCAACCAAACTATAATGATTGTGGCTATTACTTTATCAAGTTCATGAAGGATATTGTTGTTCATAACCAAATGCAAATCCCAAAGGAGCTATGTATTTTCAGTTCTAATTTATATAAAATAATTACTCTTTCATTTGACCATTTGCGTACTTAAACTTTAATATGATTTATTTATCATTTCGCAGTATATTCTCGAATGTAAATACGATTCATATTCTGATGTTCAAATTGCTCAACTCAAGGAAGACTGGTGTCGTTATGTGGCTGAGAAGTTTGTTTTTAGACTATGATCATTGTGTATACAAATTATATATAGTAGTAGTTAGATGTATTTTGTTGGCCCACGTGAGGCATTATTTTGGTTGGCATTGTTTGTTGTATTGTTGGTTGGCATTGTTGTATTGTTTATTTTGGTTGGCATCATTGTAGCAGAATTGTAAAAAAAATATAATAGCTAGCGTTTCCTTGAGAAACCATTATCTATTGTTGAAAATAGATAGCGCTTTTTCAAGGAAGCGCTATCTATTATACGTTAACAGATAGCGCTTCTTTGAAAAAACGCTATCTATTCTAACATTAGATAGCGCTTTCTCAAGGAAGCGTTAGCGATTCCAGTTTTCACTAGCGCTTTGAAAACGCAGTCTTTTTGAACCAGGATCACTAGCGGCTGAATAGGTAGCACTTTTAAGCGCTAGCGAAGGCAAAAAATAAGCGCTATCTATTTCATTTTATGTTGTAGTGAGTTTTGTCCATTGGTGAAAGAGCTATTAGGTCACAACGACACTATTTGGAACCCTAACTATATATATCTTACTTCATTCACTGCGAGACAGTGAGCAACCAAGAAATTATTCCAAGTCTCTGAGACCAAGTGAACAAGCAATTAATCGTTTTATTCTTTTGTTAGAAAGCTATTCTTTGTGCTTAATCATTTCATTGTAAATCCACTCTGCTGAGAGTTATTGTTATTGTTTCAAAGTATCTTTGAACTCTTGTATTAAGCCCAATAGTGATTGTATTCCTTAGAGGCTTGATTGCACTAAGCCGTTTTAAGAAGTTGTGAATATAGCCAGTTTGGCAATAGTATACTCTCAAGTGTAATCAGTTGATTATAGTGGAGAAATCCTTCAGTGTGGTGAAGGGACTAGACGTAGCTATCAGGTGATAGTAAACTAGTATAAATCACTATGTCCTACTCTTTCTCTTCTCTTAACTTATTCACAGTATTATTTTTGTTAAAGAGTTGTTTTGAAAAGGTTTTCAAAAACACACTAGTATTTCGAAAAGATCTATAAAACCCAATTCAAACCCCCCTTCTTGTGTTTTTGTCACGTTTAATTGGTACTAGAGCTCGGCCTCTTGGTTGAGCAGTTAATCGTGTGAGAGGAAAAGATCTTATACCTTATCTATGGCAACCAACGAAGTTGGTGGTCATGTTAACCGTCCTCCTTTGTTCACTGGAACAAACTATGACTACTGGAAAGATAAAGTTAAAACCTTTTTTGAGTCACAACAACTTGAGCTGTGGGATATGGTTGAAAAAACAATATACCAATCCAGTTGACTCCAAGATAAATACCATATAGGTGGGAACCTTGTCAAAAGAAATCTTATCAACTGAATCAGAAAGCAAGATACTTTCTTATCTGTGCTATTTATAAGAAAGAGTGAGAGAAATGTGGGACAAATGGTACTGCGAAGGAAATTTGGGACTTGTGACACCTAAATCCAATAACCCAAAAAATTAGAAAAATTTAAAACTTTAATCAAACGCGTGAAAACATATAGGAATTTAATATTGAAGTATTCATATCAAAGTGCGTACAATAATAGAAACAACTAACTCTCCGCTGGCCGTGGTACAAAACTATAGTAGACTCAATAGTCTCTCCTAGACATCAGCAACCTCGCCAAGAGTATCTTCCACCTCGATCAATATTAATCTTCTCAACGCTCTTGCCAACAGCTACAGACTCATCGTCTTCTAATCTCAAAACAACAATACAAGGATACACAGGAATATAGAGAGGAGGTAAGAAACCCATAAAACACCATACAGTGGGAAATAAGGTAATATACAACACATCAAAATGTTCGTCACGATTAATACACATGTCGGCAGATCCACAAGAATTCACAACTGGAGAGTATGCTAGGCTACCGTACTCAATAGTTTCCAGACCTGGCATGTCGAACTCAACCATTTTCCGACACTGACCCCAAACTTAAGATCAACGCTCTTTCAACTGTGAAGACTTGTGCATAAGCTCACATGGTCCATCACAAATACAACACATGAAATGAAATCTAACAACATATAGGCCCATAGATCATAATCGAGTCAGTATTCCAAGCAATTGTACTCAACTACTTCCGACACTTAGCACGTCGTACTTATCTATTTCCGACACTGTTCCCCAATTTAAGAACAACACTCACTAATGTCGCGAAAGCAACTAACTATCATGTTATCAATTAAGTACACAAGCTGTCACACATAATCCATTCATCATGCATATACAAATCCATTGTCATACCATCAAGTCATCTATCCTAATATCACATGTTATCAATCATCCATAAACGCCATGAATCAATCCTATGTTGGTCGATGGGTATACGACGCCTAACTTTAGACACCGTAGACCGTAACCCATATCCTTAGGTGTTACTGACATCAAACCCTAGTAGGGTTTGAGGTACCCTACACATGTTAAAGATTATATAATACACTTGAAATCCCGGTGATTAAGGTTTCATCCTCCTCACCTGGAAAAACTCCGGTTTTGCTCCACTAGATGCTAAGTCGTACTCATTATTGGAATCAAGTGGATTCAGAAATAATGACCCTTAATTTTTTTGATGATAACAAATGATTAAGAGAACAATATATTCTCTGATGTGTTTGTTAGTGTGCAAAAGTCACTATTCATTAGAAGAAGATATCTCAGAAGACTTAGTGAAATCTTGAATTTCACACATCTAAGTCTGGCATTGATCCTCTGTTTTAATGCTGACATGATGTGAAAGCCTTGCTCTAAAGTTGGTCAACTCTGTTGGTGGTCAACGCTCTGGTGAGACCATACATGACTTAGTCAACTCTGTTTGACCAGTCAACTCTGTTGGTAAATTAAGCTCTGGTAAGACTAGCTCTTGACTTAGTCAACTCTGTTTGGTCAGTCAACTCTCTGGTAGACAACACTCTATTGAGACCACATTTTGTTTGGTCAAAGCTCTAGTCGTCAGTCAACGCATACAACAGACTATGATTAGACCACTCTATGGAAGCCTTCATGCAATTCTACAAGACTCTCTGTTATATGAAAGGCAAATAAATTCTACGCTGAAGAAGTTGCCTTTGTTTCAAGATCACTCTGGTGAACAGTACTCACTCTGGTGAACAGTGTAGCTCTATTAGGAAACAGACTGAAGCTTATTTAAGGCTACTTCACGTATTTAAGAGACCTCATTGATGAAGCATTTTAATTTACGAGGTATCAAAGGCCAAAGGGAATGTCAACGAATATAATCATCAGGAAAGCTCACAAGAGACAAACACTCTGATTTTGTCTGCTGTGTCAGTATGCTTTGAGCAGAGTGAAAAACAAGGGGATCTGAAGTCTTTTGACCTAGGTGAAAAGAGCTGTTAGGTCACAACGACACTATTCACAACCCTAGCTATATATACCTTATTTCATCCACTAAAGTAGGTTAACGTTGTGATACAAAGTGAGCAACCAAGAATCATTCCAAGTATATGAGATCACATTGAACAAAGCATTTAATCGTTTTTATTCTTTCAGTTTGAAAGTTATTCATTGTGCTTAAGTTTTTCATTGTATATCCTCTCTGTGAGGGTTTTTTGATATTGCTTCAAAACATTTTTGAACATTGTATTTAGCCCAGTGTGGCTATATTCCTTAGAGGCTTGACTGTACTAAGTCATTCTAAGAAGTTGTGAGTATAGTTAGTTTGGCAATATTATACTCTCAAGTGTAATCGGGTTGTTTATAGTGGAGAAATCCTTCAAGTGTGTGAAAGGACTAGACATAGCTATCAGGTGATAGTGAACTAGTATAAATCACTTTGTCACTCTCTTCTCTCTTCTCTTTACTTACGTATTGCCTTATTTTATTAACGAGTTATTTTGAAAAGGTTTTCATAAACACACAAGCTTTGCGAAAAGATTTCTAAAACCCAATTCAAACCCCGCTTTCTTGTGTTTTGGCCACGTTCAATTAGTACCAGAGCTCGGCCTCTTGTTGAGCACTTAACAGTGTAAGAGGAAAAGATCTTATTCTTTATTCATGGCAAGCAACGAAGCCGGTGGTCACGTTAACCGTCCTCCTTTGTTCACTGTAACAAACTTCGACTACTGGAAAGATAAAGTTAAATCCTTCTTCGAGTCTCAACAACTCGAACTCTGGGATATGGTTCAAAAACAATACACCGAACCAGTTGATTCCAAAGAAAATCCTATTCCTAGGGATAAATGGACAGAAGAGCATAAGAAAGCTTATCAACTACATCAGAAAGCAAGATATTTCCTTATTTGTGCTATCTCTGAGAAGGAATATGAGAAATGCGGAAAGAATGATACTGCCAAGGAGATTTGGGACTCATTAGCCTTGGCTTATGCGGGTACTTCCCAAGTGCAAGAAACCAAAGCTAATATCTTGGTTAGACAATATGAACTCTTCAAAATGGAAGAGGGTGAAAGCATTGAAACTATGTTTGGAAGATTCCAAACACTAGTTCATGGTCTAAAGGTTCTTAAGAAAAGCTATACCACTGCTGATCAGGTTAAGAAAATCTTAAGAAGCCTTCCAAAGAAGTGGAGACCTAAGGTCACTGCTATTCAGGAAGCAAAGGACCTAAATGCCTTGCGACTTGAAGATCTTCTGAGTTCCTTGAGAGATCATGAGCTTGAGCTAGATGAAGAAGAACCTCCCAAGAAATCAAAGTCTATTACTTTGAAATCTACAAACAAAGCATCTTCCTCCAAAGCTCTACAAGCTAAACTTAAAATAGACGAAGCATCGTCTGATGAGAGCGATGGAGACACAGACGAAGAAATTTCCTTAATATCAAGGAAAATTCAACGTATATGGAAAAAAAAAAGGAAGGTTCAGAAAGAAAGTCCACAAGAAGGACTCAAGGGAAAGGCAAGACTCAAGGGATAAGAAGGACTACAAGGACAAAAGCCAAGTTACTTGCTACGAGTGCAAAAAGCCAGGACATTTCAAGTCTGAATGTCCACAACTTGAGAAACCAAGGAAAGGTGGTTTTAAAAGCAAGAAGAAGAAAGGTCTCATGGCAACATGGGATGATTCTGATTCATCTTCATCTGATGATGATGAGGAACAAGCAAACATGGCTCTAATGGCTACCATAGGGTCAGACAGTGAAGAAGAAGATGAAGAGGTAGATTCTAATCCATCTTCTGATATTGAAATAGCTTTTGATGAACTATTAGATGAGTCTTCTAAACTCAACACTGAGTATAAAGCTTTGAAAAAGAAATCTCAAAACTTTCAAAAGAATTTCAAATACTCAATGAGGGGAATGAGAAGCTCAAAGCTGAAAATCACCGTTTGGTAAATGACAGCTCTAAGACTGAGGAAAAGGTTGAACGTAACTCTTCAAAATATGAAGAGGGATTTCAAAGATTCCTTGCTGAATGTGTTACACGAAGCAAACAAGCATCTATGATTTGGGCGTAAGCCAAAATGGTAAAAAGGGTCTTAGTTACAAACCAGAGGAACCCACCTTTCAAAACATAAATTTGAAAACCAAAGATACCAACAATCATAGTGATTGTCTGCTTAGTACCTTTTGCAATAAGAAAGGACACATTAGAAGTACTTGTTATGAATTGAAAAATAAGAAGGACACGTTTTCTTCTAGAACTAACAAAAGAGGACCCAAAAAGATTTGGGTACCTAAGGACAAAATTGTATATGTTGCAGATCTGCTTAGCAACAGAGTTACAACACCAGTCCTGGTACTTGGACAGTGGATGCTCATGTCACATGATGGGAGAAAGGCATATGTTCCAAGAACTCCAACTTAAAGAAAGTGAAACAGTAGGTTTCGGAGGAAACCAAAAAGGTAAAATCATTGGAAGTGGAAAAGGTAGTGAGAAATTCCTACCTTCTATTGATAATGTCTTATTGGTTGATGGCCTGAAGCATAACCTACTAAGTGTAAGTCAATTATGCGATAGTGGTTATGATGTTGGCTTTAGTGATAATGCCTATATAGTCAAAAGCAAAAAGGATGGATCCATTTTCTTTAAAGCAAAAAGAAATAACAATATTTATATAATAAAACTTTCTGAGTTGGCAAATCAAAATGTAAAATGCTTTTTGTCAGTTGATGAAGAGCAATGGACTTGGCACAAAATATTGGGGCATGCCAGCTTGAGGTTAACCTCAAAGCTTAACAAGAAAGAACTTGTTAGAGGCCTACCAAATCTTAGGTATCAATCTGATGCTCTTTACGAAGCATGCCAAAAAGGGAAACAAACAAAATCTTCTTTTGAATCCAAAAATATTGTTTCCACCCCAAGCCCACTTGAGCTTTTGCATTTAGATTTATTTGGTCCAACTAGAACCGCATCTTTGTCTGGAAAGAAATATGGGCTTGTTATTGTTGATGACTATACTAGATGGACATGGGTAAAATTCCTAGCTCACAAGGATGAGTCATTTGCAATATTTTCTATGTTCTGCAAACAAGTGCAAAATGAAAAAGGTTTTTGTATTACAACCATTAGAAGTAATCATGGTGGAGAATTTGAAAATGAATCATTTTAAAACTTTTGTGAAGAGCAAGGAATCTCTCACAAATTTTTATCCCCTAGAACACCACAGCAAAACGGTGTTGTAGAAAGGAAAAATAGATCTTAACAAGAAATGGCCTGTGTAACACCACAGCAATTGTTAAAAGTACGAAGAACAACAAAGATTTATTGTACACCATTTACTGTTTTAGCAATTAATTCAGATTAAGAGACAGTGTAGACGTATACTGTTTTTAATATGAATTAATATCGAAAAATGTGAAAGATTGTTGTTTGATTAAAAAAAATTATTTTATTGAAAGAGAAATAATTTTCAGGATTTAATAAATATTTTCAAGTCATAGTTTGAATTTTCATGGTTTAGTTGTTGTATTAATTGTCTGTTTTATGTCATATTTAATATGACTATTATTTTAAAGATTTTGTCTTGATAATTTTATTGTTTGAATAATATCTAGTTGATAAGAGAAATTGAAATAAGTGATCCTCACTAATTTACAGTTTTTATTACGCTGCGAGAATTCTGTTGAATTCTGCCGTAGATAGGCTATTGGGTGAGTTTCTAACTGAAATTTGCTCAAACGTGATCCAAATTTTATAAAATTTGAGATCTTAGCATTTTCCATTATTTAAGATTTATTGGAATTTTTCTAGGATTTTTGGGCATCAGAAAATATTTAGGGTGTTTTCTACGCCTAGAGACTGCCTAATTGCGACATTTCGGTTCGCATTTCGAGAAAACGAGATACATGGGTACTTTTCTCATGTCGCGAGATACATGGGTGTGGGGTTATAATTAGAATTATTTTTGGATGTTTTTAATATTAAAAACCTAATATACGCGTAACGTCGTGCACCCGGTTGAGCGAAAACGCGTCGTAGCGAAACCCTGAGATATTTTGAGAAAATGGCTGCCACACATGGACCAATGGGAGACCAGCCATGTGCTTGTATCCTACAATTTTGAAGGAAGCATTTTGATTGGTTTAGGAAGTAATGGGTAGTTAGTTTGTTAAGTTAGTTTAGTTAGTTTGTAACTAGTTTGGTTAGCTTCCAACTAAATGACCAAATTTCTTCCATCCTTGTCCCTAAAATTTCGTGGCTCCTTCTCCATTTGGCTGGTCCATTTCAGCTTCCTTTCATTTTTGGAAAGCTTGAGAAAAAAATTCTAGAAAGAGAAAGTGGTGGTTTTGGAAGTTTTGGTGATCAAAGTTTCCCATCTTTACTTCCTTTCTTCTCAATCCTTGTTCTATCACCTCTAATCTTCTTGGTAAGGATCCTAATCCCTTTTCCTTTCTCCATGGCTGCCATGGATGAGTTTTCATGGTATTTGTGTTGTTTCTCATGATTTTAGTTTTGATTCTTGAAGGAAAGTGATGTTTAAGCTTCAATCTTCCATCCTTTCTTCTTAATCCTTGATCCATCACCTCCAAACTTCTTGGTAAGCTTCATACCCATTCTTTTCTCTCTTGAGTTTCATGATATGGGTTTGGTTGGTTTTAGGAATTATTTTTGGGCAAAAGTGTTAGATTTTGCTAGATATGCATGATTAGTCTTAAAGCCCTTTGTTTTCTTCCATGATTAGCATTGTTCTTGATTTTTAAAATTTGGGAACCCTAACCTTGAGGTCTGGCCGAATGCTAGGGGTTGTTAGGGGGTTCATTCTTGGCTTCATTTTGTGGTTTTGGAGTTAGTTCTTGAAGGTTTATAAGTTGTATGTTGGATACTAATCATATAAGCATGTTTACAAGGTTTTGGAAAAATGAATTTGCTTGTAAATGGGGGGTGGAAACTGTGCCATTAATATAGTTTTGATGATGTTTTAAATTGATTTCAAAGTGTTTTCAAGTGTTGTAAATGTTGAAGAAGTTGGTTTCTTGTTAAAGAAATTGAATGTAGTGAATTTGTATGTGTGAAACTTTGAAAAAATTGTTTGAAAACAAAATAATTTGGGGCTATTTGTGATGCTTAAAAACAGTGATTTATGAGCATGATTTGAGTGAGTTCTAACTTGTTTTTAAGTGTATTAAAGTGGTAAATAAGTTTGGTTTTGATAAGAAGCTTTTATTAAGCAAAGTTTGTAAGATTTTGATGTTAAAAGGTTTGAAAACATGGAGTTGTAATTGAAGCCTTGAAACCGTGGCCTTCAAAAGGATTTTGTGATTTGTTCTTGACTTGCATTTATGCTTAAAAATAGTTGTAAAAGTGGTTGATGATTTGATTTAGCAAAACAATTCAAAGAAGCATGATTTTGGAAAAAGTTTTGGGTTATGTCTTAAGAATTGTTTTAAACTTGTAATGAATTTAATTCTAGAATTTTGTGACATGTTTTAGTGTTTTAAAGAGTGATTCAAAGTTGGCAAAACACTATTCATTTGGTAAAATACTATTCCAATTGGTAAATTTTGGTTTAGCTATTTTTCTAAGTGTGTAGCTTTTGTAAAAGCTTGAAAACTTGCATGGTTTGAATTTGTTTCATGGCATATGATTAGGTGTGATCCAAATAGGTTAAGTTAGAAAGATTTTAGGCCCTTTTTAGGACTAAAACCGTGGCTGCCCTAGAGTCTTAGGACTTGGGTTTTTGGTTCTAATTGGATTAAGTTTGCGTTGTTAAGGTTTATGCATAAGGCTCGTGCGGGGAACGACTTGATGATAGTTCGAATTTACCTTGCTTGGATTGTTAAAGCGCCCAAGGGAAGGGAAATTCTTACATAATGAGTTTGGGCTTTTCGCCTTGTTGTTGTTTGTTTGATTGTTGTTTGATTGTGTGGTAGTACTTGTAGTATTACTATGTGCTGTTGAGATGTTGTAGCATGAAATGCTGTGTATTGATTTGGCCCTGTGTGGCAAGACTGAATTGTATTGTGTGACTTAAATCATACTTGATTGATTTAATTGGACTTGAAATTGATGATAATATGTTGCATGTTCTTGGCCCTGCGTGGCATTATGAGTTGTATTGTTTTCCTTGAATCACCTTGGATTTCATTGGAACATGGCATTGAATTGGAATATGAAAAATATTATTGTTGATAATGGATTAATTAACAATGCGTTGATCGACTGCTATTGGTTGACGATTTACATCGGTAAATCTGATGCGATTCCACAAGCCGAATTCTGATTTCGTAAACAAATTGTTAAGGGCATTTTGATTTAAAAGTAAGCGTGAGGGTTTTAGTACAACTAGCCAAAGCTGCAAGGAAATTTCAATGGAGTAATAGTAGAGAAAAGAACTTGAAATAAATAGTACAATTTGCGAAAATGGTTGAGTTAAATGATGCGCCTGGGAAAAATCTGGCTAGGAAAGACTTGGTAATTAAGAGTGTTCGCACCACCTTCCTTTCCTGGGAATTCTTCCAATGTGTTATTTAGCACAACTAGGGTTTCAACGACCTAGTGTTAAAAAGTATATTCAGACACATAGAAGTGATACAAGAACTGAGAAAGAGATTTCATAAATCGGGATTTCGAAAGAATAAAACATAGGGAACCTAGTGTTCCTATTGAGCATATGGGCCATGTGTCCTGTCTTTGGGACTTAATGTCACCTTTGCGTGCTTTTTCTTGATTAAGGATTGGACCTAGTTTCCGTATGGCGTGCCTAGTATTTCAACCTAAAAATTGAGCCTAGTGTTCCGCATTACGTGCCTAGAGTTCTGATCTAAGATTAGGACTAGCCTTCTGCAATTGAACACCCGGACTTTGTGTCCTGTGTAGAACTCTTAGTTAATTGAGATTTGGAAACCCACTAAGTTGAGTGAGTGAGGGTTCGTCGATCCGTATTGATTAATTAAAACATTACTCGGGCGTTCACTACGGTGAGCATGCCATATTGTAGAATTTGTTGGATATCATCGGGCGTTCACTATGGTGAGCATGCCATATTGTTGAATTTGTTTGGATGCGTACTAACCATTGAGCATCGACACTTGCAGCGTTTGATTGGTCTTAAAGACTTCAAAAGACGAGTTGTCATGTCACTCGTAGCGTTTGATTGGTCGTCTGGACTTCAAAGCGAGTTGACACTTTGCATTGCCTAAGTAGAGGCACGCGCCAAAGTAGTGGCCACCAAAGTAGTGGCAAGTCTAAGCGAGAGGCTATTTTGTTCGGACGTTGGGAAAGTAGTCCGAGTAAATCACTGGCGATCTATTAAGGCTGCAGGTGTATACACAACTTGCTATACTGCATTGATATGCATAGCTAACCACATTTATGATATGTGATGAAGGGTTTGATGAAATTGATATTGTGATGACTTGATCACTGATCTGTTCATAGATTTGTCTGCTCACATGCAATAGTTTGATATTGTAGTGACTTGATTGTTGACCTGTTGGTTGTTTTGGTTGCTCACATGCAATTCTTGATATACCATGATGATGCATGCGGTCTATTAAGTACGTATATGTATATAAAAGCATGTTGTTGTATTATATATGTATATATTGTTTGCATGCAACATAGCCTATGATAAACTCGTCGACAAAGGATTTACCCTTGCACTATTATTGGATTGGATGTCACTTCTAGATGGAGTTCAGTAGCTGCTTCAGTTTCGTCTTCCAGGAGCATTGAAGATTGAGCCAGTGGAGGAAGATCCCTCTGAGTACTTCGTGTTTGGTCTTGCTGAGCTATTTCTCAGTAAGAGTTATAGTTGTTGGTCAGCTTAGCTTAGGGTTTTGTATTTGTTGTTTTGTAATTACTCTTTTCAGAAAACCTCATCTTGGTGCGAAATGATTATGTTATGTGAAGTATCATTTTGTGATGCATTATACTCTGATATTTGCAAAAGTCTGAATTGGCATCACTTAGAAAACTGTAGTACTCTATGTCTCATTTTGAAAAGGGTTTCAAAGGAAAGAAAATGAAAAACAAAAAAATTACTCCTATTTTTCCATTGCGAAATACATAAGAGTACTCTTTAACTGAAAGCATACAAGCATTAAATGTTTTCAGCATTAGATTGGGTTGCACAGTAGCGCTCCGAAAACGGGGTGTTACAGCCAGAACCATGATTCACGAAACTAATATTGCAAAGCACTTTTGGGCAGAAAACCCAACATTTCATACTATCACTAATTGGATGTGACTGCTTTAATCTTAATACAAAGGACAGTCTTAGAAAATTTGATTCAAAATCGCACCAAGCTATTTTTTTTGGATATTCTAAATGCTCTAAATCTTACAGAGCATACAACAAAGAAACAATAATTGTTGATGAATCTATGCATGTGAGATTTGATGACAAGAAGCCTGACAATAAAACATCAGAGCTAGATGAAATCTTTCATATTTACAGATAAGCAAAGAAACAGATGAAGCTGTCACAAGTGCTGACTCTGATTCTGTGTCGGGTTCTGCGTCTGGTGATAAGACCTAAGAAGAACCAATAATAGACTCGAAGTTCAAACCTCATCACCCAAAGGACCAGATTATTGGCAAACCAAGTGATAGAGTTAGAACAAGATCATCTCTCAGGGAACACTCTGACTTTGCATTGTTGTCAGAAAAAGAACCCAAAACAATTGATGAAGCACTGACAGACGATGGATGGATACTTGCTATGTAAGAAGAGCTCAATCAATTTTAGAGGAATGATGTATGGAAGCTTGTGTCTCCTCCAGAGGATAAGCAAGCCATTGGAACCAAGTGGGTTTTCAGAAACAAACTTGATGAAGATGGCAAAGTGGTAAGAAACAAGGCAAGACTTGTTGCTCAAGGGTACTCACAAGAGGAAGGTATTGATTATACTTAAACCTTTGCTCCTATAGCTAGACTTGAAGCAATTAGAATCTTATTATCATTTTATGCACATCATGGCATTACTTTGTATCAAATGGATGTTAAGAGTGTATTTTTAAATGGTTTTATAAGTGAGGAAGTGTTTGTAAAACAACCACCTGGATTTGAAGACATTGCTTATCTAGAACATGTTTTCAAACTTAAAAAGGCTCTTTGTGGTCTTAAACAAGCTCCAAGAGCTTGGTATATGTAACACCTCGATTCTGGAGTGCTACTAAGTGAACATTCTGACAAAAGTTGACATGTTTCCGAAAGGTGGGATACTCTGCTCGTAGGGTTTTCGAGAAATGTGGTCCTATTTTTTTTTTTAAAGTTCTTTAAAGAAGCAGTCAGAGCATCACAATGACTTTTAGAAACATGGCGGAAAATAATTTAAGACACCACATAGACCACATTCATTTATTCTGTCAAATCATATATAACAAACGGGTCATGAAACATAATAGAGATTTATTACAACACTGAAATAACGACAAATAACCTATAGCTGGTCGACACATCACACTCCTCACTAGACTACTAGTAGGTTCTGCCAACGGTACAGGTAGAAAGCTGGATGACTATCCTCTCAGCTGCTCTTCTCTGCAGTTCCACATCCTTTGCTTGCTCCGCCATTTGGGTTACATTTATTGAATTGAAAGAACCACTGGCAAGGGTCAACTTCTTAAAAAAATAAAGAGCAGATATGCATATTCGACAACACACTCAGCAATAAAACATGTAATAGCACAACATATTACAGGAATTAGCAAATCATGACAATAGGCAAAACAACAATATGCACAGTTCTCAAGACACAATGCAAGACTCACTCACGACTCATCTCACGACTCATTTTCTCTCGACCTTTGACAATTTTTTCGGAAGGCAGACGCCGCACTAACCACTGAATACCAGCCGTAGCTTTGGGATCTTCGCTCTCCCTAGGACATTCAGCTCCAGTTCCATAACGCTGCGACGCCTAGCTAATCCACCATGAACGAAGGGGACCTAGCACCCTCAGTTGTCCGGCTCACAGCTCAAAAACGTCTCGACGACTCGACTAAGCTCTCAGACTCGATGAAACAATTCGCCGCATACGATATTCAAAGAGCAATTCGCATAATTATTCGACCGCATATCAAATAATTTATAGCAAGCTTATTACAGTGAAACGCAATTCAACAAACATAAGCAGCATAAGCAGTTCACATTGTGAAACACAATTCAATACATAAGCAATTCACGGCAGTTATTCAATCACATATTAAATAAATGCATAACTCAACAACATCGTCATTCACATCATGGAATCCATCCCTCTGAAACTCGATGGAGTTGACAGAGAGGTACAACAAGTGTGGGGGGTTGGGTTCAGGAGACCAACAACAATATTTTTTCACCCACAAAAGACTCGGAATATAGGCGACCGCACGACAATAATCACGAAGGGGTTCGGAAACCCTAACTTCGAACCCGGAGAGTTCTCTGGCTTCTTCGCATTTAAAACTTGCCCTTACACAAGGACATACAAAAATAAAAGCCTACAAATATCTAGAAGTGCCCTTACCGAACTCCAAGTCTCGAACCAACGCACGTCTCAGTCTCACGCGGCACAAACTCAGGTTTCACAAGTCCTAACATCACAACAAAACTTAGCACAATCCTAGGCATACACTAACTCTAGCTTCCTAACTCTCAAATCCCAAAATCTCTTAACTAACCAAATCACTTGTACTAAAAATACACATTTTGAAATACTAGTTTTAAAGAAGTATATACACTTGAAATAAAAGTACTCTAAATTAACAACTTTAAAAAACTTAAGGTTTTTTTGAAATAATTCACCAGTTGGAAAACAAGGACTCTAATTACTAAACTCAATCCCTTCAAAACTTGCAGTATAAAACAATATCCAAAATCGACTCCATTTTCTCAAAAAGCTAAGTCAAGGCTCCACTAGATTCTTAGGATCTCAAAGAGTCCATTTCACCTTATGTGTTTCATAGCCTTAAAGATTCAAAAACAACTCTTAATTAAATCAAACCATTCCTAAGATTTTCCAAAATGACAACACAATGATTTACAACTAACTTCAACGCTAGGAACAACAAAATATTTGCCTCTCAAGCTTGAGGAGCTTGCGGCCCTATCCAACTTTTGCCAAAAGAATTTGCAAAACTTTCCACTAAGTAAACAACACATTCCTTATATCAATTCTTTCACAAAACAACAAATGATTGCACAAAACAAAACCTAATCACAACTAGTCCTAGCTCAAGCCTCTTCCAAAAATAGGGTTTTCTCAACAAACATCCATCATTTGATTTTAAATTAAAAGTTAACAATTGCAATAGTAATATTGTTATCTAAGAAACAAAAACACAAACTAGTTTGCATGATTCACAAGATGATCACCCAAAATAATTTCCCTAGGTGTTCGAACCCATAAGTCCTTGTAAAAAGATATACATACTTGAAACAACAACAAATTTGAAATTAAATGTTTTTACTGACTAACGGCCTGTTTGATTTGGTTTTCAAAAACTGTTTTCTGTTTTATAAAAGTTAATGAAGAATAAATTTTGTTCTTTATTAATTTTTAAAAACAGAAAATAGTTTTTGAAAAGAGTAATCAAACAAGGCCTAAAACTCTTTTTCCCAAAATATGAAACAACACCACAATTACATACATAACCTTGAGAATAATTATTTTTAAGGAATAACTTCATTTTTTTCTAAATTCTAGAAACATGAAACAATACTAAAATCCATTCTTCTCTCTTTTTTTTTTAACCATATGGAATCAAGGCTCAACTTGGTTTTAGGATTACAAAGAATTCCATTCACCTAAATGCTTCATTGCCTCAAACAACATCATTTCTTATGGAATTCCTTTCCCAAAACAACAAACCACTTCACAAAGTAAAGCATAATTCATGGCCAATCACAAATTCAAGAATTACGATTTTATGAAAAACTTATCAACCCAACTTCCAATTAAAAACTAGAGACTAAAATAGCAACTATAACATCTAATAAGCAGGAACCACTAACTAATTAATTTGATTCACCTCAAGATCACACAACCCCTCTTTCCTTAGGTTCAGATTTTCAAGAATTTGGGGATTTAAGTGTTCATGTCTCTCATTGATCATGATCAAGCAATAAACAAGACATAAAACAAGAATTAATCAAGGTAAAAGCAAGAAAACTACTTCTTACAACCTAAGGAAGAGCCACGATTTTTAGGGCTGGAAAGGGGGGAGGAAAAATTAATTTCTATGCTTGCTTCCAAGGGTTAGAAGATGAAGTCAAGAAGAAGAAGGATGCCATGGAAGTAGTTTGGCACTTTGGAAATTTCTCCATTCTTAGACAAGAGAAGAAAAATGAAAGTGATAGAGAAGTGGGAGGTGCTCTCGGCTGGACAGGAGAAGAAAGAGGGAAGGAGAGTTTGGCTTGTTCTTACTTGGCTCACACTTGGAGTTTTGGGAAGGAAATGAAAATGAGATGTTGTTGTTGAAGAGGGGTGCATCGACTGCCATGGAAGAAAAGGAGATGGAACTTGGCAAGGGAAAAGTGAGAATGAGGAGGTGAAAGAAAAAGGGGGTGCTTTGGCCCCTGATTAAGAGAAAGTGAGGGAGGGTTTTTTTTTTATTTTCTACCCAATACCAATAACACTCACATTTTCAACTTAAGTGAGAAAAGGAAAAAAAAAATATAAAGTGTGGTGGGTGTTAATTAAGGGCTGCGGCCAGCTGATCAAGGAAGGGAGGGATTTAAAAAAAAATCACTTAAGTAAAACACTTGGTTGAAACAAGCCTAAAAATAGCATAAAAACTTTAACCACAAAAAGGTGACACCTAGCACTAAAGCAAGATGCTATTCCCATCAATTAGTCTAACTCATCTAATGTCTCATCTCTCATAATTACCCTCTAATCCTAAAGTATAAGGCGTGCCAAAAACATGGCGTCGAATAACCGCGTTACCGGTTAATTCTTTCGCCGATTAGTTCGCGAAAATTAATTTACCGAGAAATTAATTCACCGCGTGAAAATATATTATCATAAATAATACAAACAATTTAAAACACTCATAACTAATCACGACAAGTTCCGATTCGATTTTCATCGAATTCGGAGTTCGTTTTAAATTTTAATGCGGATAAAATTTACCTGGCGATTCGAAACGCGACGAAACTTCGTTAGAGTTTTCCGATGATTTTTGAACCATGAATTAATATTAAATATTAATTCTTAAATTTAATTTCATCTTGATTTAATTCAATCAATTTCTTAGTCAACAACAATACGCGTTACCGCGTCACGCAGAAAACTTATAATGAGTATAACTGATGAATTCTCTTTAAAAGCAGCATACGTCTATGCTATCAATTAATTCGAATTGACATCATGAATAATAATTATTCATAACAAATAAATTATTCAAAATAAATCAAAATAATTTCCCGTACTCTCAGTAAATCATTGAGATGATCAATCTCTATGACTTATTTTTCGAGTATTCAGGATTTTTTTGCTTAAATCACTTTTCTTAAAAATTGGGATGTTACAGTATAACAGATTAAGTTCCTTTTTAATGTCAAACGGTTTTGAAAGAGGACAGGTGGAGACTAAATTCTTTAAAAAATCATCTAAAAAGCATTTTATTATAGTTCAAATATATGTTGATGATATTATCTTTGGTGCTACTAATGAATCTCTTTGTGAGGAATTCTCTAAGCTTATGCAGAATGAGTTTGAAATGAGTATGATGGGTGAATTAAAATTCTTCCTTGGTATTCAAATCAAGCAATGTCAAGATGGAACTTATATCCATCAAACTAAATATGTGAGAGAACTCCTAAAGAAGTTCAAGCTTGACGAAACCAAACCTATGAGCACACTAATGCATCCAACATGTGCTCTTGGCAAAGATGAATCTAGTAAAAAGGTAGACCAAAAGGTATATAGAGGTATGATCGGTTCACTCCTTTATCTTACTGTCTCAAGGCCTGATATTATGCTTAGTGTCTACTTATGTGCAAGATTCCAATCTGATCCTAGAGAATCTCACTTAACTCCTGTTAAGAGAATCTTTAGGTATCTCAAAGGAACTACTAACCTTGGTTTGCTTTATAAGAACTCAGAAAATTGCAAGTTAGTAGGTTTCTGTCATGCTGACTTTGTTGGAGATAGATTTGAAAGAAAGAGCACAAGTGGTGGCTGCCAATTTCTTGGAGCAAACCTTATCTCTTGGTCCAGTAAAAGGCAAAGCACAATTGCACTATCAAGCTGAGGCGAGTATATATACGCTTCTGGCGATAGCTCACAACTACTATGGATGAAGTATTAGCTTAAGGACTATCAGATTAAAGAGAGTAACATTCCTACATACTGTGATAATACCTCTGTAATATGTTTGACTAAAAATCCTATTTTGCATTCACGTGCTAAACATATTGAAATTAAACATCACTTCATTAGAGACTATGTTCAGAAAGAGATAATTGAAATTAAATTTATTGATACTGACCATCAATGGGCAGATATCTTTACAAAACCTCTTGCTGAAGATAGATTCATCTTTATAAGAAAGAATTTGAATTTTCATCTTATAAAGGATTAAGTGTTTAATTTGAATATGGTTGCCTCTGTTTTGTGTGCCTCTGAAATGTCTGCATCTGATTGCTTATTTGCCTCTGTTTTGTTGCTGCCTCTGTTGTTGCACACGTGCCTCTGTTAATCACACATGCCTCTGTTTGCATATGTGAGTCTATCTGATATATGCCTCTGTTTATATGTTAGCTCTGATTATTGCTTAATTATTAATCATTTGTCTATAATTTATTATCTTATTATTGTTTAATTTTTGTATCATCTGTTTTGATGACTGTTCATATGAGTTTGTTGCATTTATCACAAAGGTGCCTCTGGGAATCTTTGTGTACATGTGTCTCTATGAAACTGGTTGATGCGTTAGTGGCTGAGAGTTACTCTCACTGAGTCATTATTATCTTTTACTACACGAGGACAGTTTTACTGCGCCTCGTTTACTCAGTGTGTGGCACGTCTCAGTTTTGAAACGACACATTATTTATTTCATTTATTTTGAAAATTAAAAAAGGCGGTTTGCCTTCTTCAATACGTTTTATTACCCACTCACTCACTACACCCACTACTCACATTATCTCTCTGAGAAGCCTCACTGTTTGTAACCCTAAACCCCTTTCATCTTCTATCTTCTCTCTGCAATTCTCTGTGCCTGCAATGGCTGCTCCACAACTGTTTGCTTATGGTCCTGAGGAAGGACCTCAACCTACCTTGGTGAACACTGAGCAACACCAACTGAAGGTGATGGTGGAACACCAAGTTAACTTCCAAGACTTAGCTGATAAAGGGTACCCCTTCCGAACTGATTTTATTAATATGGGTATAATGGATTTCTTTTGTATGGAAAACTACCCAGTATATGAGGAACTGGCAAAGGAATTTTGGATGTATGCTCGGTGCAAGGACAACACCATTCACAGCTACGTTCAGAAGAAGAATACTCTGATCACTCGGGACATCATTGCTAATGTTATCAAATACCCTAATTCTGGAGCTGTTATCAACGAAGGCTGGGAAAAGGATTTTGGTGGCTGGGAAATAATCAACGATTCCATCGATGAGAAACCTGGTAGTTCTAAGGCTGTGGACATGAAGAATAGGTTCAGAGTGCTCTTCAAGATCATAATGCACTGCATTGTTCCGAAGTTTGGATCCATGGACATTGTGAGCAGTGACCACAAGTTCATTATGTGGAACTATGAGACCAAGGCCAAACTCAACATGCCAAGCCTCATTTTTGATCATCTGCGTAGAAACATTATGTTCTCCAGAAAAGGAAAAAGCTTGAACATCTCTTATGGAAGGATGCTCTCTGCTATAATGAAAACTCAAGGCTTGATTCGGCATCTTCAAGAGCATCACACTGAAGAAGCTGGAGTTGCACTCAAAACCATGAGTGTACTAACCTTCTTCAGTGAGAACTTGAGGAGAATGAAGCTTCTATCCGAAGAGGTTATTGCTAAGATGCAAAAATAAGAAGAAGGTGGGAGAAAACCTGTAAGGAAGGGAAAGAGGAAGATAAGTGAAGTTACTGCGGAGCCAACCAGGAGAGTAACTAGGAGCACTGGCATCCATATTGCTGAGCCCAATCACTTAGTTCAACCAGTGAGACCTGCATTCATGCCCTCAGTGATGCCAGAAGAAATTGAGGAGAAGAAAGTTGAGGTTGATGAGATGATTGTCAAATGCAAGGAAGACAGTTATCACACCTCAAAGTAGAAAGGCTAAAGGGACAAGCCTCTGTTACAGCTACTGCTCCTTCCTCCACTGCTCCTACTGTTGCCTCTGGTACTACTGCTACTGCAACAACCACTTCTGCTCCTGCAACCATCAACATTATTGTTCCTGCTACTACTGCTGCACCTGCTACTTCAAAATTGAAGTGGATAACCAAGTTGGGTGATCTCCTAGCAGCAAAGAAAACCAAGGTACTAGATGATGCAGTATGTATGATTCTGTTTATGGTTCTGCATCTCTTGGGTCTGAACATTCTACACAACCTGTTGTGTCTAAACCAATCCCTCCTCCACAACCCTCTAAACCTATTCCCCTATCAAAACCTTCCCAACCCAAACCTTCGAAGAAACCTTCTCCTCCTAAAAAGCCTTTGCCTTCTTTACCTTCTGACTCATCTACATCTAATGAAGAGGAAGCTGATTATGTCCCTTTGAGACAGAGACATCAATCCCAAGTTCAATTTCCTTGTATTGAACCCATCTCTGCTATTCACCCTTCAACCTCTACTTTTGCATCACCTTCACCACAAACCACTCACATTCCATCATCTCGACCACAAACAACCAAAACCCCTTGACCATAATCTAAACCTACTACTCCTCCACTTAGCCCCAAATCACAACCTAGACCTCCCTCACCTCCTTTAATTCAACCTGACCTCAACATACCTTCACAATCCGAACCTGTTACTGAAACAGAACCTGAGCCCTTTGTCAAGAAAACCTTAATCCCGTTACTTGGCTCTGATACTGTTTGTGAAGCACTATCCCTCACCATACTTCAACCCGTGCCTGACCCCACATTTAGACTCCCTATTATTGTCCCTTTCCTGCCTCAATCCATTTCTCCACCCCATTCACCCATATTGGCAGAACTTGCGTCTTTTGCAGAACCTATGGAGGAAGATGAAATACCCATTACAATTGCAATTGTCTCTGAGATAGTTCAGGATTTTTGGAATCTGATGATGATGATGTTACCATCATTGATCCTCCAACTCTGGCTCTTCCTGCCACCCCTGGTCCAGATGCTCAGAGTGAGTGTGAACCCTCACCAAAAGTTGTGCCTGAATGCTATCCCCATTTGATTGCCAGTTTTGAGTCTCTTAAGGCTGCGAGATACCGAGAGTATCGCTTTTGGAAATTCCTTGGAGAAGAAAGAGTTGATGAAGTTCTTTCTGAACTAGCTCAAGAGGACCGCTATGAAAATTGGGTAATTGGCGTAACTGGTTTGATAAGCACAAACTAGATCAACTTGAAAGAAATAGGAGATGGCATGCTGCTCTTAAATGGAAAGTTCCTCGAAAGGATACAACTCCTATTGTTTGGGAACCTGATCCTGCTCCAATTCTTCTACCTCCTCCACCTCCTCGTGTACCGCCACCTCAACAAGAACCTGTTACACCTCCTCCTGCCTTTCTTTGCCTTTGGTTGCTCAACCATCCTCTTGAGGACAACTTACACCTGCACTCTTGAAAGCCATTACGTGGTGGTTCCTCGGGATGTTTTCGATAAACTTGTTGAAGAAAACAAGAAGTTCACCAAGTTCATGGAAGCAACTGAGAAGCATTTTGAAGAATCTGACAGAAGGTAGGACAAGATGACTGAGTTACTACATGCTATTCTAGCCCGATTGGACAAGCCATAGAAAACCTTAGGCTTTTCCCATTTTTTTTATGTTTTAGCCTCGTTTTTTTTGTTTTGTTACATCTTTTGTACTTTGACTTTATAGTATAATGAAATCAATTTTTGGCTCTTACAGTTTTCACTTTATCTTTCTTAAACTGTTATGACTGTGATGCTCTTTATTTTTGTCTTAACCTTGTTGTCTGATGACAAAAGGGGGAGAAGAAAATATAGATAGAGTAATTGATGAACCTAATGTATCAACCAAGTGTCATCATGCATTGCATTTCTTGCACTATTAAGTCTGATACATCAACTTGGAATGAAGTTATGTGATCTGAAAGTTGTATATATTTGTTTGACAAGTTCTGATACTACATCAAATGCTCTGATACTGTATTGAATGTGATCTGATGTTTAAACTTAGAAAATATTTATATATGCTTAATTCAGGGGGCGCCTCAGAAATTATTTGAAATAAATATTTTTCTAAAGATAAATTGTTCATCAATATATGTATTTGTCATCATCAAAAAGGGGGAGATTGTTGGAATCAAGTGGATTCAGAAATAATGACCCTTAATTGTTTTGATGATAACAAATGATCAAGAGAACAATTTATTCTCTGATGTATTTGTTAGTGTGCACAAATCACTATTCATCAGAAGAAGATATCTCAGAAGACTTAGTGAAATCTTGAATTTCACACATCTAAGTCTGGCATTGATCCTCTGTTTTGATGCTGACATGATGTGAAAGCCTTGCTCTGAAGTTGGTCAACTCTGTTGGTGGTCAACGCTCTGGTAAGACCATACATGACTTAGTCAATTCTGTTTGACCAGTCAACTCTGTTGGTAATCCAAGCTCTGGCAAGACTAGCTCTTGACTTGGTCAACTCTGTTTGGTCAGTCAAAACTCTGGTAGACAACACTCTATTGAGACCACGTTCTGTTTAGTCAACGCTCTGGTCTTCAGTCAACGCATACAACACACTATGGTTAAACCACTCTGTGGAAGCCTTCATGCAATTCTACAAGACTCTCTGTTATATGAAAGACAAATGAATTCTACGCTGAAGAAGTTGCCTCTTTTTCAAGCTCACTCACGGTGAAACGATGCTCACTCACGGTGAGCAGTGTAGCTCACGATAGGAAGCTTGATCTGAAGCTTATTTAAGGCTATTTCACGTATTTAAGAGACCTCATATATGAAGCATTTTAATGTACGAGGTATCAAAGGCCAAAGGGAATGTCAACGAATATAATCATCTGGAAACTTGCTCTCGAAGGGTCTAATATTCAAAAAACTCAAAAGAGACAAACACTCTGATTTTCTCTGTTGTGTCAGTATGCTATGAGCAGAGTGAAAAAAGACGTGACTTGCTAAAGCCACAAAAAGGGGATCTGAAGTCTTTTGACCTAGGTGAAAAGAGTTGTTAGGTCACAATGACACTATTCACAACACTAGCTATATTTACCTTACTTCATCCACTGAAGTAGGTTAACGCTGTGATACAAAGTGAGTAACCAAGAATCATTCCAAGTATCTGAGATCACATTGAACAAATCACTTAATCGTTTTTATTCTTTCAGTTTGAAAGTTATTCACTGTGCTTAAGTTTTTCATTGTATATCCTCTCTGTGAGAGTTATTTGATGTTGCTTCAAAACATTTTTGAACATTGTATTTAGCCCAGTAGTGGCTGTATTCCTTAGAGGCTTGACTGTACTAAGTCGTTCTAAGAAGTTGTGAGTATAGCCAGTTTGGTAGTATTATACTCTCAAGTGTAATCAGGTTGATTATAGTGGAGAAATCCTTCAAGTGTGTGAAGGGACTAGACGTAGCTATCAGGTGGTAGTGAACTAGTATAAATCACTGTGTCACTCTCTTCTCTCTTCTGTTTACTTACATACTACCTTATTTTATTAACGAGTTGTTTTGAAAAGGTTTTCATAAACACACAAGCTTTGCGAAATGATTTCTAAAACCCAATTCAAACCCCCCTTTCTTGTGTTTTTGCCACGTTCACTCATGAACTCACAAATGCACGAACTTTGGAAACGAAAGTCACGAACACACTTCCACGCAACACATATATGTTTCTGCCCCTCGATAGTACAATCACCTAAACTTGTCCACAAATTCCACTAAGCACGCCCACGGGATCCACATTTCACCGGAAACACAAAAACACTACCAGATTAGAATATGGGCAACGAACAGATGACGATTAATTCATGGAAAGTATGAACATGGTTTTGCTCTTACCACACAAAAGATGGCATCCACGAAACTACAAGCCTTGAAGTGGTTTCTAACACTTACAATAGCTGAAATTACGCACCAGACTCCAAACTGCGAAAAATACACTATTAGGGACCAAAACCACAATGAACGGTGAATTGAAATCAAAAGTATGGACTTAGAACCATACCACATAACTATATACTCACCAATAGAAGGGTTTGAAGCTCTGGATCAACTCCTAACTCATTTGGTAGCCAGACTTGCACCAAAACCTCAAAACACGAAGAACAGTTAACCAGGGACTAAAAGCACCAACCAAAGACCACAAGTTTACCATAATAAAACCAGAAATCAGAGGCTTCTTCCCCTGTTTCATAGTGCTTGGAACATACTCCGAAAGTTTCGGCGGAATCCTAGCCCGTTCGGTAACCGTTCGGTCAAATAGGGGCCTAAAACAACACCGGATTAAGGTTAGGAATTAGAACCATAAAACACATTATGAAATCAGATTAGAGAGTAGTATTATACTACCAAGGAACTTAGCTTTACCTCCACAAAACGGAGTTCGGAGATAAGCCTTAGAAAGCACGAACGGAAACAGACGAATCGGTATGATCAGATTGATGAACTGGCACTTGGAATGGCTTGGGATCACACTCCAAACTCAAGAGAACTCATTCATGGTGTTCTAATACCTATTTGCAAGCTTCAGGTCATGGAGTAAGAAGGAAATGGAAAGGAGCTGAAAAATGGTCTTATATAGAAATTTTGCCACATTGGCCGTGCTCCACGCGCGCCCCTGATGCTCTGCGCGCGTTACGTGCGCCCCACACGCGCCGCTTGACGTTTCTTCGCGCTGAAGACTTCCAATGCATGCCCGCCACGTGTTGTTTTCTCACCGGATCATGTTGTTCCAATCAAGACATGCCACGTATCACAGAAGAATCCAAAACTGTTGTTCCACCATGGACCAGCATGCTCAAGCGCGTCTCAAGTGCGTCCCATGCGCTTTTGCGCAGTTTTGTCCTATTTTGCGTGATCTCTTTGATTCTGACACTCGTACCACCCAGAACTTGATACCCTAACACTTAAACCTCATTCAAAACACATAGGACATCTAGTTGCCCTCAAATTCTACGAGGCTTCTATGACAAATTCTAAAACCTTATCAAGCATTTCTCCACCTCTTTATAACCTTCACAACCTCACTAGTCTCATACTTACACTTGCACAAGGGCACATAAAGCGAATACGCCACTGAACACCCAAGTACACTGTCAAACTCCACCAAACACTCCTAGGCACACACAATTAGACTTAATCCCACATAATCACAAACTAAGCAAGGTTTAGAAAATTGAGGATGTTACAGGACTTATTGGCCTTAGCCTATGAGGGTACTGCCCAAGTGAGAGAAACTAAGGCTAACATTCTTATTAGATAGTAAGAACTCTACAAAATGGAAGAGGGAGAAGATATTGGAACCATGTTTAGAAGATTTCAAACATTAGTTCATGGTTTAAAATTTCTTGACAAGAGCTACACCACTACTGATCACATGAAGAAGATATTAAGAAGCCTGCCCAGGCAATCGAGACCTAAAGTCACAGCTATCCAAGAAGCCAAGGACCTAAACAGACTTCGTCTAGAAGATCTTCTTAGTTCCTTGAGAGCTCATGAGCTTGAGCTAATGAAGAAGAATGTAACACCTGAGGACGAGATCGACCTCGTTTTAGGACGTCGCGTCGAGATCTCGTGTCGAGACCTCGTACCAAGACCTTGTGTCGAGATCCCGTGCCAAGATCGCGTGCCGAGGTCATTTGCCGAGCTGAGGAGACCGCATGCACTAGCTGCTGAGCTGAGGAGGTCGCGTGTCGAGTTGATGAGATCGCGTACCGAGCTGAGGAGGTCGCATGCCGAACTGAGGAGGCCGCGTGCACGAACTCGTGTTAGAGCCTTGTGCGCTTGCACGAGCACCCTGGTCGACATCGTGTCGAGATGATATCACTCATATTCTTACGAACGTTATTCAGCGTTATTATTATATTGCTTGTAATATTATATTGTCGGCGTGCAGTTCTCGTCGCCGTGTATAGATCTCTGACCTACAGAGTAGAGGGTAATCATGAGAGAGTAGCGATTAGATGGGTAGATTGACTGATGGGATTGGCATCTCATAGCTGGAGTTACGATAATACCCCTTCTCTCACCAGCTGTATACCTCGATCAGCCTTCTCACAAACACTCACTTTCTCTTTTCTACTTTCTTCTTCTTCCTTTCTTCTCTGAGTTTCTTTTTTTTCTTTCTCTCCAACACTTCCATCGAAGAAAACTTGAGTTCCATCGAGCTTCTGCATAAGCTCTCTTCATCAATCTTGTTCCTCATCATCCTCTCGACATATCTCACCATCTCGACCACCATTTGAGGTATGAAAAACAGATTTTTCTCTTCTTCATGCTACTGTTTAGCGCTACTTCTTCCTTCCATTTTAGCTAGTTTTTATGCTTCCAAATCATGTCAAACTGATGGGTTTTCTTCTTCATGATATTACCCACCTTTCTAACCGATTATTTGAGCTTGTAAAACAAATTTCTTTCTCTATTTTCTGCAGTAGGCAGTGCGTAAAAACCCTTCCTTTTTGGTTTGTTTCGATTTCTTGTTTTAGTTTGTTGTTGTTGCTTCTGGTTGTTGTTGTTGTCGATTTACCTATTGTAGCATCAGAAACCTTTTTCATGAACTTTTGATCGAAAACCCTAACTTTGTGGTTAGGATTGGGATGAGAGCTAAGTGTTATTAGAACCCATAGATCGAACTGAGTTGTGCTTGTTTTGGGAAGTCGATTCGAGATCGTGTGATTTCGAATCGAGGTGTGCGGAGAGCGAATCAGAGACGTGGAAGCGGTGGGATCGGATCGAGAAGCTATGCGTGTCGAGGTCGACTAAGAAGTGTCACGATGTCGAGATCGAGTAAGGAAGTCGTTGTCGAGCTTCGTTTGAAGACACCGTGTCGAGGTCGTTGTCGAGCAAAGATTAGCTTGGAGTTCGGTAAGGGCACTTCATATTCTACGTGTTTATGTTTTGTCGCGTAAGGGCAACTTTTAGACATTATTAAGACTTTATTTTATATGTTATTGTGAATGGATTCCTTGATTCGTATCGAGCATGAAATGTTGTGATATGATTGGGTTTTTGCATGTATTTAATATGTGATTGAATATATCCGTGAATTGTGTATTGCATGTTGAATTGCGTTTCTTCATGTCGAGCTTGCTCTTTTTATTTGACATGCGGTTGAATATCTTGTGTTTAACTCTTTGAATATCGTATCTGGCTAATTGTTCATCAGTGAAGCGAGCTAGGTGAGTCGTATGGCGTTTTGAGCCGTGACCCGGATAACTAAGGGTGCTAGGTCCCCTTTTGTTTACGGGAGATTGACTAGACGTCGCCACGCTATGGGACCTGAGTTGACTGTCCTAGGGAGAGCGAGGATCCCAAGGCTTCGGCTGGACCTTCCGACATACGGTACGGCGTGTGCATTCCGGAAAAATTGTCGAGTCGAGAGAAAATGGATTGCGAGTTGTGTTGAGTTAGAGTGAGATGGTTGAGTCACGTTGGTGAATGTTATACTTTGCTGTTTGCTTATTTCTTTATGCCGTGCTTATCTTGTATTGTTGAGAAGTTGACCCTTTCCCGTGGTGCCTTCAATCCATGACGGTTACCCAGGCGATGTCGAGAAGCGCAGGAACTTCGGCAGCAGATGATGCCGAGGAGGAGCTCGGCGAGGACGGCGACGACCTCTATTTGTCGTGATTGATTATCTTTGTTGGACGCTTGTTTTTCCGATGACCGTACTTTGTTTTTCTTTGTGTTCAGAGGTCGTGACCAGTTTGGGCGGTTATGTTTTGTTGCTTCTGAGGTAGATTGGTGGTCTTACTTTTGGAGCAGCCCCTGCGTGGGAGTCTGTAGGAAGTACCCTGTGGTATGATTGCTCTCTTGAAGTCGTCATACCTTAGGTGTATTTTCTTTATACATTTACTACTCTGTATTTTGTATACATTATTATTTCGAGTGATATATATATGTATGTTATGCATGTATGTTTTATTAGAATTTAAGTCTTGTGTCTTAGTTGCACCATGTTTCGAAAAGCTGTAATTACTCTGATGTGCACGAGCTGGTTTAAAAAAAAAAAAAAAGGTCGTACTTTTAAAAGGCACAAGAGTATTGTTTTAAAACGCATCGCATACAGGTTTAGTTGAGCTCGGTGTGTTGAGCTCGGTAACTCGAGCTCAGTATATTGAGTTCGGTAGCGGTCCGGAAACGGGTCGTTACATTGTTGGTATCGAGCGAGTTTCGGTTCGACCGAGCCGTGCATAGGAATTTGACCGTCACCGTGTCGGGATATGTGTGTCGGGTACATGGTTGTACTATGTTGATTCTTTGTTTGATTAAGTGAAGCACTTATTGCTTGAAAAATTGTTTGAACTGCTTTCTTGATTGAAGCGGTGTGTTTAACACATCCTTGTTGTGAGATTACGACAGGTTTTGAACTTTGTGGAATCTAATGCCACCTCGCCGAGATACGATACCGCAACCGAGAACGTCGACATGGAACGAGCAATTCAAGCTATGGCCGAGACGGCGGCAGCCATGGCTCAACAATCACCGCAACTCAATAGGCTAACGCGATGGCTCAGCCAGACGGCGTTAACTCGGCAGAACTTGCGAACAAAGAACGAGCAGAGCGAAATGCTTTGAAGCTAGAGGATCGCGGACTTCAGAAGCATGATCCAATCAAGTTCTGATGAGCCAAATCCAGATAAAGTCGATCTTTGGATGCAAGAGATCGAGAAGATTTTCGAGGCACTTCATTGCCGAACAACGTGAAGGTCGACTATGCCACCTACTTACCGCGCTAGGAGACGCAGAGTATTGGTGGAGAGGAGTTGAAGCAAACATTTATAGCGTAACGTCGCAAGATGACTGGGAGCTTTTCCGTGAAAGGTTCTTGGACAAGTACTTCCCAGATACTGCACGAGCCGAGAAGGAGCAAGAGTTTCTTCCAATTGCGAAGGCGGCATGACAAAGCTGTCCGAGTATGCTGCCAAGTTCGAGTCGGCGAGGTATTTGATCCGCTTTCGTGATCGAGCTGACCAAAGATGGTTAAGCGAGAGGTTCCAACGAGGTCTGAGATTTGACATTCAGAAGTCAGTGGTGTCATTGAGGATCCGAAACCTCCAAGAGCTGATTGATCGCTGTGTCGAGGTAGAAGGAGTAAGAAGCCACAAGAAGAAGACTGTTGTGGGCAGACCGGTGAGACCCCAGAGTGCGGGGCAGAGGTTTACACAGAAAGGAAAACAACTGCAGAAGAAGCCTTACGACCGACCTCAGGGGAACAACAATAGAGGACAGTATCGTCCGATGACCCAGGGAGCGAGAAGCGGAGGTCAGACCGGTGCCGAGGTGACTTGCTATCGCTGTGGAAAGCCAGGACATTATGCGAGTAACTGTACTCAGAAGGAGGAGGTGTGTTTCAACTGCAAGAGGCCAGGGCATTTTGCCAAGGATTGTCCTACACCTAAAGCTGAACCGACAATGCTTGCGGCAAAGGCCAAAGGAAAGCGTCAGGTAGCTAAAGGCAGAGTCTTCTGCATGAGTGGCGAGGAAGCAGAACGAGCTGAAGATCTTATTCAAGGTGAATGTGAGATTGAGGGTAAATCCTTATCCGTCCTCTTTGATTCGGGTGCAACCCATTCCTTTATTTCTTCTGATTGTGTGAACCATTTGAACTTGACTGTGATCGCTTTACTGCTCAAATTGGTAGTTACAACCCAATTGCTAAAACCTTAGTCACAAACACCGCATGTCTTAATTGTGTAGTGGTTATTCGTGAGTAGAAAGTTTGTGGTCAATTTGGTTTGTTTGCCTCTTAAGGGCCTAGATGTCATCCTCGGGATGGATTGGTTGTCACACCACCATGTCCTCTTGGGTGTGCCCGTAAAGCTGTAATTTTTCCGGACCTTGGAGTCTCCAATTATCTTTCTTTGAGCGTATTGGAGTTTCTTTGAAAAGAAGGAACTAGGGAATACATGTATCCGGCTAGCTCGGAAGTTTTCCAAAGACATCGGCGTGAAGAATGTACCGGTGGTGTGTGACTTTGAAGGCGTTTTCGAAGGCGTGCCAGGGTTACCACCAAGACGAGAGGTCGAAGTTCTCCATCGACCGATTCCAGGGACAGGACCGATTTCCAAAGCGCCATACTGGGATGTCTCCTGCCGAGATGAAAGAGTCAAGTCCCGGATCGAACACTTGGAGTCGAAACAATTTATACGACCAGGCGTGTCACCGTGGGGAGCTCCGTGTTGTTGGTTAAGAAGAAGGATGGGCGATCAAGGCGTGCGTGGACTACCGCGAGCTCAACAAGGTTACTGTGAAGAACCGTTATCCGTTACCTCGTATTGACGACTTGATGGATCAACTTCGTGGAGCGGCGATCTTTTCCAAGATAGACTTGAAGTCGAGCTACCACCAGATTCGCGTGAAGGAGGAAGATGTCCCCAAAACAGCTTTCAGGACTAGGTATGGTCACTACGAGTATTTGGTGATGCCGTTTGGAGTGACAAATGCGCCAGCTGTGTTTATGGACTACATGAATAGGATTTTCCATTCGTTCTTGGATCAGTTCGTTGTAGTGTTCATCGACGACATCCTGATCTACTCGAGGAACCGAGAAGAGCACGAAGAACACTTATGTCGAGTACTGCAGATATTACGAGAGAAGCAACTCTATGCCAACCTGTCGAAGTGTGAATTTTGGCTCGAAGAGGTGAATTTTCTTGGTCATGTGATTTCCAAAGAAGGGATAGCTGTGGATCCAACTAAGATTGAGGCGGTGTTAGCATGGGAACAGCCGAAGACGGTTACCGAGGTCAGAAGTTTTGTTGGCTTAGCAGGCTATTATCGAAGATTCATTGAAGGTTTCTCGAAGATTGTCGCGCCTCTTACACGACTTACGAGGAAGGATCAACCTTTTGCCTGGACCGAGGAGTGTGAAGCCAGTTTTCAAAGGCGAAGGAGCTTTTGGCGGCGCCCGTGTTGATTTTACCTCAACCGTAAGAGCCTTACGAGGTGTATTGTGATGCGTCACACCAGGGGATTGGGATGCGTCTTTGATGCAACATCGGAAGGTGGTCGCGTATGCTTCAAGACGACTTAAGATTCACGAGAGGAACTACCCTACTCACGACTTGGGTGGCGGCGATAGTTTTTCTTGAAGATATGGAGGCACTACCTTTATGGGAGCACTCTTCGCTTTCGGCGATCACAAGAGCTTGAAGTACCTGTTCGACTAGAAAGAGCTCAACATGCGTCAGCGTAGATGGACAGAATTTCTCAAGGACTACGACTTTACGTTGGAATTCCATCCCGGTAAGGCTAACGTGGTAGCAGATGCGTTGAGTAGGAAGAGCGTTTTAACCTCGGCAATGATGATCAAGGAGTTGGAGATGCTCGAGAAGTTCCGAGACTTGAAGTTGAGTGTGGAAGTTTCACCGGGGAAGCTGAGATTTGGTATGCTTACCATTTCTAACAGATTGTTGGACGAGATCCGAGACCAGCAAGTTCATGACGAGCTCCTGCAAGAGAAGGTTCAGTTGATAGCGCAAGGGAAGGCGACAGAATTCCAAGTCGGAGCGGACGACATCTTAAGATGCAATGGCCGAGTATGCGTACCTAACGTAGCCGAGATGAGGAAGTTAATACTCGACGAAGCGCATAAGAGCAACTTTAATATTCATCCAGGAGTTACGAAGATGTATCAAGACTTGAAGAAGCATTTTTGGTGGTCCGGAATGAAGAAGCAAGTGGTCGAGTACGTAGCTTCGTGTTTGACATGTCAGAAAGCGAAGGTGGAGCACCAACGACCTGCGGGAATGCTACAATCGCTTGACGTACCAGTATGGAAATGGGATAGTATTTCCATGGATTTCGTTGTAGGTTTGCCGAAGACGCAGAAGAAGAATGATTCGATTTGGGTGATCGTCGACCGATTGACCAAATCTGCTCATTTCTTACCAGTGAGGTCGACATACAACGTGGAAAAGCTGACCGAGATCTACATCGCGGAGATAGTGCGACTTCATGGTATACCCTCTTCAATCGTGTCGGACCGAGATCCGAAGTTCACATCTCATTTTTGGAGGGAATTGACCGGAGATAGTGCGAAGTTCACATCTCAGGCTTAGCTCGGCATATCACCCCCAGACTGACGGTCAGACTGAGAGAACGATCCAATCGCTTGAAGATTTGTTGCGAGCTTGTACGTTAGATCACCGAGGAAGTTGGGACGACGTCTTGCCATTGGTGGAGTTCACCTACAATAACAGTTTCCATGCGAGTATTGGAATGGCACCTTTTGAAGCACTGTATGGACGGAAATGTCAGACGCCTCTTTGTTGGTACCAAGGCGGCGTTACGTTGTGGGGACCAGGATATGACCCAGCAGACTACGGAGAAGATCCGTTTGATCAGAGATAGGATGCGAACGTCTCAAAGTCGACAGAAGAGTTATGCAGACCAACGACGTCGACCGCTCGAGTTCGAGGAAGGAGAACATGTATTTCTTAGAGTCACCCCCACTACTGGAGTTAGTCGAGCGATCAAATCCAAGAAACTTACCCCTAAATTCATTGGACCTTATCAGATTCTTCGTCGTGTCGGTCCAGTGGCATATCAGATTGCCTTGCCACCATTCTTGTCGAACATTCACGACGTCTTCCACGCGTCTCACGATTCGCGAAGTATATTTCCGAGCCCTCTCATGTCGTCGAACCGGATGTGATTCAAGCGAAGGGCGACCTATCTTTCAAGCATTACCAAAGGATCGTTGATCGGAAAGCCAAACAGCTATGAACAAAGAGATTCAACTTCGTCAAGTTGTGTGGGATCAAGAAGGCGGAGATGCGACTGGGAGGTGGAGGAGAAGATGAAGACTCAAGACTGAACTTTTCCGAGGTAAGAACTTATTTGCAATTTCGAGGACGAAATTTTTTTTAGAGGGAGAGATTGTAACACCTGAGGACGAGATCGACCTCGTTTTAGGACGTCGCGTCGAGATCTCGTGTCGAGACCTCGTACCAGACCTTGTGTCGAGATTCCGTGCCAAGATCGTTTGCCGAGGTCATTTGCCGAGCTGAGGAGACCGCGTGCACTAGCTGCTGAGCTGAGGAGATCGCGCGTCGAGTTGATGAAGTCGCGTGCATCGAGCCGAGGAGGTCGTGATGCCGAATCGAGGAGGCCGGCGTGCACTAACTCGTGTTAGAGCCTTGTGCGCTTGCACGAGCACCCTGGTCGACATCGTGTCGAGATGATATCACTCGTATTCTTACGAACGTTATTCAGCGTTATTATTATATTGTTTGTAATATTATATTGTCGGCGTGCAGTTCTCGTCGCCGTGTATAGATCTCTGACCTATAGAGTAGAGGGTAATCATGAGAGAGTAGCGATTAGATGGGTAGATTGACTGATGGGATTGGCATCTCATAGCTGGAGTTACGATAATACCCCTTCTCTCACCAGCTGTATACCTCGATCAGCCTTCTCACAAACACTCACTTTCTCTTTTCTTCTTTCTTCTTCTTCCTTTCTTCTCTGAGTTTCTTTTTTTTCTTTCTCTCCAACACTTCCATCGAAGAAAACTTGAGTTCCATCGAGCTTCTGTATAAGCTCTCTTCATCAATCTTGTTCCTCATCATCCTCTCGACATATCTCACCATCTCGACCACCATTTGAGGTATGAAAAACAGATTTTTCTCTTCTTCATGCTACTGTTTAGCGCTACTTCTTCCTTCCATTTTAGCTAGTTTTTATGCTTCCAAATCATGTCAAACTGATGGGTTTTCTTCTTCATGATATTACCCACCTTTCTAACCGATTATTTGAGCTTGTAAAACAAATTTCTTTCTCTATTTTCTGCAGTAGGCAGTGCCCAAAAACCCTTCCTTTTTGGTTTGTTTCGATTTCTTGTTTTAGTTTGTTGTTGTTGCTTCTGGTTGTTGTTGTTGTCGATTTACCTGTTGTAGCATCAGAAACCTTTTTCATGAACTTTTGATCGAAAACCCTAACTTTGTGGTTAGGATTGGGATGAGAGCTAAGTGTTATTAGAACCCATAGATCGAACTGAGTTGTGCTTGTTTTAGGAAGTCTGATTCCCGAGATCGTGTGATTTCCGAATCGAGGTGTACCGAGAGCGAATCCGAGGGCGTGGAAGCGATGGGGATCCAGATCGAGAACTGTACGTGTCGAGGTCGACTAAGAAGCGTACGTGTCGAGATCGAGTAAGGGAAGTCGTTGTCGAGCTCGTTTGAAGACAGCCGTGTCGAGGTCGTTGTCGAGCAGCATTAGCTTGGAGTTCGGTAAGGGCACTTCATATTCTACGTGTTTATGTTTTGTGCGTAAGGGCAACTTTTAGACATTATTAAGACTTTATTTTATATGTTATTGCGAATGGATTCCTTGATCTGTGTCGAGCATGAAATGTTGTGATATGATTGGGTTTTTGCATGTATTTAATATGTGATTGAATATATGTTGTGAATTGTGTATTGCATGTTGAATTGCGTTTCTTCATGTCGAGCTTGCTTTTTTTATTTGACATGCGGTTGAATATCTTGTGTTTAACTCTTTGAATATCGTATGCGGCGAATTGTTCATCGAGTGAGCGAGCTAGGTGAGTCGTATGATGTTTTTGAGCCGTGACCCGGATAACTAAGGGTGCTAGGTCCCCTTTTGTTTACGGGAGATTGACTAGACGTCGCCACGCTATGGGACCTGAGTTGACTGTCCTAGGGAGAGCGAGGATCCCAAGGCTTCGGCTGGACCTTCCGACATACTGATGCGGCGTGTGCATTCCGGAAAAATTGTCGAGTCGAGAGAAAATGGATTGCGAGTTGTGTTGAGTTAGAGTGAGATGGTTGAGTCACGTTGGTGAATGTTATACTTTGCTGTTTGCTTATTTCTTTATGCCGTGCTTATCTTGTATTGTTGAGAAGTTGACCCTTTCCCGTGGTGCCTTCAATCCATGACGGTTACCCAGGCGATGTCGAGGGCGCAGGGAACTCGACAGCGGATGATGCCGAGGAGGAGCTCGACGAGGACCCGAGCGACGACCTCTATTTGTCGTGATTGATTATGTTGTTGGACGTTTGTTTTTCTGATGACCGTACTTTGTTTTTCTTTGTGTTCAGAGGTCGTGACCAGTTTGGGCCGGTTATGTTTTGTTGCTACAGGGTAGACTCGTGGTCTTACTTTTGGAGCAGCCCCCTGCGTGGGAGTCTGCCGGAAGTACCCCCAGGGTATGATTGCTCTCTTGAAGTCGTCATACCTTAGGTGTATTTTCTTTATACATTTACTACTCTGTATTTTGTATACATTATTATTTCGAGTGATATATATATGTATGTTATGCATGTATGTTTTATTAGAATTTAAGTCTTGTGTCTTAGTTGCACCATGTTTCGAAAAGCTGTAATTACTCTGATGTGCACGAGCTGGTTTTAAAAAAAAAAAAAAATAGATCGTACTTTTAAAAGGCACAAGAGTATCGTTTTAAAACGCATTGCATACAGGTTTAGTTGAGCTCGGTGTGTTGAGCTCGGTAACTCGAGCTCAGTATATTGAGTTCGGTAGCGGTCCGGAAACGGGTCGTTACAAAGAACCTCCAAAGAAGTCAAAGTCTATTGCTTTGAAATCTACTAACAAAGCTTCCACCTTTAAGGCTCTGCAAGCTGAACAAGAAACAGGTGAAGGATCGTTTGGTGAGAGTAGTGATGGAGCAGACGATGAACTTTACTTTATTTCAAGGAAGATTCAGGAAGCAATTCCACAAGAAGGGTTCAAGGGAAAAGAAGGAATGCAGAGACAAGAGCCAAGTAATTTGCTACGAGTGCAACAAACCAAAACATTTCAAGTCTGAATGTCCCCAACTTGAGAAGGAGAAACCAAAGAGAAGTGGTTTCAAGGGTAAGAAGAAGAAGGGTCTCATGGCAACTTGGGATGACTCTGATTCATCATCGTCTGATGATGATGAGGAACACACAAACTTGGCTCTGTGGCTACCATACGATCAGACAGTGAAGAAAAGGAAGAAGAGGTAAAATCAAAATCATCCTCTGATATTCAAAAAGCTTTTGATGAACTCTTAGATGAGTCTTCTATTCTCTCCATTGAGTATAAATACTTGAAAAAGAAATTCTCAAAACTTTCAAAAGAATTTTTAACACTCAATGAAGAGAATGAGAAACTCAAAGCTGAAAATCACCATCTGGTGAGTGATAGCTCTAAGACTGAAGAAAAGATTGAATGCAACTCTTCAAAAAATGAAGAGGGATTTCAAAGATTTCTTGCTGAGTGTGTGATACGAAGCAAACTAGCATCTATGATTTGGGGTGTCAGCCAAAATGGCAAAAAGGGTCTTAGTTAAAAACCAGAAGAACCCACTTTTCAAAACACAAATTTGAAACCCAAAGATACCAATGATCATAGTGATAGCTTACTGTGCACTTATTGCAATAAGAATGGTCACATAAGAAGTACCTGTTATGAATTAAAAAATAAGATGGACAAGTTTCCTTCTAGGACTAACAAAAAGGGACCCAAAAAGATTTGGGTACCTAAGGACAAGATTGTCTATATTACAGATCTGCTTAGCAACAGAGTTGAAATACCAGTCCTAGTACATGGACAGTGGGTGCTCACGTCACATGACGGGAGAAAGGCATATGTTCCAAGATCTTTAACTTAAAGAAAGTGGAACAGTTGGTTTCGGTGGAAACCAAAAAGGTAAAATCATTGGTAGTGGAAGAGTTGGTGAGACATTTCTACCTTCTATTGATAATGTTTTATTTGTTGATGGCCTTAAGCATAATCTACTAAGCGTAAGTCAATTTAGTGACAATGCTTGTATAAAATCAAGCTCTCTAAGTTGGCAAATCAAAATGTCAAGTGCTTTTTGTCACTTGATGAAGAACAAGGGACTTGGCACAAGAGATTAGGTCATGCCAGCTTGAGGTTAATCTCAAAGCTTAACAGGAAGGAACTTGTTAGAGGCTTACCGAATCTTAAGTATCAGTCTGATGCTCTCTGCGAAGCATGACAAAAAGGGAAACAAACAAAATCTTCATCTGAATCTAAAAATATTGTTTCCACTTCAATGCCTCTTGAACTTTTACATTTAGATTTATTTGGCCCAACCAGAATTGCTTCTTTGTTTGGAAAGAAATATGGTCTTGTTATTTTTGATGACTATACAAGATGGATATGGGTAAAATTCCTTCCACACAAGGATGTGTCATTGAAGATGTTTTTTGTACTCTGCAAACAAGTGCAAAATGAAAAAAGTTTTTGTATTACAACAATTAGAAGTGATCATGGTGGAGAATTTGAAAATGAATTATTTCAAAACTTTTGTGAAGAACAAGGCATTTCTCACAATTTTTCTTCTCCTAGAACACTACAACAAAATGGTATTGTAGAAAAGAAAAATAGATCTCTTTATGAGATGGCCAGAACCATGATTCATGAAACTAATGTTGCAAAGCATTTTTGGGCAGAAGCAGTAAACACTGCTTGTTATATTCAAAATAGAATTGATATAAGACCTATTTTGAATAAGACTCCATATGAATTGTGGAAAGGAAGAAAACCAACAATTCTTATTTTCACCAATTTGGGTGTGACTGCTTTGTTCTCAATACAAAGGATAGTCTTGGTAAATTTGATTCAAAAGCACAAAAAGGTATCTTTTTGGGATATTCTGAATGCTCTAAAGCTTACAAAGTATACAACAAAGAAATTTTAATTGTCGATGAATCAATGCATGTGAGGTTTGATGACAAGAAGCCTGACATTGAAATGTCAGAGCTGGATGAGATCTTTGTAGATATGCAGATAAGCAAAAGAACAAATGATGATGCATCTACTGGTGACTCTGATGTTGTCTCTGGCCCTGCGTCCGGTGACCAGACTCAAGCAGAGTCAAGAGATTGGAAGTTCAAGACTCATCATGTAACACCCCATTTCTACCCATCGAATATTAATAAAATCAGAGTTATAAAATCCCAACATAAACAGGATGTCACATTTTTCAACTTTAAATCAACAACTTCATCACATATTAAATCAGATACATAACACTTTAAAATAATCGGAGGAATCATTAACATCAACTATTAGTCTTTAGATTCAAATGGTTTTTTTTTAATCAAGCAGCGGAATCACAACTTCGTATTAAAATGATAACATCATAGTCTAACTCAAAATCAACTTCAAAATAACAAAGGTTTAACAAAACCAATATAAAATCCAAAGAATGAACAAAACGATAAAAATGGCAAATAAGCTGTTCATCCCCGAGTGTTACGTATCGAGCGACAACACCGACTCGACTTGCAAAAAGCAACAAAAGACTTCACACGCTGATTGCCGAACCTCCACGACTAATCTTGAGTACTGCTCATTTCCCATGGTAGGGAAACATCGTGAAAAGGGTGAGATATCGAACAATACAATTGAGTTTAAGATAAACAAAGATATCAGAATTTAGTCATATAAAATTATCACTTCGCACGTATCAACATCATAACCCACTTCACGTCACAACATCATGTAAACTTTCACTAATTCACATCACAATTCAAGTCACAGTACTTCACCAAAATTCACATCATAATTCAAGTCACAGTACTTCACATCATTAAATAACTCATGCAAAAATATGATGAGACACGGACAATGCACATGCATGTGGTACCAACAGGGCTTCAGCCCTCGTCGCCAATTGCCAATTAATAGAGGCATCAAAACAAGGCATAAGCCTTCGTCGCAGTTTGCCAATCCAGGCCGTCACAAAGTATGCAAATGAAATGTGACTCAATGAACATGACATCACATTACACAACTCGACAAACGTCATTCTTCACAAGGCATACGCCTACATCACTGTCATTACCAATTAATAGAGGTAATTTCATCATCACAATAATTTCTGCAACTTCGCATTTATCAACAAAATAGTCGCATCATCATAAATATCAAATACACGTCACAAAAGAAAATATAAACAAATTAGTCGTTCCAAAACAGTCCCGTAAATCTCTAATTATTAACATCCCTGTTATTAGTATTTTCCTGTTAAATTTATCAACTCAGCATTTAAAAATTCTGATTTTCCTTCTAATCTTCCTGTTCATGCATCATATATATTTCAGTCTGTTAATTTCCATAAACTTACTGTTTCGTAAATTTCCACTAATCATACCTGGTTAATATGTGACTAATATACATACTACTAACCAATATATATATATTCATTCTTTCAGTCAAATAATAATAATAATATTCAAAGGAAAAGTTACTGTATCTAATACCATTAAAATACTACACTTCCTATCCACACAAAAAGATGTGGCTGGCGCCACATTATTCCCTTCAAAAAGGGTGGCTTGCGCCACCTAATGCCCATGGGAAAGTGGCTTGCGCCACATTCATCAAGAGAGAGGGTGGTGGCTTGCGCCACCCCCTACTGTACATCCTTATCATGTTTTAATTATTATTCCTTCCAGTTTCCAGTTTCCATCAAAATTCAGTTCCTTCACAACTTAAATTCATCGATCCAGGCACACCATGAAATAATCCAAAGACGATCAACAATTATATTTGATTCTTCGTACCATTCAGAAATCATCACAACGATTATATCGATTAACAAATTCAGTCACAGTAACTCAACAATTTTCAACAATCACAGAAAAATCAATTTCAACAAATAGCAACCATTTGTTCATCACAAAACGCATACAGAGACAAATTATACAACCATAACCCCCACATACGATTCATCATAGACCCGATTATAGAATTCGAATCCCCCCTTACCTTGGATTGAAGGTCGTTCTAACTCTCGATTAATTCCTAGCCTCGACTGCAAATTTCCACAGCTTCGTATTCTTCACAAAACCCTCGTTCTCTTTCTGCAGCAGCTTCTCAACTTCTAACTCTTCCTTAATCTAAAATTAACCCTAATCCTCATTTAACCTAACTGTTATATATAACCACTCATAATCTTTTCTTATTCTCCAATTTGGGCTTACCGTACGTCTCCCTCAATTTCTAATAATAGGCCCAACTATAATTATCATACTATTCTCAAATAACCAATTAAATAACATTCTATTAAAATTAATATTATTTCTAATATCAATTTCTCGACTAAAATACTATTTATCCGTTAATCAATTAATCACTCAAACAACACATTCCACATAATCAACCAATATTCGAAAAATACTCAATAATATTCAATTAAAAATATTTAATTAAATACGGGCGTTACAACTCTCCCCCACTTAGGATATTTTCGTCCTCGAAAATTTACCTTGTTCGAATAACTCTGGATAGGAGTCCCGCATCTTGCTCTCCAACTCCCAAGTCATGCTTTCTCCGGCGGCTCCCAACCAAACTACTTTCACCAAAGCAATCTCCTTGCCTCTTAAAGTCTTCATCTCGCGATCTGCGATTCGCACAGGCATCATTTCCATAGTAAGGTTATCTCGTACTTGCACATCATCCATGTGAATCACATGAGATGGATCTGGAACATACTTCCGGAGTTACGAAACATGAAACACATCGTGCAAATTCGAAAGATTAGGCGGTAAGGCCACTCTATAAGCAACATTCCCAATTCTGTCCGAAATCTGATACGGACCAATAAAACGAGGAGTGAGCTTCTTAGACTTCAATGCTCGTCCAACACCGGTCACAGGCGTGACTCTCAAAAACACATGATCACCAGCTTGAAATTCTAAATCTTTCCTTCGTTTGTCATGATAACTCTTCTGTCTACTTTGAGAAGTTTTCATCTTTTCTCGAATTAACCTCACATTCTCAGTAGTCTCTCGAACAATTTCAGGTCCAAGCACTACACTTTCCCCAGATTCATGCCAACATAAAGGAGTCCTACATCTCCGACCATACAACGCTTCAAAAGGTGCCATTCCAATACTCGAATGGTAACTGTTATTATAAGTGAACTCTATCAACGGAAGGTAAGTATCCCACGAACCTCCCTGCTCAAGAACACATGCTCTCAACAAATCTTCTAATGATTGAATAGTCCTCTCTGTTTGACCATCCGTCTGAGGGTGATACGCCGAACTCAATCTCAACTTTGAACCCAACGCTTCTTGCAAACCCTTCCAAAAATCAGAAGTAAACCTCGGATCTCTATCCGACACAATACACAAAGGAACACCGTGAAGCTTCACAATCACCCGAATATAAATCTCTGCCAACTTCGATACTGGAAAAGTGATGTTAATAGGAATAAAATGAGCCGACTTTGTAAGCCTATCAACAATCACCCAAATCGAATCACATCCTCTTGGCGTATTAGGTAATCCCGTCACAAAGTCCATTGAAATGCTATCCCATTTCCATTCTGGAACTTCTAACGGTTGCATCAACCCTGCAGGCTTCTGATGTTCAACTTTCGACTTCTGACAAGTTAAACATGCATACACAAACTGCGCCACATCACGCTTCATCCCAGGCCACCAAAACAAATTCTTCAAATCTTGATACATCTTTGTGGCTCCCGGATGAATACTCAAATTGCTTCTATGACTCTCTTCAAGAATCGCTTTCTTCATTTCCGCATCATCAGGAATACAAATTCGATTACGGAATCTCAACACACCATGCGCATCTAACTTGAAATCATTATTCTCAGATTGATCGATTCCGACCATCGAATCTACCAGTTTCACATCTAACTTCTGAGCTTCTCTAATATTATCCAGAAAATCATTGTTAATCTTCAACATTCCCAACATAACACTCTGCGGTGTCACTTCGCAAACTAGACTCATATCTCTGAACTGCTCAATCAATTCCAACTCCTTAACCATCATTGCCGACATATGTAAAGTCTTTCGGCTTAAGGCATCAGCCACAACATTAGCTTTACCTGGGTGATAATTCAAGCCGAAGTCATAATCTTTTAACAACTCCAACCATCTTCGTTGTCTCATGTTCAATTCCTTCTGATCAAATAGATATTTTAAACTCTTGTGGTCACTAAAGACTTCAAATCTAGAACCATAGAGATAATGTCTCCAAATCTTCAAAGACAAAAACAATCAAAGAAGCTCTAAATCATGCGTAGGATAGTTCTTTTCATGAGTCCTCAATCGCCTCGACGCATAAGCAACCACCTTATCATTCTCGCATAAGTACACCTCCTAGACTCCATTTTAGAAGCATCACAATATACCACAAAAGATTCTCCTGGATTAGGTAGTGTCAAACCTGAGCCGACGTCAATCTCTTCTTCAATTCTCAGAAACTTTCTTCACATTGAACGTCCCACACAAAAGCTTTACCCTTACAAGTCAACTTAGTCAATGGAAGTGCCAACTTAGAAAAACCTTCGATAAACCTTCTATAGTAGCCAGCTAGTCCTAAAAAGCTTCTAATCTCTGTAGCCGATTTTGGAGTTTCCCATTGCAACACGGCATCTACTTTAGATGGATCCACAACAATGCCACTACCCGAAATGACATGACCAAGAAAACTAACCTCCTTTAACCAAAAATCACATTTAGACAGCTTTGCATATAGCTTCTTCTCCTTCAAAACTTGCAATACTAGTCTTAAGTGTTCTGCATGTTCTTCCTCCGATTTAGAGTAAATCAAAATGTCATCAATGAACACCACCACAAACCTATCCAAATAAGAATGAAAGATACGGTTCATGTACTCCATGAATACTCCCGGCGCATTAGTAACACCGAAAGGCATCACCGTATACTCATAATGTCCATATCGCGTTCTGAAGGCCGTCTTCTGAACATCTTCATCTCTCACCTTAATCTGATGATAACCCGACCTCAAATCGATCTTGCTAAACACACGAGCACCCACCAATTGATCCATCAAGTCATCTATTCTTGGAAGCGGATACTTGTTCTTAATCGTTACTTTATTCAATTGTCTATAATCAACACAAAGCCTCATACTTCCATCTTTCTTCTTTACTAGTAGCACTGGAGCTCCCCACGGCGACACACTTGGTCTTACAAACTTCTTTTCAAGTAAATCTTCCAATTGCTTCTTTAATTCTGACAATTCAGATGCAGACATCCTGTATGGTGCCATAGAAACCGGTCTGGTACTGTGTACAAGATCAATAGCGAATTCAACTTCTCTTTACGGTGGTACATCGGGAATTTCATCAGGGAAAACTTCAGGAAATTCGCGCACCACTTGTAACTCCTCAATTATAGCTTGGTTCTCAATAGATAACGACGCCATCAACGAGAACACCTGAGCTTCCTCTTGCATCAACCGCCCTAACTGCCTAAAAGACAACAACCCAGCTTCCTCCTCTTCGGGAGTAGAAAACCTCACGGACTTGCTATAACAATTGATATGAACATAGTTATATTCTAACCAATTCATGCCCAATATCACATCCATCCCACTTAACGGCAAACAAACCAAATCAACAGCAAAGTCTCTGTCGAAAATCGACAAAGGACACTTTAAACACACAAGAGAAGTAGTCACCGATCCCTTAGCCGAATCTCGACGACCATCTCTCCATTCATAGAAGACAACGTAAGACCCAATCTCTTAACACAATCAGCAAAGAATAAAGCAATGAGTAGCACCAAAGATCAATAATAGTAATTAAAGGGGTACTATTAATGAAACATGTACCTCTGACGAGTCTGTCCTCACTAGATGTTTGAGTCCCAGCCAAAGCGAACACCTTTCCACTGCCTGGTGCCTTCTTTGGTTTCTGACACTGGCTACTAATATGTCCTTCTTCGCCACAGTTGAAACATACATTCTCCTTAAACTTACACTCAGAAGATGTATGCCCACTCTTGCCACAACGGAAACACCTCTTCACTTCAGTAGTACACACATTACTCTTGTGACCAGGTTTCCCACATTTGAAACAAACCACACCAGCAGGAGCATCTCCCCCACTAGTCCTCTTACCATCAGCCACTTTCTGTTTACCTTTACCAGCTGGAGCATCATAAGGCTTGCCACGATTCTGTTGGCGCTTGCTCTTCCTCTCATTAATGATCTTATAATGAGCATTGTTATCCTCTTCATAAATCCTGAATTGCCAATCAAATCGAGAAGACACGAATCTTTTGGTATCCAATCGCTTTCTTGATTTACGGCGCAACCTGCTCTCAAACTTGATGCACTTCAAAACTCAGCGGTTGCCCGCTTATAGTGCGGATAAAACTTAGCCAACTCAACAAACTTTGCAAAGATATTCAAGAATCGACATATTTCCTTGCTTCACTCAAGGAACTCAATTTCCTTCTTACCACGAACATCCTCTGGATAATACTTCCTCAGGAACTCCTTCTAACACATCCCAAGTGATACCTTCACCGCAGCCTTCCAACCTCGACGAGTCTCTAGCCACCACCATCGCCGATCGCTAGCATATGAGTCCCATATCGAACCTTCTCGTGCTGAGTGCACCCATCACACTAAGATTCTCTCCATCTCTTTCAACCAACCCAACGCTCCATCCGGATCATACTTACCCTTGAAGGTAGCGGATTCTCCTCCGAAAAGTCGCCAAACTACGAGATCCAAAGCATTCTCACAAGATTCTACCGATTTTGCAAAGCTTGAGTCATTGCTTGTAAAGCAAAGAAAGAATTGCAAAGATCGCTCCTTCCAGCCATCTCAACTTGTCACTATAACATAAACAAAGGTTAGAACTAATCAACAATACTCGATTGTTAAACAAAACTACGACTCGTCAACTTGGCCGGACGGACCAAACTGCTCTGATACCACTAATGTAACACCCCATTTCTACCCATCGAATATTAATAAAATCAGAGTTATAAAATCCCAACATAAACAGGATGTCACATTTTTCAACTTTAAATCAACAACTTCATCACATATTAAATCAGATACATAACACTTTAAAATAATCGGAGGAATCATTAACATCAACTATTAGTCTTTAGATTCAAATGGCTTTTTTTAATCAAGCAGCGGAATCACAACTTCGTATTAAAATGATAACATCATAGTCTAACTCAAAATCAACTTCAAAATAACAAAGGTTTAACAAAACCAATATAAAATCCAGCAACAGAACAAAACGATAAAAATGGCAAATAAGCGTTCATCCCCCTGAGTGTTACGATCGTGAGGCGACAACACCGACTGACTTGCATAAAGCAACAAAAGACTTCACACGCTTACTTCAACCTCCACGGCTAATCTTGAGTACCCGCCATTTCCCATGGTAGGGAAACATCGCCAGAAAGGGTGAGATATCGAACAATATAATTGAGTTTAAGATAAACAAGATATCGAATTTAGTCATATAAAATTATCACTTCGCACGTATCAACATCACAACCCACTTCACGCCACAACATCATGTAAACTTTCACTAATTCACATCACAATTCAAGTCACAAGATTACTTCACCAAAATTCACATCACAATTCAAGTCACAAGATTTCACATCATTAAATAACTCATGCAAAAATATGATGAGACACTGACAATGCACATGCATGTGGTACCAACAGGCTTCAAATTCGCCGCCAATTGCCAATTAATAGAGGCATCAAAACAAGGCATAAGCCTTCGCCGCAGCTTACAATCCAGGTCGTCACAAAGTATGCAAATGAAATGTGACTCAATGAACATGACATCACATTACACAACTCGACAAACGCTATTCTTCACAAGGCATACGCCTACATCACCGCTATTACCAATTAATAGAGGTAATTTCATCATCACAATAATTTTTGCAACCGCATTTATCAACAAAATAGTCGCATCATCATAAATATCAAATACACGTCACAAAAGAAAATATAAACAAATTAGTCGCTCCAAAACAGTCCGTAAATCTCTAATTATTAACATCCCCATTATTAGTATTTTCCTGTTAAATTTATCAACTCAAAGATTTAAAAATTCTGATTTTCCTTCTAATCTTCCTGTTCATGCATCATATATATTTCAGTCTGTTAATTTCCATAAACTTACTGTTTCGTAAATTTCCACTAATCATACCTGGTTAATATGTGACTAATATACATACTACTAACCAATATATATATATATATATATATTCATTCTTTCAGTCAAATAATAATAATAATATTCAAAGGAAAAGTTACTGTATCTAATACCATTAAAATACTACACTTCCTATCCACACAAAAATATGTGGCTGGCGCCACATTATTCCCTTCAAAAAGGGTGGCTTGCGCCACCTAATGCCCATGGGAAAGTGGCTTGCGCCACATTCATCAAGAGAGAGGGTGGTGGCTTGCGCCACCCCCTACTGTACATCCTTATCATGTTTTAATTATTATTCCTTCCAGTTTCAGCTTTCCATCAAAATTCGGTTCCTTCACAACTTAAATTCATCGATCCAGGCACACCATGAAATAATCCAAAGATACCAACAATTATATTTCCAGATTCTTCGCACTATCTGTAAATCATCACAACGATTATATCGATTAACAAATTTAGTCACAGTAACTCAACAATTTTCAACAATCACAGAAAAATCAATTTCAACAAATAGCAACCATTTGTTCATCACAAAACGCATACAGAGACAAATTATACAACCATAACCCCCACATACGATTCATCATAGACCCGATTATAGAATTCGAATCCCCCCTTACCTTGGATTGAAGGTTGTTCTAACTCTCGATTAATTCCTAGCCTCGACTGCAAATTTCCACAGCTTCTCGTATTCTTCACAAAAACCCTCGTTCTCTTTCTCAGCAGCCTTCTCAACTTCTAACTCTTCCTTAATCTAAAATTAACCCTAATCCTCATTTAACCTAATCATATATATAACCACTCATAATCTTTTCTTATTCTCCAATTTGGGCTTACTGACGCCTCCCTCAATTTCTAATAATAGCCCAACCTATAATTATCATACTATTCTCAAATAACCAATTAAATAACATTCTATTAAAATTAATATTATTTCTAATATCAATTTCTCCCGACTAAAATACTATTTATCCGTTAATCAATTAATCAGCTCAAACAACACATTCCACATAATCAACCAATATTCGGGAAAAATACTCAATAATATTCAATTAAAAATATTTAATTAAATACGGGCGTTACACATCACCCTAAGGACATGATCATTGGTGAACCAAGTGATAGAGTCAGAACTAGGTCATCACTCAAAGAATATTCAGACCTTGCATTATTATCAGAAATTGAACCAAAGATAATTGATGAAGCACTGACAGACGATGGATGGATACTTGCTATGCAAGAGGAACTGAATCAGTTCCAGAGGAGTGATGTGTGGAAGCTTATACCTCCACTAGAGGATAAACAAGCATTGGAACTAAGTGGGTTTTCAGAAACAAACTTGATGAAGATGGTAAAGTGGTAAGAAATAAGGCAAGACTAGTTGCTCAAGGATATTCGCAAGAGGAAGGTATTGATTATACTGAAATCTTTGCACCTGTAGCTAGACTAGAAGTAATTAGAATTTTATTATCATTTGCTGCACATCATGGCATTACTTTATATTAGATGGATGTAAAGAGTGCATTTTTCAATGGTTTTATAAGTGAGGAAGTGTTTGTAAAACAACCACCTGGTTTTGAAGATATTGCCTTTCCATAGCATGTTTTCAAACTTAAAAATGTTCTTTATGGTCTTAAACAAGCCCCAAGAGCTTGGAATGATAGACTTAGTACCTTTTTAATATCAAATGGTTTTGAAAGAGGACAGGTGGACACTACACTCTTTACAAAATCATCTAAAAAGCATTTCATAGTAGTTCAAATATATGTTGGTGATATTATCTTTGGTGCTACTAATGAATCTCTTTGTGAGGAATTCAAATCAAAGCAATGTCAAGATGGAACCTATATTCATCAGACTAAATATGTGAAAGAACTTTTGAAGAAGTTCAAGCTTGAGGAAACCAAGCCAATGAACACACCAATGCATCATATATGTGCTCTAAGCAAAGATGAATCTAGCAAAAAAGTAGACCAAAAGGTATATAGAGGTATGATAGGTTCACTTGTAACACCCCGCATTTTTCATACATTGCATATTTTTAAATATGTGTTTATTTCATTAATTATTATGATTTAAAGATTTAGTGATTCCGATTCCCCTATGTGTGCTTGAATTAATGAAAAATGTTGAGTTTATATTTATTTGTATCTTTAGAAAATATTAGCATTTATTTGTATTTTTACAAAATTGATTTAATATATTATTTAATATTTCATTTTATAAAATAGTAGTATTCGATATGTCATTTATCTGAGGGGTTAAAAGGTTTCAAGGATATATAAAAATGAACTTTTACTGATTTACTATGTACACCCCTCATTTTCATATATTATTTTGTGTTAATTTTTTATTGTTATGTATCATTAATTTTTAACGTGTGATTATATTTAATAATGTTTTAAGAGTGTATGAAAGTGTTTAGGAATCTATTAGGGTCGATTTGTAACCAAAGTGTACAAGTTTGGACACCTTTGAGGGAGTTCGAGACTTGCTTTGATTCAGGAAATAATTCAGTCATCGTATTCTGTATTTTAGAACCCTTTAGTGACCAAATTGGATTTAGTCACCTGCATGAAAGTTGTATATATTTCTCTTAGCTTTCATTTGGCTTTAGTTTGACTAAAATCTGATGACTAGAACTGTAGATAAGCTTTTCGGAGTCAAGGCTGTCTGAGTGTAGCTTTTGCAATGCTTGAGTAAACTTACACTGACTTTTTGACCCACCTAGATTCGGATTCTGACCATGATAATTAGAGAGGAAATTGTAGGAAATTGTCTTAGCTTTCCCATACAATAAAGAACACCTCTATTCGACCCTTAGAACTCAAGATATGGCCAAAAAGATGGAGCAGCACACAAAAAAATGATGTTTTGACTCAATTCGATTTTACCACTTTGGGCCTGTGTAAATTCGACCCTAAGCCTAATCAGACCTATCTACACCAATTGAGACTCTCATTTGACAATTCTAAACAGTTTCCCAACCCTAGAGCCAACCCTCTCTTCTCTCTCACTTTCTCTCAACTCCTTCCACCGTTGAAGGAGCTTGAGCAACGTATTGGCCTTGCATTCAAGCTGCGATTTTGAAGAGAGGAAAGCGATCATCATCATCTCCATACCATAGAACTCTCTTCAATCCAAGTTTCGGTAAGCCTCTCGTTATTTTGACATTGGGGTTTCGTTCATAAAATTGATGTCTAACGCTTCCTTTGTATTCTCCCGTTTTCGTAGTGAACCTTTCTCCAAAAGACCTTCACAAGATTCTGTCGTCTTCCACCTCTATTGTGAAAATCAAATTTCATCCTTAAGGTAAGGGGGTAGATTATTGTCGTTGGGGATATTTGCAGGAATAGGTGAAGGGGTTGTTCTTGATCCCCATTGTTTGATAATAGTTTTAAACATGATTATTTTTCTGGAAATTTCAGCATAAAACTGACACAGTGCGTGAATTTTCGTAAATAATTGACTTTGAATTTTAACATGGGACAAATTGCATTGTGTTCATAATTGAGCTGGTTACTTACTGTAAAATGCACAAAAAATATCAAAGTCATTTGACACTCCGTTCGTTATTTTTACTAACTGCTATTTTCAACTCTAATTTTGAAACATTTGGTCAGTATATGAATTTGTATTATTTTTATACTCGGAATTTTTGAATGGAAATACTTCTAAATGGATTCTGTGAGTGTTGGATGCTTTCATAAAAATTGGCATAATTGTTTGGTTTCTTTTGATATCCTTAAGAATTTTAAAACCTTTGGGATGTCCAGGACATTGTTTTGAGTAACACAATGTAAAAACAGCTTCAGTATAGGATTTCTCATAAATTATTGAATTCAAATTTTTAGATGGGACCACTTGTATTGTGTTTGTATGAGTTATATACCTTCAGTTAAATATTTAAAAAATTTCAAGGTAGTTTGAGCATGTGTTCGTTACTATTATTGATGACTATTCTGAAAAATTCTGCACTATGTATTAATCCAAATGATGCATTGGTTGAGTCAAGTTTAGACCCTAATATGTGTTATGGTTGAGTTGTCATTGTTGTTGTTCCTATGCGTTCACCTAAATAATTAAATACGTGGTGGTTATTTTTGAGTTGCCATTGTAACTTATTTTGTGTTTTGCTTGTTAAATTTTGATAATGATTGTGAAAAGTCCACGTCCGTGGCAACGACTTTGAAAGAATAATTGACCTTGTGTGCAAGTCACCTAGCTATAAGTAGCCATAATGGTACTTGAGTCATTCCTTGTGAGATGATCCTAGCCATATGGGCCATGATGGATTATCGATGAAAAATTGAATTATGACGTTCCGCGGAAACCTGACCTTGTGTGTATGATTGACATACCAAGCCTTGTGATTAGGATTTGGGGGGAACGACCGTTGAAATGAAAGGGGAAGGCCAGTTTAGGTGAGCCTTCGTGGCAGATAATCCTGGTCTTGGGGATGAGATACTGAATCTGTGGCACACCTAAGTGACTCAAGCTGCAACTTGATGTCGGGAAGCTACTTGCAAGATTACGTGACTCCCGACAGTCCCCGGACATTATCATGACTAGTGAGAGTATGAGGTAACAAGGTGACCAACGCAAATGCTCTCCCTCAATAAACCAAATATGTACTCCTAGTCCGATTCCCAGAGTAGTAGATGGTACCACATGCATATGAAGTAGTGTTGCTAGTATCTGCATCTTTCTCGAGATAGCTATTTGACCCTGAAAAATGGTGAATTTTATCTGTGAGTGCTAATGGTTTTAAATGTGAGTGTTGTATGATGTGTATGTAATGTGGTGTATATTTGTATAAGTTGTGTTGCTATGCTTGCATACAATTATATATATATATATATAAGTATATTATTTTATTCACTTATTCTCTCTAAATATCACCACAACTCAGCTACAACGTACTCACCCGTTTTGTTTGTATGTCTCTTGTGTGTTTTGTGTGAAATTGCAGATGCTGCTAATCCCGAAGTTGGTGGGTAAACTGAAGAACATGAGTGGTTGCTAAATTTTGTCTTATGTTGTTATTTTTAAGTTTGTAAACTACAAAATTTATTTAGTTTCAATTGGGTTATGTAATAGCTCTGAGACAATGTGACAAAAATATTTTTAGGGGTTTATTTTATTTATTTGGCTTTATCGGATGTATTTCTAAATAAATAATTGTTTTAGCTATTTGAAAAAAATTAATTTGAAGGTTTATTTAAATGTGATATTCTCGTACCACAGGAATTTTACGTTGATTAAATTTTGTTACGCTAATTTTAATTGTTTAAACTTTTACACTATTTTTGCAAGGTATTATTTATTAGATAATTATTTGAAAATCGAATACGATAAATATTCATTTCTCTTTATTTGAATAATTTTATTTTATTCAAAATGGGGTTAAGGGTGTCACATTAAGTGGTATCAGAGCAGTTCGGTTTTACTGGACTGTGTATGTGTCTATTCTGTTTTCCTGTATACTCTGTGACCTTGTTTGATTTGTTTTGTGAATTCTTTGATTTGATTGTGTTACTTGTACTGAGACTTACTAAGTAGCTTTGCTTTCTACTAAAGTAGGAGGTGATGGCTATTTATAGGAATGATTGTGTGATTGCTGATGCTCTCCAGACCACGAAGAGGAATCAAAGTTCGGTCAGCTCGTCCAGCCAAATATGTTATGTATTTGCTATGTTGGTTGTGTACTCTTTAACATGATGTCTCTTTTGTGTTTACTACATTATATTTGTGATTTTATAAAATGTTGATTATGTGGAAATTCTGCATCTGTGAATTACAGTGACTTAAAACATGTAAAAGATAGAAACTTGTAATTTTTTGGATTTTTGTGTAGAAGGAGTTTCTGATCATTTTTTTTAAAATGTTTGAGACACGATTTTGACATAGGACCACTTGGAGACTGTTTGTATGTGTGTTAGGACCTTGCATATTTAATTTGGTGAATTTTCGTTGAGTTTTGACTATCCTATGATATTATGCATCACAAACAGTGTTTGCTGGAAAATTCTAGGCAAAATCCAAACCATACATTATTTTTCTGTATTTTTTGGTAACGTATTTTGACCAGATAAAAATATGGAAATGCACATATGTATGTTAAGGACCTACATACTAAATTTTGTTAAAAACCGAGTCTATTTTATATGGCAGAATAATCACTATTTTTAATTGCGTACTAATTGATAAATTTTGCACTTTTTGTGTATGTTTCGGTTTTGAATTTATTTGAGGATTGAATGACTTGTTCCTGAGTTATAAAAATTATTTCTAAAGCTTTAACATTTTATATGTTGACCTGAAATTTATTTAGAATTTTCTTAACCGTGGAAATATTTTTATAAATTCAGTGAAGCTGCTGCTATATATGCTTGTTCATGCTGTTTTTGGTAGATGTCTGTAACGACCCGTTTCCGGACCGCTACCGAGCTCAATATACCGAGCTCGAGTTACCGAGCTCAACACACCAAGCTCAACATAAACCTATATGAGATGTGTTTTAAAAACAAAACTCTTGTGCCTTTTAAAAATACGATATATTTTTTTTTTTTATAAAACCAACTCGTGCACATCAGAGTAATTCTGACTTTTAAAACATGGTGCAACTAAGACACAAGACTTAAATTCTAATAAAACATACATGCATAACATACACATATATATATCACTCGAAATAATAATGTATACAAAATACAGAGTAGCAAATGTGCAAAGAAAATACACCTAAGGTACGACAACTTCAAAAGAGTAATCATACCCTGGGGTACTTCCAGACTCACGCAGGGGTCGCTCCAAAAGTAAGACCACCATCTACCTCAGAGCAACAACACAACATCGCCTAAACTGGTCACGACCTCGAACACAAAAAGAAAACAAGTACAGTCCTCGTAAAAACAAACATCCAACAAATAAACAATCACGACAGATCGAGGTCGTCACTGGTCCTCGCCGAGCTCCTCCTCGGCATCGCTTCATCGCCGAAGTTCCTCGCGCCGACATCGCCTGGGTAACCGTCATGGATTGAAGGCACCACGGAAAGTGGTCAACTTCTCAACAATTCAAGATAAGCTCGACATAAAAATATAAGCAAACAAAGCAAAGTATAACATTCACCGACGTGACTCGACCATCTCACTCTAAACTCGACACAACTCACAAATCCATTTTCTCTCGACTCGACAATTTTCCGGAATGCACACGCTGCATCAGATGTCGGAAAGTCCAGCCGAAGCCTTGGGATCCTCGCTCTCCCTAGGATACTAACTCAGGTCCCAGAGCGTGGCGACGTCTAGTCAATCTCCGTAAACAAAAAGGGACCTAGCACCCTCGCTTATCCGGTCACGGCTCAAAAACGCCATACGACTCACCTAGCTCGCTTCACTCGATGAACAATTCGCATACGATATTCAAAGAGTTAAACACAAGATATTCAACCGCATGTCAAATAAAAGAGCAAGCTCGACATGAAGAAACGCAATTCAACATGCAATACACACTTCACGACATATATTCAATCACATTAAATACATGCAAAAACTCAATCATATCACAACATTTCAATCTCGACACAAATCAGGAAATCCATACACAATAACATAACCACGTAGAATATGAAATGCCCTTACGCTAGCATACTACGAAAATATTAATGTGAAGCGCCCTTACATAAGGACTTATAAAATAAAGCCTTAGAGATATCTAGGAGTTGCCCTTACCGAACTCCAAGTTAATGCTGCTCGACAACGACCTCGACACAGCTGTCTTCAAAGAGCTCGACAACGACTTCACTTACTCGATCTCGACACGGCTGTCTTCAACGAACTCGACAACGACTTCGACACGTACGCTTCTCAGTCGACCTCGACACGTACAATCCTCGATCTGGATTCTGCTTTAGCCAGCGTCCTTGGATTAAGCTTTCCCGTACACCTTGATTCGGAAATCACTCGATCTCGGGAATCAGACTTCCTAAAACAAACATAACTCAGATCGATCCATGGTTTCTAATACATCTAGCTCTCATCCCAAACTCAACCACAACCCAGAAAAATATAAAACTCAAGAACCGAAAGATATTTTTCCTCTAACACAAAGTTAGGGATTTCGATCAAAATTCATGAAAAAGTTATCTGATGCTTCAACAGATAGATCGACAACAACAATAACCAGAACAACAAATGAAAAACAAGAAATCGAAACGAACCAAAAATGGAGGTTTCTGGGCACTGCCGATTGCAGAAAAACAGAGGAAGAAATTTGTTTTACAAGCCCAATTAATCGGTTAAAAAGATAGGTAATATTATGAAGAAGAAAACCCATCAATTAGACATGATTTGGAAGCATAAAACTGGTTAAAAATGGAAGAAGAATTAGCGCTAAACAGTAGCACAGATGAAAGAAAATCTGTTCTTCATACCTCAACGGTGATGGTTGATCAGGACGAGATATGGGTCGAGAAGTTGATGATGAACAAGATTGATGAAGAAAGCTTGTGGCAGAATCTCGATGGAACTCACGGTTTGGCTGATGGAGATTTTTAAAGAAAACAACGAAACACGAGCGTAAGGAAGGAAGAAGAAAGAAGAAAAGAGAAATGATGAGTGTGAGGAATCTGCGTGGTATACATTGGCGAGATAGGGTATAAACGTAACTCCAGCTATAAGATGCCAATCCCATCAATCATCTACCCGTTAACTCGTTCCTCTCATAATTACCCTACTCGCTTGGCCAACGACATGTCGACAATGTAATAATTACAAACAATATAATAATAACGCCGAGTAACGCTCAAATAATACGAGGTGTCATCTCGACACGATGTCGACAAGGGTGCTCGTGCAAGCGCACAAGGTTCTAACACGAGTTCGTGAACGCGGTCTCTCATTTCGACTTGCGCCCTCATCGGCTCGATGACGCGACTTCATCAACTCGACACGCGACCTCCTCGGTAGCTAGTGCACGTGGTCTCATCAGCTCGACAAATGATCTCGGCAAACGATCTAGTCACGGGATCTCGACACAAGGTCTTGGTCGAGGTCTCGACACGTCGTCCTAATACGATGTCGATCTCGTCCTCAGGTGTTACAATCTCTCCTCTAAAAAATTTCGCCCTCGAAATTGCAAATATGATTCTTACCTCGTAAAAGTTCACAGATCGAGTCTTCATCTTCTCCTCCAGCCTCCCAAGTCGCATCACCCGCCTTTTGATCCCACACAACCTTGACAAGTTGGATCTCTTTGTTCCAGAATCGCTTGGCTTTCCGATCAACGATCCTTGCCGGTGACGCTTCAAAAGATAGGTCGCCCTTCGCTTGAATCACATCCGGTTCGATGACATGAGAAGGGCCTAAACATACTTCCGCAATTGTGAGACGTGAAAGACGCCGTGGATGTTCGACAAGAATGGGGTAAGGCAATCGATATGCCATCGGACCAATACGACGAAGAATCTGGTAAGGTCCAATGAATTTAGGGTAAGTTTCTTGGATTTGATCGCTCGACCAACTCCGGTAGTGGGGTGACTCTAAGAAATACATGTTCTCCTTCCTCGAACTCGAGTGGTCGACGCCGTTGGTCCGCATAACTCTTCTGCCGACTTTGAGATGTTCGCATCCGATCTCGATCAAACGGATCTTCTCGGTAGTCCGCTGGATCATATCCGGTCCTCTGACGGTTCGCTCGCCGCCCTGGTACCAACAAAGAGGCGTCGACATTTCCTTCCATCTAACGCTTCAAAAGGTGCCATCCCAATACTCGCATGGAAGCTGTTGTTGTATGTGAATTCCACCAATGGTAAGACGTCGTCCCAACTTCCTCGGTGATCTAACGCATAAGCTCGCAACAAATCTTCAAGCGATTGGATCGTTCTCTCGGGCCGACCGTCACTGCGGATGATATGCCGAAGCTAAGCCTCGAGCTTCGGTTCCCATCGCTCCTTGCAATTCCTCCAAAAATGAGGCGTGAACCGGATCTCGGTCCGACACGATCGAAGAGGGTATTCCATGAAGTCGCATTATCTCCGCTGATGTAGATCTCGGTCGGCTTTTTCCACGTTGTATGTCGACCACCGGTAAGAAATGAGCGATTTGGTCAATCGGTCGACGATCACCCAAATCGAATCATTCTTCTTCTGCTTCTTCGGCAAACCTACAACGAAGTCCATGGAAATATCGTCCCATTTCCATACCGGTACGCCGATTATTGTAGCATTCCCGCAGTCGTTGGTGCTCCACCTTCGCTTCGACACGTTAAACATGAAGCTACGATTTCGCCACTTGCTTCTTCATTAGGACCACCAAAAATGCTTCTTCAAGTCTTGATACATCTTCGTAACTCTGGATGAATACTAAAGTTGCTCTTATGCGCTTCGCCGAGAATCAACTTCCTCACCGGATCGTTAGGCACGCACACTCGCCATTGCACCTCAAGATGTCGCCCGCCCGACCAAATTGCCGCTTTCCTTGCGCTATCAATGAATCTTCTCTTGCGAAGCTCGTCATGAACTTGCTGGTCTCGGATCTCGCCCAACAATCTGTTAGAAATGGTAAGCATACCAAATCTCGGCTTCCCGGTGAAACTTCGACACTCAACTTCAAATCTCGGAACTTCTCGAGCATCTCCAACTCCTTGATCATCATTCACGAGGTTAAACGCTCTTCCCGCCAACGACCGCTACTACGTTAGCCTTACGGGATGGTATTCCAACGTAAAGTCGTAGTCCTTGAGAAATTTCGTCCATCTACGTTGACGCATGTTGAGTTCCTTCGGTCGAACAGTACTTCAAGCTCTTGTGATCGCTGAAACAAGAAGAGTGCTCCCATAAAGGTAGTGCCTCCATATCTTGATGCAAAAACTACTGCTGCTAGCTCCAAGTCGTGAGTAGGGTAGTTCCTCTCGTGAATCTTAAGTCTTGAAGCATACGCGACCACCTTCCGATGTTGCATCAAGACGCATCCCAATCCCTGGTGTGACGCATCACAATACACCTCGAAAGGCTCTTACGGTTGAGGCAAAATCAAGACCGCGCTGTCGCCAAAAGCTCCTTAGCCGTTGGCGGCTTCACATTCCTCGGTCCAAGCAAAGGTTGATCCTTCCTCGCCAATCGTAAAGAGGCGCGACAATCTTCGAGAAACCTTCAATGAATCTTCGGTAATATCCTCGCTAAGCCGACAAAACTTCCGATCTCAGAATCGCCTTCTACTGTTCCCATGCTATCACCGCCTCAATCTTAGTTGGATCCACACTATCCCTTCTCCGGAAATTACGTGACCAAGAAAATTCACCTCTTCAAGCCAAAATTCACACCCGGACAGTTGGCATAGAGTTGCTTATCTCGTAATATCCGCGATTTCGACATAGGTGTTCTGCGTGCTCTTCTCGGTTCCTCGAGTAAATCAATATGTCGCCGATGAACACTACAATGAACTGATCCAAAACGAATGGAAAATCCTGTTCATGTAGTCCATAAACATACCGGGCGATTCGTCACCCAAACGGCATCACCAAGTACTCGTAGTGACCGTATCTAGTCCTGGAAGCTGTTTGGCAACATCTTCCTCCTTCACGCCGAACTGATGGTAGCCCGACTTCAAGTCTATCTTGAAAAGATCGCCGCTCCACGAAGTTGGTCCATCAAGTCGCCAATACGTGGTAACGGATAATCGGTTCTTCACGGTAACCTTGTTGAGCTCGCGATAGTCCACGCACGCCTTGATCGTCCATCCTTCTTCTTAACCAACAACACCGGAGCTCCCCACGGTGACACGGCTCGGTCGTATGAATTGCTTCGACTCCAAGTGTTCGATCCGGGACTTCACTCTTTCATCTCGCAGAGACATCCGTATGGCGCTTTGGAAATCGGCCTGCTCTCGAATCGGTCGATGGAGAACTCGACCTCGCATCGGGTGGTAATCCCGCACGCGTCTTCGGGAAAACGTCCTCAAAATCACACACCACCGAACATTCTTCACGTCGACCTATTGGAAAACTTCCGAACTAGCTAGATACATGTATTCCCTAGTTCCTTCTTTCAAAGAAACTCCAATACGCTCGTGAGAAGATAATTGGAGACTCCAAGGTGCGGAAAAATTACAGCTTTACGGGCACACCCAAAAGGACATGGTGGTGTGACAACCAATCCATCCCGAGGATGACATCTAAGCCCTTAAGAGGCAAACAAACCAAATTGACCACAAACTTTCTACTCAATAATCACTACACAATTAAGACATGCGGTGTTTGTGACTAAGGTTTTAGCAAATTGGGGTAGTAACTACTAATTTAAACGGTAAAGCGATCACAATAAGCTCAAATGGTTCACACAATCGGAAGAAATGAAGGAATGGGTTGCACCCGAATCAAAAAGAACGGATAAGGATTTACCCTCGATCTCACATTCACCTTGGATAAGATCATCGGCTGCTCGACTTCCTCGCCACTCATGCAGAAAACTCTGCCTTTAGCCACTTGACGCTTTCCTTTGGCTTTTGCCGCAAGCATAGTCGGTTCAGCTTTAGGTGTAGGACAATCCTTAGCAAAATGCCCTGGCTTCTTGCAATCAAAACACACCTCCTCCCTCTGAGTACAGTTACTCGCTTAATGTCCCGGCTTTCCACATCGGTAGCAAATCACCTCAACACTGGTCTGACCTCCACTCCTCGGTACTTGGGTCATCGGACGATACTGTCCCCTGTTGTTGTTCCCCTGAGGTCGGTCGTAAGGCCTCTTCTGCGGTGGTTTCCTTTACGTGCAAATCTCCGCCTCAAGACTGGGTCTCACCGGTCCGCCCACAACAATCTTCTTCTTGTGGCTCCTCACTCCTTCTACCTCGACACATCGATCAATCGGCTCTTGAAGATTTGGGATCCTCAACGACACCATCGACTTCGAATGTCGAATCTCAATCCCCGTTGGAATCTCTCACTCAACCATCTCTGGTCAACTCGATCACGAAATGGACTGAAATACCTCGCCAACGATTCGAACTTGGCGCATACTCGGACACCGCCGAGTTGCCTTTGCCGCAGCTTGAAGAAATTCCCGCTCCTTCTCGGCTCGTGCGATCCGGGAAGTACTTGTCCAAAAACCTTTCACGAAAAAGCTCCTGTGTCATCTCGCGATGTTACGCTATAAACGCTTGCTTCACTCCTCCACCAATACTCTGCGTCTCCTAGCGATAAGTAGGTGGCATAGTCGACCTTCACGTTGTCCCGCAATGAAGTGCCTCAAAGATCTTCTCGATCTCTTGCATCCAAAGATCGCCTTTATCCGGATTTGGCTCACCGTAGAACTTCGGTGGATCATGCTTCCTGAAGTGCGCCAATCCTCTCGCCAAAGATTACGCTCGTTCTTTCGCTTGCCGCAAGTTCTGGCTGAGTTAACGCTACCGCCTGGCTGAGCCATCGCGTTAGCCTGTTGAGTTGCGGCACTGATTGTTGAGCCATGGCTGCCGCCATCTCGGTCATAGCTTGAATAGCTCGTTCCATGTCGACGTTCTCGGTTGCGGATGTCGTATTCCTACGAGGTGGCATTAGATTCCACAAGGTTCAAAACCCTGTCGAATCTCACAACAAGGATGTGTTAAAACACACCGCTTCAATCAAGAAACAGTTCAAACAATTTCTCAAGCAATAAGTGCTTCACTTAATCAAACAAAGAATCAACACAATACAACTAGGTACCCAACACACAACCCGACACGGTGACTCACCCAAATCTCCTATGCACACTGGCCGAACCGAATCAAGCCTGATACTAACAAAGGTAACGACCCGCTTCGACCGCTACCGAGCTCAATATACCGAGCTCGGAGTTACTGAGCTCAACACACCAAGCTCAACATAAACCTATATGAGATGTGTTTTAAAAACAAAACTCTTGTGCCTTTTAAAAATACGATATATTTTTTTTTATAAAACCAACTCGTGCACATCGTAGTAATTACGACTTTTCAAACATGGTGCAACTAAGACACAAGACTTAAATTCTAATAAAACATACATGCATAACATACACATATATATATCACTCGAAATAATAATGTATACAAAATACTGAGTAGCAAATGTGCAAAGAAAATACACCTAAGGTACGACAACTTCAAAAGAGTAATCATACCTGGGGTACTTCCACAGACTCCACGCAGGGTCGCTCCAAAAGTAAGACCACCAGTCTACCTCAGAGCAACAACACAACATCGCCCAAACTGGTCACGACCTCGAACACAAAAGAAAAACAAGTACGCCTCGGAAAAACAAACATCCAACAAATAAACAATCACGACGGATCGAGGTCGTCACTCGGTCCTCGCCGAGCTCCTCCTCGGCATCGCTTCATCGCCGAAGTTCCTGCGCCGACATCGCCTGGGTAACCGTCATGGATTGAAGGCACCACGGAAAGGGTCAACTTCTCAACAATTCAAGATAAGCTCGACATAAAAATATAAGCAAACAAAGAAAGTATAACATTCACCGACGTGACTCGACCATCTCACTCTAAACTCGACACAACTCACAAATCCATTTTCTCTCGACTCGACAATTTTCCGGAATGCACACGCCGCATCAGTATGTCGGAAAGTCCAGTAAAGCCTTGGGATCCTCGCTCTCCCTAGGATACTAACTCAGGTCCCGTAGCGTGGCGACGTCTAGTCAATCTCCCGTAAACAAAAAGGGACCTAGCACCCTCGATTATCCGGTCACGGCTCAAAAACGCCATACGACTCACCTAGCTCGCCACTCGATGAACAATTCACGTGATACGATATTCAAAGAGTTAAACACAAGATATTCAACCGCATGTCAAATAAAAGAGCAAGCTCGACATGAAGAAACGCAATTCAACATGCAATACACACTTCACGACATATATTCAATCACATTAAATACATGCAAAAACTCAATCATATCACAACATTTCAATCTCGACACAAATCGGAAATCCATACACAATAACATAACCACGTAGAATATGAAATGCCCTTACGCTTAGCATACTACGAAAATATTAATGTGAAGCGCTCTACATAAGGACTTATAAAATAAAGCCTTAGAGATATCTAGGAGTTGCCTCTACCGAACTCCAAGTTAATCTTTGCCGACAACGACCTCGACAATTTGTCTTCAAAGAGCTCGACAACGACTTCACTTACTCGATCTCGACACGTTTGTCTTCAACGAACTTCGACAACGACCCGACACGTGCGCTTCTCGGTCGACCTCGACACGTACAATCCTCGATCTGGATTCTTTGCCGCGTCCTTGGATTCGCTTTCCGTACACCTCGATTCTAATCACTCGATCTCGGGAATCGACTTCCTAAAACAAACACAACTCGGATCGATCTATGGTTCTAATACATCTAGCTCTCTTCCCAAACTCAACCACAACCCGTAAAAATATAAAACTCAAGAACTGAAAGATATTTTTCCTCTAACACAAAGTTAGGGATTTCGATCAAAATTCATGAAAAAGTTATCGATGCTTCAATGAGATAGATCGACAACAACAATAACCAGAACAACAAATGAAAAACAAGAAATCGAAACGAACCAAAAATGGAGGTTTCTGGGCACTGCCGATTGCAGAAAAACAGAGGAAGAAATTTGTTTTACAAGCCCAATTAATCGGTTAAAAAGATAGGTAATATTATGAAGAAGAAAACCCATCAATTAGACATGATTTGGAAGCATAAAACTGGTTAAAAAATGGAAGAAGAATTAGCGCTAAACAGTAGCACAGATGAAAGAAAATCTGTTCTTCATACCTCAACGGTGATGGTCGATCAGACGAGATATGGGTCGAGAAGTTGATGATGAACAAGATTGATGAAGAAAGCTTGTGCAGAATCTCGATGGAACTCACGGTTTCGTCGATGGAGATTTTTAAAGAAAACAACGAAACACAGAGCAGAAGGAAGGAAGAAGAAAGAAGAAAAGAGAAATGATGAGTGTGAGGGAATCGGTCGTGGTATACAGCTGGCGAGATAGGGGTATAAACGTAACTCCAGCTATAAGATGCCAATCCCATCAATCATCTACCCGTTAACTCGTTCCTCTCATAATTACCCTCTACTCTGTCGGTCAACGACAAGCCGACAATGTAATAATTACAAACAATATAATAATAACTTGAGTAACGCTCGAAATAATACGAGGTGTCATCTCGACACGATGTCGACAAGGGTGCTCGTGCAAGCGTGCATAAGGTTCTAACACGAGTTCGTGAACGCGGTCTCCTCATTTCGACTTGCGCCCTCATTTCGATGCACGCGCCTTCATCAACTCGACACGCGACCTCCTCAGCTCAGCCGCTAGTGCACGTGGTCTCATCAGCTCGACAAATGATCTCGGCAAACGATCTAGTCACGGGATCTCGACACAAGGTCTTGGTCGAGGTCTCGATACGTCGTCCTAATACGATGTCGATCTCGTCCTCAGGTGTTACAATGTCTATATAAGGATTGTGTGTGAGAATTATGCTTAATAAATGGATAATATGAATAAAGTGGTAACATGAGTTCCTTGTGCATGTTAGGGTAACCATAAATCCCCACATAAAATTGGTGTTGTTAATTTTGATGGAAATGAATTAGTTCTTGTTAGAATAAGATAGTCAGTCTAAGGTCTCGCAGATTTTGTACTCCTTTTGCTTAAAGATAGTTATTGTCCCAGCTTCATCACACTAAGCCACCAATTATGCTCGAGTTTCTGACACCTTGCACATGAGAGTTTCTTTCTTGTGCCTAGGTATTCGTGAGTGCCGTAGAAAATTGAGTTGACCAAGTCTTTCTTTAATCGGTACGCTGATTGTCCTTCACTTCAAAATTTGTCATGAATGTTTTGCTTGAGTTGTAGTGATTATGGAAATTCATGTGAAGGAAGAAACTTCGGTAGAGTCCGGTTTGTAAGCATGTGTTAGGCCAACACACCTTTACACTCAGGAAGATATTGAAGGCTATTTTTACACGTTGAGTTTTCATTATCTTCTGCTCATAAGATTCTTCATTTTTACTTTCTCGTGAAAGTAGAGCCTAGCAAATCCTTATGAGGAGGCTTCTCTCTTGTTGACCTTTTCAAATCTTTTCTCTGCACCGTTGTTCGCAGTCTCTTTTATGTAAATATGATAAAGTCCTAATTTTCCTTATCCTTATACATTATTGAACTCGTTGGAGTATAGTGAGCGAGTATTAGATGAAGTATATGTTTTTTAATTTGTCCTCGATATTTACACAAATTTTGAGGGCAAAATTTCTTTTAAGGGGGTAGACTGTAACACCTCGCATTTTTCATACATTGCATATTTTTAAATGTGTTTATTTCATTTATTATTATGATTTAAAGATTTAATGATTCTGATTCCCCTATGTGTGCTTGAATTAATGAAAAATGTTGAGTTTATATTTATTTGTATCTTTGGAAAATATTAGCATTTATTTGTATTTTTACAAAATTGAGGTAATATATTATTTAATATTTCATTTTATAAAATAGTAGTATTCGAGATGTCATTTATCTGAGGGGTTAAAAGGTTTCAAAGATATATAAAAATGAACTTTTACTGATTTACTGTGTACACCCCTCATTTTCATAGATTATTTTGTGTTAATTTTTTATTGTTATGTATAATTAATTTTTAACGTGTGATTATATTTAATAATGTTTTAAGAGTGTATGAAAGTGTTTAGGAATCTATTAGGGTCGATTCGTAACCAAAGTGTACAAGTTAGGACACCTTTGAGGGAGTTCAAGACTTGCTTTGATTCGGGAAATAATTCAGTCATCGTATTCTGTATTTTAGAACCCTTTAACGACCAAATTGGATTTAGTCACCTTCATGAAAGTTGTATATATTTCTCTTAGCTTTCATTTGATTTTAGTTTGACTCAAATCCGACGACTAGAACTGTAGATAAGTTTTTCGGTGTCAAGGCTGTCCGAGTGTAGTTTTTGGAATGCTTGAGTAAACTTACACTGACTTTTTGACCCACCTAGATTCAGATTCTAACCATGATCATTAGAGAGGAAATTGTAGGAAATTGTCTTAACTTTCCAACGCAATAAAGGACACCTCGATCGGGCACTTGGAACTCAAGATATGGCCAAAACGGTGGAGTAGTGGAAAAAAATGTTGTTCTGAATTTTTACAGAGTTTTACTACGTTTTACCACTTTGGGCCTGTGTAAATTCGACTCAATTCGACCTAAGCCTAATCAGACCTATCTACACCTATTGAGACTCTCATTTGACAATTCTAAACAGTTTCCCAACCCTAGAGCCAACTCTCGCTTCTCCCTCACTTTCTCTCAACTCCTCCCACCGTTGAAGGAGCTTGAGCAATGTATTGGCCTTGCATCCAAGCTACGATTTTGAAGAGAGGAAAGCATTCATCATCATCTCGATACCATAGAACTCTCTTCAATCAAATTTTCGGTAAGCCTCTCGTTATTTTGACAATGGGGTTTCGTTCACAAAATTGATGTCTAACGCTTCCTTTGTATTCTCCCGTTTTCGTAGTGAACCTTTCTCCAAATGACCTTCACAAGATTCTGTCGTCTTCCACCCCAATTGTCAAAATCAAATTTCATCCTTAAGGAAAGGGGGGAGATTATTGTGGTTGGGGATATTTGCGAGAATAAGTGAAGGGGTTGTCCTTGATCCCCATTGTTTGATAATAGTTTTAAACATGATTATTTTTCTGGAAATTACAGCATAAAACAGACTCAGTACGTGAATTTTCGTAAATTATTGGCTTTGAACTTTAACACGGGACCAATTTCATTGTGTTCATAATTGAGTTGGTTACTTACTGTAAAATTTACAAAAACTATCAAAGTCATTTGACACTCATTTCGTTATTTTTACTAACTACTATTTTTAGCTCTGATTTCTGAAACATTTGGTCAGTATATGAATTTCTATTATTTTTATACTTGGTATTTTTGACTGGAACTACTTCTAAATGGATTCTGTGAGTGTTGGATGCTTTCATAAAAATTGGCATAATTGTTTGGTTTCTTTTGATAGCCTTAAGAATTTTAAAACCTCTGGGATGTCCAGGAGATTGTTTTGAGTAACACAATGTAAAAACAGCTTCAGTATAGGATTTCTCATAAATTATTGAATTCAAATTTTTAGATGGGACCACATGTATTATGTTTTTATATGAGTTAGATACCTTCAGTTAAATATTTAAAAATTTGCAAGGTCTTTTGACTATGTGTTCGTTACTATTATTGATGACTGTTCTGAAAAATTCTGCACTATGTATTAGTCAAAATGATGCATTGGTTGAGTCAAGTTTAGACCCCAATATGTGTTATGGTTGAGTTGTCATTGTTGTTGTTCCTATGTGTTCACCTAAATAATTAAATATGTGGTGGTTATTTTTGAGTTGCCATTGTAACTTATTTTGTGTTTTGCTTGTTAAATTTTGATAACGATTGTGAAAAGTCCACGTCTGTGGCAACGACCTTGAAAGGATAAATAACCTTGTGTGCAAGTCACCTAGCTATAAGTAGCCATAATGGGACTTGAGCCATTCCTTGTGAGATGATCTTAACCATATGGGCCATGATGGATTGTCGATGAAAAATTGAATTATGACGTTTGGCGGAAACCCGACCTTGTGTGTATGATTGACATACCAAGCCTTGTGATTAAGATTTGGGGGGAACGAACGTTGAAATGAAAGGGGGAGGCCAATTTTGGTGAGCCTTCATGGCAGATAATCCTGGCCTTGGGGATTAGATACTGAATCTGTGGCACGCCTAAGTGACTCAAGCTGCAACTTGATGTCGGGAAGCTACTTGCAAGTTTACATGACTCCCGACAGTCCCCGGACATTATCATGACTAGTGAGAGTATGAGGTAACGAGGTGACCAACGTAAATGCTCTCCCTCAATAAACCAAATATGTACTCCTAGTCCGATTCCCAGAGTAGTAGATGGTACCACATGCATATGAAGTAGTGTTGCTAGTATCTGCATCTTTCTTGAGATATCTATTTGACCCTGAAAAATGGTGAATTTTATCTGTGAGTGCTTATGGTTTTAAATGTGAGTGTTGTATGATGTGTATGTAATGTGGTGTATATTTGTATGAGTTGTGTTTCTATGATTGGATATAATTATATATATATATAAGTATACTATTTTATGCACTTATTCTCTCTAAATATCACCACAACTTAACTACAACGTACTCACCCGTTTTGTTTGTATGTCTCTTGTGTGTTGTGTGAAATTACAGATGTTGCTAATCCCGAAGTTAGTGGCTAAACAGAAGAATATGAGTGCCTGCTAAATTTTGTCTTATGTTGTTATTTTTAAGTTTGTAAACTACAAAATTTATTTAGTTTCAATTGGGTTATGTAATAGCTCTGAGACAATGTGACAAAACTATTTTTGGGGGTTTATTTTATTTATTTGGCTTTATCGGATGTATTTCTAAGTGAATACTCGTTTTAGTTATTTTAAAAAAATTAACTTGAAGGTTTATTGAAATGTGATACTCTCGTGCCATATGAATTTTACGTGGATTAAATTTTGTTACGCTAATTTTAATTGTTTAAATTTTTACATTGTTTTCTCAAGGTATTATTTATTAGACAATTATTTGAAAATCGAATACGTATAAATATTCATTTCTCTTTATTTGAATAATTTTATTTTATTCAAAACGGGGTTAAGGGTGTCACATCACTCCTTTATCTTACAACCTCAATGCCAGATATAATGTTTAGTATGTTCTTATGTGCAAGATTCCAGTCGGATCCTAGAGAATCTTATTTAACCGTTATTAAGAGAATCTTTAGGTATCTGAAAGGAACTACTAACCTTAGTTTACTTTATAAGAAATCAGATAATTACAAGTTAGTAGGTTTCTGTGATGCGGACTTTGCTGGAGATAGAATTGAAAGAAAGAGCACAAGTGGTGGCTGCCAATTTCTTGGAGCAAACCTTATCTCGTGGTCCAGTAAAAGACAAAACACAATTGCAATATAAAAAGTAGAAGCTGAGTATATATTTGTAGCAAGCTGTAGCTCACAACTTCTATGGATGAAGTATCAGCTTGAGGACTATCAGATAAAAGAGAGTAACATTCCTATATACTGTTATAATGCCTCTGCAATATGTTTGAATAAGAATCCTATTTTGCATTCACGTGCTAAACATATTGAAATTAAACATCATTTCATTAAAGACTATGTTCTGAAAGTGATACTTGAAATTATATTTATTGATATTAACCATCAATGGGCAGATATCTTAGCAAAACCCCTTGCTAAAGATAGATTCAACTTTATAAGAAAGAACTTGAATTTTCATCTTATAAAGGAATGAATGTTTAATTTTAATACATGTGCCTCTGATATGTGTGCCTCTGATATGCTTGCATCTGATAGCTTACTTGCCTCTGATATCATATGTGCGTCTGATAATCAAATGTGCCTCTGATATTGGTATTGCGTCTGATGATAACATATATGCCTCTGATATCACGCTGCCTCTATTTATATTATATTCTTATTTATATCATCTGTTGTTGCATGCATCTGATAACTGTTCATATTCATATGCGTCTGATGCATTCATTATAAGTTTTCTCTGGGAATCTTTGAATACACTTGTCTCTATGAGACTGGTTGATGTGTTAGTGGATGAGAATTGCTCTGGCTGAGTCATAATTGCTTTTATTGCCTGAGGACAGTTTTACTATGCCTCTTTAACACATTGTTTGACACGTTTCATTTATGAAATGAGTGCTTTAATATTTCTTTTTGAAAAATGATGAAGGAAGTTTACCTTCTCAAACACGTTTTAACCCTACTCACTCACTTCACTCACCCAGTACCCACACTATCTCTCTGAGAAGTCTCACTAGTTGAACCCTAAACCCCTTTCGCTTTCTGCTCTCTGCTTCTACATTCTCGCTGCAATCTTATGCAATGGTTGGTCCCCAGAACCCTCCACAACCTACCTTGATTATTGACCACAAGGATCTGAATGTTATGTGTGAAGCCCGTGTGGATCTTCAAGAACTGGCTATAAAAGAGTACGACTTCAGAATCCACTTCACTAATATGGGTATCATTTACATGGAATCCAAAGTATCTACCCAGAACTTGTCAAAGAATTCTGGAGGTTTGCTCGGTCTGAACACAACACTATCTACAGCTATGTTCAAGAAAGACACATAGTGATTACATAGGACTTGATTTCTGAGGTTATCAAGTGCCCTAACTCTAGAACAAAAATCACTGATAGCTGGGAGAACGAGTATGGTGGAATCATTGTTATCAATGAGTATATCTCTAAGAAGATCAACGCTACAAAGGCAGTGGACATAAAGAATAGGTTTCGGGTGCTCTTCAAGATCATTAAGAGCAATATTATGCCCAAGGTTGGCTCAGTGGATTCTGTGAGTGTTGGTGATTTCGGCAGTGTACCGAATCGTACAAGTAATAAAGTGATAAGTAAGATCGTCTCCACAGGGATTGTGATTGATTATTCAACTAAACAAAGTTCGTAACTATTTTGAACGAGAACCGAATAGTGGTATTTGGAAATAACTACATTCGTAACAACTGAAAATAACAATAATAACTATTTGTAATTAAATGGTATAAAAACGACTAGGGGTTTGAATCCTCTTGTATCCACTCTCATGCATTTAATCTACAACCAACACAAGTTATTTCATACAAATAGAAGTTCGAATCTGTGAATACATGCCTTGACAGGATGGTTTTGATGATTGACAAAAGGGAGCTTTACAAATAGTCAACCGTGCAAAAAGTGGAAAAGAATACCAAGACGCGTATCAAGAATGATAGTTTTTCAAGTCTTTGGGTTCTGGGTATTTATTTATCTTTATTAAGACAATTTGTAAGTAGTAATAAAAAGCTCTCAATTAAAATTAAATCACACACGCACAAAATATTTTGACATGCATATCTCGTGTCGGATGTCGAGCTGAGGAGCTCGGATGTCGAGCTGAGGATTAAGTCGTATGTCGAGCTCTGAGTAAATCGGATGTCGAGCAGAGGAGGAAGTCGGATGTTGAGCTCTGAGGAAGTAGTATGTCGAACTGAGGAGGAGGTCGCGTGTCAAGCGGCGAGGTCGCTGCATCGAGGTCGCGTGATGAGCTCTTGTCGCGTGTCGAGCTGATGAGGTCGCTTACCGAGGTCGCGTGTCGTGCTGATGAGGTCGCGTGCCGAGCTATGAGGACCGAGCTGATGAGGAGGTCGTATACAGAGCTGTGTGCCGAGGTCTTTTGCCGAGCTGTTCAGAGGTCATATGCCGAGGTCGTCTGTCGAGCTGTGTGGCGAGGTCGTCTGCCGAGCTGTCTTCAGAGGTCGTATGCCGAGCCGTCTCCGTGTTTTCAACGCAACGGACAAATTCCAACGGACAGATCCCTGTGCAACGGTCAAATCTTCCAACGGACAAATCAACTCAACGGGCAAACGCTCCTCAAACGCTCCTCAGTCGGTCTATAAATATAAACAACGCTGTGCTCTTTCTTACAACACGAAAATACAACAACGCAGTGCTTAATTTTTGTGCCAAAAACTCTGTCAAATATTTTTCATCACTCACACTTATTTGAGCACAATTTTCTGAGAGTCTTTTTATTCTACAAAATTTGAGTTGTATTATTTGAGCTTGATTTGTTATATCTGCACTATTGAGTGTATCTTTTTCGTCTCATTTTATTTGTGAAAATCATTTATTTTTGGGTAGGAATCCCAAGGTGTTCATAGAGAGGTGATATCTCTTGAACGTATTACTCTGGTTTAGAGTTGTAAAGGTTTCTAGCTGAACCTGATTTAAAAGCTAGTGTTTTAGTGAAAATCCCACAGTGGTTTGCTTTGGGGACAGGACGTAGGCCACAGGGGTGTTTGGTGGCCGAACCTGTATAAATTGCTGCGTGCTCTTCTTTGCTCTCTGTCTCTTTATCATTCAAGCACTTTATTTATTTTTGTTTTTTATTTATTATTCGGTCATTTATTTTCTGTAATTTTTTATATAAGCACCGCTATCACAATTCACCCCCCTCTTGTGTTTGAAGTCAATTGGTAACAATTGGCATCAGAGCTAGAATCTTGTATAAAGGACTTAACCGTCTCAAGAGAATGACTTCAAACAATTACGAGGAACTTCCATGAACAGACCCTCATTTTTCAATGGTGAGGGGTATGGTTATTGGAAGGATAGAATGCAAATCTTTCTTGAGGGTGTTGATCTTGATATTTGGGATCTTTGTGGAAAATGGTCCATTTGTCCCCACTCAATCAATTAATGATGCGATGGTAGACAAACCAAGATCACTTTGGACCGAAGATGATAAGAAAGGTTCAATACAATTTGAAAGCTAAGAACATCATCACTTCGCTTTAAGCTACGATGAGTTCTATAGGGTCTCAAATTGCAAGGCTGCTAAAGAAATGTGGGACACCCTTCTATTGACCCATGAAGGTACTACCGAGGTCAAGAGGGCTCGAATGAACACATTAACCCATGAGTATGAGTTATTTAGGATGAAACCAAGTGAAAACATACAAGATATGCAAAAAGGTTCATCCATATAATAAACCATCTCAGTAGCTCTTGGGAAAGTCTTGATGAATGAAGATTTGATTAACAAAGTTCTTAGATGTCTAAACAGGAATTGTGACCCAAGGTCACTGCTATAGCTGAATCTAGAGACTTATCTTCTATGACCTTGGCTACTTTGTTTGGAAAATTGCGGGAACATGAAATTGAACTAAATCGTCTCATGGAAAGCGAAGAAGGCGATAAGAAAAAGAAAGGGCTCGCCTCAAAGCAAGCATTGAGGAAGCGGCGATGACGAATGTGATTTCCTTGAAGATGAAAATAATGAGGAAAACATGAGTCTAATGGTTCGCAAATTCAAAAGGTTCATGAGACTCGAAACAAAGGTAAGTTCCCAAGCTCTCAAAAGAAAAGTGATGAAACAACTTCTTTTAATCCTACCGCTACAAGTGTGGAAAGAAAGGTCACATAAAACCCGATTGTCCTCAAAACCAAACGAGGAATGAGAAATTTGAAAAGAAACCACCAAAGGATTGAAGGGAAGAAGAGCTTACATTGCCTGGGATGATAATGATATGGATTCTTCGATGAATCTGAAAATGAAGAGGCTCACCTTAGTCTAATGGCAAATCATGATGAAGATGAGGTAAATTTTTATGATCCTGACTCTTCTTTAACTTATGATGAATTACTTGCCGCTTGTGAAGAATTCAATAATGAAACGATTAAACTTGGAAAAATTGTTCTTTCTTCTAAAAAAACCATCTCTTCTCTTGAATCAAAAATTGAAAATTTAAAAAAAGAGATAGGGATTCGTAAAAAAAAACAAGTTCTTTGTGATTGAAACTTCTCCTCCCATATCTTGTGAAAATAAAAAGGATGAAGTTTTAAAATGCAATGAGTGTAGTGTTTTGAAAAATAAGGTTGAGGATTTAAATAACACTCTTGCAAAATTTACGATGGGAAGAGATAATCTAAACATTATTTTAGGAAACCAAAAAGGTACTTTTGGAAAAGCTGGTTTAGGTTATCATCCAAAAATTCATGAAAAATCTTTTAAACTCTTCAATCACAACAAACCCTCAAGTAGTCCTTTCATTAAATGCTTTCACTTTGGTAGAAATGGTCACTTGCCTCTATTTGCAATATTAGAAAGAATAAAAATGTAGTTGGCAAAAAGATGTGGATTCCAAAGGGCACCTTGCCCAAGACTAACTCATATGGACCCAAGATGGTTTGGGTACCAAAGGTTAAAATATGATTTGTTGTTGTAGGTGTGCTTGAAAGCCAAGGACTTAAATTGGTATCTTGATAGCGGCTGTTCAAAGCACATGACAGGAGACAAAAGCAAGTTCTCCTCATTGGTACCTAAGAATAGTGGTTATGTCCGGTATGGTGACAACAACAAAGGTAAAATTCTTGGGATTGGTGCTATTGGTAAGAGTCCTAATCCCATTATAGAGAATGTCTTGTATGTGGAAGGTTTGAAACATAACTTGCTAAGTATTAGTCAACTTTGTGACAAAGGCAATAATGTTATATTTGATTCTTCAAAATGCATGGTCGTAAATTCTTTTAATAAAAGTACAGTTTTCGTTGGATCTAGAATTGGAAATATCTATATGGTTAATTTAGATGAACTACCTTCAAATGATGCATGCTGTCTTTTTAGTAAAGAGAATGAATCTTGGCTATGGCATAGAAGAATGGCTCATATTCACATGGATCATCTTAATAAATTGGTTCGTAAAGACTTAGTAATTGGCTTACCCAAGCCGTTTTGAAAAAGATAAACTTTGTGATGCATGTCAAAAAGGAAAACAAGTAAAGGCATCTTTCAAATCTAAAAATATTGTTTCTACAAACCGGCCTTTACAACTTTTACATATGGATTTATTTGGCCCTTCTAGAACTAAAAGCTTTGGTGGCAATTACTATGCTCTTGTTATTGTGGACGACTATTCTCGCTATACATGGACTTTATTTATTTCTCACAAAAATGATGCTTTTAATGCTTTTCGAAAACTTGCAAAGGTTATACAAAATGAGAAGGGACTTAACATTGCTTCCATTCGAAGTGATCATGGTGGGGAATTTGAGAATGAAGCATTTGAAGCATTTTGCCTGAGAAAATGGCATCGATCACAACTTTTACGCTCCAAGGACACCGCAACAAAATGGAGTGGTTGAAAGGAAAAATCGGTCTCTTGAAGAGCTAGCGAGACGATGCTCAATGAGACTAACCTTCCTAAGTACTTTTGGGCGAGCCATTGTGAGCAAGCTTGCTATGTGATGAATCGAGTTCTTATAAGGCCGATCCTTAAACAAACACCGTATGAACTCTACAAAGGAAGGAAGCCCAACATTTCCCACCTTCACGTTTTCGGATGCAAGTGTTTTGTCCTAAACAATGGTAAGAATAACCTTGGTAAATTTGATGCTAAAGGTGATGAAGGTTTATTTCTTGGATATTCCACTTCTAGTAAAGCTTTTCGAATTTTTAATAAAAGAACTTGGACTGTTGAAGAATCTGTGCATGTTTCTTTTGATGAATCTAACCCCAAATCTTCAGTAGAAGAAAGTGTTGATGATCTTGCAGAAGTATTTGGAGATACCTATTTAGAGGAACAAGAGAGATCAAAAGTTCAAAAGGAGGATCAAGAGTCCTTGCCTCAACCCTCTCAAGAACTCTCTCACTCAAATCTTCCAAAGGAATGGAGAGTCTCAAAGAACCATCCTCTTGACAACATAATAGGTGATATCTCAAAGGGGTAACGACTCGAAACTCTCTTAATCATGCATGTCATCATATGGCCTTTGTCTCTCAAATTGAACCAAATGCCGTCAATGAAGCCATCTTTGATGAGCATTGGACCTTTGCTATGCAAGAGGAATTAAATCAATTTGAGAGAAATGATGTTTGGGAACTTGTCCCTAGGCCTAAAGATCACCTAGTCATTGGGACCAAATGGGTCTTTCGCAACAAGCTTGATGAAAACGGTATCATTGTTAGAAATAAAGCTAGACTTGTTGCAAAGGCTATAATCAACAAGAGGGCATAGATTTCGATGAAACCTATGCACCCGTGGCTAGATTAGAAGCTATTCGCATGCTTCTCGCATTTGCATGCATCATGGATTTCAAACTTTTTCAAATGGATGTTAAAAGTGCATTTCTTAATGGCTTTATTCAAGAAGAAGTATATGTTGATCAACCTCCGGTTTTGAAAATTTTGAATTTCCAAATCATGTTTTCAAATTGAAAAAGGCTTTATATGGTTTAAAACAAGCTCCGAGAGCTTGGTACGAGAGGTTGAGCAAATATTTACTTGAAAAAGGTTTTGAAAGAGGAAAAGTTGATACCACTCTTTTCATTAAACACAAAAATCATGACATTTTACTTGTTCAAATTTATGTCGATGATATAATATTTGGTGCTACTAATGAATCCTTGTGTAAGGAATTTTCTGATATCATGCAAAGTGAATTTGAAATGTCCATGATGGGAGAGCTCAACTACTTCCTTGGTCTTCAAATCAAACAAACAAAAGAAGGAATTTTTATAAATCAATCCAAATATTGCAAGGAGTTGCTTAAAAGATTTGGAATGAGCAACGCCAAAGAAATCTCAACTCCAATGAGCACATCATGCTATCTTGACAAAGATGAAGGTGGTAAGTCGGTCGAAGTAAGTAAGTATAGAGGTATGATAGGATCTCTTCTCTATCTCACTGCTAGTCGTCCGGATATTATGTCTAGTGTTTGTATGTGTGCACGTTTTCAAGCAAATCCTAAGGAATCACATCTCTTAGCGGTAAACGCATCATGAGATATCTCACCGCACACAAACCATGGGTTTATGGTACCCCAAAGGTCTTGTTGCACACTTATTGGGTACTCGGATTCGGATTTTGCGGGTTGCAAAATGGACCGAAAAGCACTAGTGGGACATGTCACTTACTTGGGAATGCCTTGGTTTCATGGCATAGTAAGAAACAAGCCCGGTGTGGCTTTGTCCACTCGCCGAGCGGAATATGTGGCGGCAGTAGTTGTTGCGCATGATTATTTGGATGAAACAACGGTTGAATGATTATGGAATCAATCAAAACTGCTCCAATTAAGTGCGACAATACTAGTTCCATAAACCTCACTAAAAACCGGTTTATCACTCAGGACCAAACACATAGAAATTAGGCACCATTTTATTAGAGATCATGTTCAAAAAGGAGATTGTGTGATTGAGTTTGTGGAAACATCTAAACAACTTGCAGATATTTTTACTAAACCTTTGCCTAAAGAAAGCTTCTTTTTATAAGAACCGAGTTAGGAATTTTAGATCAATCATGCATTGAATGACTGCGTGTGAGTGCATTTTATTATGAATAAGTTCTAACTTGGCGTTGGAGTGTGCTAACATTTTTATGCGAGTTCCGTTACCAAGACTAAAAGTGGAGAAATGCAACCGCCCTTCCATGTAATCGCTAAAATAAAAGTTTGTGCGAAGTTATGTTAATCGCAAACAATTATGCTTCATTGAACCCTTGATACTCTATTATTTTTCGCCATCTAGTTACACGTATATGCATCGTTTTACATGCCTTTCCCTTTATCTTTTCCGCTTTTTGATGTTGCCAAAAGGGGAGAGTTATATGATTCAGGGGAGTGGTTTATTCCATGCATATTGTGAGGGAGTTCTTCACCAAAATGCCAAAATGCGCTCTAAACTACGATATCTTTTTAATATTGTGAGGGAGTTTTTCTAAATATTGTGCTTAAACTCGATATATTTTATTGAAAAACCATGCTTATATCTCATTGCTATATCATGATTATATTTTACTAAATTCCTCCATGAGATGTTTGTCATCATCAAAAAGGGAGTCTGTGAATACATGCCTTGACAGGATGGTTTTGATGATTGACAAAGGAGCTTTACAAATAGTCAACCGTGCAAAAAGTGGAAAAAGAATACCAAGACGCGTATCAAGAATGATAGTTTTTCAAGTCTTTGGGTTACGGGTATTTATTTATCTTTATTAAGACAATTTGTAAGTAGTAATAAAAAGCTCTCAATTAAAATTAAATCACACACGCACAAAATATTTTGACATGCATATCTCGTGTCGGATGTCGAGTGAGGAGCTTCGGATGTCGAGTGAGGATTAAGTCGTATGTCGAGCTACGAGTAAATCGGATGTCGGCGGAGGAGGAAGTCGGATGTTGAGCTCGAGGAAGTAGTATGTCGAATCGAGGAGGAGGTCGCGTGTCAAGCTTATGAGGTCGCTGCATCGAGGTCGCGCGATGAGCTCTTGTCGGTCTTGGTGATGATCCGTGGTCGGTGATGAGGTCGCTGCAGGAGGTCGCTTGTCGTCTTTGATGAGGTCGGCGTCTTGAGCTATGAGGACCGAGCTGATGAGGAGGTCGATATCTGAGCGTGTGCCGAGGTCTTTGCCGAGCTGTTCAGAGGTCATATGCCGAGGTCGTCTGGTCGAGCCGCGGTGTGGCGAGGTCGTCTGCCGAGCTGTCTTGAGGTCGTATGCCGAGCCGTCTCCGTGTTTTCAACGCAACGGACAAATTCCAACGGACAGATCCCTCGTGCAGCGGCCAAATCTTCCAACGGACAAATCAACTCAGCGGCAAACGCTCCTCAAACGCTCCTCGGTCGGTCTATAAATATAAACAACGCTGTGCTCTTTCTTACAACACGAAAATACAACAACGCGATTGCTTAATTTTTGTGCCAAAAACTCACAAATATTTTTCATCACTCACACTTATTTGAGCACAATTTTACGAGAGTCTTTTTATTCTACAAAATTTGAGTTGTATTATTTGAGCTTCAATTTGTTATATCCGCACTATTGAGTGTATCTTTTTAGTCTCATTTTATTTGTGAAAATTATTTATTTTTGGGTAGGAATCCCAAGGTGTTCATAGAGAGGTGATATCTCTTGAGCGTATTACTCAGTTTAGAGTTGTAAAGGTTTCTATTGAACCTGATTTAAAAGCTAGTGTTTTAGTGAAAATCCCATAGTGGTTTGCTTTGGGGACGGGGCGTGAGCCACGAGGGTGTTTGGTGGCCGAACCTGTATAAATTGCTGCGTGCTCTTCTTTGCTCTCTGTCTCTTTATCATTCAAGCACTTTATTTATTTTTGTTCTTTATTTATTATTCGGTCATTTATTTTCTGTAATTTTTTATATAAGCACTGCTATCACAATTCACCCCCCTCTTGTGTTTGAAGTCAATTGGTAACAGAATCAACTAAATTAGTTTAAGAACAATCCCTTGCCTCATAAACCCTTTACTCTAACTAAAACCCCCGATCCCTTAGGTGATTTATAGTTAGGTTAAGCATTAAGAATAGTGATTCATAAGAACACATAATCACAAAGTTATATTCCTATACTCATCATGACTATGGCTAACAATCTCAGTTCAAGTTCTTCACCCAATTTCCCAATCAGCATGAAAAACCCCAATCAATTTAATAGCGGCCAAGTATCGAAAAGCATGAAGCGCGGAGAATTGAAAGCTCAATTGAAATGAAATAAACTTGCTTTAATATAATAGAATTAACTACATAAAAGTTTCATCAAGATTCTTCTAACCGTAGTCTAAAAAGCTTAATTACTCATAGAGAAAGAAAGGCCAAACCAGAAATTCATGAGAATTAATGAAGAGCTCGTTCCTAATCCTCCACCGTGCCTCCAAATAACAAAGTTCGAACCCTAAACAAGTCTCTAAAGTGTCTATTTATAGTCTAGGGTGAAAAGGAGTAAAAAACAGGTCCAAAACATGTAAACACGTAAAATTCTGCGTCCAGGGTGCTGTCGTAGCACGGCCGTGGCGTGAGGCACGGCTAGGCCGTGCTTCATTCTGTTTCTCGCACTGTTTAGGTGTTGTCGCAACACGGCCGTGCTTCCTGACACGGCTAGGCCGTGCTTCATGTTGTTTTGTATTTTTCACCTCTTTAACGTCCGAATTAGCTCAAGGTGTCTTCATGAAAGTTGAAGCTATGGATCTTAGCTTTCCAATGGCACTGGTTTCATCTCATTTGGACACCTAAAACCCCAGATATGATTAAAACATTGAACAAGTGTCAGGCTGAGACAGCATTACATTATCAACTTGTAGCACAAATTACCCCAACTTATTCCAAGTGATTTTTCTCCTTTTTCCTAGGACAAATACCTTCCTTTAAGCACAACTGAACCAAAACCAAGTGCGTTATTCAAATCAAGCCAAATGCATAAATAACATGGATAAAAATGATTAAAATGACTAAGATGCGATGCAAAACTAACACTAAACTATATGCTATTTCGAACGCATCAAATTACCCCAAGCTTAGAACTTTGCTTGTCCTCAAGCAATTACTGTGGCCAAAGACGACATGGAAAATACGAGATGCAACCGATAAGAAACCCGAGATAGAAGCAAGATCAAGTAGTAGGCTAAAGGACTATCAAACACAATAGAGACAATCAAAATCAAGTCCAATTAGAAGTTTAGGCTCTCTGAAATCATGTCTGTCACTGATAAGGGTAATCTCGTTATCACTCTCCAAGTGTTTTAAAGGTTAAGACAATTCGCTCATATCCATCAATGAAAGTGCTCTACCATAGGCTTGACTATTAACCAAATCTCAGCAAATAATTAATGAAAACACACAAGAATCAAAAGGTCTTTCAAAAGGTTGTAACGTGGCCATGGGATTTAACTTTTAAGGTTGGATAAAAACAAGAAAAGGGGAAATTCAAGGGCTAACAACATGAACAATTAAAGCAACTTTTTTAAGCAGAATAAGTGGAGCAATACATTTTCCCTTTTTGCTTTCAAAACCTTTTTATTTTGCTCCTCTTCTGTTGTTTTTTTTCCTTTTCTATTTTTTTTATTTTTTTATTTTCTTATTTATTTTTTATTATTTATTCTCCCTTCTTTTGAGATTTTACAATAATTATTGGGGAGGAATTAAACAACAAAAGAGATCCCAAGTTCAAGCATCAAAACAATTCACAGATTAAGCATCCAATTGCTCCCTTAAACATGCTCTAAAAGGTACCATAAACATTTGACAATAGCATGGGTACTAAGAAAATTTATTTCAGTTAAGGCTCAAAAGGGGCAACTAGAGGAAGCTTTCATTCAAAAGTCAGAGGCTTGAAAACATGCCTAAAATGCCTTAATCATATTCAAGTCTGTAATCAAAAATTTTCAAGTTTTGAAACGGTTTCAAGTCAAGTTCTAGAGAGCACAATCAAAAGGAACACACTCATACAAGGAGAAGGGGCATAAGAACATGATGAAGTACAAGCCCCAAATGAAGCTCAAGTCTCACATTTAGAAGTTCAAATTAGTGAAAGACATCAAATCAGAGTGCCACATGCTAATCATCAACTTATCAAAAGATTATCCCTATGTACATTAAGAACACTACCTTTAAGCCCATCACAAGAGAAAATAATTGGGTTCCAAATCATTGCAATCTTAAATTTCTACAAAAATGTGGCACACATAGAAAAATTAGGCGGGCAACAAAGCAATTGTGGGATAAAATGATGCAAACAAAAACAAAAATTAACACAAAAAGCAAAAACTAAAATGAGATGCAAATCTAAATGCAAAAATGCAAACCCCTTACCCCAAGCTTAAAAACTTACATTGTCCCCAATGTAAAAATTTAAGTTAAAGCAGGGATGAGGAGGAAAGAACTCACCGAAAAACTTGGGTTGCCTCCCAAGAAGCGCTTCTTTAACGTCACTAGCTTGACGCTTGAAGGAGTCGATCAAGGCTCCTTAAAGGAGGAAAAGAAGATTGAAGCACCACCTTCCTTGGGAAGATGCACACCCATAGCCCTGAGTGCTTGCATAGAAATCATTTCCCTTTTTGGCATTGGTCTCCTTTTTCTCCTCTTGAATTTATGTGGGTGGACATTGTCATCCCTACTTTGTTTGGTGCGCTTTTCATAAGAATGAGTAGGTTCTACATGTGCCTTCTTTGGAATTTTGCAATTTGGGAATTGTTTCCCATGGCCCATATGCAGACTACTCTTTCCTTTTCTTCCTTTTTCCTGCACTAAAATTTTTTCCATCCCATCATCCAGCTCTTCAGACATCTCCTCAATAGAATTCATTGTCACCTTCTCTAAGGGTTTGGAAGGTCGGTCTTGATCAAGATTCTCTCCAACCGGCTGCCCAACCACATCAATTCTAGAGCACTTTTCGGTGTCATCGGGATGCCTCATAGCCTCAAACACATTGAAAGTATCTTTCTCATCTTGGAACCTCAAAATTAATTTACCTTGTTGGACATCAATCAAGGCTCTTCCTGTAGCTAGGAAAGGTCTTCCAAGAAGAAGAGGGACATCCTTGTCTTCCTCCATGTCAAGGATCACAAAGTCTGTAGGAAAAGGAATTTGCCAACCCTTACCAATACATCTTCCATAACTCCATAAGGGTATTTGATTGACCTATCTGCCAGTTGCAGTGTCATTTTTGTAGGCTTGACTTCACCTCCTCCCAGCCTCTTCAACATAGATAACGACATCAAATTAATGCTAGCTCCCAAATCACAAAGGGCTTTTTCAATATTTAAATTCCCAATAGTGCAGGGAATTGTGAAGCTTCCAGGATCTTTCAGCTTTGGAGGAAGCTTTCTTTGAATGATGGCACTACACTCTTCTGTCAAAGCTACAGTCTCATCTTCTTTGAATTTCTTCTTCTTAGTTAACAATTCCTTCATGAATTTGGCATATAGAGGCATTTGCTCAAGAGCTTCTGCGAAAGGAATGTTGATCTGGAGGCGCTTGAAGACATCCATGAACTTAGAGAATTGTTCATCCTTCTCCTTTTTCTTGCTCACAGGAGGATATGGCAGCTTCTTATATGGAAGAACCACTTTGGGCTTATTTTCCACCTGCACCTGTTCAGTTATAACTATGCCTCCTTCTTCTAAGTTGGACTTCTTCTCAACCTCTCTTTTTTCTTCTTTTTCTTTATTTTTACTGCTCTCATTTTCAACTCCGTCCACCTCACTTTTTTCACTCTTTTTCTTCCCCTCAACTTCAGACATTATTTTTCCACTTCTCAAAGTAATTGCACTACAGTTCTCATTTTTAAGATTATCAACTGTGCTAGCAGAAAACTTACCTTTGGTTTGCTCCGCAAGTTGCTTTGAGAGTTGCCCAATTTGACTCTCCAGATTTTTGATAGAGGCCTCTTGGTTCTTGAAATGAGACTCATGAGTCTGAAAGTTGGAATGGATATTCTGGAAGTTGGATTGAGTCATCTTCATGAATTGAGTGAGAGCTTATTCTAATTGATTTGGCTTCTCTTGCTTTTGAGGTTGTGGAGGGTTGCTTGATGATGGGCTATCTTGCTGTTTCCATGAAAAGTTGGGATGATTCTTCCACCCAGGATTATAGGTGTCAGAATAAGGATTCCCTCCTTGCTTTTGAAAATTTTCCATGTAGTTAGCTTGCTCATTCGAAAATCCCTTAGTATCGCAACCTCCATTCTCATGAGGTCCTTCACAAAAGTCACATCTCAAGTTCTTGTTCAACTGGTTCACCTGAGCGGGGATAGGGGCTCCCGTTTTCAGCGCTTTAAGCTCCTTGGTGATAGCTTCCAATTGTTGAGAGACCAATTTATTTTGAGCCAAGAGTGCATCTTGTGTTTCTAGCTCAAGGAGTCCTCTTCTACCCTGTGTTCCTCTATCATTTTGACACAATTGCTCATTGGAAGCCATTTGCTCCACTAAAGTTCTTGCTTCTTCAGCTGTTTTACTGTTAATTGTACCTCCAGCTGAGGCATCCAACTTCATTCTTGTATTTGGCCTCAACCCATTGCAAAACATCTGCATCTGAATAAACTCATCATACCCATGGTCGGGACATCTTTTCAGAAGAAGCTTAAATCTCTCCCAAGCCTCATACAGATTTTCGATATGGTTCTGCTGGAACCCATGAATTTCACCTCTTCTTTTGATGAACTTGGAGAGTGGAAAAAATTTGTTCATAAATTTATCCTCCAAATCATCCCAAGTAGTGATGCTTCCTGTAGGCAAAGTGTGCAGTCAATCTCTAGCTCTATCTCGTAGGGTAAAAGGAAAAAGCTTTAGTTTCTTGGCCCCTTCTGTCACTCCATTCAGCATGAAGGTGCCACAGATTTCATAGAAATTTACCAAGTGCTGATTTGGGTCTTCAATTTCATCCCAGTAATTGGTTTTGCTTGAGAGTGCTCAACAGGGATGGTTTGATCTCAAAAGCATTTGCTTCCTCCAGTTGGTAGGCCATGACACCCCTTGGATTGTTCCTTCTCCCAAAATTGCCCAAGGTGCGCGGTGGTGGTGGTACTTCCCCTATTACTACTAGAGTTGTAATGTGAGAAGTAGAAGCAGAGGCTTGATTTTGTTGTTGTCTTGCTTCCCTTGCCTTCTTCCTATTGGCCTTTGCTGTCTTTTCTATTTCTGGGTCAAACAACAGCTCACCTGTGTTGTTTACCTCGCATGCACAACACTAAAGGAAAAGGTAAGTAGCACCGTAACAATTATAACAATATTTTTTTTATAAACAGAAAATAAAAACAATAAAAAAAATTGTTCAAAAAGTACTCGTTTGTCGTGTTAAAAATCAATTCAACAATCCCCGGCAACGGTGCCAAAAACTTGTTGGTGATTTCGGCAGTGTACCGAATCGCACAAGTAATAAAGTGATAAGTAAGATCGTCTCCACAGGGATTGCGATTGATTATTCAACTAAACAAAGTTCGTAACTATTTTGAACGAGAACCGAATAGTGGTATTTGGAAATAAGTAGATTCGTAACAACTGAAAATAACAATAACAACAATTTGTAATTAAATGGTATAAAAATGACTAGGGGTTTGAATCCTCTTGTATCCACTCTCATGCATTTAATCTACAACCAATGTAAGTTATTTCATACAAATAGAAGTTCGAATCAACTAAACTAGTTTAAGAACAATCCCTTGCCTCATAAACCCTTTACTCTAACTAAAACCCCCGATCCCTTAGGTGATTTATAGTTAGGTTAAGCATTAAGAATAGTGATTCATAAGAACACATAATCACAAAGTTATATTCCTATACTCATCATGACTATGGCTAACAATCTCAGTTCAAGTTCTTTGTAACGACCCGTTTCCGGACCGCTACCGAGCTCAATATACCGAGCTCGAGTTACCGAGCTCAACACACCAAGCTCAACATAAACCTATATGAGATGTGTTTTAAAAACAAAACTCTTGTGCCTTTTTAAAAATACGATATGTTTTTTTTTTTTTTTTTTTTATAAAACCAACTCGTGCACATCAGAGTAATTACAGCTTTTCGAAACATGGTGCAACTAAGACACAAGACTTAAATTCTAATAAAACATACATGCATAACATACACATATATATATCACTCGAAATAATAATGTATACAAAATACAGAGTAGCAAATGTGCAAAGAAAATACACCTAAGGTACGACAACTTCAAAAGAGTAATCATACCTCGGGGAGTACTTCCGGCAGACTCACGCAGGGTTTGCTCCAAAAGTAAGACCACCAGTCTACCCTGTAGCAACAACACAACACTGCCCAAACTGGTCACGACCTCGAACACAAAAGAAAAACAAGTACAGTCCTCAGAAAAACAAACATCCAACAAATAAACAATCACGACAGATAGAGGTCGTCACTCGGGCCCTGGACGATGCCCTCCTCGGCACCGTCTCCTGTAGAGTTACCTGCCCCCTCGACATCGCGTGGCTACCCGTCATGGATTGAAGGCACCACGGGAAAGGGTCAACTTCTCAACAATTCAAGATAAGCTCGACATAAAAATATAAGCAAACAAAGAAAGTATAACAATCACCGGCGTGACTCGACCATCTCACTCTAACTCGACACAACTCACAAATCCATTTTCTCTCGACTCGACAATTTTTCCGGAATGCACACGCTGCATCAGGTATGTCGGAAAGTCCGGTAAAGCCTTGGGATCCTCGCTCTCCCTAGGGCGGTCAACTCAGGTCCGTGGCGTGGCGGCGTCTAGTCAATCTCAGTAAACAAAAAGGGGACCTAGCACCCTCGATTATCCGGGTCACGGCTCAAAAGCGTCATACGACTCACCTAGCTCGCTCACTCGATGAACAATTAGCGCGTCACGATATTCAAAGAGTTAAACACAAGATATTCAACCGCATGTCAAATAAAAGAGCAAGCTCGACATGAAGAAACGCAATTCAACATGCAATACACACTTCACGACATATATTCAATCACATTAAATACATGCAAAAACTCAATCATATCACAACATTTCAATCTCGACACAAATCAGGAAATCCATACACAATAACATAACCACGTAGAATATGAAATGCCCTTACGCTAGCATACTACGAAAATATTAATGTGAAGCGCCCTTACATAAGGACTTATAAAATAAAGCCTTAGAGATATCTAGGAGTTGCCCTTACCGAACTCCAAGTTAATGCTGCTCGACAACGACCTCGACATTTGTCTCCAAAGAGCTCGACAACGACTTCTCTTACTCGATCTCGACACGGCTGTCTTCAACGAACTCGACAACGACTTCGACACGTACGCTTTCAGTCGACCTCGACACGTACAGTCCTCGATCTGGATTCTGCTGCTCCCGCGTCCTTGGATTCGCTTTCCGTACACCTCGATTCGGAATCACTCGATCTCGGGAATCAGACTTCCTAAAACAAACACAACTCAGATCGATCTATGGTTCTAATACATCTAGCTCTCTCTTCCCCAAACTCAACCACAACCCAGAAAAATATAAAACTCAAGAACTGAAAGATATTTTTCCTCTAACACAAAGTTAGGGATTTCGATCAAAATTTCATGAAAAGTTATCTGATGCTTCAACAGATAGATCGACAACAACATTAACCAGAACAACAAATGAAAAACAAGAAAATCGAAATGAACCAAAAATGGGGTTTTCTGGACACTGCCGATTGCAGAAAAACAAAGGAAGAAATTTGTTTTACAAGCCCAATTAATCGGTTAAAAAGATAGGTAATATTGTGAATAAGAAAACCCATCAATTAGACATGATTTGGAAGCATAAAACTGGCTAAAAATGGAAGAAGAAATAGCGCTAAACAGTAGCACGAAGAAGATAAAAATCTGTTCTTCATACCTCAACGGTGATGGTCGATCAGACGAGATATGGGTCGAGAAATTGATGAAGAAAGCTTGTGCAGAATCTCGATGGAACTCACGGTTTCGTCGATGAAGATTTTGAAGAAAACAACGAAACACAGAGCAGAAGGAAGGAAGAAGAAAGAAGAAAAGAGAAATGAGTGTGAGGGAATCGGTCGTGGTATACAGCTGGCGAGAAAGGGGTATAAACGTAACTCCAGCTATAAGATGCCAATCCCATCAATCATCTACCCGTTAACTCGTTCCTCTCATGATTACCCTCTACTCTGTCGGTCAACGGCAAGCCGACAATGTAATAATTACAAACAATATAATAATAGCGAGTAACGCGTTCGAAAGAATACGAGGTCTCATCTCGACCCGATGTCGTCAAGAGTGCTCGTGCAAACGTACAAGGTTCTAACACGAGTTCGTGAACGCGGTCTCCTCAGCTCGACTTGCGTCCTCATCAGCCCGGTACGCGACTTCATCAACTCGACACCCGACCTCCTCACCAAGCCAGCCTAGTGCACGTGGTCTCATCACCGACAAATGATCTCAGAAACGATCTAGTCACGGGATCTCGACACAAGGTCTTGGTCGAGGTCTCGATCGTCGTTCTAATACGAGGTCGATCTCGCCCTCAGGTGTTACAATCTCTCCTCTAAAAAAATTTCGTCCTCGAAATTGCAAATAAGATTCTTACCTCGTAAAAGTTCAGTCTTGAATCTTCATCTTCTCCTCCAGCTCCCAAGTCGCATCTCCCGTCCTCTGATCCCACACAACTTTGACAAGTTGGATCTCTTTGTTCCGTAACTGTTTGGCTTTCCGATCAACGATCCTTGCTGGTGACGCTTCAAAAGATAGGTCGTCCTTCAGTTGAATCACATCCGGTTCGATGACATGAGAAGGGTCGGAAACATACTTCCGCAATTGTGAGACGTGGAAGACGTCGTGGATGTTCGACAAGAATGGGGGCAATGCAATCTGATATGCCACTGGACCAATACGACGAAGAATCTGGTAAGGTCCAATGAATTTAGGGGTAAGTTTCTTGGATTTGATCGCTCGACCAACTCCAGTAGTGGGGGTGACTCTAAGAAATACATGTTCTCCTTCCTCGAACTCGAGTGGTCGACGTCGTTGGTCTGCATAACTCTTACGCCGACTTTGAGATGTTCGCATCCGATCTACGATCAAGCGGATCTTCTCGTAGTCCTGGATCATGCGGTCCTCGACGATTCGCCGAATCCTGGTACCAACAAAGGCGTCGACATTTCCGATCCATCTGACGCTTCAAAAGGTGCCATCCCAATACTCGCATGGAAGCTGTTGTTGTATGTGAATTCCACCAATGGTAAGACGTCGTCCCAACTTCCTCGGTGATCTAACGTACAAGCTCGCAACAAATCTTCAAGCGATTTGATCGTTCTCTCAGTTTGACCGTCAGTCTGTGGATGATATGCCGAGCTAAGCCTGAGCTCGGTTCCCATCGCTCCTTGCAATTCCCTCCAAAAATGAGACGTGACCTTCGGATCTCGGTCCGACACGATCGAAGAGGGTATTCCATGAAGTCGTACTATCTCCGCGATGTAGATCTCGGTCAGCTTTTCCACGTTGTATGTCGACCACCTTTGGTAAGAAATGAGCAGATGTGGTCAATCGGTCGACGACCACCCAAATCGAGTCATTCTTCTTCTGCGTCTTCGGCAAACCTACAACGAAGTCCATGGAAATCTTGTCCCATTTCCATCTTTGATGCGTCAAGCGATTGTAGCATTCCGCAGGTCGTTGGTGCTCCACCTTCGCTTTACGACACGTTAAACATGAAGCTACGTGCTCGGCCACTTGCTTCTTCATTGGGACCACCAAAAATGCTTCTTCAAGTCTTGATACATCTTCGTAACTCAGGGATGAATACTAAAGTTGCTCTTATGCGCTTCGCCGAGAATCAACTTCCTCACTCGGATCGTTAGGCACGCACACTCGGCCATTGCACCTCAAGATGTCGTCGCTCGGCCTGAAATTCGCCGCTTCCTTGCGCTATCAGCTGAATCTTGCTTGCGAAGCTCGTCATGAACTTGCTGGTCTCGGATCTCGCCCAACAATGTTAGAAATGGTAAGCATACCAAATCTCGGCTTTCCTTGAAACTGACACTCGACTTCAAATCTCGGAACTTCTCGAGCATCTCCAACTCCTTGATCATCATTACCGAGGTTAAAACGCTCTTCTGCTCAACGCATGCGCTACTACGTTAGCCTTACGGGATGGTATTCCAACGTAAAGTCGTAGTCCTTGAGAAATTGTCCATCTACGTTGACGCATGTTGAGTTCTTTCCGGTCCTAACAGTACTTCAAGCTCTTGTGATCGGCCGAAAACAAAGAAGTGCTCCCGTAAAGGTAGTGCCTCCATATCTTCGCCAAAAACTCTGCCGCTAGCTCCAAGTCGTGAGTAGGGTAGTTCCTCTCGTGAATCTTAAGTCGTCTTGAAGCATACGCGACCACCTTCCGATGTTGCATCAAGACGCATCCCAATCCTGGTGTGACGCATCACAATACACCTCGAAAGGCTCTTCGGGTTGAGGCAAAATCAGCACAAAGCGCCGTCGTCAAAAGCTCCTTGATCGTTGAAAAGCGGCTTCACACTCCTCGGCCCAAGCAAAGGTTGATCCTTCCTCGTCAATCGTAAGAGGCGCGACAATCTTGAGAAACCTTCAATGAATCTTGGTAATATCCTCGCTAAGCGACAAAACTCCCGATCTCTAGAATCGCCTTCTACTGTTCCCATGCTATCACCGCCTCAATCTTAGTTGGATCCACGGCTATCCCTTCCTCGGAAATTACGTGACCAAGAAAATTCACCTCTTCAAGCCAAAATTCACACTTCGGCTGATTGGCATAGAGTTGCTTATCTCGTAATATCTGCGATTACTCGACATAGGTGTTCTGCGTGCTCTTCTCGGTTCCTCGAGTAAATCAATATGTCGCCGATGAACACTACAACGAATCGATCCAAAAGCGAATGGAAAATCTGTTCATGTAGTCCATAAACACGGTGGCGATTCGTCACTCCAAGCGGCATCACCAAATACTCGTAGTGACCGTATCTAGTCCTGAAAGCTGTTTGGCGACATCTCCCTCCTTCACGCCGAATCGATGGTAGCCCGACTTCAAGTCTATCTTGGAAAAGATCGCCGCTCCACGAAGTTGGTCCATCAAGTCGCCAATACGCGTGGTAACGGATAACGGTTCTTCACGGTAACCTTGTTGAGCTCGCGATAGTCCACGCCACGACCTTGATCGTCCATCCTTCTTCTTAACCAACAACACTGGAGCTCCCCACGGTGACACGCTCGGTCGTATGAATTGCTTCGACTCCAAGTGTTCGATCCGGGACTTCACTCTTTCATCTCGGCAGGAGACATCCTGACGGCGCTTTGAAATCGGTCCTGTTCCTGGAATCGGTCGATGGAGAACTCGACCTCTCGTCTTGGTGGTAATCCCGGCACGTCTTCGAAAACGCCCTCAAAATCACACACCACCGGAACATTCTTCACGTCGATCTGCTGGAAAACTTCCGAACTAGCTAGATACATGTATTCCCTAGTTCCTTCTTCAAAGAAACTCCAATACGCTCGGCGAAAGATAATTGGAGACTCCAAGGTCCGGAAAAATTACAGTTTACGGGCACAGTCCAAAGGACATGGTGGTGTGACAACCAATCCATCCCGAGGATGACATCTAAGCCCTTAAGAGGCAAACAAACCAAATTGACCACAAACTTTCTACTCAATAATCACTACACAATTAAGACATGCGGTGTTTGTGACTAAGGTTTTAGCATTTGGGGTTGTAACTACTAATTTACGGTAAAGCGATCACAGTCAAGTTCAAATGGTTCACACAATCGGAAGAAATAAAGGAATGGGTTGCACGAATCAAAAAGAACGGATAAGGATTTACCCTCGATCTCACATTCACCTTGGATAAGATCATCGGCTCGTTCGACTTCCTCGCCACTCATGCGTAAAACTCGCCTTTAGCCACTTGACGCTTTCCTTTGGCCTTTGCCGCAAGCATCGTCGGTTGACCTTTAGGTGTAGGACAATCCTTAGCAAAATGCCCTGGCTTCTTGCGGTTGAAACACACCTCCTCCTTACGAGTACGATTACTCGCGTAATGTCCCGCTTTCCACATCGGTAGCAAATCACCTCGACAGTGCGACCTCCACTCCTCGGTACTTGGGTCATCGGACGACACTGTCCTGTTGTTGTTCCCCGAGGTCGGTCGTAAGGCCTCTTCTGCGGTGGTTTCCCTTTGCAATGCAAATCTACGCCCGCACTGGGTCTCACCGGTCCGCCACAACAATCTTCTTCTTGTGGCTCCTCACTCTTCTACCTCGACACATCGATCAATCGACTCTTGAAGATTTCGGATCCTCAGCGACACCATCGACTTACGAATGTCGAATCTCAATCAGTTGGAATCTCTCACTCAACCATCTCTCGTCAACTCGATCACGAAATGGACTGAAATACCTCGCCAACGATTCGAACTTGGCGCATACTCGGACAACTGTCCGAGTTGCCTTCTGCGATTGAAGAAATTCCTGCTCCTTCTCGGCTCGTGCGAAGATCCGGAAGTACTTGTCCAAAAACCTTTCACGAAAAAGCTCCCAGGTCATCTCGCGATGTTACGCTATAAACGTTGCTTCACCTCTCCACCAATACTCTGCGTCTCCTAGCGGTAGAAGTAGGTGGCATAGTCGACCTTCACGTTGTCCCGCAATGAAGTGCCTCAAAGATCTTCTCGATCTCTTGCATCCAAAGATCGACTTTATCCGGATTTGGCTCACCGTAGAACCGGTGGATCATGCTTCTGAAGTGCGCGAATCCTCTCGCTTGACATTTCGTTACGCTCGTTCTTTGTTGCGCAAGTTCTGGCTGAGTTAACGGCCGTCTGTTGAGCCATCGCGTTAGCTGTTGAGTTGCAGCGGTGATTGTTGAGCCATGGCTGCCGCCATCTCGGCCATAGCTTGAATAGCTCGTTCCATGTCGGCGTTCTCGGTTGCGGATGTCGTATTCCTCACGAGGTGGCATTAGATTCCACAAAGTTCAAAACCCTGTCAGAATCTCACAACAAGGGTGTGTTAAAACACACTGCTTCAATCAAGAAACAGTTCAAACAATTTTTCAAGCAATAAGTGCTTCACTTAATCAAACAGCAATCAACATAATACAACTAGGTACCCAACACACAACCCGACACAGTGACCAGTCCAAATCTCCTATGCACAAATTTCTGGCAGAATCGAATCAAGCGCTCGATACCAACAAAGTGTAACGACCGCTTTCGGACCGCTACCGAAGCTCGATATACCGAGCTCGAGTTATCGAGCTCAACACACCAAGCCCAACATAAACCTATATGAGATGTGTTTTAAAAACAAAACTCTTGTGCCTTTTTAAAAATACGATATGTTTTTTTTTTTATAAAACCAACTCGCACATCGGAGTAATTCTGACTTTTGAAACATGGTGCAACTAAGATACAAGACTTAAATTCTAATAAAACATACATGCATAACATACACATATATATATCACTCAAAATAATAATGTATACAAAATACTGAGTAGCAAATGTGCAAAGAAAATACACCTAAGGTACGACAACTTCAAAAGAGTAATCATACCCTGGGGTACTTAAGCAGAACTCCGCAGTTGCTCCAAAAGTAAGACCACGATGCCTACCTCAGAGCAACAACACAACACCGCCTAAACTGGTCACGACCTCGAACACAAAAGAAAAACAAATGCGGTCCTCGGAAAAACAAACATCCAACAAATAAACAATCACGACGGATAGAGGTCGTCACTCGGGTCCTCGTCGAGATCCTCTCGGCATCGTCTCTTTGTCGAGTTACTGCGCGCTCGACATCGCCTGGGTAACCGTCATGGATTGAAGGCACCACGGAAAGGGTCAACTTCTCAACAATTCAAGATAAGCTCGACATAAAAATATAAGCAAACAAAGAAAGTATAACAATCACCGACGTGACTCGACCATCTCACTCTAACTCGACACAACTCACAAATCCATTTTCTCTCGACTCGACAATTTTTCCGAATGCACACGCTGCATCGTATGTCGGAAAGTCCAGAAGCCTTGGGATCCTCGCTCTCCCTAGGGCCGGTCAACTCGAGTCCCGTAGCGTGGCGGCGTCTAGTCAATCTCCCGTAAACAAAAAGGGGACCTAGCACCCTCGATTATCCGGTCACGGCTCAAAACGTCATACGACTCACCTAGCTCGCTCACTCGATGAACAATTCGCCGCATACGATATTCAAAGAGTTAAACACAAGATATTCAACCGCATGTCAAATAAAAGAGCAAGCTCGACATGAAGAAACGCAATTCAACATGCAATACACACTTCACGACATATATTCAATCACATTAAATACATGCAAAAACTCAATCATATCACAACATTTCAATCTCGACACAAATCAGGAAATACACAATAACATAACCACGTAGAATATAAAATGCCCTTACGCTAGCATACTACGAAAATATTAATGTGAAGCGCCTTACATAAGGACTTATAAAATAAAGCCTTAGAGATATCTAGGAGTTGCCCTTACCGAACTCCAAGTTAATCTTTGCTCGACAACGACCTCGACATTTGTCTTCAAAGATCTCGACAACGACTTCTCTTACTCGATCTCGACACACGGCGTCTTCAACGAACTTCGACAACGACTTCGACACGCACGCTTTCAATCGACCTCGACACGCATACAATCCTCGATCTGGATTCTGCTTTGCTAGCGTCCTTGGATTAAGCTTTCCGTACACCTCGATTCTAATCACTCGATCTCGGGAATCAGACTTCCTAAAACAAACACAATTCAGATCGATCTATGGTTCTAATACATCTAGCTCTCTCTTCCCCAAACTCAACCACAACCCAGAAAAAATATAAAAACTCAAGAACTGAAAGATATTTTTCCTCTAACACAAAGTTAGGGATTTCGATCAAAATTTCATGAAAAGTTATCTGATGCTTCAACAGATAGATCGACAACAACATTAACCAGAACAACAAATGAAAAACAAGAAAATCGAAATGAACCAAAAATGGGGTTTTCTGGACACTGCCGATTGCAGAAAAACAAAGGAAGAAATTTGTTTTACAAGCCCAATTAATCGGTTAAAAAGATAGGTAATATTGTGAATAAGAAAACCCATCAATTAGACATGATTTGGAAGCATAAAACTGGCTAAAAATGGAAGAAGAAATAGCGCTAAACAGTAGCACGAAGAAGATAAAAATCTGTTCTTCATACCTCAACGGTGATGGTCGATCAGACGAGATATGGGTCGAGAAATTGATGAAGAAAGCTTGTGCAGAATCTCGATGGAACTCACGGTTTCGTCGATGAAGATTTTGAAGAAAACAACGGAACACAGAGCGAAGGAAGAAGAAGAAGAAAAGAGAAATGAGTGTGAGGAATCGGTCGTGGTATACACCGGCGAAAGGGGTATAAACGTAACTCCAGCTATAAGATGCCAATCCCATCAATCATCTACCCGTTAACTCGTTCCTCTCATGATTACCCTCTACTCTGTCGGTCAACGGCAAGCCGACAATGTAATAATTGCAAACAATATAATAATAACGCTGAGTAACGTTCGAAAGAATACGAGGTGTCATCTCGACACGATGTCGTCAAGAGTGCTCGTGCAAACGTACAAGGTTCTAACACGAGTTCGTGAACGCGGTCTCCTCAGCTCGACTTGCGTCCTCATCACTTTCGATGCGCGACTTCATCAACTCGACACCCGACCTCCTCATTTCGGCCTAGTGCACGTGGTCTCATCAGCTCGACAAATGATCTCGGCAAACGATCTAGTCACGGGATCTCGACACAAGGTCTTGGTCGAGGTCTCGATACGTCGTCCTAATACGATGTCGATCTCGTCCTCAGGTGTTACATTCTTCACCCAATTTCCCAATCATCATGAAAAACCCCAATCGATTTAATAGCGGCCAAGTATCGAAAAGCATTAAGCGCGGAGAATTGAAAGCTCAATTGAAATGAAATAAACTTGCTTTAATATAAAAGAATTAACTACATAAAAGTTTCATCTAACCCTAGTCTAAAAAGCTTAGTTACTCATAGAGAAAGAAAGGCCAAACCAGAAATTCAAGAGAATTAATGAAGAGCTCGTTCCCAATCCTCCACCGTGCCTCCAAATAACAAAGTTTGAACCCTAGACAAGTCTCTAAAGTGTCTATTTATAGTCTAGGGTGAAAAGGAGTAAAAAACAGGTCCAAAACATGTAAACACGTAAAATTATGCGTCCAGGGGGCTGTCGTAGCACGGCCGTGGCGTGAGGCACGGCTAGGCCGTGCTTCATGTTGTTTTGTATTTTTCACCTCTTTAACATCCGAATTAGCTCAAGGTGTCTTCATGAAAGTTGAAGCTATGGATCTTAGCTTTCCAATGGCACCGGTTTCATCTCATTTGGACACCTAAAACTCCATATATGATTAAAACATTGAACAAGTGTCAGGCTGAGACAGCATTACATTATCAACTTGTAGCACAAATTACCCCAACTTATTCCAAGTGATTTTTCTCCTTTTTCCTAGGACAAATACCTTCCTTTAAGCACAATTGAACCAAAACTAAGTGCGTTATTCAAATCAAGCCAAATGCATAAATAACATGGATAAAAATGATTAAAATGACTAAGATGCGATGCAAAACTAACACTAAACTATATGCTATTTCGAACGCATCAGTGAGCACAGACCACAAGTTCATACTGTGGCATTATGACTTCAAGACAACCATCAACCTGCCAAGCATTATCTTCACATTCCTGAGAAGAGCTATTAGCTTCTCCAGAAAAAGGCAAAACAAAAATATACCCTATGGAAGGGTTATTTTTGCATTTTTGGAACAATAGGGTGTGATTAAACATCTTCAAGCTCTGAACACTGAAGAAGCAGGAGTCATGCTTCAAACCTGTTTTGCCCCAATATTCAACAGCGACAATCTGAAGAAGATGAAGTTGTTATCTTCTGAGGTGATTGCTGAAATTGTTCAGGAAGGTGAAGCTGTGAACAAACCGGAAAGGAAAGGAAAAAGGGTAAAGATTGCTAGTGATGGCCCTTCTCAACCTACTAAGAGAATAACTCGGAGTTCTGCTGGAATCTCCATTTCTTCCCAGGCACCTCTAACAGCTCCACCAATAAGACCTTCTTTCATGACCTCTTTACTGCCTAAAGAGCATGAAGAAAAGAAAGCTGACCTTTAAGCTTTCTTGTAAAAGACTCGGGAAGAAACTGCTCAGTATCATGCTGAGTTGAGTTCCCAAAGACTTCAAGGTACTGCTCCCTCTGCTGTTCCTTCTATTGCTCCCACTACTGTTGCTACTGCTACAAAGAAGAAAAGAATCACCAAATTAAGTGATTTTCCTGCCAAGAAAACAATGGTCCTAGATGATGCTGTAAGACTCTGTGAGTTTGTATATGCTACTGGATCAGCTGGCTCTACCTCTCAGGTAACCCAACAACCTCAACTTATTCTTTCTAAACCACTCTCTTCTAATCTACCCCCATTACCCTCTAACTCATCATCTGATGATGATGAATAAGATACTGTACCCTTGAGACAAAGACAGAGAACAAATGTCCTAATTCCTTACATTGAACCACTTGCTGTTGTTCCCCCAACCACATCAAAACCTTCTCCTCCACCACAACCTAAACCTACTACTCCACCTCGACCTCAACCTCAACCTGACCATAATCTTCAAACACAACCGAAAACAGAAACATAATCTGTCACCCAGGAAACCCAAACCTCTACCCCTGGCTTTGATACTATTCTTGAAATACAACCATTAGCTACCTTTAGACCTACTTCACCACCCTCCACTCAACAAATTTCAACTCCTCCACCTTCACCACATCACACTGAACCCGAACATACATTAGATCTAATTCTAGAAGATGAAATTGTCATTACTTTTACAATTGCCTCTGAGGTTGTTCGAAATGTTGAACTAGATGATGATCTAGTCATCATTTCCCTACCTTCTGAAACACAAACAGAACCACCCTCTGCTGACCTCACCCTAACCCAATCACTTGCGTCTTCCAGCCAACCTCCTGTTATCCCTATATACCGTGGCCCTAACATTTTGCCTCAGCCAAACCCCCACCTTTTCTCTGAATTTGAAAGGTTTATGGGCCTAAGACAGCATGAGCTTGATATTGAAAGGTTGATTGAAGAGGATCGGGCATCCTCTGTTGGTACTTGGCTGGCCATTAAAGATTTCTTTGCCAATTGGTACTTTATGACTCACTGGTTTGAAAGTCACAAACAGCAACAACTTGAATTGTTGAGAAGAATTAAAGTTGCACCTGCATGGAAACAGCCTCCAAGGGAAACTCCTGCAGTTTAGGAACCTACACCTGCACCAGAACTCGCAACTCCTCCTCCTGCATCTACTGCTATGGTTGCTTAGGCCTCTGCCTCTACTTCTTCCATCACTCTGAAAGTGTGGTTGTTCCAAAGGCAGTCTTGGACAAACTGGTTGAAGATAACAAAGAATTCAAGAAATTTATAGTTATTTCTCAGTAATTCGTGGCCACTTCTAATCAGAAGCATGATGCAGTTGCTGATATGCTGAAGAGTATCTTGGACAAGCTGAGCAAGCCTTAGATAGCCTTTAGGATTTTTTACCTTTTGCTATTTTAGCCTTGTACTTGTTTTCGTTCTAGTTAAAACTTTTGTAATATGGTAATCATTTTGATTAATGAAATATTTTGATTTTTGGTACCTATTATATTTCAACTTTATCTTTCTATTACTATTTTTTTTGACAATGATGTTCTGTATATTCTTAACCTTTTTGTGTGATGACAAAAGGGGGAGAAGAAAATTTTGGAAAATTAGTGGTTATGCGCTCGGCTGACACCCTCTGCTAGGGTTCCCTCTTCCGCCGTCGGCTCTCATGGCTACAGCCATGGCTTCATCAGCGCCGATATGCCATTGGCCTTGTCTCGGCGCCTCCCCTCCACCTACTACGACGCCTCTCTCTCCGCGCCCCCACTCCCCATGCCGCGATGCTCCTTATCGCCCCTGCTGACCCCCATCGCGGCTGCCCAAAAAGAAGCACGATGCTCTTTCCAAGTCTGTGCCATTCCACTCGACCTCCTTCCTTCACCCTTGCTCAAAGGCGACGCCTCACCATTCAAATACCAGGAAGACGAGTATAAGGCTGGTCTTGAGGCCTGCAAAACAACCTCCACAGTACGGCTAATCCTTGCCAAGGGCGATGCTCCGCTCAAAAATGCTGACTTGCGCAACAAGCTTGCATCGCTGTGGAAGCCTCTTGGGCATTGGCACATGGTCTCTCTAGGCAAGGGTTTCTACGAGTTCTCATTCTCCGGCTCCTGGTCGTTGAAGCCTGGCGTCCTTCACCTATCACGATGGCAACCGGATTTCCATCCTTCCCTGCAAAGACAGTCTCGCTCGCAATGCTGGCTTCGTATTATTGGGCTCCCACAAGAATACTGGCGACCAAAAATATTGTTCTCCATCGCCCGTGGAGTCGGAATTCCCATCGCTTTGGACGAAGCAACCTTGCACAAAACCTACGGCCACTTTGCTCGGGTGTTGGTGGATTTAGACCTCAAGGACGAGTTGCGAGATCGCTTGCTTGTTGAAAGGGTCGGTCACGCTTTCAATGTCCAGTTAGTATATGAGAAGCTTCCCATCTTCTGCAACGTCTGCCACACCATTGGTCACACAGCCGCCAATTGTAAGAGGCAGCGCCCACTCCCCTCGGTGCGCCGGCTCGCAAGCATGTTCAAAGTGCTTTGGTCATGGTAGGCAGCGGCGGCAATAACGCGGATACCAATCATTAGGCTAGCAACCCAACCGCTATGCGGTGCCCTGTGATGGCGGCCCAGGCGTTGGTGATCTGACCCCCGCTTGTGCAAGGTGATGCCACTGAGGTCGCCAATCCTGTGCCATTGACGATGCCACATGGTGATACTGAATTGCTTCCCACACTTAACGTTGAGGATGCTAATCATGCCTTGGTCGACCACCAAGTTGCCGAGGATAATCAGCAGCACATCGAGGCTCAACATGAGGATGATGACTCGGTGGAGGTAGTCTACGACGAGACGAAGCCCGCTAACTCTCCCACAGTCTCACACAGTGGATCGCCTATGTCAGCCAGTGTTCCTCTTGCTGATCCTGCTCTTCATCAAGTGGTAGAGGATTCCTTGAGTTCTTCACACTCCACAGACCATGTTTCCGAGACTATACAACCCGAAGACACCAACTTGGCTGATGTCGTTTCAGGTAAGGCTATCTGTAAGTCTGCTTGCAATAATTTACCTGAACATGTTAGGAAAGACATGGTTATAGCATCCAAGTTCTGGGCGCAATCCGGTGATACTGAGAACGCTATTGATACTAACTCCTGCCATGAGGAAGACGAAGAGAATTTCGCTAAGGCTCTAACCAAGTCTCAGAAGAAAAAGCTTAAGAGATAATGACAAGTTACGGGCCGTGGCTATCTAACCCGATCACGGCCGGTAATCGCCAGCTTTCCCCAATGAAGCTTCTCTTTTGGAATGCCCGTGGTGTGGGCAATCCGGACACCAGGTCGGTTTTACGTAAGCTTTGTTCAGTTAATAAGCCTGATTTCTTGTTTATCTCGGAACCTTGGATTCCTCAATCTCAGTTTCCCACCGGGTTTTGGGATTCATTGAACATGAAGCTGGTTGCTGTCAACAACCGAGGTGATCTCCTTCCTAACCTCTGGTGTTTTTGTTCCGTCAATTTATTTCCTACTATATTATCAAACTCTGACCAACATGTTGCTTTTAAGCTAACTGTTAACAATCATGATTTTTTCTTTGCTGCTATTTATGCTTCCTCTAGTTATATTCACAGGCGAAACCTTTGGCAGCATCTGTCACAGCTGCAGCAAGGCTTCCCTGGTCCTTGGTGTTTCTTAGGTGACTTTAATGCAGTGCTTGGCAACCATGAGCAAAGAGGCAAGGGCACCCCTAATAAAATCTCTTGCAGGGACTTTTTAGATTGGACTAATCAAGGTACTCTCAATCATTTGGACACTCGTGGGGCTCAATTCACTTGGTCGAACGGTAGGAAAGGCAGATTTTTAACGGAGAAGAGATTGGATCGGGTGATTTGTAATGATGAATGGCTTAATGCTTGGTCTAGTGTTGCTGCCTGTACCCTTCCCAGAAGCCAGTCTGACCACTTCCCTATCTTGCTTGTTGCCAAGAACGATACACAGATTGTGGGTTCTTCTTTCAAATTTCTCAGTATGTGGTCTGAACATGAGGATTGTATTAGGCTCATTCAGGAGGTTTGGCAAGAGCCTATCGTTGGCTGCCCCATGTATATTCTCTCTCGGAAGCTAAAGAATTTGAAAGTCAGGCTCAAGGAATGGAATCACTCAGTCTTTGGTAATGTTCATGCAGTTCAAGAAGCTTTCTCATTGCTCATCGGCCCAGTGAAGAAATTGATCGTTTGGGAGGTAATGAGGCTTTATTTGCCCAAGAGAAAGAGGTGCGACTCGACGTAAAGCTTTGTCCATCAAGAAACGTTTTGGAGGGATAAGGCAAGAATTAAATGGTTTACTCAGGGCGACCGTAACACAGCCTACTTCCACAAAATTGCCAAAATTAGAGCCGTTTCCAAGCAGATCTCTGTTATGAGGCATGGTGTCCAATTGTTATATGATTTAGTTGCTATTGAGAACCATATTTTACAATACTACAACGGTTTGTTTAACTCCACTCCTTGCACTCAAAACTCTGATTTCATTTCCAACATTATCCCTCATCCCGGTTTACGAGGAGGACAACAAAGATGCTTACCTCTTTGCCTACAGGGAAGAGGTTAAACTCGCGTTTTTCTCTTAATCTTGATAGTGCCCTGACCGGATGGTTTTGGTGGTTTTTCTTCCATCTTTGGGATATCATCCACGAAGAGGTCTACAACTCGGTTTTACAATTCTTCAAGCATGGGTGGTTGTTGCCTAATATTAATTCTAATCTGGTGGTCTTACTTCCTAAAGTCAACGGTGCAGACAGCATTGATCAGTTTCGACCCATTGCTCTTGCAAACTTCCAATTCAAAATCATCTCCAAAGTGCTGGCTGATAGGCTCGCCACGGTGGTCCCCAAAATTGTCTCTCATAATCAAAGAGGCTTTGTCAAGGATAGAAACATTTCTGACTGCGTCTGTTTAGCCTCTGAGGTGGTGAATTTGCTAGATAAGAGATCTTTTGGGGGTCAACTGGCCATGAAGATTGATATCAAGAAAGCCTTTGATACCTTGGATTGGGACTTCCTTAACACTGTCCTCATTGCTTTTGGTTTCAACACTCAATTTTGCAGATGGATCAGTTGCATCCTTCGTTCTGCCAGACTCTCCCTTTCTATCAATGGTCATTCGGTGGGCTACTTCTCTTGTAATAGAGGTGTTCGTCAAGGGGACCCTCTCTCTCCTTTATTATTTTGCATTGCTGAAGAAGTTCTTAGCAGGGGAATTACCAAGCTGGTTCATGAAGGGAAGCTTCAATTGATGACTGGCCCCAGGGGTTACACCATGCCGAGCCATATTCTTTATGCTGATGATATTTTTGTTTTTTGCAGGGCTTCTTGTAGGGGCTTGAAGAACTTGGTTGACTTTTTCAATATATATGCTTCTTGTTCTGGCCAAACTATTAGCCTTGACAAGTCCAAGTACTATGCTGGCTCCATTCCTGTCTGTCGTCAACAGGTTATAGCTGACATTCTTGGTTTCCGTTCTGGTACCACCCCCTTCAGGTACCTTGGTGTGCCGATTTTCAAAGGTCAACCCAAGAAGACTCATTTACAGCCTATCGCCGACCGTCTCAAGTGCAAGTTCAGCCTCTGGAAAGGTAATCTGCTCTCTTTCATGGGGCGGGCCCAGCTCATCAAATCTGTCTTTCAAAGCAGCCTTATGTATAGCTTCCATTTCTACACTTGGCCTGCCTCACTTCTCAAAAAGGTGGACATTTGGCTTCGCAATTTCTTGTGGTCTGGTGATATCCACTCCCGCAAATCTGTCACGGTTGCTTGGTCAAAGGTTTGCCGGCCCCTCAAGGAAGGTGGTTTAGGCATCCGCTCTCTCATTTCTATAAACAAAGCTGGCATTCTTAAGCTTGGCTGGGATTTCATGTCTACCTCCCTGGAGTGGTGTCAGCTCATGAAGGCTAGGGCCTACCGCAAAAACCAGGTCATCTCTTACCATATCAGCTCCTCCATTTGGTCGGGTATCCAAAAAGCTGTCCCGGTGATCCTCAATAATTCTTCTTGGCAGATTGGCAATGTGTAACACCCCATTTCTACCCAAGGAATAATATAAAAAAATCAGAGTTGCAAAATTCCCATCAAACATATGGAATGTTACACTTTCAACTTAGAACAACGACATTCAATCACCTGTAGTTCAGATACATAACACGTAAAATTCGGATGAACCGATAACAACCTGTTTAGTCTTTAAAACTCAAACAACTTTCATTATTACGCAGCGGATCCATAAATTCAACTGAAAATACCATAACATCTTGTCCAATTCAAAACAACTTTAAGACATCAAGTCTTTTAATGAAAATAACTTGAAAATTCAGCAACATAATAAAATTCAACAATAAAGAAATCATGCGTTCATCCCCCCCCCCCCGAGTGCTACGTATCAGAGCGACGACACCGACTCGAACTAACGAAGGTAAGCAGCCTTCATTTTTGATTACCTGCACGTTACCAACAGAGGGTAACATTCAAACAGAAGGGGTGAGATATCGAACTATATAATCGAGTGTATGATAAATATTATATTAGAATCAGATTATATAAAATCACCACTTCACAACTTTCAAACAACACCCATCACCACAATTGATCAACACAACAACTTAAATATGCAACACGGAGTGCGACTCGTTACAATGCACATGCATGTGGTACCATTGGAGCAGAACTCCCAACTTAAAATATACGGAGCAAAACTCCCAGCGTAAAAAAAATACGGAGCAAAACTCCCAACGTAAAAATTTACGGAGCAAAAACTCCCAACGTAAAAATTGCCAATCAGGCCAACTTAACAGAGCGTAAGCCCCCAACATGACATGCTATGTATGCATCAATAATTATGAAGTTCAACTACACAACAACAAAGAACCGCAAACAGAATTACTTGCAACCAAAAATCTGCATAAAGAACAGAACAACAACTACGCAAATTCTGCAGAAAAGACAGCAATTTTCGCAGCAATAAACAGCACACAGAAACAGAAACAACAACTATAGAAATTCTGCAGAAAAGACAGCAATTTTCGCAGCAATAAACAGCACACAGAAACAGAAACAACAACTATAGAAATTCTGCAGAAAACAGAAATCTGCACAACAGAATTCTCCATAACAGAAACAGAAACACTATTAAATATCAACAGTAACTTAGTGAAAATTCTGCATAAAACAGTAACAGAAAAATTTGAGCACAAATAAGCAGCAACAGCAACAGCAAAATTTGCAGCACAATTAAACAGCAACAGCAACAGCAAACAGAATTTTCGCAGCACAATTAAACAGCAACAGCAACAGCAAACAGAATTTTTGCAGCACAATTAAACAGTAAAATTCTGCACAAAAAAATTCTGCATAACAGAAGAAAAATCAAACATCAACTAACTTTATTCTTTTCGCACAAAAAGAACTTCATTTTAAAAAAATACATGAGATAAAACAATCTATTGCATTTTTTTTTTCAATCATACAGCCCTTTACCATTTTTTTTTAATTAACTAAAAACAGCAAGCATAATTGTTTATAAATCATTGGTGTTACGTGCATTTCAACCATTTATCAAACAACGGGGTCTAAGGACACCCCTTCACCCATCCCCTCAATTATCCCCAACCACAATAATCTTCCCCTTACTACTTATCATACAACCCATTAGAAGTCGGAACCCCACCCTTACCTTGGATTGAAGGTTGCTCTAACTCTCCGATTGACTCCTAGATTTCTCCTTGCCGGCAACTTTTCGTATCACCTCCCAAACCCTTATTTTCTTCTTTCCTTCTACGCATACCTCTCTTCTTCTTTTTTAAATAACTAATATAATAACATTATTATCCTTATTATGTCTTATTGGGCTTAAATTCCCACACCCCCCTTTCTACTACTTCTAACATTCAAATAAGCCCATAACAAATAATAGTATTAATCTAATATCATTCTACAACTTAATTCAACTAAATTAATCCAACTAAAACCAACACCACTTAAATCAATATTTCACAACTTCGAAAACTTAATCGGAAAAATATTCGAAAATATTTAATTTAATAAATAATTAAATATCGGGCGTTACAACTCTCCCCCATTTAAAATATTTTCGTCCTCGAAAATTTACCTGGTTCGAACAACTCGGGATAGGATTCCCGCATCTTGCTCTCCAACTCCCACGTCATGCTTTCTCCGGCAGCCCCTAACCAGACTACTTTCACCAAAGCAATCTCCTTGCCTCTTAAAGTCTTCATTTCACGATCTGCGATCCGTACAGGCATCGTTTCCATAGTAAGATCATCATCCATATGAATCACATGAGATGGATCTGAAATGTACTTCCGGAGTTGTGACACATGAAACACGTCATGCAAATTCGAGAGGTTAGGCGGTAAAGCCACTCTATAAGCAACATTTCCAACTCTGTCCGAAATCTGATACGGACCAATAAAACGAGGAGTGAGCTTCTTAGACTTCAATGCACGCCCAACACCGGTCACCGGCGTGACTCTCAAAAACACATGATCACCAGCTTGAAATTCCAAATCTTTCCTTCGCTTGTCATGATAACTCTTACATCTACTTTGAGAAGTTTTCATCTTTTCTCGAATTAGCTTCACCTTCTCCGTAGTCTCTCGAACAATTTCAGGTCCAAGCACTACACTTTCCCCAGATCATGCCAACATAAAGGAGTTCTACATTCTCCGACCATACAACGCTTCAAAGGTGCCATTCCAATACTCGAATGGTAATCGTTATTATAAGTGAACTCTATTAACGGAAGATAAGTGTCCCACGAACCTCCTGCTCAAGAACACATGCCCTCAACAAATCCTCTAATGGTGAATAGTCCTCTCTGTCATCCATCCGTCTGAGGGTGATACTCCGAACTCAACCTCAACATGGAACCCAACGCCGCTTGCAAACTCTTCCAAAAATCAGAAGTAAACCTCGGATCTCTATCCGACACAATACACAAAGGAACACCATGCAGCTTTACAATTACACTGGGATAAATCTCGCCACTTGATACCGGAAAACTGATGTTAATAGGAATAAAATGAGCCGACTTCGTAAGCCTATCAACAATCACCCAAATCGAATCATGTCCCCTTGAAGTATTAGGTAATCCTATCACAGAGTCCATTGAAATGCTATCCCATTTCCACTCTGGAACTTCCAACGGTTGCATCAATCCTGCAGGCTTCTGATGTTCAACTTTCAACTTCTGACAAGTTAAACATGCATACACAAACTGCGCCACATCACGCTTCATCCCAGGCCACCAAAACAAATTCTTCAAATCTTGATACATCTTTGTGGCTCCCGGATGAATACTCAAATTGCTTCTATGACTCTCCTCAAGAATTACTTTCTTCATTTCCGCATCATCAGGAATACAAATTCGATTACGGAATCTCAACACACCTTGCGCGTCTAACTTGAAATCATTATTCTCAGATTGATCGATTCCGACCATCGAATCTACTAATTTCACATCTAACTTCTGAGCTTCTTTAATACTGTCCAGAAAATCATTGTTAATATTCAACATTCCCAACATAACACTCTGCTGTGTCACTTCGCAAACTAGACTCATATCTCTGAACTGTTCAATCAATTCCAACTCCTTAACCATCATTGCCGACATATGTAAAGTCTTTCGGCTTAAGGAATCAGCCACAACATTAGCTTTACCTGGGTGATAATTCAAACCGAAGTCATAATCTTTTAACAACTCCAACCATCTTCGTTGTCTCATGTTCAATTCCTTCTGATCAAATAGATATTTTAAACTCTTATGGTCACTAAATACTTCAAATCTAGAACCATAGAGATAATGTCTCCAAATCTTCAAAGACAAAAACAAGCTGCAAAGAAGCTCTAAATCATGCGTAGGATAGTTCTTTTCATGAGCCCTCAACTGCCTCGACGCATAAGCAACTACCTTATCATTCTGCATAAGTACACCTCCTAAACCCATTTTAGAAGCATCACAATATACCACAAAGGTTCTCCTGGATTAGGTAATGTCAAAACCGGAGCCGACGTCAATCTCTTCTTCAATTCTGTAAAACTTTCTTCACATTGAACGTCCCACACAAAAGCTCTACCCTTACAAGTCAACTTAGTCAATGGAAGTGCCAACTTAGAAAAACCTTCGATAAACCTTCTATAGTAGCCAGCTAGTCCCAAAAAGCTTCTAATCCTGTAGCCGATTTTGGAGTTTCCCATTGCAACACTCAAGCATCTACTTTAGATGGATCCACAAAGAATGCCACTACCCGAAATGACATGACCAAGAAAACTAACCTCCTTTAACCAAAAGTCACATTTAGACGACTTTGCATATAGCTTCTTCTCCTTCAAAACTTGCAATACTAGTCTTAAGTGTTCAAAGATGTTCTTCTTCCGATTTAGAGTAAATCAAAATGTCATCAATGAATACCACCACAAACCGATCCAAATAAGAATGAAAGATACGGTTCATGTACTCCATGAATACTCCCGGCGCATTAGTAACACCGAAAGGCATCACCGAATACTCATAATGTCCATATCGCGTTCTGAAGGCCGTCTTCTGAACATCTTCATCCCTCACCTTAATCTGATGATAACCCGACCTCAAATCAATCTTGCTAAACACACGAGCACCCACTAATTGATCCATCAAGTCATCTATTCTTGGAAGCGGATACTTGTTCTTAATCGTTACTTTATTCAATTGTCTATAATCAACACAAAGCCTCATACTTCCATCTTTCTTCTTTACTAGTAGCACTGGAGCTCCCCACGGCGACACACTTGGTCTTACAAACTTCTTTTCAAGTAAATCTTCCAATTGCTTCTTTAATTCTGACAATTCAGATGCAGACATCCTGTATGGTGCCATAGAAACCGGTCTGGTACCAGGTACAAGATCAATAGCGAATTCAACTTCTCTTTCTGGTGGTACATCAGGAATTTCATCAGGGAAAACTTCAGGAAATTCGCGCACCACTTGTAACTCCTCAATTATAGCTTGGTTCTCAATAGATAACGACGCCATCAACGAGAACACCTGAGCTTCCTCTTGCATCAACCGCCCTAACTGCCTAAAAGACAACAACCCAACTTCCTCCTCTTCGGGAGTAGAAAACCTCACGGACTTGCAATAACAATTGATATGAACATAGTTATATTCTAACCAATTCATGCCCAATATCACATCCATCCCACTTAACGGCAAACAAACCAAATCAACAAAGAAAGTCTCTCGCCGAAAATCGACAAAGGACACTTTAAACACACAAGAAGAGAAGTAGTCACCGATCCCTTAGCCGAATCTCGATGACCATCTCTCCATTCAAAGAAGACAACGTAAGACCCAATCTTTTAACACAATCAAGACAATAAAGCAATGAGTAGCACCAAGATCAATAATAGTAATTAAAGGAGTACTATTAATGAAACATGTACCTGATGAGTCTGTTCTCATTATTGCCTGAGTCCTACCAAAGCGAACACTTTTCCACTAGTTTGCGCTTTCTTTGGTTTCCGACATCGACTACCAATGTGTCCTTCTTCACCACAGTTGAAACAAATCATCTCTTTATGCTTGCATTCGGATATTACATGCCCAGTCTTGCCACAACGGAAACACCTCTTTACCTCAAGAAGTACACATATTACTCTTATGGCGGGTTTCCCACATTTGAAACAAACCACACCAGCAGGAGCATCTCCCCACTAGTCCTCTTACCATCACCACTTTACGTTTACCTTTACCATTTGGAGCATCATAAGGCTTGCCACGATTACATTGGCGCTTGCTCTTCCTCTCATTAATGATCTTATAATAAGCATTGTTATCCTCTTCATAAATCCTGCGGTATCCAATCAAATCGGAGAAGACACGAATCTTTTGGTATCCAAGCGCCTTCTTGATTTACGGGCGCAACCCGTTCTCAAACTTGATGCACTTTGAAAACTCAGCGGTTGCCCGCTATAGTGCGGATAAAACTTAGCCAACTCAACAAACTTTGCAAAGATATTCAAGAATCGACAAATTTCCTTGCTTCACTCAAGAAACTCAATTTCCTTCTTACTACGAACATCCCTGGATAATACTTCCTCGGGAACTCCGCCGAACACATCCCAAGTGATACCTTCACCGCAGCCTTCCAACCTCCGACGAGTCTCTAGCCACCACCATCGCCTCGATCGCTAGCATATGAGTCCCATATCGAACCTTACGTCTTGAGTGCGAGTCCATCACACGGAAGATTCTCTCCATCTCTTTCAACCAATCCAACGCTCCATCAGGATCATACTTACCCTTGAAGGTAGGCGGATTCTCCCTACGAAAAGTCGCCAAACTACGAGATCCGGCATTCTCACAAGATTCGACTGATTTTGCAAAGCCTGAGTCATTGCTTGTAAAGCGAAAGAATTGCAAAGATCGTTCCTTCCACCATCTCAACTTGTCACTATAACATAAACAAGGTTAGAACTAATTAGCAATACTCGATTGTTAAACAAAACTACGACTCGACAACTTGGCGGACGGACCAACCTCGCTCGATACCACTAATGTAACACCCCATTTCTACCCAACGAATAATATAAAAATCGAGTTGCAAAATTCCCATCAAACATATGGAATGTTACACTTTCAACTTAGAACAACGACATTCAATCACCGTAGTTCAGATACATAACACGTAAAATTCGGATGAACCGATAACAACTTTGTTTAGTCTTTAAAACTCAAACAACTTTCATTATTACGCAGCGGATCCATAAATTCAACTGAAAATACCATAACATCTTGTCCAATTCAAAACAACTTTAAGACATCAAGTCTTTTAATGAAAATAACTTGAAAATTCAGCAACATAATAAAATTCAACAATAAAGAAATCATGCGTTCATCCCCCCCCGAGTGCTACGTATCAGAGCGACGACACCGACTCGAACTAACGAAGGTAAGCAGCCTTCATTTTTGATTACCTGCATGTTACCAACACAGGGTAATATTCAAACAGAAGGGGTGAGATATCGAACTATATAATCGAGTGTATGATAAATATTATATTAGAATCGGATTATATAAAATCACCACTTCACAACTTTCAAACAACACCCATCACCACAATTGATCAACACAACAACTTAAATATGCAACACGGAGTGCGACTCGTTACAATGCACATGCATGTGGTACCATTGGAGCAGAACTCCCAACTTAAAATATACGGAGCAAAACTCCCAACAGAAAAATACGAGCAAAACTCCCAACGTAAAAATTTACTGAGCAAAACTCCCAACGTAAAATTGCCAATCGTGCCAACTTAACAGAGCGTAAGCCCCCAACATGACATGCTATGTATGCATCAATAATTATGAAGTTCAACTACACAACAACAAAGAACCGCAAACAGAATTACTTGCAACCAAAAATCTGCATAAAGAACAGAACAACAACTACGCAAATTCTGCAGAAAAGACAGCAATTTTCGCAGCAATAAACAGCACACAGAAACAGAAACAACAACTATAAAAATTCTGCAGAAAAGACAGCAATTTTCGCAGCAATAAACAGCACACAGAAACAGAAACAACAACTATAGAAATTCTGCAGAAAACAGAAATCTGCACAACAGAATTCTCCATAACAGAAACAGAAACACTATTAAATATCAACAGTAACTTAGTGAAAATTCTGCATAAAACAGTAACAGAAAAATTTGAGCACAAATAAGCAGCAACAGCAACAGCAAAATTTGCAGCACAATTAAACAGTAAAATTAAACAGCAAAATTAAACAGAATTTTCGCAGCACAATTAAACAGCAACAGCAACAGCAAACAGAATTTTCGCAACACAATTAAACAGTAAAATTCTGCACAATAAAATTCTGCATAACAGAAGAAAAATCAAACAGCAACTAACTTTATTCTTTTCACACAAAAAGAACTTCATTTTAAAAAAATACATGAGATAAAACAATCTATTCCATTTTTTTTTCCCAATCATACAGCCCTTTACCATTTTTTTTTAATTAACTAAAAACAGCAAGCATAATTGTTTATAAATCATTGGTGTTACGTGCATTTCAACCATTTATCAAACAACGGGGTCTAAGGACACCCCTTCACCCATCCCCTCAATTATCCCCAACCACAATAATCTTCCCCTTACTACTTATCATACAACCCATTAGAAGTCGGAACCCCACCCTTACCTTGGATTGAAGGTTGCTCTAACTCTCTGATTGACTCCTAGATTTCTCCTTGCCAGCAACTTTTCGTATCACCTCCCAAACCCTTATTTTCTTCTTTCCTTCTACGCATACCTCTCTTTTTTTTTTTTTTAATCACTAATATAATAACATTATTATCCTTATTATGTCTTATTGGGCTTAAATTCCCACACCCCCCTTTCTACTACTTCTAACATTCAAATAAGCCCATAACAAATAATAGTATTAATCTAATATCATTCTACAACTTAATTCAACTAAATTAATCCAACTAAAACCAACACCACTTAAATCAATATTTCACAACTTCGAAAACTTAATCGGAAAAATATTCGAAAATATTTAATTTAATAAATAATTAAATATCGGGCGTTACACAATGGCTTGGCAGTGAGATTCTGGTTAGACAATTGGCTCCCCTTTTCTATTGTCCAGCGGCTTGGAATCCCTCCTAAGCTTCATTGCAAGCTCAGTGCTAAAGTGTATGATTTTATCCATGATGGTGACTGGTGCATCCCGCACTCTATTTTGGTTAATATTCCGGGCCTTCATTCGGCTATAGAGCGGATTATCATTCCTACTGGTGATCTTCCTGACAGGTTGGTTTGGTGTGCTTCTAACTCTGGTTTGCTTACCTTCAAGGAAGCTTATAAGTTCTACAAGCCGGATGCTTTGGACAACTCTTGGTACAAGCTTATTTGGAGGTGCTGCATTCCTCCCTCTACGTCATTTTGTACTTGGAGGTTGCTTCATAACAGACTTCCCACTGACGAGCACCTCATCGGTGTTGGCTCTGTTCACCCTTCCATGTGCTCTCTTTGTAACCAGGCGGCGGAAACTTCCTCTCATCTGTTTCTGAGCTGCTCTTATGCCCAATGCCTTTGGTCTTGGATGTCTGATGTTTTTGGTTACAACATCAACGCCAACTCGGTCCCCTCCATTCTTGACTACTGTAACCGCAGCTGGAGCTCTCAAGCTTTGGATTTAGTTATCGCTTGTATCACCAATATCATTTGGGGTATTTGGCAGAGCCGCAATAAGGCGAGATTCGAGAATTCTTTCGTTCCCGCTCGAGTTGCCATCCGCACAGTTATCAACCACGTTACTTTGGTGGGTCTTAATAGTAAGGGCACTGCTTTTGATTCTGAATTGAAAATTCTTAGCTACTTTGGGATCCAGCGTCGGCTGCCTTGTGCTCCGGTCATCACTTGATGTGTTTTGTGAGTTTTAAATCATGTTCTTGCTTATGATTGTTATCTTAAATGTGTTTGGTCTTCAATGTATCATGTTTGGATGCTTGGTCTTGAGTCCTAATTTCATTGAAAAAGAATTGGGAATAAGGGATATGAGGTTTTGGGGTGAGATTGGGTTAAAAATCAGAGGTTCTGCTGAGATCTCTGTGAAATTCACTCAGCAGGAATTTCTGTAGGATTTGCTAGCGTTCAAAACTGGTCAGGATTCACTCAAGCGAGTCCTCCTACACTAAGCGAGTAATCGCTTAAGCGAATCACTCTTCACCAAGCGAATTCCAGGCAGATTTTGCCCAATTCCCTGAATTTTTCTCCTCTTTAATTTAACTTATTACAATGTTATAGTTACATTAAAGTTAGTTTAAGTATATATTAACTGAATTCTTTGGAAAACTTCATTTCAACTTGTATTTGAATTGAACCCTTGATGGCACGGTACTAAGAACCATAGATTGGTAATAGTACTAGTACGATATTTATACAGAGCGGTGTGCCACTACGATATAGCGATACGCCCGGCTGTTACAAAGGATATTGGTTCTATTAAAATTGTAAGTAGAGTAAGGTTAGCCGATAAGGTTGAAATTGTCATATTTGCTAATAATGTTTATAAATGGATATTATTGTATGTGTGGCTAGTGTTGGTGAGGGGTCTGTGAAGTATTTACTGAGATTTTTAATCTCACCCTTTTCCTTGTTGTTTTTCAGACAAACAGGTATCAAAGAAAGATTAGGCGATGCTAAGGGCCTATTTCTTCTAGCTTATGGTTATTTAGAAGATGTAGCTTGATTTCTTTGTTGTAAAGACAAAAATTAGTCTTGTATTTTGTATTCCCAAGTTTTGTGCTTGGCGAAAGTTATAATCTAACGTTTAGTTTATGACTACCCTTAAATTTAAGACTTGTATTTATTAAACAAGTTTGTAAATTTGTAGTAACTCCTGTGCTTTAATGTAATTTATCGTGCTTTCAATTAAAATTGAAATATGGGTGTTACATTATAGTATCAGAGCAGTTCAATCTTGATTGGACTGTGGTCAATTAGTGTGGAACTTTCTCTTATTTGAGAATTTCTCTCTATATTCTTGTACTCAGTATGGATTATTAAGCCTGATCAACTTAATAATTAATACCATGTATGCAGAATATGGCAGAAGGAGCTGGAGGACGAGGGAGAGGACCGAGTAGTCGTGGAAACACGAATGAGGCTCGATGGTTGGAGATGATGCAAATAATGCGGGATCAAGCTGCTGCTACCAACAACTTGGTGAATCATTTCATCCAAACATCACAGCAACCTCCACAACAACCTCCACCTCCACCCCCACATATTCAATTGGAAGATACTAATCGTACTTTCTTCAAGTTTCATAAATTGAATCCTCCAACATTCACTGGAAAATCCGAAGCTATGGTGTCCCAGTATTGGTTGGAGGCAATCAATACGCTAGGTTGTTTGAAAAATTGCACCACTTTAAACAACACTTGCCACTAAAGTGCTAGCTAAAAAAAGCTGAACCCTTTCACTAGCGTTTACCTAAGAAAGCACTGTTGAATGTCACAGAATAGCCAGCGCTTCCTTCATTAAGCGCTACTAATTATACCGTTCAAGAATTGCTGGCGCTTTCTACAATAAGCGCTATCTTTAATCCACCATTGGTAGCGCTTTCATAAGATAGCGCTTCTATTATCGACCTTCGCTAGCGCTTTTCTAAGAAAGCGTTGTCTATTCCCAAAGTTATAACTTAATACCCACGCCCTAGCTATTTCGTATACCTCTGTTTCTCACTCTCTTTTGCATTCTCTCTTTCTCTCTCACGCGTTCATCTCTCTTTTCTCTCTCGCCGCCGTTTAGCTCACCGCCGCCATCCAGCCACTACGACACGTCCTTGTTGCATCTATCCTCGGCGTTGCTCCTTCTTCTCACAAAAAATATTGCTTCACTGCGGCCCACATTTCTTGTTGTTCTGCGATTTCCTCTACGATTCTGGTGAGTCTCTCTTCGTTTTGCTCTATGATTATGAGTGTTTGCTGTGAAATAATTTACTTTACGATATTGGGTGTGAACTGTGAGTGAAGGGTTGTAATCGCTAGTGAAGGGTGAAATAATTTTTGGGAATTCGGATTTGTTTATTAATCTCAGTTCTTATTTCATTTACTAGAGTATTTCGCTTTACTATACTCTATTGTGATTTGTTTATTAATCTCAGTTTATATTAATCTCAGTTTATTAGCAGAATCATTTTACTATATCGGTTTGACCATGATTCCTCCACTTAGATTATTAAATGGACTAGCATGGCTCAAGGAGTTATTATTATGGGGAATGTAAAGGACTTACTCGTAGCAATTGATCTTGACAGGAAAATCTGTCTATGATTTAAAGATAGCTTTGATAAATTGAAGATTATTGAAGAAGGCGTGAGAGACAGTAGTTATTTTTGCAATGTGGTCATGGCTATTGATTATGCTAATACATACTGTTATCTTTTCTTGATTCCCCTGCCCACTCAAGCTAATACTTAAATAAATGAATTATCCTTTACATCATAAATAAATAAATAAACGTTTTGTTAATCCAATTCATTTTACCTTCTCACTACAACTTCAGTAATTGATTTGACATACTTGAAGACACTGATTCAATTCCCTTGTTAGTATCACAGACTATCACTTCAAAATCAAATGTGTAACATGCATCTCCTTATTTTTCCCTGTGCTAATGGTTGCAACCCAGAATCGTTTTACTATACTCTGTTGTGTAGCATGCATCTCCTAATTGTTTTGTTTTGTCTAAATTATAGGTCATTTAAATTTGGGATAAATGGCAAATTAAAGTTGATGTACTTCTTTTCTAAGGGTTGTGCCTAAGGGCTGGTGATGGTTGTTTTTTTCATTTCCCTTTCTCTTTCTAATTCTAATATAATTCCTTTATTACTCAGCTCAGTATCTCTCTTTTCCTTCGTTTTTCTTCCTCGGCTCTACAAGTGAAGTCTTAATCCTCAAAGCTCAAAATCTCAGGTCTGTTGTTTTTTTGTTTAATTTGATTTGATTTGATTTGATGTAGTGTAGTGTTGAATTACCTCCCTTGGAAAATGAGTACAAGGAGAGGTCTAATGCTTTTGTTGTAATTTAAATTTCATTTAGTATAATTACCTCCCTTAAAAGATGAGTACAAGGAGAGATCTGTAGTTTTTTTTATTTAATTCGATTTGATATAGTATAGTGTTCTTATGGTAGGTTGGGAAAATATGGATCGGAAGTAGATATCTGCCAATCGTTTGTCGAAGGAATATAAGGATGGAGTGCAAGATTTTATTAGGTTTATAGTTGGGCATAAAAAAACCTAAATAGAATCCTATGTCCTTGTTTTAGTTGTTGTTATGTAGGCCGAGTTAATGTTAAGGAATTGGAATGACATTTAGTGAGCAATGGAATTGATCAGAGTTATGCCTGTTGGATAGAGCACAGTGAGACAAGAGGTGAATATTCTAATAATATGGCGAATAGTGGAAGATATGCTTCAGATGACACCGATATAAATACAAATGATGGCGACCATTTTGAAGAGATGGCAAATACGATTGAAGAAGATCTTCGTGATTGTCCTCAAATGTTTGAGAAGTTGATAAGTGATGCGGAGAAGCCATTGTGTGAGGGTTGTACTAAATTCATGAGATTATCGACATCGTTAAAGCTGTATAACTTGAAATCAGGCAATGGATGGACTGTTAAGAGCTTTACGGAATTACTCACCATATTGAAGGATATGTTATCGGTTGATAATGTGCTTCCTAGTCGGACATACGAGGCCAAACAAATGTTACGCTCTATCGGCCTGGTTATGAGAGGATACAGGCTTGTCATAATGATTGCATTTTATTTCGAAATGAATGTGCATCATTAAAGTCATGTCCTAAATGTAATGCATCATGGTATAAGAAGAAAGAATCGGCTCCATAAAAGGTCACGTGGTATTTTTCCATAATTCCCAGATTCAGGTGCATGTATCGTAGTTCAGAAGATGAAAAACACTTAACATGGCATGAGGGTGAAAGGATTAAGGATGGCATCCTGCGGCACCCGACAGTAAGAAACCTAAGACTTACATTGTCTACTGATGGATTTAACCTGCATAGTGTTCAGAGTAGTTCTGAAAGTACATGGCCTGTGATTTTGGTGATTTATAACCTACTTCCATGGCTATGCATGAAGTGCAAATATATGATGTTGTCTATGTTAATTTCTGGCCTCAAACAACTAGGAAATGATATATACATATTCTTGGCTCCTTTAATTGAAGACTTGACGCAGATGTAGGAGACGGGTGTAGAGGTGTACGATGGGTATAGAGAAGAAAGTTTCACCTTAAAGACTATAATCTTCGGTACAATTAATGATTTTTTGGCATACGGTAATTTGTCAGGATACAATACCAAAGGCCAGTGTGCATGCCCTATATGTGAAGATGGTACAGATTGGATGCGGTTGGAACATGGTAAGAAGAATGTCTTTCTTGGGCATCGTAGGTTTTTGCCTCAAAAGCATCATTGTTGGTCGTGGAGGAAAGCATTTAATAGGAATACTGAAGAACGTAGAGCTCCTTTGCCTTTGACGGGTGCACAACTGTTTGAAAAGGTAAAAGATTTGAGTATTGAATTTGAGGAGCCTTTTGCGGGAGAGCTTGTCACACGAGGGTGGAAGAAAATGTTGATTTTTTTTTGAGCTGCCATATTGGAAGTCATTATACGTGAGACATTTCATTGATATGATGCATGTTGGAAAAAATGGCTTTGATAGTGTCATTGGTACCTTACTCAATGTGTCCGGGAAGACTAAAGATGGCATCAATGCAAGGCAGGACTTGGTTAGTATGGGATTGAGACGGGAATTGGGACCGGTAAAGAAGGGGAAACAACGTACATATCAACCTCTAACCGCTCATACTTTGTCTAGAAAAGAGAAAACGACTCTTTGTAAGTTTCTTCACAGAGTTATGGTTCCAGAGGGGTACTCTTCAAACATTATGAACCTCGTATCAATGAAAGATCTCAAGTTAAAGGGTCTAAAGTCCCATGATTGTCGTGTTCTCATGGGGAATTTGCTACCCATTAGTATACAATCCATTTTGCCCATCAAAGTGTGGAGGACTTTAACTAAACTTTGTTTCTTCTTCAAGGCAATCTGCAGCAGAGAGATTGACCCTGGAAAGTTGCCAGCATTGCAAGCAGAAATTGTTTTTATTTTATGTGAGCTTGAGATGTATTTCCCACTTTCATTCTTTGACATAGTGATTCATCTAACAGTTCATCTGGTTAGGGAGACACAATTGTATGGACCAGCTTACAGCTGGATGTACCCGTTTGCGCATTACATGAAGATATTAAAAGGGTATGTGAAAAACCGATCACGGCCAGAGGGTTGTATTGTTGAGCGGTACAAAGTTGAAGAAGTTGTTGAATTATGTTCCGACTACCTATTTAACGTTGGATATTCCATAGCGATGCCAAAGTCTCGTCACACAGGAGGAAGTGAAGGGAAATGGATTACTGGATGTAAAATATTGACTATATCAAGGTAACAGATGGAGCAAGCACACTTATATGTTTTACACAACACTGATGAGGTTGAGTCCTATGTTTTAAACACAAAGAAATGCTCAAGATTATGTACCTAAATAAGAATCAAAATTGGTTAACAAGAGAACACAATCAGTGTTTTATAACGTGGCTAGGAAATCACAATTCTATAGAGTTTGCTGTAAATCCTACCTAAGTTTTAGAAAGACTCAGATGGTTAGCGAGGGGTCCAAGTATACATGTTGTCTCTTACATCAGTTATTTGATGAACGGGTACACATTCTATACAATAGAACATGATGATTAGAGTAAAATACAAAATAGTGGGGTCACTCTTGTTGCTCAAGCTATGTATATCTCAAGAGCTAAAGACAACAATCCCATATATGCGAATATGTCATACTTGGGGTCGTTGAACACATATGGGAGTTGGATTATGCGATGTTTCGGGTGCCTGTGTTCCAATGTAAGTAGGTTGACAATAATTACGTTGTAGAAACGGATGAGTTGGGGTTCATAAAGGTGAATTTCAATAAGTTGGGATATAAAGATGAGCCTTTTATTTTAGCATTGCAAGCTTGACAGGTGTTTTATGTCACTGATCCATCCGATATGAATTAGTCCATTGTTTTGTTGACTAACAAAAAAATTGTCAATGAGACTGATGATCAAGCAAATGAAGTTTCTGATATTAAGGATGACCTTTTCTTTGTGATACAATCATTGTTTGGTGAGAAAAGTACATCAAGAGAGGATGATACATATATTAGACATGATCATAAAAAGGGGCTTTGCATCAGTCGGAGGAAAAGAAAAAGGAAAAGAAGTTGACTTAAACATGTATGCAGATTGTGTCTTTTTAGTTAAATTTGTCTAATTACTTGTGCGTCCTATTACTTGTGTGTCTAATTTTTTTTGCAGATAGCAAGATGGCTTCTTCCGGACATGATAGTGATGTAGAGGTGGCCCAAAATGTGAAGCGTCGTCCCCGTGGACTGACTGTGAAGAAGAATATCATTTGAGCTAGGGGTAGAGGAGAAAGACCAGTAGTAAGTTACTTACTAATTAATATAATTTGTTGTTTTTTTTCTATTTATTATCTAATGTTGTACACTTAATTTATATAGGTTTTACGGAATGTTAAAGGTCAATACATACGCAAAAGTGGCAGAGAGTTGATTAGTTTCATTAGAACTCAAGTGCGGCAGACGGTTCCATTTATTTTTAGTAATTGGAGGGAGAGAGACAATGCAGTTTTGAATAGATACAAAGAGGGGCTTTGGTTTGAGATACATGTATATAAATTAATTAACACAATCAGTTGTATTTCTTCTCAGTTATGTAAATATAATTACCCTACCATGTATTTGCAGAAATCATTTGTTGATGAGACCTATGAGGACATTTGTAACACCACATTTCCAGAGCGCTACTAATCGTACTCAAACTCTAAATGCAGAATATTTTCGAAATATAATACTCGTCCTGTCTTTGAAAAACACAGTAATTTTTTTTTAAAACTCTTTTGCAAAACGCAAGTCAAAGTATTACTGCGATTTTAGAAACATGATGGAATCTATAATGCAAAAGAGTAATGCAAGCTGAATTTATACATATATATACAAGTGCCAAAAGGAGTACATCTGATCAAGTTTTGTACAAAAGAAATTGGAAATAAATATTCACAAAAGGAATTCACCTAAAGTATGAATACCCTAGCCAGAGTACTTATACCTTTGAGGTACTCCCGGCAGACACCTTCATAGAGGGCTGCACCAAAAGTCATCCTCAAATGACCTAAACACCAACCACAAAATAACTAAATTGGAATACAGACTGGTCACCCCCAAAAGTATCTAATATCAGAAAACCACAACCAACACAACTACTGCTCACTAACTAAGTACTCGGAGCGATCATCCTCCTCCTCCTCCATCTCCACGTCCTCAAACTCGTCGTCATCTCTTCTCAGGTCAATAACTGGGATGGAAAAAGGAACTACCTCAAACCTGACCTCCTCAACAAGCACATCCTCAATCCAACTGATAAGATTTCGGCAAGTGTACCGAATCGTACAAGTAATAAAGGGATAAGTGAGTTATCGTTCCCACGAGGATTGATAGTTTTGATAATTAATGTAAACAACTTGTAACTAATTGAACTATTGAACCAATATGGATTTGTTTAAAATATTTGCGAGTTGTGTTAAAAACAGAAATAGTAACAACAAAACTAGTATTTGGATTTTAAGGTTAAATAAAAATGACTAGGGATAGAATCCTTTTGTTTCAACCTTTATGTTTTTAAATTCAAGTCCAACGCAAGTAACTTATGAAATATTTGAAGTTTGAATCCACAAGTTTAGATTAATGAAAATTCATTTCCTATTAATCCCTTTGATTGAATAAACAAGTCTTAATTCCTTAGGTTCAAATTAATTAAATCAAGCACAAAGATTAAGGATTCATGCAAACTCATACCACAAGAATTATATTCCTATAACCCTGTTAAGCATGTCCAATGATCCCAAAGCAAGTCTAAACCCCCAATTTTCCAATTGAAGTCAGGACCCTAGTTCAATTCAATAATGATCAATTATCAAAAAGCATTAAGAGAAGAGATAAAGGATCAAATACATAAATTAAACTTGCATTGAAATTCTGAATCCGGTTACAAAAAGATATCCACAAAATTCATCTTACCCTAGTCTACAGGAGTTTAGCTACTCATAGAGAACAAAGTAGCAAACCAGAAATTTGAAATAATAATAGAGAACCACTCCATTGATGACTCAAATCCTTGTTCCCAAGCTTGAATCCTCTTTGGAGATGGTAGAGAATGAAACCCTAGCACCCCTTGACAAGCCTCCAGCGTTTTTAGGTCTTTGGAATGGTAAAGAATGAGCCAAAACAACAAAAATACGATATTTAAATGCTAACAGCACGACCAGTACGCTCCAAGTGCGCTCTTTGCGCACAGGGACAGAAAAGGCTGCAGATCAGTGCTCCAGACGCGCTCCACGTGCACGCGATCATTCCTACACCCGTTCTTCCATGTTGTGTTGCAATTTTCACCTCTTTAAAGTCTGAATTAGCTCAAGGTGTCTTCATGAAAGTTGAAGCTACAAATCTTAGATTTCCAATGGCACCGGTTGTATCTCATTTGGACACCTAAAACTCGAGATATGATTAAAACATAGAACAGGTGTCAGGCTGGGGCAGTATCACCTTATCAACTTGTAGTACAATTTACCCCAACTTAGAGATTGATTTAGGTCTCAATTTCTTCATCAAAGTTGTAGATAATTCTTATATCTTTCCAACAAGACCAAGATCATCTCATTCGGATTAGTGTGGCTCAAGATATTGCTTTTGGAATCTTTCTTTGTCAGTTAATAGCGTTTCCAGGCGCGCTTCCAAGTCAATCCTTTGGCTATGCTCCCATTCCTGTGCACTTAGAGATAAAAAATCATAGAAAACACTAATGCACAAATGTTAGAACGGGATCAAGTGAATACACTGAATCATGCAATTTAAGCTCAAATTCACTTCAAAAGTTCTTCATGCATCATACAAAACTCATTTTTGGCTTTATAAATGTTCATGTGATGAAGATTTATCACAACCCCAAACTTAACTTTTTGCTTGTCCTCAAGCAAACTCAATCAAAAACACGGGTTGGATTTTGAATAATTCCAATTCATCTGGTGAACTTTTCAAATAATTTTCAACAATCAATTCACCTACTTTTTTGAATTCATGCTTTCCAATCAGTACAACTCAAGTAACCAAAATGAATTTATTTACTCAGAGCGCAAATCAATTCCCATTCATTCTTTCCAAATAATGTGTTTCACTCCACTCAAGTGTCTAAGGGGTACTGTTTATACTCAATTCACACTAAATGCAATCATCTACCATAGGCTTGACAAAATTCTAGGAAAACAAATACACACAAATGCCACACACATTATGAGATCTTTTCAAAGGGTGAAATGAGGCTTAGGTAAGGAAGGATATTTTTTGGATCTAGGCTAACTTAATTGGAGTTAAGAGATGCCTCTATTATTTCTTATCCATATCTTGTATCAATTCACAAACTTCCCCCAAATTACCATCGACTTTGTATAACAACAAGCCAAAAGAGAACTTTTTCTTTGCTTTCTCACTTTTATTTTTCTTTTCTTCTCTTTTTTTTTTTGACAAAACAATTTGGAACTTTTTATTGTTTTTCTCCTCTGGCCTGATCATTTTTTTTTCTGAAGTGAACTACATGCACATGCTTTGTGTAGCCACCCCAAACTTAAGTTTGTTGCTTGCCCTCAAGAAACCCCAAACTTAATTTACAACCAAATAACCAATTTTATAGAACACAATCTCTCAACTCCAATTTAAAGGGACAATTGGTTTTTCCGGTTATTGGTTTGTATTGTGCTTATGATTCAACAAAAAGGCTTAAGGCTCAAAAGGGCTAGCAAAGGATAAATTCACAAGGGTAGGCAATCAAAGACTCTAGCTGTTCAAACAAAAATAAAGATCTCAATCATTTGTGTGTGTGTTCACATGCAATGCAAAAACAATCAAGAACAGAATCAAGTTCTGAAGAATTCATACAAATGGTGAAGCACTCAAGAATAAATAAAATTCTGTTTAGGCTCACACACTCACAGATTTTGCTTTTGTAATGGGAAAGATTCATGACCACTGAAATTCTCAAAACTTACGGTTACAAGAAGCTGCTTAAAAAGGTTCATGTCAACAAAAGTTTCAGCTCCTTGATCATACACTTCATGCACACAATAAGATGACAGTTCACAAACTAATTCTCAGATGAAAAGGAATGTCATAGAGGAACAAAAGGCTCAGTCATATGGTGCATGGTAATAACTTCATACACAAAAGAAAACAAATTCAACAATAAAATAAATAGCAAAAGAAAAGAAAGAAAGATAAAACCTTTACGGTGAGCCGCCCGACTCAACCGCCAACTACAATGTGAAAGGTGGGCCACCAGACGCCACCGCCAATGGGTTGCCTCCCATGAAGCGCTTTTTCAACGTCACTAGCTTGATGTCTGAAGGAGTCGATCAAGGCTCCTTAAAGTAAGAAAAGAAGATTGAAGCACTTCCTTCCTTGAGAAGAGGCTCACCCATAGTCTTGAGTGCTTGCATGGAAATCACTTCCCTTTTTCTCATTGGTCTCCTTTTTCTCCTCTTGAATTTATGTGGGTGGACATTGTCATCCCTCACCTACTTGGTGCACTTCTCATAGGACTGAGTAGGTTCTGCATGCGCCTTCTTTGGAATTTTGCAATTTGGGAATTGTTTCCCATGGCCCATATGCAGACTAGTCTTTCCTTTTCTTCCTTTTTCCTGCACTAACAATTTTTCCATCCCATCATCCAGCTCTTCAGACATCTCCTCAATGGAATCCACTGTTACTTTCTCTAAGGGTTTGGAAGGTCGGTTGATTAAGAATTTCTCCAACTGGCTCCCCAATCACATCAATTCTAGAGCACTTTTTTGTGTCATCGGGATGCCTCATAGCCTCAAATACAGTGAAAGTCTCCTTCTCATCTTGGAACCTCAAAATTAATTTACCTTGTTAGACATCAATCAAGGCTCTTCCTTTAGCTAGGAAAGGTCTTCCAAGAAGAAGAGAGACCTCCTTGTCTTCCTCCATGTCAAGGATCACAAAATCTGTCGGAAAAAGGAATTTGCCAACATTCACCATTACATCTTCCATAATCCCGTAAGGGTATTTCATGGACCTGTCTACCAGCTACATGTCATTTTTGTAGACTTGACTTCACCTCCTCCCAACCTCTTCGGCATAGATAAGGGCATCAAATTGATGCTACCTCCCAAATCACACAAGGCTTTGTTAGTTTTTAAATTCCCGATGGTGCAAGGAATTGTGAAGCTCCCAGGATCCTTCATTTTGGGAGGACGCTCTCTTTGAATGATAGCACTGCACTCTTCTGTCAAAGCCACAGTCTCACCTTCCTTAAACTTCCTCTTCTTAGTCAACAATTCATTCATCAATTTGGCATATATGGGCATTTGCTCAAGAGCTTCTGCTAAAGGAATGTTAATCTGTAGGCTTTTGAAAATGCCAATGAACTTAGCAAAATGTTCATCCTTCTCCTTTTTCTTGTTCAAAGGAGGATGTGGCAGCCTCATATATGGAGGAACCACTTTGGGCTTATTTCCCACTTGCAGCTGTTCAGTAATAACAATGCCTTCCTCTTCTGAGTTGGATTTCTTCTCAACCTCTTTTTTCTCTTCTTTTTCTTTATTTTTACTTCTCTCATTTTCAACTCCATCCACCTCACTTTTTTCACTCTTTTTCTTCCCCTCAACTTCAGACATCATCTTTCCACTTCTCAAAGTAATAGCACTACAATTCTCACTCTTAGGATTATCTACTGTGCTAGCAGAAAACTTACCTTTGGATTGCTCCGCGAGTTGCTTTGAGATTTGCCCAATTTGATTCTCCAGATTTTTGATAGAGGCCTCTTGGTTCTTGAAATGAGACTGATGAGTCTGAAAGTTAGAGTGGATGTTCTGGAAGTTGGATTGAGTCATCTTCATGAATTGAGTGAGAGCTTCCTCTAATGCATTTGGCTTCTCTTGCTTTTGAGGTTGTGCAGGGTTGCTTGATGATGGGTTATCTTGTTGTTTCCAAGAGAGGTTTGAAAATTACCCATGTAGTTGGCTTGCTCATTAGAAATTCCCTTAGCATCACAACCTCCATTCTCATAAGGCCCTTGACAAAAATCACATCTCAAGTTCCTGTTCAACTGGTTCACCTAAGCAGGAATAGAGGCTCCCGTTTTCAGTGCTTTAAGCTCCTTGGTGATAGCTTCCAATTGTTGAAAGACCAATTTATTTTGAGCCAAGAGTGCATCTTGTGTTTCTAGCTCAAGGACTCCTCTTCTACCCTGTGTTCCTCTATTATTTTGACATAACTGCTCATTGGAAGCCATTTGCTCCACTAAAGCTCTTGCTTCTTCAGCTGTTTTGCTGTTAATTGTGCCTCCAGCTGAGGTATCCAACATCATTCTTGTATTTGGCCTCAACCAATTACAAAACATCTGCATCTGATTAAACTCATCATACCCATGGCAAAACTCATCTCTCCCAAGCCTCATACAGATTTTCGATCTGGTTCTATTGGAACCCATGAATTTCACATCTTCTTTTGATGAACTTGGAGGGTGGAAAAAATTTGTTCATAAATTTATCCTCCAAATCATCCCAAGTAGTGATGCTTCCTGTAGGCAAGGTGTGCAGCCAATCTCTTGCTCTATCTCGCAGGGTAAAAGGAAAGAGCCTTAGTTTCTTGGCCCCCTGTGTCGCTCCACCTAGCATGAAGGTGCCACAGATTTCATAGAAATTTACCTAGTGCTAATTTGGGTCTTCAATTTCATCCCCAGCGAATTGGTTTTGCTTGAGAGTGTTCCACAGAGATGGTCTGATCTCAAAAGCATTTACCTGCACCTTTTGGTAGGCATGATGGCCCTTGGATGATTATTCCTTCTCCCAAAATTGCCCAAGGTGCGCGATGGTGGTGGTACGTCCCCCATTACTACTTGAGTTGTAACGAGAGAAGTAGAAGCAGAGGCTTGATTTTGTTGTTGTCTTGCTTCCTTTGCTTTCTTCCTATTAACCTTTGCTGTCTTTTCTATTTCTGGGGCAAACAACAGCTCACCTGTTTATTTACCTCGCATGCACAACACTAAATAAAAAGGTAAGTAGCACAGCAACAATTATAACAATAATTTCTTTTTTATAAACCGAAGATAAAATTGTTCAAAATAATACTTGTTTGCCTTGTTAAAAATCAATTCAACAATCCCCGGCAACGGCGCCAAAAACTTGATAAGATTTCGGCAAGTGTACCGAATCATACAAGTAATAAAGTGATAAGTGAGTTATCGTTCCCACGAGGATTGACAGTTTTGATAATTAACGTAAACAAATTGTATCTAATTGAACTATTGAACCAATATGGATGTGTTTAAAATATTTGTGACTTGTGTTAAAAACAGAAATAGTAACAACAAAACTAGTATTTGGATTTTAAGGATAAATAAAAATGACTAGGGATAGAATCCTTTTGTTTCAACCATTATGTTTTTGAATTCAAGTCCAATGCAAGTAACTTATGAAATATTTGAAGTTTGAATCTACAAGTTTAGATTAATGAAAATTCATTTCCTATTAATCCCTTTGATTGAATAAACTTCCTTAGGTTCAAATTAATTAAATCAAGCACAAAGATTAAGGATTCATAAAAAACTCATACCACAAGAATTATATTCCTATAACCCTGTTAAGCATGTCCTATCGAAAAGCATTAAGAGAAGAGATAAAGGATCAAATACATAAATTAAACTTGCATTGAAATTCTGAATCCGGTTACATAAAGATATCCACAAAATTCTTCTTATCCTAGTCTACGGGAGTTTGGCTACTCATAGAGAACAAAGTAGCAAACCAGAAATTTGAAATAATGATAGAGAACCACTCCATTGATGACTCAAATCCTTGTTCCCAAGCTTGAATCCTCTTTGGAGATGGTAGAGAATGAAACCCTAGCACCCCTTGACAAGCCTCCAGCGTTTTTAGGTCTTTGGAATGGTAAAGAATGAGCCAAAACAGCAAAAATACGATATTTAAATGCTAACAACACGACTAGTGCGCTCAAGTGCGCTCTGCGCGCACAAGGACAGAAAGGGTTGCAAATCAGCGCTCCAGACACACTCAGCACGCACGCGATCATCCCTACACCTGTTCTTTCATGTTGTATTCCAATTTTTACCTCTTTAAAGTCTGAATTAGCTCAAGGTGTCTTCATGAAAGTTGAAGCTATCGATCTTAGCTTTCCAATGGCACCGGTTTCATATCATTTGGATACCTAAAACTAGAGATGTGATTAAAACATCGAACGGGTGTCAGCCTAGGACAGCATCACCTTATCAACTTGTAGTACAAATTACCCCAACTTAGAGATTGATTTAGGTCTCGATTTCTTCATCAAAGTTATAGATAATTCTTCGATCTTTCCAAAAAAACCAAGATCATCTCATTCGGATTAGTGTGGCTCAAGATATTGCTTTTGGAATCTTTCTTTGTCAGGAAACAGCGTTTCCAGGCGCGCTTCCAAGTCAATCCTTTGGCTTTGCTCCCATTCCTGTGCACTTAGAGATAAAAAATCATAGAAAACACTAATGCAGAAACGTTAGAACAGGATCAAGTGAATAGACTGAATCACGCAATTTAAGCTCAAATTCACTTCAAAAGTTCTTCATGCATCATGCAAAACTCAACTTTGGCTTTATAAATATTCATGTGATGAAGATTTATCACCAACCACCACCGCTGCAGTATGCCTTGCCACAGATACGACAGACTGGCAGTGGATCTGCCGGAGGAGTAGGTACACGGGTAGGCATAGGAAGTGTAACACCCCGCCGCCTTATCTATGTTTTATTCTACATAATTAGCCTAACTCACGTAATTAGCGTTAATAAAAATACGAGGGGATTAAAACCAAAACATAAATAAGATGACGACACGTCACGGTGAAGTAACTAGTGTCATAAAATTCATATATAGGTTTTCTCAAAAGATGGCCTCATCAGTACGGCCTAGGTTATCAGAGTGCAAAAGTAAGCATAGTGTAAGTAGTACAATACAATCATCCGAAATATAAAGCCCATGAGGCTATCCAGCACCTCATCTAAATATACCAACATAAACAAACATCAACAGAAAGACTCCTGGCCAAAAAGACTGAAGACCATCAGCGAGGTAGATGCCAAGAGTTCCTACTCTGGAATCCAGCTCACCTGCAACTCAGAACTCTCCCAAATGCTGATCTTCGGGGCCTACTTCGCCATCAGTAGTATCACCAGGAATTGCTCTCTCAGATGGAACTGCTGCTACATCTTCCTCCTCAACAAAGTCTAACATAGTAATAATATATATACAAACAAACATACAAACACAGGGAGATAAGAATAACACATCCATTAAAAAGCGGGAAATGCTTAAGTAGAATGAGTGTTAGACAATCAAACAGATAATCACAAATATAACAGATAAGATCTAACTACCCTCTTCCACCTACCCCATGTCTCTCAATGTATTGTGCACCATGGCATCTTTTCTTTACTATTGTCACTGTACTCCTCGTTTCCGTTAGGAATACTTATTGGCGAACCCCCTTTCCGTTAGGGTTGCCGTCCCCCTTTCCCATTAGGGACTCCCGTCTCCCTTTTTCGATAGAGCACAGGGCGACACTAGCCAAGTCCACGAGGTATTCCCCTTTCCCGATAGGAATCCTCCTCCCCTTTTTCCGTTAGGGACGTCTGTTTCCCCCTTTTAAGATAGGGAACGGAGTGGATCTAACCTGCTGAGCGAGATATACCCCATTCCCATTAGGGATTCTCTCCACATCATATTCCCGTCAAGAATGGAGCGGTTACTAATGCAAGATCATATGCATGCATCCAACACCTCATAATCATATGCCTCACATCATGTTATGTACACATTCCCAAAAATACCCTTTTAATCATATTAATGGATGTTGGAAATTATACTCAGGCATATAGCATGCTAAGGCAACGTACAACACCTATTCCACATAATACACATTTAATCATGTTACCCTAAGCATGTTACTAATCACATAAACCACATATATCATAACTTACAGTTAAACATATTATCAAGCAATCACATTTAATAATAAAATAATTCTAAGTTGGTTGAAGGGTCTACCACACCTATCCTTAGATGTGGCACACCATAACCCCTATCCTTAGGTGTTACTGACATCAACCCCTAGTAGGGCTTAGGTCACCCTACACATGCCAAACAGTCATTTCTACTATACATAATCTAATGAAAGTGTATTCATTCTCCCACCTGGTATTCGGAGAATTCGGGAACACAACTGGATACTGATACACACCTGCGAACACATGAACCACACCCCAACACTCCATACTATGCTCATGTTTAGCCAACAACAATAAAGAAGTCCAGAGTTACTAAACAATGTCACCGAGCACGCCAGAACGACCCACAGTTAACCAGAAACACAAAAACGCACTCGGATTAGAATTAGGGCAACTAATAAACTTACTAAAGAACAAAGGGTGTCACGGCCAAGGGCTGGACACAAGTTCCAGAGGTCAACACTTACCCAAAACCAACTCCTGACAAGCTTTTACAATTAACCGGTACCCGTACTATCGCCAAAACCCTAAAATACGCAGAACAGATAATAAAGGACAATCCAAACCAACAAAGGAACCACAAAAAAAGAATTGGAACATGGAGAACAGAGGCCTTGGTCTCTGTCTCGTGATCCATAGAATCTCCTACGGGAGTTTCGATAAAACCCTAGCTCGTTTGGAACCCGTACGATCAGACCGGGACCCAAAACATAGTCTGATTAGGGCTAAGAACTAGAATCAATCCAAGAATCAAGAAGGACAATCTGAAACCTTAGATGAACAGTGATGGGTTTAGTATTTATTCGACGAAACGGCGATCAGAGATAAGCCCTACCGAGCCCAAGCGGTAACCGACGAGTTTACACTATCAGAATGATGAATCGATGATTGAGATTGCTTTGGATGATGATCACAAAGCTTGAAAAGTATAAAAATGGAGGTTTTCTGGTTCAAGGCACCCCTCTGGTCGTGAATTAGGAAGAAGAATGGAAAGAAACGGATTTAATGGCACAAATGAGCTTAAATAGGGAATTAAGGGAAAAAGGAATTCGGTTAGTGCGTAACTCGCGCTTAGAGCGTGCTTGGCAGAAGCTCGCGCTCTCCAGGTGCGCTTGAGTGCGTCCCACATGCGTCTACATGGCAAGCTTCACCCTGAAGGAACTTCCTGCATGCGAGCCACGTGTCCTGATCAGCGAACAGTCCAATCACAGCGCGCCATATCACACAGATGACAGGAGACACTGGTGCACCATGCACCAGCGTGCCCCACGCTCGCCCAAGTGCGCTTCACGCGCTTTTACACTGTTTTTTTTCCATTTTCGTGCGATTTCTTCGATTTCGACATCCGTGCGGTCCAGAACTCGATACCCTAACACTTAAACATGATTTCTAACATAAGAGGACATCACATGGACTCAAGAACAAAAGTTCAAAGTCTCATTTACTCGTCCAAAAACTCGCACTCGTTTAAGGATACGAACACACAAAACCCTAATCCCAACTCCGATCGTTCTCAATTTTTACTAGCTTCCAAGACTCATATCAAAACCTTATTATCAAACATCATTCCATCTTCAACCAATATACCAAACCTCAAAAGACACTCTCATACAAGTTCATGGTAACACAGAAAGCGAACACATAGCCGGAAAGTCAAATATACAGTCAAATACACACAAAATTCACTTAGGGCACACAAGTACACATAACACACACACTAAGTAAGATTTAGAAAAATGAGGATGTTACATTACCACCCGCTAAAAAGAGATTTCGTCCCCAAAATCACGTACCTGAAAATAAATGAGGATATTGCTGACAAATCTCACTCTCACGCTCCCAATTCATTTCACCTATAATATCATCCCACAGAACCTTGACTAAAGGAATAGTTTTACCGCGAAGTTCCTTCATCCTCCTATCCAAAACCCGTTCAGGTAATGCTTCATACTCTAAGTTCTCTTTCAGTTGAATTGACTCTAGTTCAAGTACATGTGATAGATTGGGAAAATATTTGCGAAGTTGGGAAACATGGAAAACATCATGAAGCCTGGAAAGATTAGATGGTAAGGCATTGTGATAAGCTACTGGGCCGATCCTTCGAAGAATTTGGAAACGTCTGATGAATCTAGGGGTTAGATTTTTAGATTTGATGGCTCTACCAATTCCAATTCTAGGTATCACTCGCAGAAAAACATGGTCTCCTTCCGGGAATTCTAAAGGTCTCCTCTTTTTATTACTATAACTCTTCTGCCTATCCTGTGCCGCTTTCATCTTCTCCTTAATCTTCCTAACTTGTTCTGTTGTTTGTTGTACCAACTTTGAACGTAATACTTGGGTATCTCCTGTCTCAACCCAACATAATGGGGTTCTACACTTCCGTCCATACAATGTTTCAAAAGGTGCCATACCTATAATTAAGTGAAAACTGTTGTTATAGGTAAACTTCACAAAACGCAAAAATTCATCCCAACTTCCTACATGTTCCAACACACAAGCCCTCAACAAATCTTCTAGGGATTGGATCGTTCGTTCTGACTGACCATCTGTTTAAGGATGATAAGCTGAAATCAATCTTAACTTAGTCCCTAAAGCTCGTTGCAATTCATTCCAGAATCTATAGGTAAATCTGGGATCTCTATCACAGATGATGCTCAAAGGAACACCATGCAACCTAACAACCTCCTTGATGTAAATCTGAGCCAATCTTTCCAAATGATACTTCTCTCTAATCGGAATAAAATGAGCACTTTTGGTCAACCAATCAATGATTACCCAAATCGCGTCAAACTTCTTCAGCATTCTAGGTAATCCCACTATGAAATCCATTGCTATTCCGTCCCACTTCCATTTAGGAATGTCTAAAGATTGCAACAATCATGTCGATATCCTATGTTCAATCTTAGTTTTCTGACACACCAGACAAGACAAAACAAAGTTTGCTATGTCCTTCTTCATGCCAGGCCACCAAAACATCTTCTTCAGATCCTGATACATCTTAGTGGTGCCCGGATGAAAACTAACATCTTCCAGAATCATTCTTCGAAGTTCCGAGTCATGAGGGACACAAACTCGGTCTCCAAACCTTAGTACTCCATCTGCCTTGATATTGAACTTTGAAATCTCGCCGTCCTTCATTGAATCCTTTATCTTAATCAACTGCTCATCAAGTCCTTGCTTCTCCATCAACTTTTGCAGAAATTCATTGGTCACAACTATCTGCCCCAAGCACATCTTGTCCTTATACAACTGCACTTCCAAATTTAGATCTCTGAATTGCTCCACCAGTTCTAACTCCTTTACCATCAAAGCTGACACATGCAGGGATTTCCTACTTAAAGCATCAGCTACCACATTAGCCTTTCCCGGATGGTATTGCAACTCAAATTCATAATCCATAATAAACTCCATCCACCGTCGTTGTCTCATATTCAGCTCCTTCTAATCAAACAGGTATTTCAAGCTCTTATGATCACTGAATACCGTGAACTTAGCGTCGTAAAGGTAATACCTCCAAATCTTCAATGCAAAAACTATGGCTGCAAATTCAAGGTCATGGGTAGGGTAATTCTGCTTATGAATCCTTAGTTGTCTTGACGCATACACCACTACTCTCCCTCCTTGCATCAGGACACAACCCAACCCTTGATAAGAGGCATCACAGTACACTTCAAATTCTCAATTGATCAGGTAAAACTAAAACAGGTGATGTGGTCAACCGTCTCTTCAGCTCTTGAAAACTTTCTGCACACTTGTCAGACCACACAAAAGGGTTTTCCTTCCTTGTCAACTGGGTTATAGGTAAGGCTATCTTCGAGAATCCTTCTATGAATCTTCTATAGTATCCGGCCAATCCGAGAAAACTTCTAATCCCGCTTACCGACTTGGGCCTTTCCCACTTAGTCATCGCTTTCACCTTCGAGGGATCTATGATGCATTCGAAATAGCATATAGTTTAGTGTTAGTTTTGCATCACATTTTAGTCATTTTAGTCATTTTTATCCATGTTATTTATACATTTGGCTTGATTTGAATAACGCACTTGGTTTTGGTTCAATTATGCTTAAAGGAAGGTATTGTGCTTAAAGGAAGGTATTTGTCCTAGGAAAAAGGAGAAAAATCACTTGGAATACGTTGGGGTAATTTGTGCTACAAGTTGATAATGTAATGTTGTCTCAGCCTGACACTTGTTCAGTGTTTTCATCATATCTGGAGTTTTAGGTGTCCAAATGAGATGAAACCGGTGCCATTGGAAAGCTAAGATCCATAGCTTCAACTTGCATGAATACACCTTGAGCTAATTCGGACGTTAAAGAGGTGAAAAATACAAAACAACATGAAGCACGACCTGGCCGTGTCAGGAAGCACGACCGTGTTGCGGCGACAAAGACCTAAGCGTGCGGCGAAAGCAGAATGAAGCACGGCCTGGCCGTGCTCACACTCACTACGGCCGTGCTACGATAGCACCCTGGACGCAGAATTTTACGTTTTTACATGTTTTGAACCAGTTTTTTACTCCTTTTCACCCTAGACTATAAATAGACACTTTAGAGACGTGTCTAGGGTTCGAACTTCGTTATTTGGAGGCACGGTGGAGGATTGGGAATGATCTCTTCATCAATTCTCATGAATTTCTGGTTTGGCTTTTCCTTTTCTATGAGTAGCTAAATTCCTTAGGCTAGGTAAGATGAACCTTGTGAACACTCTTATGTAGTTGTTTTACTTATATCAATGCAAGTTTATTTCAATTATGATTGAGCCTTCAATTCTATTATTAATGCTTTTTGGTAGCGATCACTACCGAATCGATTTTGGGTTATACTCACGATTGGCAAATTGGGGTTATGAACTTGAACTGAATTGTTGGTCATGTTTAGGAGGATTATAGGAATATAACCTTATGACCATGTGTTCTTATGAATCATTAGTCTTATTCCTTAATCTAGCTTTAATTCACCTAAGGGATTAGGGATTTTAGTTAAAGTAAAGGGTTTATGAGGCAAGGAATTGTCCTTAAACTAATTTTGTTGATTCGAACTTCAATTATATGGAATAACTTGCATTGGTTGTAAATTGATTGCATAAGAGTGGAAGCAAGAGGATTCGATCCCTAGTCGCTTTTAATTCTCCTTAAAATCCAAATTTTTGTTTAGTTGTTTACTGTTTTTGTCTTTTGATATAAGTCATAAATATTTCAAACACATCACTTAGTTCAATAGTTCAAATTATTACAAGTTTGTTAAGTTAAATAATTAGTTACAATCCCTATGGATTCGATCTTTTTATTACTTGACGACGAATCGTACACTTGCGATTTTGCCTACCAAGTTTTTGGCGCCGTTGCCGGGGATTGTTGAATTAATTTTTAACAAGGCAAACGAGTACCTTTTTGAACTATTTCTTTTATTTATTTTCTGAAAAAAAAATATTATTACATTAACTGTTGCTTTGCTACTGATCTTTCCGTTTAGTTTTGTGGATGTGAGGTAAACAAACAGGTGAACTGTTGTTTGACTCGGAGATCGAAAAGACAGCAAGGGCTTTAAGGAAGAAGGCTAAGGAAGCAAGGCAACGACAAAAACAATCCTCTGCATCTACTTCTCAATTCCCAACTCAAGAAGTGATGGGGGACCAACCACGCACTTTGGGTGATTTTGGGAGACGGAACAACCATGCAAGGGCTGTCAATGCCTACCAACAGGTGGAGGCAAATCCTCATTTTGAGCTCAAGCCGGCATTGTTGAACACTCTCAAGCAAAGCCAATTCGTGGGGAATGAGATTGATGACCCAAACCAAAGACCTGGTGAGTTTCTCTGAAATTTGTGACACCTTTGGGGTATTGGAGTAGTGAGGGAAGCAAGAAATTGAGGCTTTTCCCTTGGACCCTGTGAGAGAGAGCAAGAGATTGGCTAGACACCTTGCCTATAGGGAGCATTGCAACTTGGGACGATTTGGAGGAGAAATTCATGACAAATTTTTTTCCACCCTCCAAATTCATCAAAAGAAGAGGTGAGATTCATGGCTTCCAACAGAACCAAAGTGAGAACTTGTATGAGGCTTGGGAAAGATTCAAGCTCCTTCTAAAGAGGTGTCCAGGACATGGATATGATGACTTCAACCAGATGCAAATGTTCTGTAATGGTTTGAGGCTGAACACCAGGATGATGTTGGATGCCTCAGCTGGAGGTACAATCAACAACAAGACAGCCGCAGAAGCAAGGACCTTGGTGGAGCAAATGGCTTCCAATGAGCAGTTATGTCAGAATGATAGAGGGACACTGGGTAAAAGAGGAGTCCTAGAATTGGAAACACAAGATGCGCTCTTGGCTCAAAATAAATTAGTCTCTCAACAATTGGAGGCTATCACAAAAGAGTTGAAAGCATTGAAAGTGGGAACCTCTTCCTCTGCTCAAGTGAATCAGGTGAATCAAAACTTGAGATGTGACTTTTGTCAAGGGCCTCATGAGAATGGAGGGTGTGATACATTAGGAGACTCCAAGGAGCAAGCTAATTACATGGGTGATTTTCAAAGGCAAGGAGGGAATCCGTATTCTAACACCTATAATCCAGGGTGGAAGAATCATCCCAACTTCTCTTGGAAGCAGCAAGATAACCCATCATCCAGCAACCCTCCACAACCGCAAAAGCAAGAGAGGCCAAATCAATTAGAAGAAGCTCTTATTCAGTTTATGAAGATGACACAATCCAACTTCCAGAATCATGAGTCCCATTTCAAAAACCAGGAGGCTTCTATCAAAAATCTGGAGAACTAAATTGGGCAACTCTCAAAGCAACTAGCGGAGCAATCGAAAGGTAAGTTTTCTGCTAACACAGTTGACAACCCTAAGAATGAAAATTGTAGTGCTGTTTTTTTTAGAAGTGGAAAGTTGTTGTCTGAAGTAGAGAGAAAGAAAAAGAGCGAAAAAAGTGAAGTGGATGGAGTTGAAAAAGAGAGTAGAGTAAATATTGAAAAAGAAAAAAAAAAGAGAAGGTGAGGAAGACCGAGTTGTTACTGACAAACTGCAAGTACAAGAGAAGCCCAGAGTTGTTCCTCCATATAAGAAGCTGCCATATCCTCCTGTGAGCAAGAAAAAGGAGAAGGATGAACAATTCTCTAAGTTCATGGATGTCTTCAAGCGCCTCCAGATCAATATTCCTTTCGCAGAAGCTCTTGAGCAAATGCCTTTATATGCCAAACTCATGAAGGAATTGTTAACTAAAAAGAAGAAATTCAAAGAAGATGAGACTATAGCTTTGACAGAAGAGTGTAGTGCCATCATTCAAAGAAAGCTCCCTCCAAAGCTAAAAGATCCTGGAAGCTTCACAATTCCCTGCACTATTGGGAATTTAAATATTGACAAAGCCCTTTGTGATTTGGGAGCTAGCATCAATTTGATGCCGTTATCTATGTTGAAGAGGCTGGGAGGAGGTGAAGTCAAGCCTACAAAAATGACACTGCAGCTGGCAGATAGGTCAATCAAATACCCTTATGGAGTTATGGAAGATGTATTGGTAAGGGTTGGCAAATTCCTTTTTCCGGCAGACTTTGTGATCCTTGACATGGAAGAAGACAAGGAGGTCCCTCTTCTTCTTGGAAGACCTTTCCTAGCTACAGGAAGAGCCTTGATTGATGTCCAACAAGGTAAATTAATTTTGAGGTTCCAAGATGAGAAAGAGACTTTCAATGTGTTTGAGGCTATGAGGCATCCCGATGACACCGAAAAGTGCTCTAGAATTGATGTGGTTGGGCAGCCGGTTGGAGAGAATCTTGATCAAGACCGACCTTCCAAACCCTTAGAGAAGGTGACAATGAATTCTATTGAGGAGATGTCTGAAGAGCTGGATGATGGGATGGAAAAATTTTTAGTGCAGGAAAAAGGAAGAAAAGGAAAGAGTAGTTTGCATATGGGCCATGGGAAACAATTCCCAAATTGCAAAATTCCAAAGAAGGCACATGTAAAACCTACTCATTCTTATGAAAAGCGCACCAAACAGGCGAGGGATGACAATGTCCACCCACATAAATTCAAGAGGAGAAAAAGGAGACCAATGCGAAAAAGGGAAATGATTTCCATGCAAGCACTCAGGGCTATGGGTGTGCATCTTCCCAAGGAAGGTGGTGCTTCAATCTTCTTTTCCTCCTTTAAGGAGCCTTGATCGACTCCCTCAAGCGTCAAGCTAGTGACGTTAAAGAAGCGTTTCTTGGGAGGCAACCCAAGTTTGTATCCTTTTTCTTTAATTTAGATTTTAAAAAAAAATGCCCAGTGAGACACGGCCAGGCCGTGTGGGATGACACGCCCGTGTTTGAGCTAAATTTTTTTGTGGGAGAGACAGTGAATAACACGGGCTAGCTGTGCCCTATGGCACGTCGGTGTTCGAGCGTCCTTCAGCCAAGATTAGGCGTTCCTCAAGTGTGCCTGACCTTACCCAATCCTTCACTCAGCTGACGGGTCTTGACAACACTGTCCACAACATTCAGGACATGGTCTGCGCCTTTGTATAATGAGCACCTCCGGCAATATCTGGCGGTTCCTCCTCCGCCCCACGGTGAGTCCTCTCTTGCATCATCCCTATCTCGATTAAATTGTTTACATTGGGGACAATGTAAATTCTTAAGCTTGGGTAGGCGTTTAAATTTTTGCATTTAGTTTTGCGAGGTTAGGTTTGCATTTTTAGTTTAATGTTTGCATATTTGATTTAATTGTTGTTTTGTTCACACCATTTTATCCCCAATCAGACGCTATCCTCTTGTGTTTTGGCATGTGTGCTACAATCTTTTTGAAATTTGAGATTGCATGATTTGGAACCCAATTATTTTGTTCTTGTGATGGGCTTGAAGGCAGTATTCTTAATGTACATAGGGATAATCTTTGGATAAGTTAAGAATTAGCATGTGGCACTCTGATTTGATGTCTCTCACTGGTTTTAACTTCTAAATGTGAGACTTGAGCTTAATATTGGGGCTTTCACTTCATCATGTTTATATGCCCCCTTCTCCTTGTATGAATGTGTCCATCCTGATTGTGCTATCTAGAACTTGACTTGAAACCGTTTCAAAACTTGAAAATTTTTGTCAACACACTTGAACATGATTTAGGCAATTTAGGCATGTTTCAAGCCTCTGTTTGTTGAATGAAAACTTCCTCTAGTTGCCCCTTTTGAGCCTGAAATGAAATTAATTTTCTTGGTACCCAGGTGATTGCTAAATGTTACAGCACCTTTTAAAGTATGTGTAAGGGAGCAATTAGTTGTGAATCTTGTGTAAATTAGGCAGTGCTTGAAATTTGGGACCTCTGCTGTTATTCAATTCCTCCCCAGTAATTGCAAAAATCTCAAATGAAAAAAAAAAGAAAAATATATAAAATAAAATAACAGAAGAAGAGCAAAATAAAAAGATGATGAAAACCAAAAGAAGAATGAATTGTTAAAACATCTTTGCTTTAAAAGGGTTGTTTTCTTTGTCTATTATTTTAGCCCTTGTGTTTCCCCTTTCTGGTTTTTATCCCACCGTACAAGAAAAATCCCACGGCCACGTTACAACCTTGCAAAGACCTTTTGATTCTAGTGTGTTTTCATGAATTGTATGCTGAGATTTGATTAACAGTTAAGCTTATGGTAGAACACTTTCATGGATGGATTTGAGCGATTTGTCATAACCTTTAAACACTTGGAGAGTTGTGAGGAGAGTGCCCTATCAGTGAAAGACGTGATTCCAGAGCGCCTGATTCTCTAATTGGACTTGATTTTGGTTGTCCCTATTGTCTGTTCGAGCCTTTAGCCTATTGCTTGAATGTGCTATTATCTCGGGTTCCTTATTTGTTGCGTCTCTTGTTTCTTTGCTTATCTTTGGCCACTGCAATTGCTTGAGGACAAGCAAGATTCTAAGCTTGGGGTAATGTGATGCGTTCGAAATAGCATATAGTTTAGTGTTAGTTTTGCATCACATTTTAGTCATTTTTATCCATGTTATTTATACATTTGGCTTGATTTGAATAACGCACTTGGTTTTGGTTCAATTGTGCTTAAAGGAAGGTATTTGTCCTAGGAAAAAGGAGAAAAATCACTTGGAATAAGTTGGGGTAATTTGTGCTACAAGTTGATAATGTAATGTTGTCTCAGCCTGACACTTGTTCAGTGTTTTCATCATATCTGGAGTTTTAGGTGTCCGCATGAGATGAAACCAGTGCCATTGGAAAGCTAAGATCCATAGCTTCAACTTTCATGAAGACACCTTGAGCTAATTCGGACGTTAAAGATGTGAAAAATACAAAACAACATGAAGCACGGCCTGACCATGTCAGGAAGCACTACTTGCGTGTTGACAAAGACCTAAACAGTGCGAGAAACAGAATGAAGCACGGCCTGGCCGTGCCTCACACCACGGCCGTGCTACGATAGCACCCTGGACGCAGAATTTTACGTTTTTACATGTTTTGGACCTGTTTTTTACTCCTTTTCACCCTAGACTATAAATAGACACTTTAGAGACGTGTCTAGGGTTCGAACTTCATTATTTGGAGGCACGGTGGAGGATTGGGAATGATCTCTTCATCAATTCTCATGAATTTCTGGTTTGGCTTTTCCTTTTCTATGAGTAGCTAAATTCCTTAGGCTAGGTAAGATGAACCTTGTGAACACTCTTATGTAGTTGTTTTACTTATATCAATGCAAGTTTATTTCAATTATTGTTGAGCCTTCAATTCTATTATTAATGCTTTTTGGTAACTGATCACTACCGAATCGATTTTGGGTTATACTCACGATTGGGAAATTGGGGTTATGAACTTGAACTGAATTGTTGGTCATGTTTAGGAGGATTATAGGAATATAACCTTATGAGCATGTGTTCTTATGAATCATTAGTCTTATTGCTTAATCTAGCTTTAATTCACCAAAGGGATTAGGGGATTTTAGTTAAAGTAAAGGGTTTATGAGGCAAGGAATTGTCCTTAAACTAAATTTGTTGATTCGAACTTCAATTATATGGAATAACTTGCGTTGGTTGTAAATTGATTGCATAAGAGTGGAAGCAAGAGGATTCGATCCCTAGTCGCTTTTAATTCTCCTTAAAATCCAAATTTTTGTTTAGTTGTTTACTGTTTTTGTCTTTTGATATAAGTCATAAATATTTCAAACACATCACTTAGTTCAATAGTTCAAATTATTACAAGTTTGTTAAGTTAAATAATTAGTTACAATCCCTGTGGATTCGATCTTTTTATTACTTGACGACGAATCGTACACTTGTGATTTTGCCTACCAATCTACAATAATTCCATCCCTATTGATCACGTGCCCAAGGAATTGTACCTCTTCAACCCAGAACTCACACTTTGACAGTTTAGCATAAAGTTATTTTCCTTCAAAATCCGAAGTACGGTCCTCAAATGCTCCACATGCTCTTCCTCCGTAAGCGAATAAATCAATATGTCATCAATGAAGACGACTACAAATTTATCTAAGAACGGTCTAAAGATCCGATTCATATAATCCATGAACACTACAGGAGCATTAGTCACACCAAATGGCATAACTAAGTACTCAAAATGTCCATATCTAGATCTAAAGGAAGTTTTAGAAATATCTTCTTTCTTGACCCTAATCTGATGATAAACATATCTCAGATCAATCTTGGAAAATATCGTTGCGCCCTTCACTTGGTCCATCAAGTCATCTATTCTAGGCAAAGGGTACTTGTTCTTAATCGTGACCCGATTGAGTTGCCTATAGTCAATGCACATCCTGACAGATCCATCCTTCTTCTTCACAAACAGCACCGGTGCTCCCCACAGTGATGCACTGGGTCCAATGAATCCTTTCTTAGTTAGGTCATCTAATTGGGACTTCAACTCCGCCAGTTCTACTGGGGACATTCTATAAGGTGCTATGGATATAGGTCCAGTACCAGGAATAAGGTCTATTGCAAATTCTATCTCTCTATCAGGGGGGTAATCCTAGAACGTCATTCGGAAAACACTTCTGGAAATTCTCGCACTACAGGAAAATAGTCAATGCTAGGAGTATCCTTAGCTTCCATTGAACATAACATCATATACTTCTGAAAGTCACTGCTAGTGGTAAATTTACTATCATTAGCATATACCATACTAGGTTGTTCAGGAAAGGTAAGAGCCTTACGGGAACAATCTAGTAAAACTTGGCTTGCAGCTAGCCAGTCCATTCCTAGGATAACATCTAAATCTTGCATAGGTAAACAAACAAGGTCTACTAGGAAATTCTTATTCTCCATGGTAATAGGGCATTTAAGGAAAACAGAAGTAGTAGTCAAGGGATCACTAGTAGGAGTAGAAACTACTAGTTTACATGGCAAATAAGAAGCAGGAAATTTTAAATGATCCACACATGCAAGTGAAATGAAAGAATGAGTAGCCCCAGAGTCAAACAATACAGATAAGAGTTTATCAGAGACTAAGCACATACCTTGTATCAGATCCGGGGATTGAGAGGACTCAGCTCCCCTCACAGTAAACATTCTCCCTGAAGTCCGGGGTCCGCTTGTGCTAGCTTCTCCTCCTTGTCGTCCTGCACCACTCCCATTTCCTCTTCTTCCACGTCCTCCTGTAGTAGGTCTGTCTGCAACTCTCATCTGCCCCAATAATCCCTCGCCAAGTGACCCATTCGGCCACACTGATAACATTGCTTCGACTTCACTCCACTAGCTGGTACTGTACAATCCTTCATCTTAAGCGGACCTCCACACCTAAAGCATCCCTGAGCTCTCACTATAGCTCCTCCACCTGCAGTAGTATTAGGCAGTGCCAACCTATTATAGGGTCCGATTCTACCCTACTGAGACATCCTCCACCATGCCTACCTCCACCTCTGTGTGCACCTCCTCTCGCACTACCACCACTCCTTATAGGACCACCGCTCTTCTGCTGATCTCTCTCCCTATCCATGCTCTCAAGCTCCATGCACTGCTCTACCAGATCTGGAAACCTTGTCAACTTTAAAGGTACCACAGTCCGACGTATCTCATACTTCAGTCCATCTTGGAATCTCTAACACATCCACTGCTCACTAGGGTGTAAGCGGTAGAACTCCGAAAACTTCAGTAATACCTCAAACCGAGTAGCATAATCACCAATAGTCATGTTTCCCTGCTTCAGACTCTCAAATTCTCTCTCTCTTTCTCCTTGCAGTTCAGCCTTGGAAAGAACTTTTCCAGAAAACTCTCTTTGAACAACTCCCAATTCACTTCATGTCCTTGTTCCTATAACAACCTCTTCTTACCCCTCCACCAAGACTCTGCATTCCCAATCAGCATAAAGGAAGCAAAAGATACCTTCCTCTCCTCATAGGTATTCATGGCCACAAAGATTTTCTCAATCTCTTGAATCCATTTCTCTGCTCCTTCGGGGTTAAACTCCCCGTCAAACTGTGGAGGGTTTGCCTTCAGAAAAGTAGTCATACCACTGTCATCATTCCTCTCTTCCCTCCTAGTCTGAGCAACCTACAAAAATTGAGCATTCTGCTGTGTCTGCTGAAGCATAGCAGTGGCCAACTCCCTAACAGAATGCAGGGTCTCATCAGAATCATGACCTCCTCCAACTCGAGAGGTCTCTCCATTCCCATGTCGTGCTTCATTCACTCTCTCACGCGTAGATCTGCCGCGACGAGCCATGAAGTCCTGAAAAAGAAATCATTAGCTCGTGGTTCATAAGATATAAAGAATCATAGAAATATATGCCATATATCTTATGAATTTCCAAACTTGTCACCATTATTTAAGGTAATAAAGATAACACAGACACTCTACCCAACTTCTAAAATAGTCATATTTGGTGGCAATACTACTAGACTAAGCCAGAATTAACATCCTAAATGACCTCACAGACCGGTTAGGGCCGAACTGCTCTGATACCACAAATGCAACACCCCACCGCCTTATCTATGCTTTATTCTACATAATTAGCCTAACTCGCGTAATTAGCATTAATAAAAATACTAGGGAATTAAAACTAAAACATAAATAAGACGACAACGCGTCACAGTGAAGTAACTAGTGTCATAAAATACATATATAGGTTTTCTCAAAAGATGGCCTTATCAGTATGGCCTAGGTTATCAGAGTGCAAAAGTAAGCGTAGTGTAAGCAATACAATACAGTCATCCAGAATATAAAGCCTATGAGGCTAACCTGCGCCTCATCTTAGCATACCAACATAAACAACCATCAACAGAAAGACTCCTGGCCAAAAAGACTAAAGACCATCAGCAAGGTAGATGCCAAGAGTTCCTACTCTGGAATCCAGCTCTCCTGCAACTCAGAACTCTCCCAAACACTGATCTTCGGGGCCTGCCACGCCATGAGCAGTATCATCAGGAACTGCTCCCTCAGATGGAACTGCTGCTACATCTTCCTCCTTAACAAAGTCTAATATAGCAATAAAACATATACATACAAACATACAAACACAGGGAGATAAGAACAACACATCCATTAGAATGAGTGCTAGACAATGAAACAGATAATCACATATATAACAGATAAGACCTAACTACCCTCTTTCACTTACCCCATGTCTCTCAATGTATTGTGCACCATGGCATCTTTACTATTATCACTGTACTCCCCGTTTTCGTTAGGAATACTTATTGGCGAACCACCCTTTCCGTTAGGGTTGCCGTCCCCCTTTCCCGTTAGGGACTCCCATCTCCGTTTTTCGATAGAGCACGGGGCGAGACTAGCCTAGTCCACGAGATATTCCCCTTTCTCGATAGGAATCCTCCTCCCCTTTTTCCACATTACATTCCCGTCAAGAATGGAGTGGTTACTAATGCAATATCATATGCATGCATCCAACACCTCATAATCATATGCCTCACATCTTGTTATGCACACATTCCCAAAAATACCCTTTTAATCATATTAATGCATGTTAGAAATTATACTCAGGCATATAGCATGCTAAGGCAACGTACAACACCTACTCCACGTAATACACATTTAATTATGTTACCCTAAGCATGTTATGAATAATAAAATAATCCTAAGTTGGTTGAAAGGTCTATCACGCCTATCCTTAGATGTGGCACACCATGACCCTTATCCTTAGGTGTTACTGACATCAACCCCTAGTAGGGCCTAAGTCACCCTACACATGCCAAACAGTCATTTCTACTATACAAAACCCAATGAAAGTGCATTCTTTCTCCCACCTGGTATTTGGAGAATTCGAGAACACACTTGGATACTGAGACACACCTACAAACTCACGAACCACACCCCAACACTCCCACACTATGCTCAGGTTTAGCCAACAACAATAAAGAAGTCCAGAGTTACTAAACAATGTCACCGAGCACCCCAGAACGACCCACAGTTAACCAAAAACACAAAAACGCACTCGGATTAGAATTAGGGCAACTGATAAACTTACTAAAGAACAAAGGGTGTCATGGCCAGGGGCTGGACACAAGTTCCAAAGGTCAACACTTACCCAAAACCAACTCCTGACATGCTTTTACGATCAACCGGTACCCGTACTGTCGTCAAAACCCTAAAATATGAAGAACAGATAATAAAGGACAATCCAAACCAACAAAGGAATCACGAAAACAAAATTGGAACATGGATAACAGAGGCCTTGGTCTTTGTCTCGTGATCCATGGAATCTCCTCCGGGAGTTCCAGCAAAACCCTAGCTCGTTCGGTACCCGTACGATCAGACTGGGGCCCAAAACGCAGTCTGATTAGGGCTAAGAACTAGAATCAATCCAAGAATCAAGAAGGAAAATCTGAAACCATAGATGAACAGTGATGGGTTTAGGATTTACCTCGACGAAACGGTAATCAGAGATAAGCCCTACCGAGCCCGAACGGTAATAGACAAGTTTACACCGTCGGATTGATGAACCAATGATTGAGATTGCTTTGGCTGATGATCACAAAGCTTGGAAAGTATAAAAATGGAGGTTTCTGGTTCAAGGCACCACTCTGGTCGGGAATTAGGAAGAAGAATGGAAAGAAAGGGATTTAATGGCACAAATGAGCTTAAATAGGAAATTAAGGTAAAAAGGAATTCGCTTAGCACGTAACTCGCGCTTAGTGTGCGCTTGGCAGAAGCTTGCGTGATCCGGGCGCGCTTAAGCACGTCCCACACGCGTCTACGTGGCATGCTTTACCCTGAAGGAACCTCCTGCATGCACGCCACGCGTCCTGGTCAGCGAACTGTCCAATCACAACGCGCCATGTGGCACAGACGATAGGAGATGCTAGTGCACCATACACCAGTGCACCCCACGCGCGCCCAAGAACACTTCACGCGTGCCCAAGTGCACTTCACGCGCTTTTACACTGTTTTGTCCATTTTCGTGCGATTTCTTCGATTTTGTCGTCCATGCGGTCCAGAACTCGATACCCTAACACTTAAACATGATTTCTAACATGAGAGGACATCACATGGACTCAAGAACAAAGGTTCAAAGTCTCATTTACTCGTCCAAAAACTCGCACTCATTTAAGGGTACAAACACACAAAACCCTAAGACTCATATCAAAACCTTATCAAACATCATTCCAACTTCAACCAATATACCAAACCTCAAAACACACTCTCATACAAGTTCATGGTAACATAGAAAGCGAACACACAGTCGAAAAGTCAAATATACAGTCAAATACACACAAAACCCACCTAGGGCACACAAGTACACATAACACACACACTAAGCAAGATTTATAAAAATGAGGATATTACAGGAAGAATCGTAGAAACCTCCGGCCTCCGCTCAGGGTCCGCTATGGGAACCGGTGAGTCAATCACAACACGTGAGGTGGATGCTCCTACATCCCATCCTCGAAAACCTAAGCTCTTACGAGTAGTCCTACGCAGTCGAGGGCCATCAACTAAAGGCTCCTCTCTAAACGTCATCTATCTAGGAATATCCGAAGACTCATCCGAAGAGGTAGTAGTAGAATCACTCGATCTGACTGAGCTGCTAGCCATCCCTCAACTATCTTCATGAATGGTACCGAAAAACTCGTGGTCCGAAAGGTCATCTTCACACGGGTCGCCAATCCGTCCACTCTAGTAGTCTCAACTACATCCCCACTATACACAATCCGTCCTGAAAAGGGGTCAAACTCACAGGCCAGTGGGATGTCCATGTTTGGAAAGTCATAAATCACCTCCGACGATAGCCTCATCGCTGGGATCTCCACTGTCTTCTCCATCAGCTGGGTTACATTCTTTAATTGAAGAACCATGGGCAAGGGTCATCCTTCCAAATAAAACATATGACTAATAACAACAGATACATATCATATCCACATAATATAATATGAAAACAACTTCAATAGCACATAACATAAATCATGTCACTATGCATTTAATAATCAACTAAATAAGGATGCACAGAATTCCCTATTGATGCAATTACATGTTAGTGCGCATGATTCTGGAATATCGCAAAATACCCATACCAATGGGCTAATCGGTTGGTCCACACATAGGATACAACAGTCCGATATTGTTGCCGCATAGGACTAACGACGACACTGAACTCCACATATAGGATTATCCGTTTTTAGGATTTTAATTCAGGACGAAGTCTCTTTGTATGCATGTCAATGCATCTCCACATTTCTCAACTGAACACACCAACTCATATGATATTTCAACATGCATTCTCAATTTAACATACCAACTCATATGATATTTCAACATGCAACATAATTAAATAATCATTTAATTATTCAACACAGATTTCAATAGCATATATCTCAAACACAATTAAGCATAAATGATCACAAATCATAACACCACTTAATCCACTCAACAATCAGTAAATTCAAGCATTTCACAACAAAATCGCATTTAACCAAACTAAATACTAGGAGATGCCCATACCAAAAGAGCTCTCAATCCACGCTAACGTCAATGATACATCACGAACTTTCTCACGAGCGTACTCACGACCTTAACAAACCTAAGACAGCAATAATAAGTCTCCACCTCATTCAAGAAATACAATGATTTCTTTAAACTTAGGTGTTTCATAGTCTTAATCTACTAAAACAATACTTAAAACAACTTAAACTCAAATCAATTTCTTTTCCAAAAACTCCTAAACCATAACAACAACTAAAACATGAAAGAATCAAAGTTTAAAACACAAAAAATTTCTTCTTTTCCCCTCTTGAAGCTCACGGCTTCACCAAAAAAATTTTTAGGGAAAATTTTAAATTTTCTTCTAAACAATTCTTTAACAACAACTATACTAAAAACAACTTCTTAAAACCCTAGGAAATAAAACAAGAACTTTAGGTAAAATTTTCCAAAAACTCATCACCAAATCATAGCTTGAATCATGCTCAAGGAGAACAAAAACTTAATCTTTTTCTTGATCAAAACATAAAACAACAACAACAACAACAACAACTAAAACAACAACAAAAGTAAAGATTCACAAGAAAGCAATCCATCCTTTTTCCCTCCTTCATGTCATGGCCTAGGGCCCAATAAAATGAGGGAAAAATTTGTCATTTTGCTCCTTGATCGTCATCATACACTAGATAAGAAAATAGAAGTTAAAAGCACAAAAAATTCTTCACCAAACCCTAAGAATGGCCATGGTTTTGGCCTCCAAAAGCAAGAAAAAAAACTTTGATCCAACACTCACTCACTTGATCAAGGTGTTGGTACTAATTTGGAGAAGAAAATGGAGAAGAATGTGTGTACTTTGAAGAAGAAGAGCTACGGCTAGGAGAGGAGAAGAAGAAGGGAAATGGAACTTGGCTTATCTTCACTTCACCAACACTTGGAAACTTAGGATAAAAAAAATAAAATGAGTGAGAGTGAGAGAGGAAGGCTACGGCCTCTTGGCTTAATGGAGAAGGGCGAAAAAAAATAAAGGAGAAGAAGAAGGGAAATGCAACTTGGCTTATCTTTGTTTCAACAACACTTGGAAACTTAGGAGGAAAAAATTAAATGAGTGAGAGTGAGAGAGGGAGGCTACGGCCTCTTGGCTTAATGGAGAAGGGAGAAAATAATAATTTTAATCCTAAATCACTTTACTTGATCCCCTTAAATCAAGGAGGTAAGCCATCTTTTTATGACACACTAGGTAAGATATTAAGATTCTAACCACTCACAAGGTGACACCTCACATTAGAGCCATGCTTTGGCTTACTAACCCTTAGTCAAAGTGATGACTCATGGGTCAAATGGGTCTCGGCATCCCAAAAATCACGGCGTCGAGTAATCGCGTTAACTATAGTTCGCTCGCCGTTAAATCGCGTTAATTAATTTTTCGACAAATTAATTCACCGCGTGAATATTAATTTATTAATAAATTATAAAAACAATATAAAACACTCAAACAATGTCACAAGAATTCGTTCTAAATTTTATTGCGGATAAAAATTACCCGACGATTCAAAATACGACGAAACGTCATAAGAATTTTTTGACGATTTTTGAAACATGAATTAATATTAAATATTAATTCTCAAATTTAATTCTATCTTGATTTAATTCAATCACTTTATTAGCAGACAAAAATTGCTTATTTATTGCATAAATACAACAATTTACAATATAATAACGCTAATAACGTATCGAAAAATAATAGATGCAACATTATACTTAAGTATGTCGGAAAAGCTCATCGGAATTTCTGAACATGGTTGTCAAAGAATTGGCTTAGAGATGAAAATGACAATGATAGATATGAGCCTCCACCATTGTATGAATCAGTCATAGAAGTGGATGCCTGGAGAGACTTTGCAGCAAAACACACCGAAGATAATGAATTTCTGGTATGCTTATATATGTCCCTACTTGTATACTTATATGTTTGTTCCTAAGCATATTTATATGTCCATATAGAGAATGAGTAATGCAAATCAGCAGAGAGCCTTAAATGCTTCTTACTATACAAAGGAGGGGTTAAGGGGTATCCCGGAATTGAGGAAGATATGGTAGGAAAAGTAACCCTGTATTATATGTAACCCTAAACCCTAAACCTAATTAACACTGATGAACTTCAATTTCTTTGTTAATATGTATAGCTGAAGATTACTAGAGAATATGTATCATCAGCATTGTAACATCCCATATTTTCATAAGTCGTGTACTTTTAAATTTGTGTTCATGTTATTGATTATTATGATTTATAGATTGAATATTTTTGGTGCTTTATGTGTGTTTGAAATTTGAATTATTGAAAAATGTTGATTTGGTATTTATTTGTAATTTTCAAAAATATTGGTAATATATTATTTAATCATTTTATTTTTTATAAAATATTAGTATTTGAAATATTATTATTTTTGGGATTTTATTTTGGGTATAAGAACTATTAAAATGAGTTTATGGGGTTAAAAAGGTTAAAAATATATAGATATGTATTTTTTTGGGCTTTACTGCGTACACCCCTTCTTCCTTCTATTTGCAGCCCCCTTTTAATTGCTACTCGCACCTCATATTACTTATACACCCCCTGCTGCGAGTACTGTTCATCTTCAACTTCTAGAAATGCATCCGAGAAAAACCAAAACCTTTTCCCATATTCTTCCTTTTCTCAATTTTCTCTCTCTTCGATACTCTCTCATTATGCCATGAAAAATTCCGAAAAAATCATATTCCTAAACAAAATCACCCACTGAATCCACTTATGGCCTTATTTCGGAGATTCGAGACTGAAACCGCATCGAATTTTTCCTTAGGCGGGCTGTAATTCGCATTTTTCGGCGACCACGGCCACCGATTGGGAAAACCGACATTGTTTTCAGATTCCTCGCGTCGAAACCATCGAGAAGAGCTATTCCTTTCCTTGTTATGTCAAAGTTGACGAAGTACCTATTTTGGCCGGAACCACCACTTCAGGTCTCATTTTCGGATACTCCAGTGATCGTATTGATGAATAGAGAATTGCGTTGGACTCATCGAAAATAATTCTTCCACCCAGTCCAATCGGAATTGCAAACCGAGACGTTTCAAATATTGGTCCCTGTTCCCTGTGCATTTTTTGGGTGAGCAATCTACCTTCGAACGAGCTCAATTCTGTTACGCTGTGATTAAATTATTAAAATTGATTTGAAACTATATTTTAATTTATTTTTAACTTGTTGTATGTTCGATTTTATTTGCCTGTGATGTTTGGGTACCGACGAGCTTTTGGTTGTGGCTTCCGGCGGGAATGGAGAGTCAGGATGGTGGAACGGGAGCTGTGATGCTGCCGCGAACTGATTGGAAATGTGATCGAAAGAAAAGAAAGATGGAAATAATTGCAAGATTTATCAAGGTGAGTGTTTCACTTGTTTCGGGTACCATGTGACCCCGAACGGTCTTTATGTGGTTTGTGTTGTTACCTTTGTATGAGCAGTGGTGTGATTATGTGAGTGTTGGTGCGTGTTCATTGTAGGAGCAATGAACCAATTTGAATAATGTGCGTATGTATAGACTATGATGGCGCTTGACTTACATTATGTGCGACCATGATTAAAGGACTTTGTGAATGCATTATGTTTTAAATATATAATTTATGATGTGATATTAGTTATAATAAGGTTTTGCCGTGGCTTTGTAATAAATTGGTTACTCCTAATGGATTGATTGCTCTTGATGAATAATATGCAATATTTAAATTCTTAAGTGGATTTGTGAATTAAATGTGCTGAGATATGTTACCTAAATTGATGTGTTAAATTTTATTGTGGATTGATCATTGCTTTAAATATCTTAGAAGGGTGACGGTGATGTTGAGTGTATGTATAATTAATATGTTGAAAATTATGTCGATATTATTAACGTTTCTCATGCTTAGTGAGGTGTGTATGATGTGGAGATGTGGATTTGTATGAATTCTTTGAGATGTGGACTTGCATGATTTGTGGATTACTTTGTGACATGATAAACGTTGTGACCTTGTACTTTGAGACTATTTTATGACCACTTTGTGACCTTGTGATTACTTTGTGATAAGTCCACTTATGAATGACAACGACTTCGTGATAATCCTATCCATATGGGCCATCATGGATTGATTTAAACAATTTTCTCCTAGCTATAAGTAGCCATCATGGAGTATGAGTCATTATGAACTTTGTGACAAGTCCACTCGCGTGTGGCCATGACAAGTCCACTGACGAATGGCAATTGTCTTGTGACAATCCTAGCCATATGGTTATCATGGATTGATTCACACCTTAGATGATGGAGTTCGGAGGAGTAGTAGATGGTACTACATTCATACAGATTAGAGTAGTAGGCTTTGCATACTCCTACAGTGATGATGCGTCTATGTGTCGTCGACATACACATGAGGTAGAGTATTATGAGCATTGCATAGTCATACTTTGAGTATGAGCTTTTGTGTTATTGAGATTGATTGACTTTATGCTTGTGTTTATGTGTTCTTGCAATGGATTGATCTTTTGCTTATATAAATGGAAACTTTGTGCCATTGGATATAACGAGGTTCATCTTATATGCTAAATGACTTAAGTTGTTTTATAGTTTCATTATGCCTTGATGCATGGATACTTGGCTCCTTTGCATGCCTTGCTTGTTAATTATCGGGTGCGAGTGTGCGAGAACATTCGCCGAGATTTTTATATCATTCATGGATACTTGCCTCCTTTGCATGCCTTGCTTGTTAACCATCTTCACACTCCGTTAATTGGCTGGGAGTGTGAAGATGATTAATTGTTTTGAGATTTAGAAAGAGTATTAGTAAATGAAGTTATAAGTTTGTAAATTACCCTTGTATTAAAGAATTCTTGCATTGGGTATTGTAAACGTATTTTTAGACTAAAGTGTAATAAACAAGACTAAAGTGTAATATTTTATGGTGATTTGCGATGGTTTAGTTTCAAAGTATAATTTCTTTTGAAAATTAGTTTTTGAAAAGGTTGCGTATACGTGTTTTAAAAGGACCAAACGAGTTATCTTGGTTATTACGAAAAGAACAATGTTTTACGAAACATGGTTTTCAAGTTGATAATAACTTGGAGTTTACTGCAAAAAAAAATTGAATTTCTTACACGTTATTTTTATTGATGAAAGAATTTTATGAATGCCATGTTTTTATTTAAAAATGATGATTTTAATTTTTATTCCTAACATAAATATTTTTCGAAAAAGAAATCTAACTCTTTTCACAAAGCATTTTGAATTTATATTATTTTACAATAGAATAAATGGTAGTTAACTAAGGTGTTACATTAAGTGGTATCAGAGTGGACCTCTCCCAGTACGGTGTGGTTCGGGGACGAACCAAGTGGAAGCTGGTGGGCATGTGAGACCTGAGGTTGAGGAGGGTGGGGAGTGTTCGACGATGCATTGAGCATGAATAAAGAGCGGCTCCTAACAGCTTCTAGGCTAGGGGACACATGAATGAACCAAATTCACACCGGAATGAGAGGGATCCCGAGGCTGTGTAGGTATGGGACTGCACGGGTGAAGGAAGGCATAAAGGAATTTATTGGTACTACCTGTGCTAATAAGATGCATCGTATTTTCAGGAGCCCAGAACATAAAAACTCCACAGTTAAGTGTGCTTGACTTAGAGCACTAATGGGATGGGTGACCTTCTGGGAAGTTTTCCAGAAAGCGTGTGAGTGAGGACAAAGTATGCTCAAGAGACTTGTGTTGGTTTGTGGGGACTGTTGGCAATTCTAAAAGCAGGTCGGGCCGTTACAAATGGTATCAGAGCAGTTCGGTCTTACTAGACTGTGTATGTGTCTGTTATGTTTCCCTATGTGAACTTTGTGCATGTGTGACATTTTTTTTTTCATGCGTGTGATGCTAGATACATCACCTACCTTAAATGGATGTATGACCCTGTACTGGCCATGCTCATATTCTACATGGTTGTGATAAGTTTTGTTGAATCCTGTCTATGCACAACGTGATTTCTCTTGTAAATTTTATTGTTAGCATATGATGGCATGACAAACTTGAAATGTGGTTTCTAGTCTATTAGGTTTATATTGTGTGAATTCTGTATTTGTGCAATATGTCCTGTGAAAATTTTGTTTCATGTATTCTATGCCCTTTCCCTGACATCAATTATGTAACTGTCCATTCCCAGTGCACCATGCAAATATGCACTAGAATTGATTTCATGAATTGTGGATGTTCGTCTGCATGTTTGGTTTCATGATGTGATTGTGTGACCTCTATGTTGTTAAGATCCTTGCAAATATGAAGTTGTTGCAATTGTGATAACACTATATGAATATAGTGGATGCTTGGCTTTGATTTGGCTAAAAAGGTTGGATGTAACCATACATGATTGAAATGTGTTTGGTATGTTTTAAAATGCAAAAATTAGAGTTTTCGGTGACTCTAATCGATTAGGCTAATCGTTTAGAAGCAAGTCTTGAGTCCCAGTATATTTTCCAGGGACGTCCTGATTGATTAAGCAGGATCTTAATCGATTAGCAAGTGTCCTGCAGGGTTAGTATATTTAAGTGAGGTCCTAATCGATTAAGGGATGATCTTAATCGATTAGAAGGTGTCTTTCATCGGTAGTATGTTTTCCAGAGACATTCTAATCGATTAAGGAAGAATCCTAATCGATTAAACTGTGACTTGTGTGCCTAGTATGATTATTAGGGGTATTCTAATCGATTACCACTGCCTTCTAATCGATTAGAACTCATTTACATGGTCTTAATCGATTAAATCCAACATTTAATTTATTATGATGTGAGTGAATTTTATAAAAACCCTTTTGAGCATTTATAATCGATTAAATATGATTTTTAATCGATTAAATCATGAATTTTGTATAAATTCACTTTTCAAACCCTACCTTTTCCAACTGTGAACCGTTTTTCCTTCTTCACTTACTTTGAATTTCATCATGACTGTTTTAAACTGGGTAGTAGTAAGTTTGGAAGTTCACATGGGAGAAGAAACTTCAGTAGAGTTCTGTTTGTAAGCATGTGTTAGGCCGACATATCTTTACACTCAGGAATATATTGAAGACTATTTTTCTCACGTTGAATGTTCATTATCCTCTACTAAGAAAATTTTCATTTTACCTACTCATGAAGGCAAAGTTTTGTGACCTGCCTCTTCTAAAAAAAATATTCTTTTGTTTCTAAGATCGCATCTTGTTCCTTGACGAGAAGACTTCTTTCTTATGAATGTGATCCACCTTTTCTTGCCTATGTCGTCGATGTTTTCTATTTCCAAGATTGTGATAAAGTCAGATTGTCCTTATGTGTTTATGAACTATTCGGAAAATAGTGAACATGTGATAGATATATGATACCCTTTTATTTTGTCCTCAAGGTTTACCCAAATTTCGAGGACAAAATTTCTTTTTAGGGGGTAGATTGTAACATCCCCTATTTTAATAAATCGTGTACTTTTAAATTTGAGTTCATGCTATTGATTATTATGATTTATAGATTTAATATTTTTGGTGCTTATGTGTGTTTGAAATTTGAATTATTGAAAATTATTTATTTGGTATTTATTTGTAATTTTGAAAAGTATTCGTAATTTATTATTTAATTATTTAATTTTTTATAAAATATTAGTATTTGAAATATTATTATTTTTGCGATTTTATTTTGGGTATAAGAAGTATTAAAATGAGTTTATGGGGTTAAAAGGGTTAATAATATATAAATATGTATTTTTTTTGAGTTTTACTGTGTACACCCCTCCTTCCTTCTATTTGCATCCCCCTTTTAATTGTTACTCGCACCTCAATTACTTATACACCCCCTGCATTTTAAATGGTGCAAGTATTGTTAATCTTCAACTTCCAGAAATGCATCTGAGAAAAACCAAACCCTATTCCCCGTATTCTTCCTTTTCTTAATTTTCTCTCTCTTCGATTCTCTCTCATTAGGCCATCAAAAATTCCAAAAAATTCATATTGCTATACAAAATCACCAACTAAATCCACGTATGGCCTTATTTCGGCGATTCGAGACTGAAACTGCACCGTACTTTTCCCTTGGGCGGACTTTAATTCGCATTTTCTGGCCACCACGGCCACCGGTTGGGAAAATGGACATTGTTTTCGGATTCCTCACGTCGAAACCTTTGAGAAGCGCTAGTCCTTTCCTTGTTATGTCAAAGTTGACGAAGCGCCTGTTTTGCCCAGAGCCGCCACTTTAGGTCTCGTTTTCGGATACTCCGGTGATTGTATTGAAGAATGGTGAATTGCGTTGGACTCATCGAAAAGAATTCTTCCACCCTGTCCAATCGGAATTGCAAATTGAGACGTTTCAAAGATTGGTCCCTGTTCCCTGTACATTTTTTGGGTGAGCAAATTACCTTCGAACCGAGCATAATTCTATTACGCTGTGATTTAATTATTTAAATTGGTTTGAAATTGTATTTTAATTTATTTTTAACTTTTTGTATGTTTGATTTTGGTTGCCTGTGATGTTTAGGTGCCGACAAGCTTTCGGTTGTGGCTTCCGGCGAGAACGGAGAGTCAGGATGGTGGAACAGGAGCTGTGATGCTGTCACGGACTGATTGGAAATGTGATCGAAAGAAAAGAAAGAGGGAAATAATTGCAGGATTTATTAAGGTGAGTGTTTCACTTGTTTGGGGTACCCTGTGGCCCCAATTGAGGGAAATAATTCCGGATACTCCCGTAATTGTATTGAAGAATGGTGAATTGCGTTGGACTCATCGAAAGAATTCTTCTACCCCGTCCAATCGGAATTGCAAACTGAGACGTTTCAAAGATTGTTCCCTGCTCCCTGTACATTTTTTGGTTGAGCAAATTACCTTCGAACCAAGCACAATTCTATTACGCTGTGATTTAATTATTTAAATTGGTTTGAAACTGTATTTTAATTTATTTTTAACTTTTTGTATGTTTGATTTTGGTTGCCTGTGATGTTTAGGTGCCGACAAGCTTTCGGTTGTGGCTTCCGACGAGAACGGAGAGTCAGGATGGTGGAACGGGAGCTATGATGCTACCTCGGACTGATTGGAAATGTGATCGAAAGAAAAGAAAAAGAGAAATAATTGCGGGATTTATTAAGGTGAATGTTTCACTTGTTTGGGGTTCCCTGTGGCCCCGAACGGTCTTTATGGTGTTTGTGCTATTACCATTGTATGAGCAGTGGTGTGAATATGTGTTGTTATGTGAGTCTTGGTGTGTGTTCATTGTAGGAGCAATGAACCAAGTTGAATATTATGCGTATGTAATTACTATGATGGCGCTTGACTTAAATTATATGCGAACATGATTAAAGGACTTTGTGAATACGTTAAGTTTTAAATATATAATTTATGATGTGGTATTAGTTACAATAAGGTCTTGCCTTGGCTTCGTAATAAATTGGTTACTCCTGATGGATTGGTTGGTCTTGGTGAATAATATGTAATATTTAAATTCTTAAGTGGATTTGTGAATTAAATGTGCTGAGATATGTTACCTAAATTGACATGATAAATTTTATTGTGGATTGATCATTGCTTTAAAGATCTTAGAAGGCTGATGGTGATGCTGAGTGTATGTATAATTAATATGTTGAAAAATATCAGCATTTTTGAAATTGTATATGAACTTTCGCAATATACATATGCACTAGAATATCAAAGTTCAAAAAAAACCCTCTGCTAGGGTTGTTCCTCACGCCGTCGTGCATGCTGCACTTTTACGGCTGCGGCGCGCCTGCGGTTCTGCTGCTGCCATTGGTTCCTTCCTCGCGGGGCTTCTTCTTCACGTCGTTTTTTCTTTGCGTGGTGTCTTCTCCTTCGCCACTGGTTCATTCTCCGCGTGACTTCCTATTTCTGGCTTTCTCCTTCGAGTGTTCCTTCGGCCGCTTCCTTCGCGTGTTCTGCCGCCGCCGTTCCATATCGCGGTGCCCTGCAGGTTGTTTCTTTGGAACCTGCTATGATCTTGGCGTTTCTTTCCTTCATCGCGTGGCTTCCTCTTTGGTACCTGCTGTGATCTTCGCGGCTGGTTCCTGCTCCGCGCGACCTGCTATTTCTGGCTGCTTTCTTTGGTACCTGCTGTGATCTTGGTGTTTATTTGGCATCTATTGCGGCTGTATTGCTGCTGTTCATGCTGTTTTTTCTGCTACGTCCATTCTGCATCAGATTTATTGGAGTGGCAGCTTCTGCTTTCTTGGCGTCGTGCACCAGCTTCTTGTAGTGGTGCATGGCGCTGCCGGCGCCGATTTGTTCATGGGCTTGCATCCCAACGGCTTCCCCTAGCCCGCCTCCTCCTTCTCTTCCGGCTGAGCAACTGAAATCTTTTGCGAAGGCCTTGAACAACTCCTTGGACATCTCTTTGAGCCAGTTGCCGAAGCCTTGCATGAAAGGTGATCGGGTTTCCATTAGGATATCTGACGATGAATACAAACGTGGTGTAGAAGGGTGCAAAAATAACCTTCACTGGCCGTCTCCTCCTTCCCAAAGGCTCGACACCATTGAAGGCGGCTGACTTGCATGCCAAGCTTTTGAAATTATGGAAGCCACTGGGTAAGTGGCGCATGACCCCTCTTGGGAAAGGCTTCTACGAATTTAGTTTCGCTTCCTTGGAAGATTTACTGATGTTTGGTCGGTTGGCACATGGAATTTGCAACCTGGTTTACTACGGCTTTCTAAATGGACTGCAGATTTCAAACCAAGTAATCAAAATAACACGCATGCTCAGTGCTGGGTGCGACTCCACGAACTGCCGCAAGAGTATTGGCGCCCTCAGACTCTCTTCGAGATTGCTGCTGGTTTAGGTACGCCTATATCTATTGATGATGCTACTAGAAATAGAGTTTTTGGACATTACGCTTGTGTGTTGGTAGATATTGATCTTTCAGGTACACTGTTGGATGAAATATGGGTTGAAAGAGAGGGTGCTGCTATTGGTGTCTATATTGAATATGAGAAGCTTCCATATTTTTGTGCCTACTGCAAGGTTATTGGCCATGAAGACTCAGTTTGCAAAAGGAAGCGGTGTGGAGCATCCTCGCGGTGGCCTGCAACATGTTGTGCCAAGAAAGAAGATTGTTCAACAGGTCTATGTCAACAAAAAAGATAACCAGGTCGCAGGTCCTAGTAAGCTTAATCAGCCATCAGTTGCGCAGGATAAGGAGCCTCATCATGAAGATGTTCAGAGTTTGAAGGAAGGCAACGTTAATCCTGCTGTGGCCAGTCTCTCTGAAGATGATGATGTTGAGGTTGTCTATGAAGATCCGCCACCTTCCAATCATTCCCCGCATACAGAAATTGTAGTGTCGGTGGCTGATAATGACATGCAACATGCAGACAATAATCAGGAGTTTGCAGGAGGGAATATATCAGGCTCTCCCAATTCTGGGGACGGTTCCACGCTGGTTCCTAACACACCAGCCGCAAGCTCTAATATGGAGATAGTGCAAGACACGCCTGTCGCCGCTCCTGTGGGTGGAGAGAATGAGGCGTCCACTCCCCCAGGCATGAATGCTCACGGGGATTAGGTAGGTGATAACCCTATTCAGATTATTGATAATTTATATGATATTCCTGTTGTGGTACACAAGGATATGCAATTCTTGAAGAATAGCTGGGCGGACTTGGCTGAGGATGCTGTTGGCTCCCATCAACAATCAGAGGAAGGTGAGTTCAAGTTACCTTTATCAAAGTCCCAAAAAAAGAAATTGAAAAAAATGAGTAGCAAAGGGAAGAAGGCTAATGGTTACAACACCCGCAGGGCTGGTTCTAAGCCAGTTGCTAAATGAAGATCTTTTTTTGGAATGCAAGAGGTTTAGCCAACCCCTCTACAAGGTTGGCCCTTAAAATTTTTTGTCTTTCTCACCAGATTTTGTTTTTATCTCCGAACCTTGGATGCTTCTTGAGAAGTTCCCTCCTAGTTTCTGGAGACAGCTGCGGATGAAAATTTTTGCTGTTAATAACCGGCCTGGCTTGGTTTCTAATTTGTGGTGTGCTTGTGCTGATATTTGGAACCCCACTGTGGTTTTTGCTTCTGAACAACATGTTTCTTTTACAGTTGATATTGTTGATTCCACTATTGGTTTATCTGCTGTTTATGCGTCTAACTCTTATTTGACAAGGCGTTTGCTTTGGCGTGAGTTAGCTATGTTGCAGAATAATCACCCTATTCCTTGGTGCTTTATTGGAGATTTTAATATGGTCCTTGGTGCTCATGAGTATAGAGGGAGTGGCTCCCCTACCAAGATTGCTTGTGATGAGTTTCAGCATTGGACAGATCAAAATAAGCTGTTGCACTTGCCTACTAAAGGGGCTTTCTATACGTGGAATAATGGCAGGAAGGGTAGAGCATTTACTGAAAAAAGGTTAGATCGTTCTATTTGTAATGATCTATGGATTAACTTCTGGAATAGTGTTTCTTGTTGCACTCTCACAAAGAGCAAATCCGACCATTTCCCTTTACTCTTGGATTTGAATAGGGATGATAGTCCTCGTATCTCTTCTTTTAAATTTACGAAGGTGTGGGCTTCTCATCCGGATTGTCTGCATATGGTTAAGGATGTTTGGAAGGAGCCTGTGGTGGGTTGCCCTATGGTTGTGCTCAATCATAAGTTGAAGTCTTTAAAGCTGAAGTTAAAGGATTGGAATAAGTCTATTTTTGGTGATGTTAATTTAAAAGTTCAATCGGCTAGGAAGGAGTTGGACTCCATTCAAGCTCAGGTTGATCTGAAGGGATATTCTGATGATTTAATAGATGCTGAGAAAACCGCCCAGCTGAATTTAGAAGTGGCTTTGAAGTCACAAGAAGAGTTCTGGCAAGAAAAATCAAGATTAAACTGGCATATTCACGGTGACCGTAACACAGAGTTTTTCCATAAAATGGCTAAGGTACATTATGTTACCAAGCAAATTTCAGTACTTAAGCATGGTGATTCTGTGTTGAATTCAACTAATGATATCCAGAATCATGTGGTAAATTATTTCCAAAATATCTTCAGCACTGATAACGTCTGCATTGACAATGGTTTGGTGGAGGAAGTGATACCTTCTATTGTTTCTGCCGAGGATAACCTTCTTCTCACTAGCATGCCTTCTATGGACGAGGTGAAGCAAGCAGTGTTTTCTATGAATTCTGATGGCGCCCCAGGGCCAGATGGGTTTGGGGCTTTCTTTTTTCAGAAATTCTGGGAGGTGGTCTCTCTAGATGTCTTTAAAGCTGTGGTCCAATTCTTTTCTAGTGGTTGGATGCTTCCAAATTGGAATGCAAACACGGTTGTGCTTATTAGAAGGTCCCTGAGGCTGATAAAATCGAGCAATACAGGCCTATTGCCCTTGCTAACTTCAAGTTTAAAATTCTCACCAAGGTTTTGGCTGATAGATTAGCTAAAATTGCTCCTCATATTATTTCTCATAATCAAAGAGGGTTCATAAGAGGGAGGAAGATCACAGACTGCATTTGCCTAACTTCTGAGGCCATCAATCTGTTGCATAAGCGATCCTTTGGCGGTAATTTAGCTTTGAAGATTGATATTAGGAAAGCTTTTGACACCATTGATTGGGATTTTTTATTGAAAGTGTTGCGTGCTTTTGGATTCGACCCAATTTTCTGTAAGTGGATTGAAACTATTCTACATTCTGCCAAACTTTCTATTTCTATTAATGGGAGAGCTTGCGGTTTCTTCTCTTGTAAGAGGGGGGTGAGGCAAGGTGACCCTTTGTCTCCCTTGTTATTTTGTTTGGCAGAGGAGGTTTTGAGTAGGGGCATTCAGAAGTTAGTTGATGATGGTAACTTGCATTTGATGCAAGGCGCTAAAGGGGCCTACGTTCCTTCACATGTTATGTATGCTGACGACATTATGATCTTCTGTAAGGGGCTTCAAATGAATCTTAAGGTGTTGACGGATCTTTTTAATCGTTACGGCATGGTTTCGGGACAAGTTATTAATCCTGCTAAATCCACTTTTTATCCGGGTGCGACTACTCCCCGTAGACAAGCTGCTATTGCCAATACTCTGGGTTTTCAGATTGGTGTGCTACCTTTTACATATTTGGGTATTCCTATTTTTAAAGGTAAGCCGAAAATTGTTCATTTGCAGCCTATTGCTGATAGGATTAAGGCAAAGCTTGCTGCTTGGAAAGCTTCTTTACTTTCTGTCATGGGTCGGGTTCAGCTTGTGAAGAGTGTAATTCATGGCATGATGATTTATAGTTTTTTGGTTTACACTTGGCCTGTCTCCCTGTTAAATGAGATTGACAGATGGATCCGTAATTTTATATGGTCAGGAGATGTTAATAAGGCAAAGCTTGTTACTGTTGCCTGGCATAAAGTTTGTTCTCCTTTCTCACGAAGGTGGTGGGTTTGAGATCCATTAGAGATGTTAATGAAGCAGCTAGTTTAAAACTTTGTTGGGATTTTTTCAATGCAGACACGCAGTGGGCTAATTTGCTCAGAGCTAGAGTTTTAAGGAAGCATGGTTTCATTAAATATCACATTTTTTCCACCATCTGGCCTGGAATTAAGAGCAAAATTTCTGTGGTTAGAGAAAACAGCAGTTGGCAGCTTGGTAACGGCGAGACTATCAACTTTTGGACTGATCATTGGGCTTCAACGACTTTGGTTCAATTGCTAAATATTCCCGGCCACCTTCATGATCATTTAGACGCCAAGGTTAAGGATTTTATTAGCCAGGGTATTTGGTCTGTTCCTCGGTCTATCCTGTGCGATTTTCCTTTGCTGCAGGCGGAATTGCAACACTGCATTATTCCGCAGTTTAGCGCGATAGACCATAGAATCTGGAGGCCAACGAATTCGGGTGAGTTAAATTTTAAAAATGCGTTCTTGTATCTCCGCCCCTTGGGTCAAACTGTGAAATGGGCAAAGTTGATTTGGAGTAATGCCATCCCTCCTGCGAAGTCTTTTCTTTCTTGGAAGCTGTTGCATAATAGGGTTCCAACGGACGAGAATTTGAGGAAGAGGGGTTGTCTCATTGTTTCTATGTGTAGTTTGTGTGGCAACGGTTTCGAAACTAGCCTCCATTTATTCTGTGATTGTCCTTTTGCTCAAAAGCTTTGGAGTTGGCTTAGTGGCGTCATGGGCGAGCAACTTGACACTACCTCTATCCATGCTATTCTTAAAATTTGTGAGAAGTCTTGGTCTTCCCAAGCTGCAGATGTTATCCTTCTTTGCAATTATTAACATAGTTTGGTGGATCTGGAAATGCAGGAACATGATCAGGTTGAGAACACAAGAATTCATTACCATTACATTGTTTACGCCATCTCGGTGGTGTCTCCTTGATTTTCGCACAAGTAAGGGTTGCATCTCTTCTTCTTTACAGGAATTTGTGCTTCTTAAGGCTTTCTCAATCGACGCAAAGCCTAGTAAGGCTCCTAATATTGTCGAGGTTAAGTGGATTCCTCCACCTGGTTCCTGGATTAAGTGTAATACTGATGGCGCCGCTAGAGGAGCTCCGGGTTATGCTGCCTGCGGGGGCATCTTCAGAGATAGAAGTGGAGCAGCGTTAGGTTGTTTTTCTCTTAACATGGGCATCACTTTTGCTTTGCATGCAGAGCTCATGGGCGCCATGGTTGCTATTGAGCTGGCTTACAAAAAGGGTTGGCATAATTTTTGGCTGGAATGCGAATCACAGCTTGTTATCCTTGCTTACAATTCGGTCCCTATTGTTCCTTGGCAGCTTCGGAATAGGTGGTTAAACTGTATAGAGCTCACTAGGAAAATGGGTTTTAGAATTTTGCATATTTTTCGGGAAGGGAATCATTGTGCTGATAAGATTGCCTCTGCAGGGTTAACAATGTCTGGTTTCCATTGGTGGGATACGGTTCCTAGAATAATTTGGGAGGACTTTTCTAGAAATAGAGTGGGTCTACCAAATTATAGATTTAAGTAGTGTTCACTCTGGGTCTAGTTTGGCCTTCTCTTTAGGTTTTGATGTGCTGCATATGATTGTTAATGACTTTGGTGCCAACATAGTTGGGATGATAGTCATTATAGTGATGCATGTGCATATCAAACCTTGTTTTGGCCTTTATTTAGGCGGTTTTCGCTTTTTTGCTGTTTTCTTTGTTGCTCTGGTACATGGGTTTTGGCCTAGTCCCCCCATGTTTTTTGTTTTCTTTTCTCTTTTTGTTTCAATAAATTTTAGGCTGGGGTACTCTTTTTCCTTCTTGGTGTTTTTTCCCTAAGGTGGGTTTTGCATCAGAAGGTTTTAACGAGGCCCCCTCCTTTCTTTTGTAAAAAAAAAAATATGTTGAAAAATATTCGATATTATTAACGTTTCTCATGCTTAGTGAGGTGTATATGATGTGGAGATGTGGATTTGTATGAATTCTTTGAGATGTGGACTTGCATGATTTGTGGATTACTTTGTGACATGATAAATGATTTGTATGACCACTTTGTGACCTTGTGATTACTTTGTGACAAGTCCACTTATAAGTGACAACGACTTCGTGACAATCCTAGCCATATGGGCCATCAGGGATTATTTGAACCATTTTCTCCTAGCTATAAGTAGCCGTCATGGAGTATGGGTCATTATGAACTTTATGACAAGTCCACTCGTGCGTGGCCATGACAAGTCCACTGACGAGTGGTAATTACCTTGCGACAACCCTAGCCATATGGGCCATCAATGATTGATTCACACCTTAGATGGTGGAGTTCGGAAGAGTAGTAGATGGTATACATTTATACAGATTAGAGTAGTAGGCTTTGCATAGTCCTACATTGATGGTGCGTCTATGTGTCGTCGACATACGCATGAGGTAGAGTATTATGAGCATTGCATAGTCATACTTTGAGTATGAGTTTCTGTGTTATTGAGATTGATTGACTTTGTACTTGTGTATATGTGTTCTTGCAATGGATTGACCTTGTATTTGATCTTGTGCTTGTATAAATGGAAACTTTGTGCTATTGGATATAACGTGGTTTGTCTTATGTGCTAAATGACTCAAGTTGTTTTATAGTTTCATTATGCCTGCTGCATGGATACTTGCCTCTTTTTCATGTCTTGCTTGTTAACTGTCGGGTGCTTGTGTGCAGGAACACTCGCTGAGATTTTTATCTCATTCCTGTCCATTTACTTTTTTTTCAGTTAACTGACTGGGAGTGTGAAGATGATTAATTGTATTGAGATTTAGAAAGAGTATTTGTAAATGAAGTTATAAGTTTGTAAATTACCCTTGTATTATAGAATTCTTGCATTGAGTATTGTAAAAGTATTTTTAGACTAAAGTGTAATAAAAAAGGCTAAAGTGTAATATTTTATGGTGATTTGCGAAAGTTTAGTTTCAAAGTATAATTTCTTTTGAAAACTTAGTTTTTTGAAAAGGTTGCGAATAGTGTTTTAAAAGGACCAAATGAGTTATCTTGGTTATCACGAAAAGGACAATGTTTTATGAAACACGATTTTCAAGTTGATAGTAATTTGGAGTTTACCGAAAAAAATGAATTTCTTACGCGTTATTTTTATTGATGAAAGAATTTTTTGAATGCCATATTTTTATTTAAAAATGATGATTTTAATTTTTTACTCCTAAGACAAATGGTTTTTGAAAAAGAAATCTAACTCTTTTCACAAAGCATTTTGAATTTATATTATTTTAGAATAGAATAAACGGTAGTTAATTAAGGTGTTACAAGTGTAACACCCCCACCTTCGTGCTAGAACTTTTTAATTCCTTGTGTGTTTGACTAAGCTCTTCATGTATGTGAATGTGTTAAATATGCTAATGACTGGTTAGAAGATCAATTAAATTGGCACGATGCGCGTATAGGCGAGTCGGGACACAAAAACTAGCAACGGATGCAGCCTGTGGGGCTAGGCTCCCGGATCAGGCGCAGGCGCCAGCCTCACCGAGAGCAAAGCGCAGGCGCCTAAGAGATCTTGGCGCCAGCGCCCTGCTGCCGAAGTGGTGTGCTGCTTCAGCGTTTAACTCGTTGGGGCGGTTCGGTGACCCGGTATGACCCATTCTCGACCTGTAAGAGTGACCACGACCCTAGACTTAACCTAGCCCCTAAACATCAGTCTAAAACCATAAACATGATTAAGTTGCTCATAAGATCAACCAAGATAGAGAAAACCCTTCTTCCCCTTTTTCCCCAATTTTGTCTTTGTCAAGGGCTCTCGACTCAAGACTACGCTACTAACGCGACCCTAAGCATAGTTCTGATAATTCTTACCGCCTCATTGGGAGGAATAGGAAGAGGTAAGCCTTCTAATGATAGTTTTGTCCTTAAGAGCAATGTTAGGGTTCTAAATTATGATTTTTCCATTCCTAAACCCTTTCTCTTGTGTTTTTGCTGAAGAAAGCTTCACTAGGAAAGGAAAAGCTTGGTGTTACCTTATCCCTCTCCTAGGAGCACGAATTTCACTTAAGGTAAGGGATAGTTGTTCTCTTCTAGTGAGGGTATGGGACCTGTGTGAATAATAGGCGTGTCCCACGACCCCTATGCCTCATGTGATCTAAAAGCGGCACTATCACCACCGTGATAGAGAGACCTTCGAATTCCTCTAAATTATTATTCTCGACTTGTGATAATTTTATTGGTTGTTGAAATTGGCGTGATGATTGAGCTTTGGTTGTTTATATGCTTGATGTACAGAAATTGGTTGTTATCAAACGACAATGTAAGGAAATTAAATAACTAAATAGTAGGCTTTAGACCCTATGAAAGTGTAGCCACTAAGTATGAATCAAAGAACTCGAGTCCCCGCAATTATGTTGATATTGTAAAGCTTAAGTAGAATGTCTAAGGTTCATTTATGATGCCTATTGATTTCTTAGTATGATAATCTGAGAAGACTAGGCCTTCTAATGCCAAAGTTCCCCTTGGATGTATGTGCTTAATCAAAGTTGCTAAGAATATTAAATGTTCATGTTATTGGTAGAAGGCACTAGCTAACTTATGAATTTGTGTTCTGTTGTTGTTGTTGTTACTCACGAAAATATTGCGATAGAGGATGTTATGGTTAGACACCTCGTTTGGTCATGTTCATGCATCTTGGTGTCGTCATTGTTGTTGTTGTTGTTGTTGTTGTTATTGTTAGTAGGGCGTATCGGGCAAGGTATCCCGTGACGGGCAAGGTTTCCCGGTCCTACGGTTAAAAAGAAAAAAAAAACAAAGGGCGAATCGGGCAAGGTATCCTGTGACGGGCGAGGTTTCCCGGTCCTACGGTTAAAAAAGAAAAAAAAAAAAAAAAGGGCGAATCGTACAAGGTATCCCGTGATGAGCAAGGTTTCCCGGTCCTTTGGTTAGTAGGGCGAATCGGGCAAGGTATCCCGTGACGGGTGAGGTTCCCAGTCCTGTTGTTATTGGTGCACTACTGACATGGTATTCCGAACGGGCAAGGTCTCCCGGCTTCGTTAGAAGTGGATCCACATGCATATAATTATGTTCTTAGAATCACACCACTTGTCTTGATAACATGCTTGGTTGTTCGGTTGTTAGTGGTATATCATAATGTTGTGATTGATGCGGCGGCATGTGATATTTGAATGTTATGGTAATGTCTTTTAGCGTTGCGTTTGATGTTGTGACATGTGGTATTTGACAGTTGTGGTGATATGTTATGCCTTGGTGCTGGTGTGTAGACGTTTTATTGGAATTACTGTATATGCGCATTGTTCACTGATTTCCTACACTGGTTGCACTATTTGAGGTTATGACGACTAACCCTTTTGTGGCTATGCATATCCCACCGGGTATGTGTAGATGTTGAGACTGCAGGTGTTGAGGATGCGAATGCCAATGAGTAATCTCGGTAGTTAAATCGGGATGGATAGAAGATTTGCATGTGTTTACTTATTAAAGTTTTTGTATTCTTCCGATGTAATAATTAGGGAAAAGGGCTCTGAATTATTGTGACATCGGGAGCCTGGGTTTTTAATTTCTTCGATTGTTATTTTTCGCAAATGAGCGTGATGACTCTATTCCACAATAACTGAAATTATGATTTGGCTTAAATAAAAAGGATTTTGTTTCTCCGTGTTTTTATTTTACATTATTACGTTGTTATAATGACTTGTTGGGGTAGAGGGTGTCACATTTAGTGGTATCAGAGCTCGGCTTGATTCTCAGGCCGTGGTGTGTGTCTATTATGTTTTTGTCTGTGTGCTCGGTGTGATTGTTTATGCTAAAATAGATAGGAGTATGAATGGTAAGACTCATTTTATAGGCTAACCATTTTCGCTTGCCTCGAAGTGAGGAATGGCGGCGGTGGTCGACCGTCTTGTGATTGAGGCCTTAGGCGGGTTCTTTGAAGCTTTGGAGCGCAACCGTAACTGCATCGATAGGCTCGCTAACTTCAGGAGCATTGCACGATTTTCGAAAAACAACCCTCCAACCTTTGGGGGATTTGACCTGATGGAGCCCAACACCGGATACGTGAAATGGAGAAGATTTTTAGAGTGATGGGTCAGACCGACGAACGAAGGTGGCTTTTTGGCCGCTTTCAAGCTGACCGACGAGGCCGAGTATTGGTGGGAGAACACTAGTCGGAGGTTGGAGAATACCGCAACCGCCAGAACTTGGGGAGATATTCAAGGACGTGTTCTTGGAAAAATATTTTCCGCCGAGATTCGTGGACGGAAGGAGGCCGAGTTCCTAGCTTTAACACAGGGGAATATGTCTGTAGATGAGTATGCGGTGAAGTTTGAGGAATTATCCCGCTACTACCCTGCTTATCAACTAGCAACTGGCGACCGCTCGAAGTGTGTTAAGTTTAAGAACGGCTTACGACCTGAACTCAAGCAGGGCGTGGCTGTCTTACCACTTACCGACTTCATGAACTTTGTCCAGAAGACCCAAGACTTTGAAGAGGCTTATAATGAGAGGGTAGCTGCTTTCAGAAACAACAGTGGGAAACCCAAACCCACCCAAGGAAGAGGGAGACAACCTTTAGCACCTACTGCCAAGGCATTTAAGAATACCGGCTTTAGAGGGCTAATCTCGTCATGGAAAACAGTTGGGGAAGCTCTTGGCACTACAATCGAGAATAGATGTGGCAAGTGTGGCAAGGACCACTATACTCATTTATGCAAGGAAACATCGTCATCCGCTTCAAGTGCAACAAGTCTTGGTCATATCACCGCGATCGTGATGAATTGAAGAACGAACCAACAAATAATAACAGGACTCGAGACCTCAGGCTAACAGGGATGAAGTCGATTGGCGTGGTGTTTGCTCACCGCACGCAGGCACTGAATCGGAAGATCTCATCCAAGGTACTTGCTTTATTTGAGGAATTTCTTTAGTGGTGTTGTATGATTAAGTGCGACCCACTCTTTCATCTCTCGCCAATGTGTGAAAAATTTGCAACCGCCTACATCTCGTTTAACCTTTGATTTGTCTGTGGATATTCCTTCTCATGAACCCGTTATTACGTCTCTTGTGTGCAAGGAGTGCACTCTCGTGATTGGAAGTAGGAATTTCGTAGTGGACCTAGTGTGTTTACCTCTTCTGGGAATAGACATTATTTTAGGTATGGATTGGTCGATCGCTAATCATGTACTTTTGAACCGCTTTGATAAAACTGTGGTGTTTGGGGCACCGAGCCTAGTGATCCACGGGTGGTTACCGCCAAGGAAATTCGGGTCGTCCTTGAAGGAAGGTGCATGGTTTATGTGATGTTGTGTTCTATGGCTACGTAAACGAAGGTAGAAGCTAAAGATGCACCCACCGTTTGTGAGTTTCCTAAGTATTTGCGAAGTTAACTCTTTACCACCTGAACGAGATGTGGACTTTGCTATCGACCTTGTTCCTCGAACGGACCGATCTCTATGGCACCTTACGGGATGTCCTCGTTAGAGCTAGAAGAATTAAAGAGGCAATTGGAAGACATCTTTGGAGAAAAAGTTTATTAGACCAAGTGTATCCCCTCGGGAGCGCCGGTTTTATTGGTAAAGAAGAAAGACGGTTCGATGAGGTTGTGTGTTGACTATCGGCAACTTAACAAGGTTATCACAAGAACCGCTACCCTTACTGAGGATAGATGATCTCATGGACCAACTAGTAGGAGCATGTGTTTTCTCTAAAATTGATCCGAGGTGCAGGTACCACCAGATTCGGGTGAAGAAGGAGGACATTAGAAGACCGCGTTCAACGCTGCGTTACGGTCACTATGAGTACCAAGTTATGCCATTCGGTGTGACTAACGCACAGCAAAAGATTTATGGAATACATGAACACGATATTTCGCCCATATTTGGATAAGTTTGTGGTTGTTTTTATAGACGACATCTTGATTTACTCCAAGACCCGAAAGGAGCATGAAGGGCACTTGAGAACTGTACTACAAGTGTTGAAGGAAAACAATTGTATGCCAAGATGTCAAAGTGTGAGTTTTGGTTGGATGAAGTGGGATTTCTAGGCCACGTAATTTCTAAAGGCGGTATAGCTGTGGACCCAGTGAAGGTGGAGGCTGTATTGCATTGGGAAGCTCCTAAATCGGCCACCGAGATAAGAAGCTTTTTGGGCCTAGCCGGTTACTATCGAAGGTTCATCGAAGGTTTTTCAAAGATAGCACTACCGATGACCCGACTTACCAGGAAGGGGCAAGTTTTCTTGTGGGATGCTAAGTGTGAGGAAAGCTTTCAGATACTAAAGAAGAAGTTGACTACGGCACCAGTGTTAGTGCTGCCCGACCCGCTTAAACCTTTCGTGGTCTACTGTGATGCTTCAAAGCAAGGACTAGGTGGTGTGCTAATGCAGCATGGTAAGGTCGTGGCGTATGCTTCTCGTCAACTAAAGTTACACGAGCAGAATTATCCTACCCATGACTTGGAATTAGGTGCAGTTGTCTTTGCCTTGAAGATCTGGAGGCACTATCTTTATGGGGCTCGGTTTGAGGTTTTTAGCGACCATAAGAGCCTCAAGTATTTGTTTGACCAGAAGGAGTTAAACATGAGGCAACGTCGGTGGATGGAATTCCTAAAAGACTACGAGTTTGAGTTGAACTACCATCCAGGCAAGGCAAATGTCGTGGCAGATGCGCTAAGCAGAAAGGCGTTGCAATGCTCGACTATGATGATTAGGGAAATGAAGTTAATAGAAGATCTCGATTGCTCAAGGGAAGCCAAGTGAATTTACTGAGGGGACGGATGGGATTTTAAGGCTCCAGGGTCGAATTTGTGTTCCGGACATTCCCGAATTGAAAAAGATGATTCTGGAAGAAGGTCACAGGAGTAGCCTGAGCATACATCCCGGGGCTACTAAGATGTATCAAGACTGAAAGCGATTATTCTGGTGGCCTAGTATGAAGAAGCAGATAGCCGAATTTGTGTACGCATGCCTGACTTTCCAAAAGGCCAAGATTGAACATCAGAAACCTTACGCACGCTGTAGCCGCTATTCATCCCGGAATGGAAGTGGGACAGTATCGTTATGGATTTTGTGTCCGGACTTCCCAGGACTTCAGCCAGTTACGATGCAGTGTGGGTGATTGTTGACCGGTTAACCAAGACGGCTCACTTTTTACCGGTAAACATGGAGTTCCCTCTAGAGAAGTTAACGAAGTTGTACATTAAGGAGATCGTTAGACTGCATGGTGTTCCCTCTAGTATCATATCTGACCGAGATCCTAGGTTCACATCTGGGTTTTGGAATAGCTTGCATGAGGCGTTGGGAACCAAACTTAGACTGAGCTCAGCCTATCACCCCCAAACGGATGGTCAGTCGGAGCGGACTATTCAATCATTAGAGGACCTGTTGCGGGCCTGTGTATTGGAAGAATCCGGAAGTTAGGATAAGTTTTTACCCTTGGTGGAGTTTACCTATAACAATAGCTATCACTCTAGTATTGGTATGGCTCCATATGAGGCGCTTTATGGGAGGAGGTGTCGTACTCCCCTTTGCTGGTGCGAGTCCGGTGAAAGCCTAGTGTTGGGACCAGAAGTGGTGAGGGAGACAACCGAGAAGGTGAAGTTGATTCAAGAGAAGATGAGGACTGCTCAAAGCAGACAGAAGAGTTATTACGACAACCGGACCAAGGAACTGACCTTTAAGGAAGGAGAACACGTTTTCCTACGTGTTACCCCAACCAAGGGAGTTGGTAGAGTTTTAAAGGCTAGGAAGCTTACTCCTAGGTTCATTGGACCCTACCAAATTTTGAAACGAATTGGTGAAGTAGCTTATTGTAACGACCCGTTTTCGGACCGCTACCGAGCTCAACATATCGAGCTCGAGTTACCGAGCTCAACACACCGAGCTCAAGATACCCTGTATGCGATGTGTTTTAAAATGATACTCTTGTGCCTCTTTAGGAAAGTACGGTCTACATATTTATTATTTTTTTTTTATAAGACCAGCTCGTGCACATCAGAGTAATTACAGCTTTTCGAAACATGGTGCAACTAAGACACAAGACTTAAGTCCTAAATAACAACGCGCAGGTAACAAGTACATACTTATATATACAAGATATAAAAAGTGCATACAAAAAGACAAAGTAATAATGTATAAAGAAAATACACCTAAGGTATGACGACTTCAAAAGAGCAATCATATCCTGGGGGTACTTCCGACAGACACCCACGCAGGGGGCTGCTCCAAAAGTAAAACCACCAGTCTACCCTGTGCTCAAAATGACAAAACATCACCCGTCCCAAACTGGTCACAGCCACTGTACACACAAGTCATATTACAGCTACCCCAACAAACATAACATAAACAAAGCCAATCACGACAAATAGAGGTCGTCGCCCTGATCCTCGTCGAGCTCCTCCTCGCCATCATCTGCTATCGAGTTCCCTGCACCCTCGACATCGCCTGGGTAACCATCATGGATTGAAGGTACCACGGGAAAGGGTCAACTACTCAACAATTCAAGATAATCTAGGCATAAAGAAATAAGTAAACAACAAAGTATAACATTCACCAAACGTGACTTCGACCATCTCACTCTAGACTCGACTCTTATTCCGGAATATCGCCAGCTGGTCCATCCCCAACTGACGCCAATAGGTAAACGGCTGGTCCAACCCCAAACCGATACCATACATTAATCAAGAGTCCAACCCCAAACCGATAATGCGACGCTAGTCAATCTCCGTAAACAAAAGGGGACCTAGCACCCTTAGTTATCCGGTCACGGCTCAAAAACGACATACGACTCGCCTAGCTCTCTCACTCGATGATTAGCTCGCCGCAGTCAAGGAGTGACACATAAAATTATTTGATCACATATCAAATAAAGAGCATGCTTAACATGAAGAAAACGCAATTCAATCATTTAAGCAATAAAACAATCCTTACACAATAACATAAAAACAGAGTCCTAGAATGTTTGGAAATGCCCTTACGCATAAACATATAAAATAAAGCCTTAATAATGTCTAAGAGTTGCCCTTACCGAACTCCAAGCTTACGCTGCTCGACAACGACCTCAACACGGCTGTCTTCAAACGAGCTCGACTACGACTCCTCTCACTCGATCTCGACACGCACGGCTCTTAGTCGACCTCGGTTTCGTGATCTCGTACACCCTGATTTCCTTGCCGCGCGATTTCGGAAATCACACTGCCTAATACGAGCACAACTTAGTTCTATCTATGTGTTCTATTAACACTTAGCTCTCATTATCCCAATCTTAACCACAACCCAAGTAAGCATTAAAACTTAAGAACTTAAACAAATACAACCAGAATTCAAACATTACAAAATAACTCCTTTTCTCTAAAATTTTGTTAAAAACTTTTTTCATACATCACCAGACAAAGCCATTTTTCCTAAGTACTAATTAAAGCTTAAAATCAAGTAATACCTTAAGCACAACTTAATCAAAATCTAAGTTTATATTTCTTAAAAATATTTTCGTCATGGTCCAAAGAATTAAAATAAGACCATAACCACTTATGTTAAAATTTAAAACTCAAAAAGAAATCGACACAAGCCAAGTAGGGAGGGTTTTGGGGCGCTGCTTACTTGCAGAAACCAGAGGAAACAATTTGTTTTTCAAGCTCAAATAAATGGTTAGAAAGGTAGGTAATGTCATGAAGAAGAAAACCTATCAATATGATATGAGTTGAAAGCATAAAAACTAGCTAAAATAGAGAGAAGAAGTGGCGCTAATAAAGAACATGAAGAGAACTAAAATTCTATTTTTCATACCTCTACAGGATGGTCGAGATGGTGATATAGGTCGAGGAGATGATAAGGAACAAGGTTGATGATGAAAGTTTATGCAGAAGCTCAATGAACTCAAGGTTCTTCAATGGAGGTTTGGAGAAGAGGAAATCTATACAAGAAGAAAAAAGAAGAAACTGGAAAGTGATTGTTTAAGGCGCAAGCGTGATATTTATGTAGGTGGAGGAAACTAATCATGATACTTATCTACAATTTGGTGGAAAAAGAAAAAGTTTGGTCTTATCTCCCTTAAACAAAAGTTAATTACAAGAAAACCATTTTAAATGAATTTATCTTTCATAAAACCACAAATAAGCGACACTGGATTTTAAAGTAAGATATTAATCCAAACAACAAGTCTAACCCATCTAATCATTTCTCTCATAATCCCAGCAAAATATACTACTTAACGCTAAATAATATTCATAAAAGATACGAGTGTTATCATCTCGACATGATGTCGACCAGTGTGCTAGTGCAAGTGCACAAGGCTCTAACACGAGTTCGTGCACACGGCCTCCTCAGTTCGACATGCGACCTCCTCAGCTCGGTACGCGACCTCATCATCTCGACATATGACCTTGGCACGCGATCTTGGCACGGGATCTCGTCACGAGGTCTTGGTACGATGTCCTAATACGATGTCCTAATACGATGTCCTAATACGAGGTCGATCTCGTCCTCAGGTGTTACACTTATCAGGTGGCGCTGCCACCGTTGTTGGGAAACCTCCACAATGTATTTCACGTATCTCAACTCCGTAAGTACATACATGATCCCAGTCATGTGATAGTACAGGACGCGATTCAACTCAAGGACAATCTCACATTTGAGACGTCGCCGGTAAGAATTGAAGACCAGAAGAAGAAGCAACTACGCGGAAGGGAGATTCCCCTGGTGAAGGTAATTTGGAGTGGAGCAAACGATGAAAGTGCAACGTGGGAGTTGGAGAGTAAGATGCGGGAACTGTATCCACAACTTTTCACCACAGGTCAGTAATAATTCCGAGGATGGAATTTTTCTAAGGGGGGAAGGATTGTAACACCCCCACCTTCGTGCTAGAACTTTTTAATTCCTTATGTGTTTGACTAAGCTCTTCATGCATGTGAATGTGTTAAATATGCTAATGACTGGTTAGAAGATCAATTAAATTGGCACGGTGAGCGTATAGGCGAGTCGGGACACAAAAACTAGCAACGGATGCAGTGTGGGGCGCAGGCGCCAGACCAGGCGCAGGCGCCCAATCCTCACCGAGCAGCGCAGGCGCTGCATCAGGGCGCAGGACGCACAGGCCTCACCGAGAGCAGGCGCAGGCGCCAAGAGATCGGGCGCCAGCGCCCACCGCCGTGGCTGCGGCGCTGCTTCGCTTTTAACTCGCTGGGCCTTCGGTGACCCAGTATGACCCATTCTCGACCTGTAAGAGTGACCACGACCCCTAGCCTTAACCTAGCCCCTAAACATCAGTCTAAAACCATAAACATGATTAGAAGTTGCTCATAAGATCAACCAAGATAGAGAAAAACCCTTCTTCCCCTTTTTCCCCAATTTTGTGCTGTCAAGGGCTCTGACTTAAGACTACGCTACGGAACGCGACCCGGAAGCATAGTTACTGTAATTCTTACCGCCTCATTGGGAGGAATAAGAAGAGGTAAGCCTTCTAATGATAGTTTTGTCCTTAAGAGCAATGTTAGGGTTCTAAATTATGATTTTTCCATTCCTAAACCCTTTCTCTTGTGTTTTTGCTGAAGAAAGCTTCACTAGGAAAGGAAAAGCTTGGTGTTACCTTATCCCTCTCCTAGGAGCACGAATTTCACTTGAGGTAAGGGATAATTGTTCTCTTCTAGTGAGTGTATGGAACTGTGTGAACAATAGGGTGTCCCAAGACCCCTATGCCTCATGTGATAACGAAAATCCGGCACTATCACCACCGTGATAGAGAGACCTTCAATTCCTCTAAATTATTATTCTCGACTTGTGATAATTTTATTGGTTGTTGAAATTGGCGTGATGATTGAGCTTTGGTTGTTTATATGCTTGATGTACAGAAAATTGGTTGTTATCAAACGACAATGTAAGGAAATTAAATAACTAAATAGTAGGATTTAGACCCTATGAAAGTGTAGCCACTAAGTATGAATCAAAGAACTTCGAGTCCCCTAATTATGTTGATATTGTAAAGCTTAAGTAGAATGTCTAAGGTTCATTTATGATGCCTATTGATTTCTTAGTATGATAATCTGAGAGAACTAGTCCTTCTAATGCCAAAGTTCCACTTGGATGTATGTGCTTAATCAAAGTTGCTAAGAATATTAAATGTTCATGTTATTGGTAGAAGGCACTAGCTAACTTATGAATTTGTGTTCTGTTGTTGTTGTTGTTGTTACTCTGTCGAAAATATTGCGATAGAGGATGTTATGGTTAGACACCTCGTTTGGTCATGTTCATGCATCTTGGTGTCGTCATTGTTGTTGTTGTTGTTGTTGTGGTTGTTATTGGTAGTAGGGCGGATCGGGCAAGGCATCCCGTGATCGCAAGGTTTCGATCCTACGGTTAAAAAGAAAAAAAAAACAAAGGGCGAATCGGGCAAGGTATCCCGTGACGGGCGAGGTTTCCCGGTCCTTTGGTTAGTAGGGCGAATCGGGCAAGGTATCCCGTGACGGGCAAGGTTTCCCGGTCCTACGGTTAAAAAGAAAAAAAAAACAAAGGGCGAATCGGGCAAGGTATCCCGTGACGGGCAAGGTTTCCCGGTCCTACGGTTAATGGGGCGAATCGGGCAAGGTATCCCGTGACGGGTGAGGTTCCCGGTCCTGTTGTTATTGGTGCACTACTGACATGGTATTCCGAACGGGCAAGGTCTCCCGGCTTCGTTAGAAGTGGATCCACATGCATATAATTATGTTCTTAGAATCACACCACTTGTCTTGATAACATGCTTGGTTGTTCGGTTGTTAGTGGTATATCATAATGTTGTGATTGATGCGGCGGCATGTGATATTTGAATGTTATGGTAATGTCTTTTAGCGTTGCGTTTGATGTTGTGACATGTGGTATTTGACAGTTGTGGTGATATGTTATGCCTTGGTGCTGGTGTGTAGACGTTTTATTGGAATTCATCAGATATGCGCATTGTTCATCCGACTTCCTACACTGGTTGCACTATTTGAGGTTATGACGACTAACCCTTTTGTGGCTATGCATATCCCACCGGGTATGTGTAGATGTTGAGACTGCAGGTGTTGAGGATGCGAATGCCAATGAGTAATCTCGGTAGTTCGTCGGGATGGATAGAAGATTTGCATGTGTTTACTTATTAAAGTTTTTGTATTCTTCCGATGTAATAATTAGGGAAAAGGGCTCTGAATTATTGTGACATCGGGAGCCTGGGTTTTTAATTTCTTCGAAGAGTGTGATGACTCTATTCCACAATAACTGAAATTATGATTTGGCTTAAATAAAAAGGATTTTGTTTCTCCGTGTTTTTATTTTACATTATTACGTTGTTATAATGACTTGTTGGGGTAGAGGGTGTCACAACAAGCATCAATTGATTTCCATATCTTGTGGATAGAAGCCCGGCGCAACAAGGATGGTGAGATTGAACACCCCCACTATGGAAGTGTGTGATAGAACTGTAATTATGAAAGATTAATTAACATTTTCATTTGCTATTTTCTTATGATAGTGATAATATTTAACAATCTTTGTTAATAATATTTGTGTGTCTCAGGAGACCTTGTCACAACTGTCTATGTCATAGGGGGTGTAACAGACATCCTTACCCAAGTCATACCGATCAAAGAGTATCCTGGTTGTGTAAAGGGCGTGGGATTTAGTGTTTCTCAAAAGGCTATCTTCAGTGCACCAAAGCGCGCTAGAAAAGTGAAAATGAAGAGTTGAAAAGGATGGTAGCCCAACTCTATCGGGGGATCCAGGAATTGAAAAGTATGCATCAGGACAAGGGATCGATAGAGGTGGATCAGCACCTTAGCGTCTGAGATATAGCCAAAGATAGTTGCACTCGTAAGTCATACAAGGCAATAAATCAAATTACTTCAAAGTCTTGTTGGGTAGATTAAGTATTTGTGAATTGGTTACTTCAAAGACTTGTTTGGTAGATTAAGTATTTGTGAATTGCATACTAGGTAGACTTGTATAGTGATTTGAGCTGGCTAGTATATGGTTTTTTTAGTTGTTATAGGTATTAGATAAATTTTGGAATGTCCATATTTTAGGGGAGACTCTGCCAAAATTTTGTTAGAAATTCAAATTGAAGTATAAAAATATTCTAATTTAATATTATTGTGAATCTTGATTACTTAAGGAACCGGTGGAGGTAGTGGAACCGGTTGAGGAACAACAGCCTAGTTTACCCATGGATAGATGAACTCTTAAGTCATCTGAGGTAATTGAGCATTAGAAATTGTTATCGTTACTTGTACGTATTGCATCATTGATTTATTATGTCTAATATTTTGTTTATTAATGGTTTTAGGGCATCATATTGTGTTCCTTGTTTTTCCCTTATCATCTCGACTTGTTGCTAAGGGCATTTGTTACACCTATTTAAGTGTTAAGTTGCACAATCGTCCATTACCTCTAGGTCATGTGAAAGTCAGAGTTGACATTGCTTATGAGGCGGAAGCACCGTTGCCAATTCCACTTGAGGACGTAGATATCAACTACGTGGGAGAGGCAGTAGGTACCTTTGTGGCATGGCCGCAATAACACGTAAGAGTAAGTGACGTGTTATTTTTTAATAAACATGATTCATTATCATATATTTATTAAATTATGTAGCCAATAACTATGTATCTTACTGAAATTAATGCAAAATATTTAGGTACCCATACAATCCAAAGAAGGACAAGGTTAAGGGCAAGGGGAAGCAGCAAACAGTTGGGTCAGTTACATCCCCAGCAAAGAATCAGGGCAAATCTCAACCTTCCCCTTTCACGTCTCCTGTTACAACATTTTTTACATTTCGTCAAGTCCATGCTAATAATAATCTGGTTGATGGAGCAACACTGGATATAATAATTTCTCCAAAAGTTTTGGGGCATAAAGATGAATTCTCCTTGGCTCTCATTGCCAAGGATGATCTGTCTGAAATTTTTACTTATGGCGCTTGGATCAGTCAGACTATTATTATTATATATATATCAGGTACTAAATTTAACTTTAAAGTATACGTTTTTTTCTTATTGTTTCACCCAATTATTGAAGTTATTATTAATCCATTAATTTGTATACATTTAATTTAAGGTACTTGTATTATGAGATACTGATCCCAGAAGGACGGGCTCAGAGGTTTGTGTTCTTGTGCCCACAGAGCACAGATTTGGCATTTGAGCTTATCGCGGTTAAAACATATATATCTAAACGCTTGGGACTAGCAAACTCTTAGTATGAGACATTGTTTTTGTCACCGTGTAACACAGGGTGAGTCATTTAATTTAATCATACATATATATATATATATATGTATGTATGACTTACTTAACGAGATACTAAATTTTGAGAAATGTGATTACATGCTAATTAGAATTTCCTTAATTAACTTTTTTGTAGGAGTCATTGGTATTGTTAGTAATCAATCTCAATAAAAACACGGTATACTATTTAGATCCATTGCAAAAGGATTTGGGCTGCCGTAAAAAAATGAAGAATACGTACGAGCAGTAAGAATCTAATATATATTGTTAAATTGTGCTTATTTGAGTTTTGTGTCCTATTAATTTTGAATTTTGCTCATTCAAAATTAATGATGTTTATTTTTGCACTCAAGGCTTTGATGATTCATCGAGGACTTGATGGAAAACCCAAGTCTCGATTTTCCAAATCATCCACCACAATTAAGTGGAAAACTGTAAATATATTTATCAAAATACTTATGCTGTTATTTAATTTAAAAAAATTAAATTTATATTGATTTAATATTTTTAATTTTACAGTGCCCCAAGCAATCAAACAACAATGATTGTGGGTACTATGTTATGAAATATATTAAGGATATTATTGTTCATGACCAAATGAAAGTCCTAAAGGAGGTATGCAATTTTTTCTACTTTACACAATAAAATTACTCTTACATTTGACCATTCTTCCACTTTAATTCTAATATGAATTATTTTTCATTTCGCAGTACTTTACCGACTGTAGATACTAGTCATACTCGGATTCTCAAATTCTTGAATTAAAGGAAGAGTGGTGCTCCTACGTGGCAAAAAAGTTTGTTTTACGTGTATGATCTTTGTGTTATTGCATGTATATATAGTAGTATGTGATATGATGTTGGCCCATATGAAGCTTTGTTTTGTTTAGTACTGTTTTGTTATATATACATGTATGTTATTTTGGGATGTCAATATTTTAAGGGAGTAATTATGCCAAAATTTTGTTAGAAATTTCTTTCAAATTAATATTGAAAATTTTAAATATAAATTGATATCATAGTATTTTTTATTTATGTTTTGAGCTTCATTGTTCATATACATTTTAAACCTTAAAATGTTCTCAGCTTGAATAGTTTTCAGCCTCTAGCAATCGTATGCAGCGTATACTAAAACATTAAAGAAAAAACCAAATAGCTAGCGCTTCTTCAAAGAAGCGCTGTCTATTCTCATAAATAGACAACGCTTTTTTTGAAAAAGTGCTTCTTTGAAGAAGCACTAACTATTTTCAGAAATAGATAGTGTTTTTTCAAAAAAGCGCTAGCTATTCCCAATTTCACTAGCGCATCTTAAACGCTGTCTTTTAAGCGCTAGTTGATTTCGTTTTATGTTGTAGTGAATGGAGAAGATTTTAAGGTAGTCCAGTGTATGGAGGAACAAAAGGTTACCTTTGCCACCCACATGTTGAAAGAAGAATCAGAGAATTGGTGGGATGGAGCACGGGCTTATTTGTTGGCTGAGGGGATACTCTTAGATTGGGAACACTTCCGAACTGCTTTTCTGGATAAGTATTTTCCCCAAACCATCAAGGAAAAGAAGGATATGGAATTCATTCATCTGCAGCAAGGGGAATAAATCGTCATCGAGTACGTGGCTAAATTCGTAGAATTGGCGAGGTACTCATCTGATGCCCGGTCTGCACCGGATGAAGGATGGAAGATGAATCAGTTTAAGTGGGGTTTAAGGGCGGACATACAAAACAATCTGGCTCAGACGGATTTCGCTAACTATGCTGCCTTGGTTCACAAAAGCTATGTAGCCGAGGAGAGTTTGAAAAAGTTGTATGATGAAAAACAACTCAAGTGGCAGAAGAAGAAAGATGAACACAAGAACTCCTAAATTGTTAGGAGATGCGGACAGAGGGAAACAAGTTCAAACCTCTGCTGAACCAGAAGTTAATGATTGTCCCAAGTGTGGTCGGAGCCACAGGGGTGAGTGCTTGGCCGAACAGAATGTGTGCTTCATGTGTTGCCAACCATGGCACTATTTAAGGTATTGTCCATAATAGAAGAAGAAAGCAGTACTAGAACCTAACTCCCCAACGGCGGGTATCGTGTTCCACCTTAGTGGAAGGAAGACTAAAGAAGTGGACCAATCGACTCAGGGTAAGTAATTTCTAAGCAGAGAATCTAGGTTCTGTTATGTGGTTTAAATGTCGAATTTTTGAGGATAAAATTTTTTAAAAGGTGGGTAGTAGTGTAACACCCTGCCTAATTTAATTATTTAGCTTCATTAATTTAGACCCTATTATGTTTTAAATTGATTGATCAGTTAATCTTTTTGGGTGTCATGAATTAAATTAGGGGTGTGAATAGAGTAATTGCATGATGAGAGTTTTAGGTAAAAGGAAAGGTATTTAGGTATTTTACTTATACCAAGAGAGGGTAAAATGGTCCTTATTTGTGAGACATATTTTCCCCTTCTTTCTTTTCCCTCTCTCACGCTCAAGCCCCCCTCATTTTCTCCCTCCCCTTGTTTTTTTCTCTGCTGAAGAGAAAAAAGAAAGAAAGAAGGAGAAGAAGAAAAGGAGGGTTAGGGTTTTCCATGAAGATCCAAGAGGGAAAGGAAGGAAATTAGAGAGACCATTCCAATCCTTGCTTAGAGAAGAAGAGTTTGAGCTAGGATCTTAGGTATCTTTAGAGAAATTGGTGAAGCTCTAAGAGGAAGAAGAAGGACAACGAATTTGAGAAGAGGAGAAGAAGAAGATCCAAGTTTTCCACCTTTTAACCCAAGTTCTTGGTGAGTTCTGCTTCCTTAGATGTTGGGCAACCATAAGACCCGCATAAGGGTTTCCTTTTCCCCTTTAATCTTGTGTGATTTCTGTTTCTTCTTTGTGATTCATGGAAATTATAGTTTGGGAATGGGTTGTTTATATGTTTCTCATATTTTGATGTGTTTTGTGAGTTTTAAATCATGTTCTTACTTATGATTATTATATTACATGAGTTTTTTCTTCAATGTATCATGTTTAGATGCTTGATCTTGTGTCCTAATTTCATTGAAAAGGGATAGGGAATATGGGATATAAGGTTTTGGGGTGAGATTAGGTTAAAAATCAAAGGTTCTGCTGAAATCTCTGTGAAATTCGATCAGCGACAGCAGGATTTGCCAGAGTTCAAAACTGGCCAGGATTCGCTCAAGCGAGTCCTCCCGCGCTAAGTGAATAGCTTGCTTAAGCGAATCCCTCAACGCCAAGAGAATTCCAGCAGATTTTGCCTAATTCCCTGAATTTTTCTCTTCTTTAATTTAACTTAGTACAATGTTATAGTTACTGATAACTCTTAGAAATAAGAGTTATTTATGCTTATATAACTATGAATCAAGTGAGTTCAAGAGTATTTTAGGGCTTTTAATTATTAGAATAGTGTAAATAATGTGATTTCCCTTGCTTGGTGCTGTTTAAGGCACTTTGGTGCTTTTATGAGCATTTTAATGTGTTTTGCTAGTGTGCAGGATTTTATTGAAGAATTGTTCAGTGCCAAATTTGGTGCCATGGCACCGGGTCCTAATGTTAGCAGTCCTGGCCTTAGTGTAGCAGCGTGTCCCAGTGATTTAAGCTGAAGGAAAGGACTCTGTCCTTTATTTTAAAGACTGCAGCGTGCACTTGGTGGTCCCCTCTGCAAAGCATTTTCTCTCAGCTAGCTAAAGGACAAAAGCCTTTATTTTTGGGCCAAAAGACAACATCTTTCTTGGGATCAGCATTGGCTAGCCCATTTAAGGAGAGGCTATATAAGGACAATGACCTAATCAAGCTGAGCAGGCTGGTTCTAATACATTCTGCTAGGGCAGCACTTGTCCCATTTGAGAGAGGCAGCCGCATTCTGTCTCCCTCCCTTCAAACACCATTAACTCAAGCTCTTAGCTTTGTCCATGGAGAGAAGGAACTTGTTCAGTATAGAGTGAAGCAGATTCAGTAAGACATTGTTGTTTAAGGAGTGGTTCTCGAGCTCACAAAGCTGGGAGAAATTCTGTTTACTATTTTATTCCATATCTGTAATAGTTTCTGAACTCTTACTCTAGTGCCATGGATTCTGTTTTTGGCACCAGTTTCTGTTGTTTTAATTTTAGGCTCATTATGAGTTAACTTTCCTAAGCTAGGATGAAGTGATTTTATATTGAAACCTGGTTGGTGAATGTCTATTTGTCTTTGCCTTTGTACCTTTGTCTCATGCGATTTTATTGCTTACATATTTAACTTGAGCCTGATCAACTTTAGTTAGGTACTTGTATATTAGATGCTGAAAGGTGATAACATGCTGATTTCATGAGGCAATATAAGGGCTATCAATTTAAAGGGCACTTTAATTGATTTTGATTAAACTAGACATAGGAAATCTGTCTTGTAGGGTGTTCTTGGCCATATTAACTAGACAAGGGGGAACATAATGGGGGCTTAGACATAAGGTACCCTTTACTTAACCCTGGTGAAAGTGCTGAAAGGCGCACACATTAGTGTCATGCGCCCAGGTGCCAAATGGCACTGACTTTGGCACTGAAACCAACTTGGTGGAAATATGAATGAACTGATTCCTAGCTGTCTTTATCTAAATTTTACTCAAATCACTTACTTAATTCTATTTTGTTCAGTTATTAAAATCACAAAAACTTTATGTTTATTTTCTGTTTTTATTATTTACTCACTAACTCACTTGCTATTGCAAAAACTTGTGAAAGCAATTAATCAATCCTCGTGAGAACGATCTTGATTTACTCTTTACTACTTGTTGCGATTGTGTATACTTGCATAACTACCATATTTCACACAATAGTTACATTAAAGGTAGTTTAAGGAGATATCAACAGAATTCTTTAGAAAACATCATTTCAACTTGTATTTGAATTGAACCCTTGATAGTACGGTACTAAAAAGGACAAAACCTTGGTAAGGTTCCTTAGGTGTGGTTGGTGCTATTCGGCTAACAATGTAGACAAATTTTTCTCTCTCTATCCACTCCTACTATCTCTAACCTCTCATAACTACCACTATCAAAATAGTTTTTATCCTGCTTTGGGAGAGGAACAACACCAACCACACCTAAGGAACCTTACCTAAGTTTTATCCTACTAAAAACCGTAGATTGGTAATAGTACTAGTAAGGTATTTGTACAGAGCAGTGTGCCACTGCGATATAGTGATACGCCAGGATGTTACAAAGGATCCTGGTTCTATTAAAATTGTAAGTAGAGTAAGGTTAACCCATAAGGTTGAAATTGTCATATTTGCTAATAATATTTATAAATGGATATTATTGTATGTGTGACTAGTGTTGGTGAGGGGTCCGTGAAGGGCTCACTGAGATTTTTAGTCTCACACTTTTCCTTGTTGTTTTTCAGACAAGTAGGTACCAAAGAAGGATTAAGCGATGGAAAGGGCCTATTTCTTCTAGCTTATGGTTATTTGGAAGATGTAGCTTGATTTCTTTGTTGTAAATACAAGAATTAGTCTTGTATTTTGTATTCCCAAGTTTTGTTCTTGGTGAAAGTTGTAATCTAACGTTTAGATTTATAACTACCCTTAAATTTAAGACTTGTATTTATTAAACAAGTTTGTAAATTTGTAGTAATTCCTGTACTTTAATGTAATTTATCGTGCTTTCAATTAAAATTGAAGTATGAGTGTTACATGTCATGCTTAGATGCTTGGTTCTGTCATAAAAGAAAAAAATTGGTAAATAAAGTTTCTAAATAAAGATGTAATTCGAAATTTCTATGAACCTGGCCAACAACAATTCGGTTATACCAGCAGCTCTTCGTTGGCTCTTTGAAATGTAACTACTGTGCACACTGAAACTTTCGTTTTTTTGCAATAATTGTTACGTCTTTTCTGGAGTTCACTCCTCCTTTTATACACCTTCCAACCCTAACAGGAGTTAATTGTGATTGAAGATTGAAAAAAACCAATCTGTTTATCAATCTGTATATTATGATTTTTATCTCTTAAAGCATGTCCTTAATTTTTCGAATTTGGATTGGTTTTTGTAATTTTGAATTTTAAATTAATGACAGCAAAATTACTGTACCTGTGGTTTTAACAAATTAAATTCTGTAATTTGATCGTGATTATGATTTCTAGCTTAGTTGTCTGGTATTTGATTATCATACCCCTAATATTTCAAATATCCAATTGATTTTATTTACATTTATCTCTTTCCATAATTTGGATTGTTTTCAAATAATTTCTCTGAATATCCTTAATTTTTTGGATTAGGATTAGTTTTTGTTTTCAAAACCTGTTAGTGAAAAAAGAAAGAAAATATTGAAACCAAACCTGGCAGAGTTCTTTCTTTTATTTTTTAAATTATATTAAATATTTTCTTCCTGCTTGAATGGCAATACAAATGAGCCGATACGAATGGAACGCGGACTCCAAGGCAAAAATAATCTTTATATCTAAAAGTTGATATGTCACCGAAGGAAATTTTCCCCGCCTAAACTGCAGGGCAAATTAGTAAATTTCGCATAGCTAACTTACTTAATCCCCCGTTTCAGCATCGTTTAATATTGGCCTTCAATTATCTATTGACAGAACACTCGGCCTCGAAACCCAAATGAAGAGCGTCAGAGGCTGCGACTCTTCATCTAACAAGAGTAGGAATTAAAATTCAATAATTAACTACAGCAAATGTAGTCTATCGGAAAGGAAGCCGGACAAGCTTACTGTGATAATGACTTGGATTACTGTGATGATACCAATCAACGATATAGCACACGGGCAATAGCAATTTTTGGACCAATGCTTTTAGGTCTTCAAGACAGTTTCAAGTTTCAACCTTTCAACCTGTCATAGACGTGGTCTGAAGCATTGCACGTCCTGGCTATGCATTCTCATGATGCCCCCTTTGAGTTCCTTTGAGACATAATCAATCGTCGTTGCTTTTGTCAGTCTCAGAAATTTATCCTCACACATCCTCAATACAGATGAGCCGATACGAATGGAATGCGGACTCCAAGGCAAAAATAATAGTAAGTCAAATTTAAGAAGCATGTTGAGGACTTGAGGTCCGTATGTTTTAAGCTTACCTTGCTTCAATTTCCATTATGGTTACTGCAAAGGATAGCAAAAAATTACCGTACTTGTGGCTTTGACCATTTTTTGAAGTGATTTGACAAAATTATTCTCAAATTAGGAGGGAAAACGTGGCTTAATAAATGCTGCTAAACACTTACTTATATAATTACAAAGATTCTTTCTAATATCACTACAAGAATTTCCGCTATTACCGACGGCCATTTTCCGTCGGTAAAGCACGAAAGCCGTCGCTAAATGTTTATTACCGACGGCTTACCGACGGCCTCGGGGCCCTTAGCAAATGGCTCGTTGGAAATCCTTTACCGACGGCCATTAAAAGCCGTCGGTAATATCGAAGGCTAAGCTGTCGGAAAAGTATGTATAGCCATCGGTAACTCGGTGGTATATTTTAAATTTTTTGTGAGATTTAGGCCGTCGGTAAATTACTGACGGACAATTCAGACGGCCTAGCCGTCGGTAATATACTGACGGCTGATTCGTCAGTAAATTACTGACGGACATTTGCGACGGCTTAGCCGTCGGTAACTATGACAAAAAAATAAAAATAAGATTTGCTTTTGCGACGGCTTAGCCGTCGGTAATTAAAAATTGAAAATTTCCATCAATTTTTTGCGACGGTGCGGCCGTCGGTATCGTCAAAATTTTTTTTTTGGAAACCTTTGTTTTTAAAACCTCCCCAAAATTTTACGGTACCTGACATATAAACGCAACAGCAGCAAAGAGACATCAACATACATTTTTTAATGGCCATCAACATACATTGTCTTTAAGAGACATCAACATACATTTTTAATCATTAAAAGTCATAGTAAACAATCCATAATGTAAAAAACCACAAATCCATAATGTCAAAAGCCAGAAATCCATAATGTCAAACAAGTTAATAATAAAAAAAGTCTGTAGCCTAATGGCAAGACTAATCCTCCTCAGACTCAGACTCCTCATAGTCCGGATGGCGACGACGGGATTTGTGGGCCTGGATGGCAGCAACACTGGCAGACAACTCCCTCAACTGCCGTTGAAACTCCTGATCCCGCTCTGAGGCAATTCTCCTTGCCTCCCGTGCCTCCCGAGCCTCCTCATCTGCCTTTCTGCTTGCCTCCCGTGGTTCCTTTCGTGCCTCCCGAGCCTCCTCCTCTGCCTTTCTTGCGCGCTCCTCAAAAGTCGTAATCTGTGCGACCACCTCGATAAATCTTGAGTCGGGGACTGGCATGCGGTGCCGGATGCACGAGACTCTCGGGTCGAGAGGATACACGGCACCTAAACGTCCGGACAAGCCTCCGACACCGCATACCGCCCCCGAGTCCTACCCCAGCAGATTGGGCCCATAATCAGAATCGAAGCCAGGGTCAACTCGCCGCTTGCCTCCCTTCATCGAGAGGCTCAAGAGGCGCCCTGCTGCACTTTCTCTTGATAGGCTTCCTGCTCAAAACAAAACAAAGTAAAGATTGGTTACAATATTGTTTATGAAACAAAATAAAATTAATTAAATAAAAAATGCAATGATCTGACTTACATATGTCTCCGTGGATCTGTTGTCCACCCAAGACTTATCCTTCTTTTTTGTGTGAGTCTTCAAGAAGATCTCATCCACCGTGGGCTCTTTACCCAACTCATCAGACTGAAACATAATTAAAAACGTTAGAAACATATATATAACAACAAATTTATGTGATGAATTTTAAGCAATAAAATGTTTAAAAAACACACCAGGCGTAAGGCATGCTCAGTGATAGATATAGATCCACCAGTATGCATAGAACCACCCTTAGAAGAAGCGCGGTTCTGCTTGGCCTTGGTGCATTTCTCCTTATAGTCTGGAGCCTTCCACTTGGCATTAAGTTCTGCATAAGCCCTCTCGCCTATCCAGGTTGGGCATTTACCATTCTTCCTCACCTCCATAAGCATCTCAGAAAGATGCTTTGAGCCTTTGCTGTTGAAGAGCTTCTCAACCAGATAATGGTCTTTACGATCCCACGAAACATGCTCCTACAATATTATATTACAAATAAGATCAATATTCATTATTAATATCAACACACAATAACGAAAACCCTTAAATAAGAAAAGTAACATTATCTTACTTCAAATTTCTCAAACCATTTCTCCACCGTCTCTCCTGGAATCTCTCCCCAAGTATGATATGGTTCTCGGAACTGTGATTGAATGACCGCGGTGATGGCCTTAGAGGCTACTTTACCCGGGATGAACCTATAAATAAGTTATAAACATAATATCAGCATTAACTAAAGATACTTGCAATAGGATTTTGGTCAAATACTTACATAGGACCGAAACCATTCTGGGAATTCAGCATAAATACGAGTTTGAGCTGAAGGATCTGCTTCATCGATGGAGTTATATTGCAAAACGTAACTGCCAAGAAAGACAGAGTTGTTGTAAGTATATACTAGTAAATACATTGAGTGTGGGTTTAATGGTGTATTACTTACTCAATATATGGCTTAACCTCAATGCAATTGATGAGGATGTCTACATGTGTAGACCTCCATTCAGCATCACTCAACCAGTGAGCTTTGGATTGCCCACTAAGACGTCCTAGTCCATTGCTAATTGACAATGTTGATGTGACATCGTCATTTAATCTTGTAGCTTCATTACGTTGACTTTTGGCATACAAGTCAATCGTTTTGAAATAATGTGAACAAAAATATGTTGTCTCCCGTTGTAAGTAGGACATACATATTGAGCCTTCTACTCTAGCCTTGTTTTTCACTGACCGCTTAAAATCACCCATCATTCTACAAATAAATGAGAATAAAATGGCTTATAATAAAGATATGACAATATAGAGGGAGATAATTGCAGATATCAACGAATACCTTTCAAATGGATACATCCATCGGTATTAAACTGGACCACCAAGTGTTGCCTCGTGTGGGAGGTGAATTGGAAGATGCTCCATTGAATCAAAGAAACCTAGTGGGAAGAGTCTTTCAAGTTTGCATAAGATTAATGGAATGTTTTCATTCAATTCGATCAAATCATTCTGGCTCAAATTATTACTGCACAAGCCCTTAAAGAATTGACTTAACTCTGTAAGTGGTCTCCACACAAGGTCAGGCAATGAACTAAATGCAAATGGGAGCAAACACTCCATAAATACGTGACAGTCATGACTCTTCATCCCGTACATTTTCCCTCTATTAACATCTACACATCTTACAAATTTGAAGCATACCCATCTGGCATCTTGATCTCTTTGATCCACTTCATCACATTTTTTGCCTCACCTGAAGAAAGACAATAATTTGCCTTTGGTTTTGTCATTTTTCCATTGGCTTTTGGAATCAACTCCAAGTCACTACGTTGGCATATAAGGGCCAAGTCCATTCTTGCTTTTTCATTGTCCTTTGTTCTGCCCTTAACATTCATGACTGTCATAAACACATTATCAAATATATTTTTCCCTATGTGCATCACATCTAGATTGTGCCTTAATAAATTGTCTTTCCAGTATGAAAGATCCCAGAATATGCTTCGCTTTATCCAATTGTGACTACGTCCATACTCAGGTAACTTTTCAACTTTTCCATCTTCTACCACACTTGGAACCCCACTGACCCAATTCCATATGATATCACCTGTCAGTATTACAGGAGGCCCATGTTTCTCAACCCTGTTTTTTGTAAACCTCTTTTTACTTCTTCTGAATTTGTGTTCACGCGGTAAAAATCGATGGTGGCAATCCAACCAAGAATTTTCCCCCCCATATTTTAGTCTAAACGACTTTGTATCGTCCATACATATGGGACATGCCAATTTACCTTGTGTACCCCACCCAGACAACATACCGTATGCGGGAAAATCATTAATTGTCCACATCAAGGATGCTCTCATTTGAAAGTTTTGCTTTTTAGATATATCATAAGTCAAAACACCCTCACTCTACAACCTGCTATTTCATCTATTAAAGGTTGTAAGAACACATCTATTTTTTCTTTCGGATTAGATGGTCCGGGTATGAGGCAAGTCAAAAACATAAATGGTTTAGTCATACACATTTCAGGAGGGAGATTATATGGGGTCACAACAACCGACCATCATGAATATGGGGTTGTAGATACCTGAATATAAGGTGTGAACCCATCGGAACATAAACCGAGCCTTACATTTCTTGGTTCGTTTGCAAAGTCTGGATACACTGCATCAAAATGCTTCCAAGCTTCACCATCAGATGGATGGCGTAAAATGTCTGACCCAGATCTATTGTGAGAATGCCATCTCATTTCAGCTGCAGTCTCTGTTGATGCATACAGTCTTTTCAACCTAGGAGTGATTGGCAAATAGAACATCCTCTTTGCTGGAACATCGTTGTACTTACCCATCCCTGTCTTACGGGGAACATACCGTGGTTCTTGACAAAACTTACATTGTCGTTTTGAGATTCCAAACCTAGCATGGACACCAATCTTTTTGCTTGGTAAATTTATTTTGGCAATTTATCCTTTGAAGGACACACGTCTCCCAACATACTTGCAATGAAATCAAGACACTTTTGAGGAATGTTCCAATTTGTCTTGCATGCCAACAATTTCACGCATATTGAAAGCTTTGACTCAGAAGCACCCTCATATATGGGCTCGTTTGCAGCAGTTAGCAAATCATAAAAGTCTTGAGCGTCAGCATTTGGGGGCTCTTCATGAATATCTTCCTCGACTTCATGAATATCTTCCTCGTCTTCCTCATTACCCATATCACCCATACTTTGGAAGTCATACCTAGTCCTAAACGCATCATCGACCATATGTTGCATTAGCGTGAACAGATCATCATTATCCATTTGTCCACTACTACTAGGCACATCTACTGGGTGAACACATGGCGCTTCTTCACCGTGCTCAGTCCAATACCAATAATTTGGTTGGAACCCAACACGATATATGATAGGGATTTCGGCAGTGTACCGAATCGCACAAGTAATAAAATGATAAGTAAGATCATCTCCACAGGGATTGCGATTGATTATTCAACTAAACAAAGTTTGTAACTATTTTGAACGAGAACCGAATAGTGGTATTTAGAAATAAGTAGATTTGTAACAATTGAAAATTAATAATAACAACTATTTAAAAATCAAAGGATTAAAGATGACTAGGGATCAAATCTTCTTGTTTTCACTCTTATGCATTTAATCTACAACCAACGCAAGTTATCCCATACAAATTGAAGTTCGAATCAACGATATTAGATTAAGTACGATTCCTTGTCTCATAACCCCTTTAACTAAACCAAAAAACCCTAATTCCTTAGGTGACCAATAATAAAGTTAAGCATAAAGATCAATGATTCACAAGAACACATAATCACAAAGTTATATTCCTATACTCATCATGACTATGGCTAGCAATCTCAGTTCAAGTCATTCACCCAATTTCCCAATCATCATGAAAAACCCCAAATCAATTCAATAGCGGCCAAGTATCAAAAAGCATTAAGCGCAGAGAATTGAAAGCTCAATTGAAATGAAATAAATTTGCTTTAATAAAATAGAATTAACTACACAAGAGTTTCATCAAGATTCATCTACCCTAGTCTGAGAGATTTAGCTATTCATAAAGTAAGAAAAACCAAACCAGAAAAATCGAGGAAGAAGAGAGGAGGAGAACGAATCCTATCCTCCACCGTGCCCCCAAGAATCCAAGTTCCAACCCTAGACACGTCTCTAAAGTGTCTATTTATAGTCTAGGGTGAAAAGGAGTAAAAAACAGGTCCAAAACATGTAAAAACGTAAAATTCTGTGTCCAGGGTGCTATCGTAGCACGGCCGTGGTGTGAGGCATGGCCAGGCCGTGCTTTATTCTGTTTCTCGCACAGTTTAGGTGCTGTCGCAACACGGCCGTGCTTCCTGACACGGCCCGGCCGTGTTTCAGGTTGTTTTGTATTTGTCACCTCTTTAACGTCCAAATTAACTCAAGGTGTCTTCATGAAAGTTGAAGCTATGGATCTTAGCTTTCCAATGGCACCGGTTTCATCTCATTTGGACACCTAAAACTCCAGATATGATTAAAACACTGAACATGTGTCATTTGAGACAAAGATTACATTATCAACTTGTAGCACAAATTACCCCAACTTATTCCAAGTGATTTTTCTCCTTTTTCCTAGGACAAATACCTTCGTTTAAGCACAATTGAACCAAAACCAAGTGCGTTATTCAAATCAAGCCAAATGCATAAATAACATGGATAAAAATGACTAAAATGACTAAAATGTGATGCAAAACTAACACTAAACTATATGCTATTTCGAACGCATCAAATTACCCCAAACTTGTTGAGGATTTCGGCAGTGTACCGAATCGCACAAGTAATAAAATGATAAGTAAGATCGTCTCTACAGGGATTGTGATTGATTATTCAACTAAACAAAGTTCGTAACTATTTTGAACGAGAACCGAATAGTGGTATTTGGAAATAAGTAGATTTGTAACAATTGAAAATTAATAATAACAACTATTTAAAAATCAAAGGATTAAAAATGACTAGGGATCGAATCTTCTTGTTTTCACTCTTATGCATTTAATCTACAACCAACGCAAGTTATCCCATACAAATTGAAGTTCGAATCAACGATATTAGATTAAGTACAATTCTTTGTCTCATAACCCCTTTAACTAAACCAAAAATCCCTAATTCCTTAGGTGACCAATAATAAAGTTAAGCATAAAGATCAATGATTCACAAGAACACATAATCACAAAGTTATATTCCTATACTCATCATGACTATGGCTAGCAATCTCAATTCAAGTCATTCACCCAATTTCCCAATAATCATGAAAAACCCCAAATCAATTCAATAGCGGCCAAGTATCAAAAAGCATTAAGCGCAGAGAATTGAAAGCTCAATTGAAATGAAATAAACTTGCTTTAATAAAATAGAATTAACTACACAAGAGTTTCATTAAGATTCATCTACCCTAGTCTGAGAGATTTAGCTATTCATAAAGTAAGAAAAACCAAACCAGAAAAATCGAGGAAGAAGAGAGGAGGAGAACGAATCCTATCCTCCACCGTGCCCCCAAGAATCCAAGTTCCAACCCTAGACACGTCTCTAAAGTGTCTATTTATAGTCTAGGGTGAAAAGGAGTAAAAAACAGGTCCAAAACATGTAAAAACGTAAAATTCTGTGTCCAGGGTGCTATCGTAGCACGGCCGTGGTGTGAGGCATGGCCAGGCCGTGCTTTATTCTGTTTCTCGCACAGGTTAGGTGCTGTCGCAACACGGCCAGTAGCTTCGACACGCCGGCCGTGTTTCAGGTTGTTTTGTATTTGTCACCTCTTTAACGTCCAAATTAACTCAAGGTGTCTTCATGAAAGTTGAAGCTATGGATCTTAGCTTTCCAATGGCACCGGTTTCATCTCATTTGGACACCTAAAACTCCAGATATGATTAAAACACTGAACATGTGTCAGGCTGAGACAGCATTACATTATCAACTTGTAGCACAAATTACCCCAACTTATTCCAAGTGATTTTTCTCCTTTTTCCTAGGACAAATACCTTCGTTTAAGCACAATTGAACCAAAACCAAGTGCGTTATTCAAATCAAGCCAAATGCATAAATAACATGGATAAAAATGACTAAAATGACTAAAATGTGATGCAAAACTAACACTAAACTATATGCTATTTCGAACGCATCAATATAGATGGACCTTGACTTCTCTTTCAGACAATATGCTCCTAAACTTGCAAATGTCACAAGGACATCTGATTCCATCATTACTTGCAACTTCAGGTTGTACTCTAGCTTTCAGTATAAACTCTTCAACCCCTTTTGCAAAGCCTGGTTTCACCCCTCCTCTACCAGGATAAAGCCTATCATATACCCAACTCCGATCTGGAGGGTAACCTTCCATTTCTGAAATGTGTCACTTTTAGTAAGGCGACCAAAAAATTCTGCTTATAATGTTACAAACAATATACTACATCAATTCAAATTAAATAAATAAACAGCAGACCTCTCCTTGTACTCATCTTCCAAGGGAGGTAATTCAACACTATACTACATCTATTATTGCTGTTAAGGCATACAAACACAGATTGAAATAAAATATCTGATAATTGATCAAACTGTCATGTTATTGGTATGGCTAACAAGACAAAGTGAGTAGAATGCAGCCCTTCAAATTAGTTAGTGTGAATGGTAGTTACATCTTATTAGCTACAATATGTTAATTTATTAAGGGAATCCTTATGTCTATAAAAAAGTTGAAAAAAGAAAAGAAAAAGAAAGACAACCAAAAAATTATGCTTGTACTGTTCCAAGAGAGGTAATTCAACGTTATACTACATCAATTCAAATTAAAGCATGTGATTTATAATCAAATAACATAAAAAAAAATTCCCAATAAACCAATCATTCATCTAAGCTACTGAAAACATTCAACAACATGCAATCATGTTCATAACATAGTGGACTCTCTTTTTCTTGCAACATCTACTTGCTATATGCGCATAACATAGTGGGAAAACAGATTTTCACATACACAACTGGGTCTTGTAGTGAAATTGCTGCAACAACTGGGTCTCCTTTAATTTATATATATATATATATATATATATATATATATATCTTGGATCCTGTGATATATTATTGTCTACAGGTAACAGAGACTTCTTTCAATTTCAGTCTCTGCTTGTGATTTTATGTTCCTTCCTTTTCATGGTCAGAAGAGAACTATAGATTCCAAAACATTTTTTCACTTTTTCACTTTCTGTAGACTAGAGGGATGCTTCCAATACTTCCATATATACCTTCAACGGACAGAGAAACATATATGGCACTTCTCACGATCGCTCTTTTTGCCCCCTAATTTTGAATAAGAGTTGTAACAATAATGATAGTAATAATAATAATACCACTTTTCTAGCTATGTCATTTTCTTATTAAAAATCTATCCCCTAACTATTTTATCTCCTCTTAACATCCAACAATATGGGTTAGAGTACTTGTACTCTTATATATATATGTATACAATGATCGCAAACACAAAATGATAAAACTTAAATATACAATGAACAGGGGATAACAAATTTTATGAAACCATGAAATTTTGACAAGAAATCATGTTGGCAGCAATCCATCGGGCATTTCATCAAAACCAAGAATTTGACAAAAAACTTAAACAAATGCCAATATTCTTGTTAATTTGGCGGTTATTTGAAACAAGTTGAATGAAAAATGAAGGAAATAAAAAGATCAAAAGCCAAAGAATATCAAGAACGAAATGAAGTGAGCAATAAGAATGAAAGAAAAGTGGAGAAGAACAAAAAATCAACATGGGAAAAGCACGTAAAGAACTGAAAAGTAAATAAAAGCTGTAAATCACAAGAAATGTAAAGTGCAGGAATGATACATATGCATTAATGGAAAGGGCTTGCAAAAACGTTAATGCATGAAAGTAAATGAATTTCAAATAATCAATATATAAAAATAGAGTGCTTGAAATCGTAAAAATCTTGAAGTGTAAAGTCTGAGAATGGTAAAGTAATTGAAAAACAAGTGTAGAAATCTTAAAGAAAATGAATTTAAATGACATTGAATGAAAAATTGGAAGGATTACTTGATGTGAGACGTATGAGGGGGAATGCAGGTATTCAACCTGACTACATCGAAAATTCTAGCATTTATATTTTATACATAAAACTAAGAAATAACTAGCTATATGTCATTGTGATGCGTATGAGGCAATTTATTTTAGACTAAAGTTAGACATAATCGCCGATCTTGAGAGTAGAGCATTTGTCTTGATCATTTCCTTCTCATATCGCAACCAAGTTTAGTAGTAGTTTCACATTGGACTCAACACTTGGCCATTTTTCTTGACAATCTTATAATACGTCAACGAAAAAACTACACAACTTGTTCGACAGTACTTGACATGAGCAATCTTGTCAAATTGTACTTTTCAATCAACAACCATTCTATTAAAGAATAACTTAGTCATTTTCTCGAATTCTCTCCTGCATCATTCGACGAAACTTGGTCTTTGGATATTTCTATTGAATCACATTTTCTTGCCTTGTCGAACCATTAGTCGTGGAATCTGAGTTTTTTGTTTGTTTTCCACATTTTTTCATGTCCAAGTAAGAATTGAATTTCATCACCCAACAAATGTATATTATGTATACTATGCTTAGTGTACACAAGAAAAACCATGGAATCATTTTTAAGTTTTATCATTTTGTGTTTTCGATTTCCTCCCAATTCTATCTCTTCCTTTTTATCCCCTATTCTGGCTTGATATTTTTTCCAAATATTTGTACTCTTCCTTTTTACTCCCTTCAACCTATACACCATCACTGTCAATTGTATACAATGATCGCAATGAAATTCTAGCTTATAGGAAGCTGTGAAAGATACCATGCCATATATAACTAAAATGTTAAAAGAACAATATGTTTTGTTTTACATATAGTTAAATTGATTCAGATATAAGCATAAGAATACTATATTTAGATTGATTTATTCTACCTCGTACCTTAATAGTTTGTCAACAAACAAGGTATCTATCTATAGCAATGACCACAATACAAGGATTATAATTGAACACAAATAGTAATTCTATATGTATAGCATTGCCATACTTACAAAGGAATTCACTTCACCACGAGATCGAGTGTGAAAAATGTAATAAAATTATTCGCTTTTTGACTACTAATTAAGCATTGTTTCATTAATTTCACATCCTTTGCATGATAAGGCATACAGTGTGGAGAGCTTCAAGAACGAGCACTATCCATATCTTCTGGTTGGCTATGGTTGTTATTATTATTATCTGAATCAAGAAGCTTTGAACTAAATGGTGTTATTATCGAATGGCGTTGACCAAGAACTTACAAGTATATGAAATTTCGATAAATCCTAACCCAAATCCCAAAATCTCCATCAATATAACCAGAGCAATATATAAAAGAAAAAATCCCAAATCCAAGGTTTCACAAAAACCCTAACAGTGATGCTCTTAACCAAAGAATAAGAAAGATGAAAGATACCTGGAATACAGGAGGGGTTGGCAGCGGACTAGTCGCGTGGTACATGTGTGGTGGTTGGCGGCGGCGCGGTGAGCTCTACGGGCTGCTGGTCGCGAGTGACTCGCTAGCCTGGTGGAGGCGTAGATGGCTGGCGGCGGCGCGATCTGGTCGGAGGCGTGGAGATAGATACGGCACGATGGTGGACTGGGTCTGGCGCGGCGAGGCTGGCCGCCTGGGAGGCTGTCGAGCGAATTTCGAATGAGGGAAAAATGGTGAGTGAGTGCAGCGCGAAGTAAGGGAATGCAGACTCTGTGTGTGTGGGTCTGAGAGTCCTAACAAAAATCACAGTCCAAGAATTAAACGCGGGAGGTACCGACGGCTAAGCCGACGGTAAGTTTAAATTTTTTTACCGACGGCTAAGCCGTTGATAAATCTAAAACCTTACCGACGGCTAAGCCATGGGTAAATTTTATTTCTAAATTAAAAATAAAATAATTATTTACCGACGGCTTAAAGCCGTCGGTAAAGCAGAAAAAAATTAAACTCCTGCATAGCCTTTTTCCGGGGGATTACCGACGGTCTGGCCGTCGGTATTTAAAATATTACCGACGGCCACGAGGCCGTCAGTAATTTTCCGTCGGTAATCAGCAGATTTCTTGTAGTGTATTAAATGATAATATCTCTTTCATTTTAAATTAAATCTTTTTAATTTCAAAATAAATTTTTAAGGTTATTAATTGCTAAAACACTGTTGTAAGAGATTATTTTAGTGATTTAACCAAATTGTCCCTCTGATTAATGCTTCCTAGCACTATTACTTTTAATATTATAAAGATTTATTGCTGCTACCAGTTCACTAGTTTGAGATCACGATTAATTGCATTATAAAAACAGAAGAAAATTATAAATTTTATAGATTAAAAAAAAGGTTAAAAATGTGTTTAGTCCTTGTTAAATTACATAATTTTCAAATTTAGTCCAATAAAAAATTTATCCATTTTTAGTCCAGATATTTTACAAAACTGCATATTTTTTAGTCCATCTGTCGAGACTAAAAGTCTCCAATTTTGTAGAAGGTGAGGACTAAAAAAGTATAGAGGGACTAAACTTGAAATATTGTAATCTAATAGGGACTAAAAAAATATTAAACTCTTTAAAAAATAGAAACCAACAGGCTGTTTTAATGGATTGATGGATTAATGATGAATCAATATAGTATTTTGTGTGTTCACTCAATAAAATTCGAGGAATAAAAATTGATGAAAAATTGATTAATATGGTATGAAATTGGTAATTTTAGCACGCAAAAATTTTATTAAAAAAATAGAAAATAAGACAAGAAAGAGATGTGGGGGGGCATGAATCTGACCACAAAAAATCTACTTAACTACTAGTTAGTTAGAGCCTAAACTAGTTAGTTAACATTCTGTTAATTGTATAGTTACATGTAGTTTGTCATGGTTAGTATACTTTACTCATTAACTGTTATGTATATAAACACTTGACTTACAATTAGTGAACTTGAGATTCATTTTTACCAAAGCTACATGGTATCAGTTGAGAAACGTTTTTTGCGCTCTCTCAGATTCTCCAATCACTCGTTTCGTTCATTCACGAAACTGCTTCTTCTTCATCGCTTTTCTATGATCTCTCGATCTGAAGTCTTTTCTACTTTGCTCAATGGCTTCTACACACACATCTAAATCTTCTGCGAATTCGACTCAAGTTACTCCACCTGTGAAGTCGAATTCATCTCCTAACCCTAATTCCTCTTGTAATTCCAATCAAGAGTCTCTCAATCCATATTACATACATCCAATTGAAAATCTGTCATTAGTGCTTGTTTTTCTGTTTCTCATGGCTAAAATTACCATCGGTGGGTTCAAGCAATGCCAATAGCTCTAGAAATGAAGAATACGTTTGTTTGCGTTGATGGATCGATTCAGAAGCCAGTTATGACCGATTCAAAATTTCCTACAAGGAAGCATTGCAACATGCTTGTACTTTCTTAGTTTAATCACTTGGTTTCAACTAAGATCTCTTCTAGCATTCTCTAGATCATTGAGTATTAAGACACTTGGAAGGAACTGAAAAGTAGGTTTTCATAAGTTATGTAATATCGTGAGAGTGACTGTGTCACCTGCTTCGTTCAAGGGCTGAACGACAATTATGCTCATGTAAAGTCTCAGATCTTATTGATGGAACCTTTGCCTCTTTTATCAAAGGTATACTCGATGATCATGCAACAAGAAAGGCAATTAACTACTTGTGTTTTGCCTATTCCTACTGTTCTTGCCTTGCAATCCAATTTTGGCAATTCCTGTTTTTTGTATGGTTGTGCTAATGGCAGAGAAAAGCCCTATCAACAAAGGAACAATTTTGACTGATTCTATACTCATTGTAACCACATCAATCACACTATGGATATATGCTTTATTAAGCATGGTTATCCTCCTGGTTACATATTCAAGAAGTCTGCTAATAGAACTTCTACTGATCAAGCTATCACTGGTTCAATTTTTGAGACTCAATCCAGTGATTCTTTGTTAAGTCTTTCTCGTGAGCAAATCTGTAACACCAGTGTTTTCACTGTAGTTCATTTCGTGTTGCTATGGTCATCTGTGATTATTTGTGTGATTATTTGATGATTGTGAGCTTATTTATTATATGCAAAATATTTTCTAGCACGCGTTGATTAAATTTCTCATGATAATTTAATTTACGCGATTGATCTCTAAGCGAGCAATCGGTAACGCGATTACCCGACGCCGCGAGATTGCGACACTGAGACCCATTTGACTAAGTCAAAAAGGGAATCTTGAGTAGGTGAGATTTGTTGGTGGGGTATGGTATAGGTGTGGTGGAGGTATGGTTATTTTGGTGAGGTGTAAGTTAAGTATAGGCATATTAATGATGTGGTTATCCTTAAATCATGGAAGATTTTTTTGTGTGAACCATTTTCTCTTCTTCCGTCCCTTATGAATGCTGCGGCCATCCCTCCCAAAATCACACCTTTATTCATTTCATTTACTTTTGAAAGAAGCTTAGTGTTGGTTCTTGAGTTTGTGAGAAAAATTCCCTTCATCTTCCCTTCATATTGTGCGGAGGCAGTTAAAAGAGTAGTGGTGCATCTTGATAATGTTGAGTGATTAGAGTGAGTTAATGTTGAGGGACCTTAGTTGATAAGTTGAATTGAAGATGTGTGGGCGAGATGAATAATGGATGTTTGAAGATGAGTTGATGGTTGTTTTATTGTAAATTATGTATATATATATGTATATATATATTGTTGTTATTTTATGTTTTGTTGAGAAGATGACCCTTGCCTATGGTTCTCCAATTCAACAGATGTAACCCAAATGATGGAGACTATAAAACGATCGAGACTACTGACAAGCGATGATGAGGAGGTGCTACCCAGTTGTCTTTCTTGTGTTGCAGTATTGTTAAACTTACTAGAGAGTTCAGTAAGTGTCGTAGGTGCTGACCAGCTATAGGAGAGATTATGTTTCCACAGTATTTCATTTGAGTTATATTCGCATTTTCAAAACATTGTTCGCCTCGAGCTACCTGTATATATATTTCAGTTGCATGGTTATTATGTGATGATAATTTATGTTATATTGTGTCGTTAGTCGAGCACCATGCTTTGAAAACACTGCCATACTCTGACTTGCTATTACAAAAGAGGTTTTGAAAAGAGAAACACAAATTTATGTCCACTTTTCTGTGAAAACCATGTAGGAGGAGTATTTTAAATAAAAAACATTTCCGCATTTAGAGTTGGGATTAGAGAAGTAGCGCTTCTGAGAGTCGGGGTGTTACAAGGTGGTATCATAGCATTTCGGTCCTAACCGGACTGTCGGGTTTTGTTGGGAGTAGATTGTTGTGTTTAAGTTGTGTAGAATTTGTGTGGTTTTTTGAGTTGTTTCCTAGTTTCAAGGACGAAACTATTTTTAGGAGGGTGGTAATGTAACACTCGTGTTTTCACGATAGTTCATTTCATGCTTCTGTGTTTATTTATGATTATTTGTGTGAATAATTGATGAGTGTGAGTGCATTTATTATACGCAAAATATTTTCTAGCGCACGTTGATTAAATTTCTTGTGTTAATTTAATTTACGCGATTGATCACCGAGTGAGCAATCGGTTACGCGATTACCCGACGCTGCGAGATTGCGACGCCAAGACCCATTTGACTAAGTCAAAAAGGGAATCTTGAGTAGGTGAGAGTTGTTGGTGGGGGGGTATGGTGTAGGTATGATGGAGGTATGGTTATTTTAGTGAGTTGTAAGTTAAGTATAGGGTTATTAATGATGTGGTTATTCTTAAATCATGGAAGATTTTTTTTGTGTGAACCATGTTCTCTTCTCCTTTCCCTTATGAATGCCGCAACCATCTCTCCCAAAATCACACCTTCATTCATTTCATTTTCTTTAGAAAGAATCTTAGTGTTGGTTCTTGAGTTTGTGAGAAAAATTCCCTTCATCTTCTCCTTCTAAAAATCGTGAGTCACCTCCCTTTTTGTGCTCAAATCTTTGCTTGATTTTTAGCCAAAATCTTGTGTTCGAGTTTGTGTAAGTGTTGAGTGGAAGATCTAGTGTTTGAGAGAAGTTTTCTCCCTCATTTTCTTGAGAAAAAACCGTGACCCTCTATAAAGTTTTGGGTGAGTATTTTTGTTTCTTTTGTGTTTATTTTTGTGTTTTTGTTGATGATGATTTTGAGTAAACAAAGGTTGAGTTCTTTTCCCACTCCTTTGAGCTTTTGTCCGTGACCTAAGACAGAAAATGGGGGAAAGATTTCATTGCTTTAGTTCTTCATTTTTGGGTTGTTATTGTTGTTGTTTTTGTTTTTGATGTTGTGGAAGTGATATGGATGGAAAGGTGATTTTAGTTTTTTTGTTTTTGAAAAGAAGTGGAGTATTTTGGATCTATGAAGTTTTGTTGTTGATAATGATTTTGATCTTGCTTTTTTGCTTTAAAACCAAGTTGTGTGTGTGTGTATTTGAGCTAGAAATAATTTTGAAAGTTGGATCTTGGTGTATGTGTGTGTAAAACCGTGAGTTTTGGAGAAAGAAAGAAAGATGATTTCAATTTTTTCAAACTTGGTTTTCCTATGATTTTGTTATTGTTGTTTAGGAGTTATAGACAAAGTTTTGGTTTTGAAAGATTTTCAAAGAGAAGTGATTTTGATGATTTAGTGTTAGATCTAGTTTTAACCTTTTGTTTAAAGTGTGTTTTGATGATGTTAAGACAATGAGAACCTAATCTCAAAGGAACCATAGTGTTCTTGAGAAGGTTGAGTCTTGAGAATAAAAGTTAGACTTTTGTGTTTGATTGAAAGAAAAAAGATTTGGTGTTGTTTATAGGAAAACCGTGGTTGTGCGTGTATTTAGTTTGGTAATGTTTTCTTGGTGATAGCGTGTAGCCGTGGCCTAGCATTTGTTGATATACGCTGTGACCGTGTTCGTGATCGTGGTTGAGTAAAAATCGTGGTTGTTGCTCAGAAGAAAAGCTTGTTGGTAAAGGCTCTTCCGTACGTGTATATATAGGTGTGTTGTTGTATGGATGTGTGATTGAGTGTTTGATTGTTGGAATAATGTGATATTTGTGGCTATGTTTCTGATAAAATGTTGTATTACTCTTTATGCATTATTTATGATTGCATATATGCTTGAGTATCCTGGTGAATATTGGGTGGATGGTGGATGATGAGAGGAGTATCGTTGAAGAATAGGCGATGATTTACAAAAATACTTTTATGGATCTCAGAGAGAGTTAGAGTTAAAGTTTCAAAAAGATTTCAACCTCTTGCGTAAAGGTAGTTAGAAACATCTGCTTAGTGCCCAAGTAGCTTGCGTGGTGTGTAACACCCCAATTTTTAAGAAAAATTATTTTAGCAATAAAATGCCAAATACTTGAAAGTAAGTCGTAGAGACTGATCACCTCACTGATTTACTGAGAGTATGGGAAATTATTTTGACGTAGTTTTAAATAATTAATTATTATAAATAATAATTATGTATGATGTCAATTCGAATTAATAGACAACATAGACGTATGCTGCATTTAATGTGAATTCATCATTTAAATTCTATATAAGTTTTCTGTATAACGTGGTAACGCATATTTTTGTTGACTAAGAAATTGATTGAATTAAATCAAGATGAAATTAAATTTAAGAATTAATATTTGATATTAATTCATGATTCAAAAATCGTCAGAAACTCTAACGAAGTTACGTCGTATTTTGAATCGCCGGGTAATTTTTATCCGCATTAAAATTTAAAATGAACTCCGATTTCGATGAAAATCGAAATATAACTTATTGTGAGAATGCTTGAGTGTTTTCAATTGTTTTATTATTTATGAATAAATTTTCACATGGTGAATTAATTTCTTAGAAAATTAATTTACGCGATTTACCGATTAACAATTAGTTATTAGTGCGACTAGTTGACGCGTATAATTTTTCGTAGAGCTCTAAAATCCCTAGAATTAATTGGTAAACATGATTAGTGAGAGTAAGGATTAAATTAGATGTTTAATAATTTTGTGGGCCATAGGAATGCCATGTGTTTTTTTTTATAGGTATTAGTTAAGAAAAATCTAGATATTTTACTATTTTAATTTCTTTTTGGATTAAATTATTTTTTTTATTCTTCTTTCTATATAAGGGGAGTCAGCCGAACCCCTTCATTTTTCTATTGGCCATTTCATTTCTTGTTCTTAGTCTTGGAGAGAAGAACACCTAGGTATGTCTAGTTCTAAGTCTTTTCCTCATTTTTACTTATTAATTCTTCTTGATTCTTATACGATTTCTCCAAGATTTTTCTTCTTCTATTTCTTCTAAACTCTCCATGTATATTATTGGTTTGGAAACAAATTTTTTTTTCTCTTCCCTTTTTCCTTCTTGAGGCCGTGATGTATATATAGATATAGGAGATGGATTTTTGAGTTTTTCTTTCTCTAAATACTTGATTCAAGACTAGATGATGATCATGAAAACTATGATTATATTTTTTCCCCAAATTTTTCTTGGAACCCTAGATCAATTTGGTTGATTAAGAAGGGGGATTTTGTGGTTTTCATGTGAATCTTACAATTGATACTTGATTATAGTTATTTGATACAAAGATCATTGTTTATGTTGTTGCTTTGGTTATAATCAAGGAAGTGGTAAACTTATTTGAAAACCCCAGGATATGTTTTGTGATGATGCTTTCTATTTTCAAACTAAAGGTTGGTTTTGAAGAATTACAGGCTTTTAGATGGAATTAGTTGCTAAATGTTATGTTTAAGTTAATTTTGATAATTTAAGCATTGGTTTTGGGTTTATGAGAGAGTGAGGCCGAGAGTTTGAAATAATGAGGGGAGGGAGAATTTTTATGTTCTAACTTATATTTAGTGTGTGTTAGTAATTGTCAATGTTTTGGAAATTTCTAGAAAAGAATTTTGATTGAAATTGAAATTGTTTTGATCTTTAAGGCCATGAAGCACATAAGGTAAATTGGACTCTTTGAGATCCTAAGAACCTAGTAGAGCCTTAGTTAATCATTTTGAGAAAAAGAATTGGATTGTGGTATTGTTCCATATTCTAAGTTTGAAAAATGAATGATTCTTAGTCTTTAGAATTTGATTCTTTAATTAGTTATTAAATTTTCAAGTATAGGTAATTATTTAAAATCTAGTGTTTCAAATTATGTTTCTAAGTATAAGTGATTTGGTTAGGAAGAGAGGTTTGGGTTTTGAGAGCCTAAGGAATTAGAATTAGTTTATGCATAGGTTGCACTAAGTTTGTTGTGTGGTGATAGGAGTCGAGATACGAGTTCGTCTTTGTGAGGTCAGCGTTAACACGCCGCTTGGCGACTTTGCAAGGGCGCTTCACATTTGATACTTGTTATAATATATTAGTGTAAGGGCACTTCACATTATAGATGTTTATGTTTTGTATAGTATGTGTAAGGGCTACTGCTAGATATTACCTAGAGATGAATGTTTGATATTGTCTGCTTATGTGCGATTTTGAAATTGTTAATGTGATGTACTTACTCGTATGCTTTATTGTGCTTGAGATATACGCGGTGAAATATTGTGGTGGATAATTAACTATTTGTTTAATTATGCCCTATTGAAAATATCATATGCGTTGATATGTTCTGTTAGAAATGTCAATATGTATTGACATGCATTCATAGAGACTTTGACCTGAATTAAAGTCCTAAAATGGATAATCCTATGTGGGGAGTTCAGTGTCGTCGTTAGTCCTATGCGGGGTCATTGCCGGACTGTTGTATCCTATGCGTGGACCAGCCGACAGCCCATTAATATGAGTATTTTGCCATATTCCGGAATCATGTGCACTGGCATATAGTTGCATCAATAGGATATGTTGTGCATCCTTTTTGAATTGGTATATTATCCTGTGCTTTTGTATTTGTTTGTGTAAGAAGTTGACCCTTGCCCGTGGTTCTTTCAATCAATGATTGTAACCCAGATAATGAAGACTGCAGAGTATTCGAGGCTGTTGACAAGCGTAGCTGAGGATAGCTCTATCCGGCTATCTGCTTTGTGTATTGGGTTGCAACTTACTAGAGGTCTAGTAAGTGTTGTAGTGTGTCGACCAGCTATAGGATGCTTGCTGTACTAATTGCAGTGTTGTAATAAGTATATTATGTTTTCAAGACTTGAATTGTCATGTGTGTTTGTTTAAATAAATCAACTTGTATGGTTATTGTAAGTTGAACATGGTGTTTTATTTATTCACCACCTTTCGAAAATGTTGCAATGCTCTAATTGCAATTTCAAAAGAAGTTTGAAGAAAAAGAAAAAAAATAGGTCCACATTTTTTAAAACCATGCAAACAGCGTATTCCATTTTCAAAAGATATTGAACTGGCAAGAGTAATAGTTAGTTAATAGCGCTCCAGGAACGGGGTGTTATATGGTGCTAAGGTAGCGGCGACGCCTAAGTAGTCACGTGGTTCTGAGGTAGCTGTGGGGTGCTATAACTATTCTGTGCGGTGGTAAAACCTTTTGCGTGGTAGTGAGCATGAGTAATTCCAATCTGAGAATCCAGTGTAGGACCAGAGTTGGTAAGTCGTGACCTGCGAATTCAGTGTAGGACCAGTGTTATTATTGTACGGAGGCAGTTAAAAGAGTAGTGGTACATCTTGATAATGTTGAGTGATTATAGTGAGTTAATGTTGAGGGACCTTAGTTGATAAGTTGAACTGAAAATTTGTGGCCGAGATGAATAATGGATGTTTGAAGATGAGTTGATGGTTGTTTTATTGTAAATTGTGTACATATATATATATATATAAATATATATATATATATTGTTATTATTTTATGTTTTGTTGGGAAGATGACCCTTGCCCGTGGTTCTCCAATTCAATGGATGTAACCCAGATGATGGAGACTGCAAAACCATCGAGATTACTGACGAGCGATGACGAAGAGGTTCTACCCGGTTGTCTTTCTTGTGTTGTAGTATTGTTAAACTTACTAGAGAGTTCAGCAAGTGTCGTAGGTGCTAACTAGCTATAGGAGAGATTATGTTTCCATTATATTTCATTTGAGTTGTATTCGCATTTTCAAAACATTGTTCGCCTCGAGCGACCTGTATATATATTTTAGTTGCATGGTTATTATGTGATGATAATTTCTTTTATGTTGTGTTGTTAGTTGAGCATCATGCTTTGAAAACACTGCCATACTCTGATTTGCTATTTCGAAAAGAGGTTTTGAAAAGAGAAACAAAAATTTATGTCCACTTTTCTGTGAAAACCATGTAAGGGGAGTATTTTAAATGAAAAACATTTTCACATTTAGAGTTGGGATTAGAGAAGTAGCACTCCCGAGAGTCGGGGTGTTACAAAATCCAAGACTTATTGGCTCTTCTACCTCAAACACCTCCAGCTGCTATATCCAGTTCCACTAACTTGGTTAGTGCACATCACATTGCTTCTAATTTAGCTATTCAACGTAAAGATTTCCCTTATTATGTTGTTAATTCCGGAGCAACTGATCATATAACTTCTTCTTTTCAATTTTTTACCACTTATAAAGCCATTAAACCTATCTCAATATCACTGCCTAATGACAATGTTGCATTAGCTACATGTAGTGGTACAATTCCTTTAACATCATCCCTTATGTTGTATGATGAACTATATGGTCCAATTTTTTCCAACAACCTAATCTCAGTTTCTAGACTCACCAAAACACTTTCATGTCAGGTTATTTTCATTGCTTTTCTTGTTTGATACAAGACCTACCTTCTTTGAGGATGATTGTCAATGCTAAGCAACATGGCAAGCTATATACAATAGTTAATGGTCCCTCCTTTGTACCGAGTCCTCTTACTTTTGTTTATTTGAACAAATAATACATCTTCTGCTGTGAATGTTGGTCTTTGGCACCATAGGCCAGGCCATCCTTCAGAAAAATGTTATGTCCTTGTGCAAAAACATCATTGTAATTTACCAAACTCATTTTGATAATGCTAAGATTTTGCAAAACAAAAGAAACTTTCTTTCCCTACTTCTGTTGTCGGTTCTATTTTTGATATCATACATGTTGATATTTGGTCCTCACCATTGTAGATGACAAATCTAGGCATACATGGGTTAGATTAATGAAGGCTAAATCAGAAACTAGGGATCATCTTATGAGTTTTTTTAATCTTGTACAAACTCAGTTTGATACTTTTGTGAAAATTATTAGACTAGATAATGATGTCGAATTTAACATGCCAAGTCTTTACTCTTCTAAAGGGATCATTCATCAATTATCATGCATTGAAACTTCCCAAAAAAATGATGTAGTTGAAAGAAAGCATCAACACATTTTGAATGTTGCTAGATCCCTCATGCTTCAATCTAATTTATGTTACACCCACTATCTCGCATAAGGAAATGAGCGTTAAACCAAGCGGAAATATCGGTGAAATATAGTAGTTTCTTTAAATCAAATCCAAAGGGTGTGAATTTCACGTTCAACAATACCAAATACCAAGACACGGAATAATAAAAGGAAATCCAAATAAGTCAACAAACAAAGGTAAAACCCAAGCATCATGTGGAAAAAACAATAACGAGAAGCGTCATACAGACTACTTCTCAGCATTAACATCAACTCTATCATCGTCGCCACCTGCAAGCTCACCATCTACCCATACACCATGGTGTACAAGTAGCCACAAAGGAAGAGAAGACGTGAGGAATCACAATTATATAGAAAACACATAATAAGGGACATAACAAACATGATGCGCATAATCATCCATCATACAGTCCTACCATATCATCTACCAACACAACATATGCATAGCATGACATGCTACTAACTTCGTCAATATATAAATACAAGACTCAAGCTACCATCTACTCCATCAATGCATATGGATCCATCTAAATCCGTGTGAGCGAATAGGAGTGCCCTCACTATTCATAGAGACAAGCAGAACCTAGTAAGTGTGATCCAGTATATCTATGGGATGCCCAAGTAGTGGCCCCACCTCTTTATAAGATCATCTATTGGTATTCTACCTACATGGCCCCACCTCTATATAAGATCATTGTGGCCATCACCACATTATTCTGATGTTTCCTCACCACCTCAGTGACACGACATCAATGATGTATTGCCTACTAGCCACGACTCGTGGTGAACTCGCGACCACATTCAGACACATTATTGTGCCCTAACATAACAAGGTATCTTGCCCTTATTATGAAAAGTTTCCGCCCAAACACGAACAGATACGCTTAAGGTTTTGTAACTAGCATAAACACTAATTATTAGCAACCTAATCATCATTAACATGGACATTCAACAATATCTAATCCTATTTTGGGATTACAACTCAACAACTATAACATGGTTCAATCATCCACTAATTACTACGGTATCAACCCAATGTTCGTTCTTACTAACATAGAATACTCAAGGGTTCTAACTAATGGAAATCAATCCTAAGACCATCCACTAATCCCTATCATTAATCGTCATTTAGAAGCTTATGGATTACTAAACCATCACATATCATTCAGTCTAGAATCCTGAAGAGTTAGCTATGCAAAAAAACAGATGAACTATCACTGCTAGCAGGCACTAACCGTTGGCACAGGGCACCCTGCGCCCATGATAGTAGACCCTGGGTGTCAGGCACCCACACTGTGTGGTGCCCCACGCCCCAGTCCTATCCTCTAAAATTCGACATAGTGGGTCCCCGGGTCTTGGCGCACGTGTCTTTGCACTCCTAAATTAAGGTAGTGCAAGATTCAAAAGAATTTTCATCATTATCTTACTCCTATGAATTATTTAATTTGAAATACCACGTTCTAACTTTATGACTCTAAAACATTAAGATACCAACACAAAGTTTTCTGCACTATCCAACTCTAACCATTTCCAATCTTAAAGTATTTAACCAATTGCCATCTAACCATGATCCTACTGAACTTAACCAAAGAACCATCCCAAAGGAAAGTCTTAGTTACTAGTTCATCAATTCACGACTAGCATTGTACTAAACTAGTTTTTGCATAAATTTACTTTGACCCTTAGCTATTCATCTTAACTTCCCAACCATATGTTCAATGTTCTAAATCTGTAAACGTCATCATCGGCCTATTCAAAAGACCTATCTAAGGCATAGTTAAGGTATAACTAGGCTAAACATTAAGGATACATATCACACTTTCTATAGATGAACGAAATTGCCATACCAATGGATAACGACATCACTCATTCAATAACCCAATCAAAGAACAACAACATACTTCTACAAAACACATTGAATTGATATATTAACAAATCCAAATGGCAATTAGAACATACAAGTCGATTAGCACATTCTTCAGGCTCAAAATTGCGACACCTTTAACCACAAATAGTAATTATTATAAATAAAGAATATAAATAAGTTTATTTTGAAAATCGGTAAAGAGAAAATGGCGGATTTTCAAAAAAATTTCACAACAAGTTAAGCGTACCACATTCACACAAACATCATCCAACTTAATAGAAATAATGTTTTCAAATAGTTTACATAATATTGTGGAAATTTTAAATAAAATATGTCTTACAAAAATCTCAAAACGTGTCACATTGTACAGAGTTTACATATCCCAAACTTAGATTTCAAAGCAAAGCGTAATATCAAGTCTTCAAGTCCCCAAAACAAAGGACTTCAAGCAAACTAATATGAAAAGAAGATTTCATGCTGGCCACTTTCTTCAACATATTCAGCATCTGTAAAACACAAGAGGAACACAAGCAAAAAGGGGTGAGTCCGTTGTAGCAGCGTTGTATTGGCATTAGAAGGAATAGACGAATACATATGTACATAGTATACACATGTTATACATACATACATACATACATACATATATACAGACACACACATACATACAAGTACTACTACGTAATATACACACGTCATATATATATATATATGACATGTGTATATTACGTAGTGGTACTTGTATGTGTCTATATATACACACACACACACATAGAAATACAACTACGATAACCCAGCAATCATGTAGTCAAGTGTCCTATCAAAGGACATTGCAAATCAATACATCAATCACTTCGTATGCATGTGGATCCATCTATTACTTTGAGAAGTTTAACTAGGAAGACGTGTTTGGCTTTTTGAAGGAATACAACGCAATGGTGAACACTTTGTTGCCGCGCACTCTCGACTAATCATGAGAATAACCGGTGATGGTCTACCAAAAAATTATTTAACCATTCAACTGAAATACTCACGCATATCATAACATTGACTCAAACCATCAATATTCATAAATACACACACGCACATTATTTGCAACATTATCATACTATGGGGCCTAAAGGAGACCCCTTCACCTATCCCCTTAATATCCATAACTATACTATCTCCCCCTTACCTGAGTAGAGATATTCACGAGACCAAAAGAGTAGCAAAGTAGGGTTTCGATGATGCTCCTTTAATAATAGGTCCTGAATCGAATTTTTGTCTTAGAAAAGTGGCTAATTAAAGTTATAGCAAAGGAAACATCTTTCCAGTCACGTAGCTTCAAACGAGATGAATTCTAACAATGGGAGAGTAAGAATGATAAAAAAAATGGTGCTTTTGGTCCTTTGAATCGAGATATGAGAATCAAAATAGTGGAAGAAGGACTTACTAAGAGAATCAAGTGAATGGAACTCTCCATCAAGGGAGAAGGAGGAAGAATTTCGTGTGTGACACCCTCTACCCCCATGTTGACATTCATGAATAAAATAGAAATGGTAATCATAGATTAAAATTTTGCAAGCAATTTAAAACTTTCAAATTAAAGGCAGAGTCGTCACGCTCAACAATTACGGAATTAGAAAGCAAGAGTCATTACAACCATGATAAAAGAAACAATTGAAATAAATCCCTCGATGTTACATGTATCTCAGAGCTAACCCTAAGTAAATGCATCGGTAATAACAACTAATCAATAATCAACAAAACAGGAAATCCTAAACTACTTGGTGATCACATCCATGAGTCACTCCTCAGCCATGTCATCCTCTTCACCTGCAAGCGCATCATCTAAACATGGACAATTGCGCATGAGTAACCACAACAAAGGGGTTAGAAATCATATACATGAAAAGCACTATTGGTAGAGGAATAAAGTAAGCAATGCGCATAAGAACATAACACAGCAACCACAACATCAACATCATGTGCAATCCTAAACTGACCCCTACTTCAGAATGCATGTGGATCGAACTATACCCAGTGAGCGAGTGAGGGTTCCCCCGTCACTCTCGAGTACGAATAGTGGCTAGTCAAGGTGATCCAGTTTATAATTGGGATGCCCCAGCGGTGCCCCTCCTTTACATAAGACCCCCTACCATAATCGGCCTCCAAGGCCGGGTACCTTACCCATAGTGGCCGACACTAGAACATATCCATCTTCTCACCGTCAATAACAACAACGCGACTCCTTACGATGCATGAACACAAAAGTAAACAAGGTATCTATCAACAAAAACTATCAACAATACCAACAAACTTAGCAAGTGGTCGGCAATAATGTCATCAACAAGGTACTACTTGTCAGTACGTCGACAAGTTTCCCCCAACTTGGAACAAGTCCAATCAACAAGGATAGCGAGGCATTATCACCAAGCTTTTGAACAACTTAATCAATATCTAAGTCAACCTACTTAACTCTAACTAATCTCATCGTCTCATATAGTATAACACTTCTATGTGGTCTTAAAGGTCATACTACACGAAACTACTCCAAATAGGCAACTTAGTAGATGTTAACAATAGGGACAGCCTGACGTTTGCTCACTAATCTAATCATAACTTGAGCTACATAAATCATTTTGAGGTGGGGTCAAAGCCATGAGTTAGCTAACATATAGATGTACATTTCTCCTATAGAACTCTGAAGCAAATTTAGTCATCTTCTTATCGTTTCGTGCAAATTAATTCAAACAGAAAAACTAAAAAATTGGTCTTCACCCCGCGAAGGGAATCCTTCTTCCCGCGAAGAAAGGCCAAGGCGAGTCTTCGCCTTGCGAAAGAGGTTCTTTGCCCAGCGATGGGAACTGTGTGGAATTCCTTAATTAAGCCTAAAACTCATTTAAGGCCTATTTTATCATTCTTTTCTATTCCAAATCCTAATATCAATCTCAATTCAATTCCATCACTCAAAACCACATTTCCCTTGACTTGATTTCATTGGTTACATGATTCAATACTTAACCAATGATCCCAAAAGTAACATTTCCTCTATTCCCAAAGAATTTTCTGCATAATATTACTAACCCATCTAACCTTCTCTAAAAGAATACTACTAACACATCTTGTGACAAGCCAATAGCAAGACAGCAATCACCATGTACTCATAAAAAGGAACAAATAGGAAAGAAAACAAGAACACATTTCAATCACACACATTATGTATTCATAGTATAAAAAACCAATTAACACAAAGAGACATATTTTCACAAGATTAATACTAACAATCATTATGTATGAGTAAGTAAGATTCCAAAACATTCACAATCATAATGAACTCATAACAAGGACCTTACAAGAATGGTTTTCCCTTCACAATGGCGAAGGTACTCACACACACAAAGCCGCGCAAGGCCTAGGGATCATGGGACATCCCAATTGCTTCATTAATTCCAGAAACCCACTAATCTTACTCATTCTACCCCTTACATTGGTCAAATTTGTGCTCTCTAACAAAGGTGGAAGGAAAGAGTTCTAGCTTCTCCACAAATGCCTTTTCTCCTTCAAGAATGCAAGAACATGACATAGAATGGAAAAATGGTGAGTTTAGAACCCTAGGAAGTAGGTTCCACAAACTCCTCTTAATGGGTCAAAGTGGGTCCCACAAACTCAGAAAAACGGACAAAACGCGCCTATAGAATTTTAGGCTTTTGCCTAGTAGTGGACTGGCTTCGCCCGGCGATGGGAGCTAGAATGTACACAGGGAAAATTGCCTAGTGGCTCGCCTAGCGACAACACTACCCCTTTTCACTGTTTTTGCCCTAACTTGGGCTATAGTTGTCCGATTAAGGCATTCTTGATTGCGTTGAAAAGATAGGATACTTTTCTACAAAATCATATATAATAAGCTTAACCAAAATCTGGCTCTAACGTGGTGAAAAAGGCATTCGAAGTTGACTCAGACATTCCAAATGCTACACTTGCACTGCATTGACTCCGAAAAGCTTATTTTGAGTTTTCGACATCGGAATTGAGTCAAACTAAAGCCGAATTAAAGATAAAGGATAGATCTATAACTTACTTGAGGGAGTTGAAATCCAGTTAAGTTGTTAGATGGTTCAAAAATGTTGGGGAACAAGTTGGCTAAACATAAGAATAGAGTTAGATCTAGACACGTCCTTATGTAATTGGTACTACAACTCTCTAATAAACGAATGAACTTAAACACATACTCAAACATTATAACACATGTATATATATCCTAAATCCTAGGAAGCAAAAGCTAGGCTGTTTCATTGTGTGCCTTTGCGTTGGTCCAAGCTTTGGAGAGAAGTCATTTCATGGAGGCATGCTCCTTGAGGGAGAAGAAAACCAAAACCCTAGTAGCCCTTAATGGAAAGGTTTTGAGAATGTAAAAACTGGCGAGAAATGTGTTAAATAAGGATTTAGGTTGACTTTTACAAGTGGCCAAGAGGTATGGGCCTTAGAGAACTGGTTTAGAGAAGTCTAAATCACTAAAAATGACTTTGCACATGTTTTAATCGATTAGACATGGGAGTTAATCGATTAGAAACCCTCTGGAATTAGTACTGGGCGCTCTAGGCATGTTCTAATCCATTAGAAGAATGTTATAATCAGAGGCTTCCTGGAAAGCATAATGGGTCATTTTCACAAGTTTCAATCGATTAGCAACTCGTGGTAATTGATTAGGTTCCGTTCGGAACGCCCTGCGTTATAGTTTTAGCAGTATCTAGAGCTACGGGTGTCCAATTGAGGCGTTCTTGGTGGCATTGGAAAGCTAAGAGAATTTTCTACAAAATCATATCTGATGAGACTAATCAAATAGGAATATAACATGGAGAAAAATGTAGTAGAATTTGACTCAAATATTCCAAATACTACACTTGCGCTGCATTAACTTTGAAAAGCGTATCTTGAGTTCTAGACTTCGGATTTGAGTTAAACTAAAGCCAAATGAAAGATATAAGGTAAATCTACAACTTTATTGACATAATCTAATTAAGTCGTTAAAGTGTTCAAAAATGAGGAATACAATGACTGAATTGTATTAGTCAAAGGAATGGAAATGAATCTAGATAGTCCTAACACATCTAAACTATCCACTAACGCCTTTGATCATAGAAACATGAAAATGCGGGCTGTTACAAAAATAATCACAAAGTCAAGCATAAAGCGTTCAACAAGCATAATTCAACTAATATTGACATAATTAGCATCACAATCGTGTGACCCATTGCTCTTATAATGGTCTTAACATCATATAACATATTTAAATAGGTTATCCTATTGCTCCCACACTGGTACTTCCATAAATGATTATAGCTCGATGTAGGGGTCGTGGGACACCCCAATCATGTAATCAGATCCCTAACTACCCGTTTTCCACATGAATCAGCCAGCCTCTTCTTACCTCAGCCCGATTCGCAGATACCAAAGGTTAGAAGGATGAAACGGAAATTCCTCGGCTGGTTCCTATCGTCACGATCACCGTGGAGGTCAATACAAGCATTAGAACTCTCAAAACGCCATAGAAATCAAAAAGGGAAAAGAGGGAAAAGCTTACCCAAAGGTTTTCATCTTTATAAACATAAAAAGAATGGGTTATCCAATAGAGATTCGTGCTCCAGTTACAACCCTTCAGACGAGAACTAATTCACATGAGAAACGAGCAAGAATGGTGGAAAACGGCTCCAATGAAATTAGGATTCTCTCTAGAGCTTAGGGATAAGATTAGGAAGTGTTTTCTAAGTGTCTAGGCTTTGGTTAGGTCACCTAATCATTCCCCATGAATCTAAGTCATAACGGGTTAAAATGGGTCACACGAGTCAAGCCCAGTACGTCAAAACACGCAAAAAAACGTGACATAATTTTTCATCCGGTGCCCTGCGCCCAAAGAAATAGAAGCTAGGCACCAGGTGCCACTTACTGGGGCGACCTGCGCCTTCCAAAATGCTTCTCTGGCCTGTTTTGCATTTTGATTCGCCTAATTGAAGTCCAAAACGTCCTAACAACTAAGATCCTATTGATCCAAAAACATTTTCAAACATACTGTTAGAGTAAAATGTGAAATTGCGTCTGATACTCTTATAGTTTTGATAATAACAAAGACATCAGAAACAAGATGAATAGTAATCATATGAGTATTTAACAAGTTTGTTAAGTGTGCAGGAAACTTGTTGAATACAAATAAGTACATTAAAAGAACAAAATGTATTTAACAAGACAGAAACAAATCAACCCGAAGATGTCTGAAGATCAACAAAGCATTGTAAAAAGTTCAAAATGAAGAAGTCTGAAGCTCAACACTGAAGAAATGAAGCATTGTCTGAAGTCAATAAAAACAAATCAGACAACACTGCATCAGAAGCAATATTTCAACTATTGCGTCTGGCTTTGAAGATCTAATGAAGACCTAGTTCAAAATCAGTATACTAAATTGTAGTGTCTAAATTTGTTCTAGATGAAAATGAAGAGCTTTTCAGAATTAGTACAATAAATGGTAGTGTCTGAATTTGTTCTAGATGAACATGAAAACCTAGTTCAAAATCAGAACACTAAATGGTAGTGTCTGAACTAGATGTTCAAGATACATCAAAGATGATTTAACAAGAAGATTTAACGTCAACAAACGAGAAGACTCAACATCAATGAACAAGAAGAATCAGCAACAAAAATCAACCTGAAGACAACAACAAGAAAACTCAACAACAACAACAAAGAAGACCTCCCAACAATATCAATCAACTTGAAGATTACAACAAGAAGATCTCCACTACTTCAACAAATCAACCTGGGAATCTCAATCGCTCCACAACATCAACAAATCATCACAAGTCTGAATATGATCTTTAAAGAAGCAAAATATCATAGTTGTCTGAAAATAGAATAGTGAAGGAATCACTATGTCTGATCAAAGAAGCTGAAGAAAACTTTCAATCTATCCATTAAGGGATTACAAAGACAAAAAACAAAGAAGCTGAATTGAAGATATATAGACATATGGAAATTTTTGATGAAGACACCATTTGGAGAAGTCTTAGTGGTACAAGCATATTCCAAGAATCCTTGTCTGTCTGATTGACACAACGACAAGTTACTAACCATAGATCTGGTATGTGGCACCCACTAAACCTCATATTGAAATTGAAAAAATTCATGCGGAAAACAATAATAAGATATACATATACTGAAAATACCGCATAAAAATTATTCGAAAGAAAGAGTGATAGTGTGAATCACATGATCGGAATAGCACTTACATGCGAGATAAAACAAATTCCCGTACAATCACAGGAAATAGAAACGTAAATCCAAAATTTCCAGGATGTCACATCTAATCAGAGCATAACAACGCTAACTAGATACATCAGTAAAAACAAAAGACTATATCTAAGAGTCTTCCTCGGCTAGCATCTCCTCCAAGGCAGCCTCACTGGCATTCATGTCTTCCTCTGCTCAAAACCACGTGAGCAAGTATATGTGAGTACAAGATAAGTCATACATGAAAGAAGAGGAATAAGATAGGCATACAACATGTAAACAACAACAACACTATATTTCTAACGCCACCAATAACGCCTCAATTGGGCACCTGTAGCTTGCGTTATGGCTAAAACAAACACTGTGAATTGATTCACACCTGTTGGCAGTGTTTTTTAATTAGTGGGTCACCCCGTTTCTGCCCGTTTTGTCTCTAAACATGATAAGGCTCCTAAATCACGACCCAAACCTAATCCTAGACCTATTAGGACTCTAAAACCTAATTTTAAACATTGGTTAAGAGCTCTCAAGAACCCTAGACCTCCTTAGAGCTCTATTTCTCGTTTCTCAACCAAATTGAGTCCGTCTTCGAGGTTGTGATTGTAAGAACATTCTCTTCGTTCCTCTTGATTTATTTTCTGTTTTTATGAATCAAATTTCGTGACCCTCACTATCCTATGTTGTTGCCCTTCTAGAGTTCCTTTCTCTCTATTTTAAATGTTTAACTTGGAGTTATTGGATACCACAAGGCTTGGACTTGCAAAGAATTCGTCCCGGACCTTTTAGGACGCTTTTGGAAGGCTACAAATTTTTTCTAAGGTATTGGGGGTTTGTTGATCATGTGGGAAGAGGCATTGTGCTTCAAATTTTCTTATTAGGGATGTCCCATGATCCCTATTGGCTAAGTGTCATTACACTTAGAATTAAATTACAACTAGTAATTAACATGTTTTAGTAAATTGATGCATGTGTCTCCTAGGGTTTGCGATTCCATTCAAGGTCAAATGAGTTAAGGCTGGATACTCTTCTCTCTGCTTTTGATCATGGCAGCCAAGAAAACAATTATTCCTTGGCACTTTCTTGATCTTGATAGTCCATTAAAAAATCCTGCTACACATTCTCTTAATTCTCCTTTGAATCAACCGAATCCTCCAAAGTCTTTTTTGCATAGATTTTGAAGCATGCGTGCGATATTCCACTGAGTCAACTACTGGTGCCGTGTATGAAGGGCGAGGCAGTGGCGGTGCAAATACCAGAAGACGAATACCTTGCTAGGCTCGAATGCTGCAAGAACAATCTTCGTGGCAGACTTCTTCTATCAAAAGGTGATGTCCCTATGAAATATGATGATTTGCGCTCAAAATTATTGAAACTATGGAATCCCATTGGTCAGTGGCATATGGTACCTTTAGGGAAAAGGTTTTTTGAATTTTCATTTGCTACTGATGAGGACATAAGAAAAGTATGGTCAATCGATGCTTGCAATTTAGATCCAGGTATTTTGCGGTTGTTTACTTGGACTTCAAATTTCAATCCTTCATTGGTTAAACAAACAAATGCACAGTGTTGGATCAGAATCTTTGATCTTCCTCAAGAATATTGGCGCCCAAAAGTTCTATTTTCTATAGCAAGAGGGATTGGAGTTCCTCTATCTTTGGACGATGCGACAAACAATAAGAAGTTTGGTCACTATGCAAGAGTTCTAGTTGATGTTAATCTAGCTGGTAATTTCCAGGAGCAAATTTTAGTTGAGAGGCAAGGATATGCTTTCTTTGTGAGAATCCAATGTGAACGATTGCCTTTGTTTTATGATTGCTGCAAGATTATTGGTCATAATTTGACAACTTGCAAGAGAAATTCAGCAACAAAGATTGATAAAAGTAAACAAGTGGTTGCTAATCCTAGGCAGCCTCTAAAGAAAAATATAAAGCAAGTGGTTGGTTTGTAATATGTTCCCAAAGGTAACCTAAATATGAATGCTGATGAAGGAACAAGCAAAATGTTTAATTTTAACGCTGATGCAACTGTTGCTGTAGCAAAAAATATTGATAACTCAAACCCAGTACTTCTTACTAATGCTGTTATAAATGGTCCAGATTTGGTTATCCAAATAGACCCAAACTGTGGCACTAGTAGGGATTTTGATCCTGTTGTGAACATGATTGATGTTCTGCCTAATCAGGATTTGAATGACCTTGCAACTAAGGTTCAGTTTCAAAAGGATGATAATGAATCTATTGACACAATATTTGATGAAAGCACTCAGTTTGTAAATGATTCCTACGAAGATTAGCTACCTCCAATTGAGGATGATATTAATGCTTCTGATAACATAGTGGAAAATTTATGTTATACTAATAACAAAAAATATGTTGTTGTAGATGGTATGGAAGAAGCTCAACCTAGGGAAACAGCTCTTACTAATATAGTATCGGGTATCAATTTGGAAACCCCGGTTAATACAATGGTGGTCTCAGACATGAAGATAGTGGAACGACTATGGAGCAACCAAGAAGATGATGAAGCAGATGACTTTTCGGATTCAGAACATATTCAAGGCAGTCATATGAATACTTCTCAACAAGACAGTGGAAGCAGTTTCACAGTTGTGCTTTCTAAGTCCGAAAAGAAGAAACTAAGACAGCAAGCTAGGAAAACTAAAAAAAAAAGACTACTATACCCGATCCAGGGCAGGTAATGCTTCAGCTATCCAATCTTGAAATTGTTGTATTGGAATGCTAGAGGCTTAGGAAACCCTGATACAATGGCAGTCTTAAAAAACTTGCGTAAAGAAAATAGACCCGATTTTCTATTTGTGGCAGAACCATGGATCAGTTTCAAACAAGTTCCTACATGTTTTTATAAGGGTATTAAAATGAATCTTTTTGCTGAGAATAATAGAGGCAATCTTCTCTCCATTTCTAAGAAGCATGTTAGTTTCTCAGTTTCTATAGAAAACAAGTCTCTTTATGTTTCAGCTGTCTATGCATCCACTAATTATCTTTCCAGAAGAGATCTTTGGGCAGATTTGTCTTCTTTGCAACAATCTTATAGAGGTCCTTGGTACTTCTTAGGGGATTTTAGTGCTATTTTGGGTGCGCATGAGCATCGAGGAAAGGGTATTCCTTCCAAGATATCTTGTGATGACTTTAGTAATTAGTAAGATAAAGATAATCTCATTCACATTCCAACCAAGGGATCTCATTATACTTGGTCTAATGGTCGTACTGGTAGCAATTACACTGAAAAGAGGTTGGACAGAGCCATTTGCAATATTGATTGGATTAATTCTTGGCAAAGTGTTGACTGCAGTACTCTTATTAGAAGCAAGTCAGACCACTTCCCTCTTCCTTTGAATATGCAAACTTGTTCCTGGAAGCATGCTTCATCTTTTAAATTCATGAAAATGTGGGCGCAACATACTGATTGTGTGAATCAAGTGAAAGAGGTTTGGAATTCAAATGTTTATGGCTGTCTAATGTTTGTGTTAAGACAAAAGTTGATGCTTTTGAAAGGCTAATTAAAAGATTGGAATAAACAGTTTTTGGTGATGTGCATCAGAAAGTTAAAGCTACTACGACTAAAGTTGAGGATATTCAAATTCAGATTGATTATAATGGCGGTAATGAGGATTTATTTAAGCAGGGAAAAGAGGCTCAAAACCTATTCAACCATTATCTTTTGAGGAAGAGTTCTGGAGAGAAAAATCTAGATTAGATTGGCATTTGCACGGTGATAGAAATACAGAATTTTTTTCATTGAGTTATGAAGATCAGAAATGTTACAAAGCCTATATCTTCCTTGAAGTTTTGCAATGATATCTTGGTTGATCAAGCGAATATAGAATCTCATATTTTAAATTCTTATCAAGGGCTTTTTGCTGCTTCAAATGATTGCTAGTCTAATGATCTTGTTAGCAGAGTTATTCCCACTTTGGTTACTCCTCAAGATAATGCCATGCTCACTAAGTTCCCTACAATGGAGGAGATAAAAAATGCAGTTTTCTCTTTAAATGGTAATAATGCTCTTGATCCAGATGAATTTGACGGTTTCTTTTACCATCACTTCAAGGATATTATATCCAGATGAATTTGGCAGTTTCTTTTACCATCACTTCAAGGATAATATAGTTACAGATGTCTTTAATGCTGTATTACAATTTTTTAGACAAGGTTGGATCATTCCCAATCTTAATTCTAATATTGTTGCTCTCATTCCTAAAAATCTGGGAGCGAAAAAAATTGAGTAGTTCAGGCCAACTGCTATAGCAAATTTCCAACTCAAAATCATCACCAAAGTTTTAGCGGATAGACTTTCTTCTATAGCAGCAAATATTATTTCAGAAAATTAAAGGGGTTTTGTGAAAGGTAGAAACATTACGGATTGCATATGTATTGCTTCTGAATCCATTAATTTGTTGGACAAGAAAGCTTTCGGTGGTCACGCAGCAATCAAAATAGACATCAAGAACATTTGACACCATTGATTGGTCTTTTCTTCTTCAGGTTTTAAAAACCTTTTGTTTTGATAATGTCTTTTGCAATTGGATTTCAATAATTTTACACTCTGCTAGATTATCAATATCCATTAATGGAAAGGCTATAGGTTACTTTGGTTGCAAGAGAGGAGTTAGACAAGGGGATCCTTTGTCCCCCCTTCCCTTCTGTCTAGCTGAAGAGGTTCTTAGCAGAGGCATATCTAAGCTTGTCTAAGAAGGTCACTTACAGTTGATAGCTGGTCCTAGAGGCACTTAGATGCTAATCCATGTTTTATATGTTGAGGATACTTTTATTTTTTGTAGAGCTTCTAAGAAGAGTTTAAATTAATTTGTTCAAAGAATACGGGAAAGCTTCAGGTCAAGTTATTAGCAATGACAGATCCATGTTTTACACTGCCTCCTTATCTCAGAGTAGAATTGATAATATTGCTACCATTCTTGGGTTTAAAGCTGGATTTCTTCCATTCACTTATTTAGGGGTCCCTTTGTTTAAAGGTAAACCCCGAAAAGCTCACTTTTTGCAGATTATGGATAGGATTAAAAATAAGCTTAGTTCTTGGAAGGGCTCTTTGTAATCTATCATGGGAAGACTGCAACTGGTGCAATCTACCATTCAAGGTATGCTCTTTTATAGCTATAGAATTTATGCTTGGCCTTCTAATCTTCTTTCTACTGTGGATACTTAGCTTCGTAATCTCGTCTGGTCTAGTTGTATAAATGTCAGAAAGAATGTTACAGTTGCTTGGCAGAAAGTGTGCAAACCAGTTTCTGAAGGAGGTCTTAGTCTAAGGTCTATTAAAGCCATCAACAAAGCTGGCTTATTTAATCTTGGTTGGGATGTTATCTCTTTGGATATGCAACGGTCGGGGTTGATTAAAGCTAGAGCTTTTAGGAACAACTCCCCTATAAACCACCATATCTCTTCTTCAATTTAGTTGGGAATCAGAAAATGCATCCCTCTAATTTTGGGTAATATAGCTTGGCAAATAGGTACTGGTGATAAGATTAATTTTTGGAATGGTGTTTGGTTATCAAGGCCTATTTCTAAACTCATAGGCATTCCAGATCATTTGAAAAGCTCCTTTCAATCCAAAGTAAAAGATTTTACTGTTGATGGCTCTTGGTCTATCCCTCATCCTCTTACTTCTCACTTTCCTATAATTCAGAATGAGTTAGACAAAATAACCTTTCCCTTGCTGCTTGGTGCCGATTTGATTAGATGGAGACATAATGCTTCTGGCTCTTTATCTTTTAAAAGGCTTTTCTTTTTTTAAATCATATTGGGCCAGCTGTTCCTTGGGCTAAAACCATATGGAATAATTATGTTCCTCCTTCTAAATCTTTTTTGTTATGGAGAATTTTGCATGATAGTGTTCCAACTGATGAAAATCTCAGATCTAGTAGTATTATTGTGGTTTCTGTTTATTGCCTTTGTGGGAAAGCGGCAGAATCCTCCCATCATTTGTTCTTGGATTGCGATTTGGCTCAAAATCTTTGCATTTGGCTTGGTAGTACTCTTAACATCCATATAGATTGCTCCAGTGTTCATTCTATTTTGGATATTTGCAGAAGAAGGTGGAGTTCTCAGGTTAACGATACCATTACAGCTTGTATTGTATATGTCTTTTGGTTTATTTGGTATTGCAGAAATAAAACTAGATTTGAAGACAAGCATATTCCTATTCAATCTGCTTTTAATTTGTTTATTTCAAATGTTTCTCGGGCTGGCAATCAAAGTTCTGGAAATATGTCATCTTCCATTGATGTGTTTATGGTCTTAAAATATTTTTATGTTGATGGTCATCCTTGGAAAGCCCCTTCTATAAAACAATTTTGTGGCAACCACCCTATTGCTATACTATTAAATGCAATACAGATGATGCAGCTAAAGGGCGTCCTGGGCCAGTGCTTGTGGTGGTATATTTCGGGATAGTAGGGCTGCTACTCTTGGTTGTGTAACACCATGTTTCTGGAGCGCTACGGTGTAACCCAATCTAATGCTAAAAACATTTAATGCTCATACGCTTTCAGTAAAAAGTACTCATCTGTTATTCGCAATGGAAAATAGGAGTAGTTTTTTTTTCTTTTTCTTTTTCCTTTGAAACCCTTTTCAAAATGAGACATGAAGAGTACTACGATTTTTAAATAATGAGTAATCAATCTTTTGTCAAATATCAGAGTATAACACCTCATATTGAATGCATCACATATAATGAAACATACCATAATCATTTCGTACTAAGGCGAGGTTTTCTAAAAAGTGTAATTACAAAAATATTGATAATTATGCAATTAACAAGTCATGCTCCACCAACAAGTCGAGAGACAAGATAATACCCTAAGCTGGCCAATAACTATGAATCTTACTGAGAAACTGTTCAGCAAGATCAGAACTGGAGCACTCGGATGTATCTTCCTCCACCGGCTAATTCTCCAACGCTTTTGGGAAGGACAATACAACAACAGCACTAGGAACTCATCTGGTGACATCCATGAGAATGTCTAATCCAACAGTGCAAGGGTAAATTCCTTGTCCACGAGTTTATCACAGGCTAGTCGCATGCAAATAAGATATATATACATAGTACAACAACATGCTTTATCTATATATATATAGCTTAATAGACCACAAGCATCAGCATGGCATATCAAGCAATTTGGATGTGAACAAATAATTCAATCAGCAAATCAACCATCAATCATCATATGTTATAATGTGGTCAGCATGCATGTCAATGCATATGGACAGTTTGTGTATATACTTGCAGCCTTAAACAAGGACAGTAATAGACATAGGAACTGCTTTTTCAGGTCCAAATAAATTCCCCTATCAAGGGTAAAATGGCACTAGGATCATCCTCCAGGCCGGGCACGAGGAACAGGCTCTAGGCCTAAAAGTCCTAGGACACTGGGAACAGCCTCCAGGACAGAAATTCCAGGACACTGGGAATAGCCTCCCGATATGAATGCTTCATGATTGGTATGCATCAATCAAATACTTTAGTATGGCCCATTCACCATACGGAGTGTCCAAGATATCTTTTAATTACCTAATGCTGATCGACGAGTCCTCAATTCTCTCAATTTGATGAAATCCCATTCTCTGTTTTCATGTCACACCTATGTGCTACTGTATCTGAAAATACTCTTTCACTTTAGTCGTTGGAACCCAAGTTGTGCTAAATAATACATTAGGAGAATTTCCAGGAAAGAAAGGCGTTGCGAACACTCTTAATTACCAAGTTTTTCCTTGCCAGAATTTTTCCAGACGCATCATTTAACTCAACCATTTTCAAAAATTGTATCGTTTACTTTGAATCTTTACTTAATATGGTTCCATAAAAAATTCTTGCAAACTTTAGTAGTTTAACTAAAAACTCTCTTGCTTGCTTTTAAATAAAAAATGCCTTTAACATTTCACTTGTGAAACTTTTAGCTCGGCTTATGGAATCCATCAAATTTACCGTTGTAAATTGTTAAACCAATATACTTTCGATCGTCACATTATTAATTAATTAATCATCGTTAATATTATCATTATCATGTATACTTGATCAATATCAAATCCAAATTTAACAAACAGGGTCTAATCAAACCACGACAATTCATGCTACCACATAATAATACTACACGTATTATCACACAATAATCAATCAATCAAACCATACAATAATCAAGGCGAAAAGCCCAAACTCATTATATAGAAATTTCTCTTACCTCGAATGCATTCCAAAGGAGGTAATCCCAAGGTTGTCATCAAGTCGTACCTCGCACGAACCTTAACAACACAAGTTTAATTCAATAAGAACTAAAAAGTCAATATTATGCCCTAGGGCAGCCACGACTTAAGGTCCTTAAAATCCTAAGAATTACTCAACTTAACCCTTATTTAATCACATCTGGTCATATGTCATGAAGCAAGTTCAAATCATGCAAGTTTTGAAGTTTTTACAAAATTATCACCCTTAGAAAATACTAAAACCAAAACTTACAACTTTGAATAGTGTTTTACCAATTGGAATAGTGTTTTCCAAACTTTGAACACTTGATTCATCCATCTAAATAAGACATAAAACTTTGGAAACAATTTCATTATAGTTTTAAAACAAATCTCAATACAAATGTCAAATCTTTTTCCCAAAATCCTATTCTTTTGAAAGGTTTTGTTAGATCAAGTTATGAACCATTTTTTTTACAACTCTTTCAGTCATAAAAACAAGTCGAAATCACTTTCCAAAAATCAACATAAGCCACGGTTTTGACACAAAGAAAACAATTCAAAGTTTTAAACCATTAATTTCTAAATCATACAAACATTGTTAGATCTAAAACTTCTTACCATAAACCAACAACTTTAACACTTTAATACACTAAAAACAAGTCAAGAACTCACCCAAATATTGTTCATGAGCCACGGTTTTCAAAGGCCAAAATAAAAAAAAATTTAATTTCACAAAACCTTGCTTAAACATGTATATGACTAGATCTAAGTATATTTGGCTAAAACCTTTCAAGATCTCACTTACAAACAACTAAATCAAGCAAAATAAACCCTCTTAGACAGCCCTCAGGTTCTTCCTATTTGAGCAAATAGGGTTCCCCAATTTTTAAATTAACTAAACTCATTTAAATGGAAGGGAAATGGTAGATCTAAGAGGTATTAAGATAAAACAACAAGATCTAAACAATTTCTCAAAGAAAATCATACTAACTCCATGAATACTCATCCATGGCAGCCAAGAGAAAAAGGAAATGATCAAGAACACTTACCAACAAGTATGGTGATGATTTGTCAAGGAAGAAGAGAAAGGAGTGAAGATTTCAAGCTTAAACACTAGTTTTCTTCAGGAACACAACTTTGTATCACTAAACTTTTCTTCACCAAGTCAAGAATGGAAGAAATGAAATGAATATGGCCTAATGAAGAAGGAGTCACGAAATTGGAGGGACAAGGAGGGAAGGAAAATTGTTCATTTAGTTAGGATGTAAGCATTTAGTTAGAAACTAACTAAACTAACTACCTACCATTTACTAACCAACCAACCAAGGACTTCCATATGTCAATGGTGGGTCCCAATCACATGGCTCGGCCCTCATTGGTCCATGTATAGCCTCCCTCCTGCCCTGTCCACTCACAAGTTCTGCTTGACGCGTTATCGATCAATTGGGTGCGTGGCGTTTCACGTATATTAGGGTTTTACACCAGTCGCTCTAAAATTTTTTCTATTTTATTAGCCCACACCTAAAATTTATTATTCAGTCAAAATGTTCCTCATGACATGAGAAATGCTTCAATGTATCTCGTCTTCTCAATTTATGAGCCAAAACTTTGCAATTATGCTGTTTCTAAGCATAGAAAATACACTAAACATTTTCATTTGCCCAAAAATTCCCAAACAAATTCTAATAAATCATAAATATTGGAAAATTCTAAGATCTCGAATTTTGTAAAAGTTAGATCACGTTTGGGCATGTTTCAGTTAGAAACTCACCTGATAGCCTAATTACGGCAGAGTTACTACAGCATAGTAAAATCTGTAAATTAGTAACAATTACTAATTCCAATTTTTTCCCCTATCATCTAGAATAATTTCAAACAATATAATTATCCATAGAAAACAATTAACAGAGAAGTCGTATTAAATACGACAGAAAATAGACGGTTAACGATTAACTAAACGTTGAAAATTCAAACTGTGACTTAGAAATATTTGTTAAGTCCCAAAGAATCATTTTTCTTTCAATTAAATACATACTCTTATTTAATACGCATTTTCAGGGTTAATTCATATTAAAAACAGTATACGTCTATACTATCTGTTAATCTGAATTAATTACCAAGACTTTGAATTAGTTACAACAAATCTTTGCAGGTCTTCGTACTTTTCACAAATCATTGAGGTGATCAATCTCTATGATTTATTTCCATGTAGTCAGAAACTGTAAATTAGCTTTCGTGAAAATTGGGGTGTTACATGTTGCTTTGCTGCTAATCTTGGAATTCAAAATGCCTTTCATGCTAACATGATTCTATTCTTGGAATTATAGAAATTGCAAACAAAAAGGGGTGGAGAAACCTTTGGATGGAATGTGATTCTGTTCTTGTTATTGCTGCTTTCAAGAATACTAACTTAGTGCCTTTGACTCATCGGAATAGGTGGTGCAATTGTTTAGAGCTCGCAAAGCAAATGTCTTTTATTTTTTCACATATATATAGGGTGGGCAACAATTGTGTAGATAAACTTTCCGCTTTTGGTGTTATTAATCCTGGCTTTGTTTGGTGGGATACAATACCACATTTTATTGCTGAGGATTTTTTCAATAATAGGAATAGTCTTCCTAGTTATAGATTTAAACAATTTCCCTTGGGTATGGTTTATGTCCCCTAAGGCTTTCTTTTGTACCTCTTCTATTTTTTTAATAAAATTATGGTATCCTGCAAATGATTGCTAGAGATTGTGGTGCCAACCTAGTTGGGATTGCTTCCTTTAGAGTGATGCTTTTGCATACTATTTTGCTTTAAAAAAAATAAAAATTCATGCATGTTTAATAATGAAAGGTTGGTGCTTTATGTGTTTCGGTAAGATTTTGGGTCATTAGTCTTTTTTGGATTGTTTAAGAACATGAATAGTGGTATGAAGTTATTCATTTGATAACTGATTAAGTGTTATCATGTCTAAGACCAATTTGGTGTTGTTAAAAAACATGATTTAGTCAATGAAAGCATGATTAATGTTGTATTCTTAATGACAGAATTGTTGTTGTTAGTATATGCATGATTAGGATCATTTGGTGTAAATCAAGTTGTAAGGTTAATATGATGTAGTCATTGATTGGGGAATAGTTGTATGTTTCAAATTGAATATAATAGTGTTATGATATGGTTAGTTATGTCTTGAACTCTAGAGATGCTTAAAGTATGAGATAGGGGTCAAATCTTGATAGATTGTAAAATGGTACCTAAAATAGATTAAAGGAATGGTGTAGACATTGAGGTTAGCATGTGATAAGTAATTTGAAAGGATTTAAAAAGAAAGCCATGAATTAACGATGCGTAAAAATAGGGAGGGGATAAGACTTGGTTTTTGAATAAAAAATTGAATGTAAAGGTTTAAGTTCAAGATTTGAATCTAAGATCAAATGTTAGAGACCTTAGGGACAATTTAGTAATTTACCTTGACTTTGGATTGGACGTGGGACCACTTAGGTGGAGTCCCCAATGCGCAAAGTGTAGAAAAACAGCGTTACTGCACTTCTGCAGGTTCTGTAAATCGATTCACTCCTGCAGTGTTTTAGATTCTGTGAATTGAAGATATTAATCGATTCACATCGATGTAATTTGATTCACAGAATGTCGTTTTGACCCTGAATCGATTCATGGGGCTCATGAACCGATTGATACCCTTGTTTAATTATAAAATGATGTTTAAAATGACTTGTATGGGTTGGTTAAGGGTAGTAAGCACCTAGGCTTATTGAATGTTGAATGTTTGGCTCTTTTGAAGGGGTTACCAATTGGTTGACGTTGGTCACGGGTTGTGGCCAAGTATTGTGTATGTTTAATTGCCTTGTTGGTTGTTGTTTATTGGTCACGAGTTTTTGACCAATCAGTGGATTGGTATCCAATGGTTTTGTTGGATATCGTGTGTTTCTAAAACTTGTCGCCGGTTTAGATGCAGTAGATTCTGTTGCTCACATTCGGATTTCTATGGTGGCACTTATCGATGCTTCACTGATGGAGGGGACCCCGTGGTTCGTAAGTATTGATACGAAGATGATGAGTTACTATGACGGCACTTAGCGATGTTTCACTGGTTGGGGGGACCACATGGTTCATTAGACTCCGTTGTTCGTTAGGCGTTCGGGTGTAAACTTCGAGTTACTATGGCAGCACTTGTCGACATTTACTGACGGGGGGATCCCATAGTTCGTTGGTATTGGTTTAAAGAACATTGGGTTACTATGACGACACTCGTCAACCTTTATTGACGGGGGGATCGCATGGCTCATTAGAACGTCGTTTGAAAAGAGTTACTATGGTGGCAATCGTTGATGTTTTACTGACGGGGGGATCCCATGGCTCGATGGCATCATATACGGATGTTGAGGACGCTTGCATTCACTCACTCGGACAAGGAAAAGGATCCTAAAGTTGCGTTGTAGTAGTTGTATGTTCGCATTAGCTAGTTACCGACATAGGACCGTGGTTTGACTAGTGTATCATTCGATTGATGTTGTGTATGTGTTTTTATATTCGCAGCATGTTATATTTGAGCTTTGTCGTTATCTTTTCGCTTGAGTATGATTCCTCACCTGCTATGTTTTGTGGCTACTCGTGTGCCCTTTATACCGGTAGATGGAGATCTTGCAGGTGACGAAGTGGACGCGAATGCTGAAGAGTAGTTGGCATGTCACCGTTTTTACTTAGCATTAATATAGTAGTATATTACAGCTGTCTTTGTATCGATTTAAACTAAGGGTTAAGCTCGGAGACATGTGACATAGGGGTTTGGTTTATTTCCACACTTTGTTATATGTTTTATTCCGCAGCTAAACTTGATGATGCGAAACTTCAATTCCGTGAAAGATTTTTATAAAACCGTTTTTTTACCTTTATCCGTATGCATTTCTATGCATTTCTTGCACGAAAGGGTAGAGGGTGTCACAGAATGCCGATGCATGCTAACTCCATGCTACACCATATGCAATGTGGATCCACAAAATCTACTACTCAAGGAAGCGAATATGAGTACATATATGGCTTGCTTCGGGAGCTTGCCACGTAGGTAACCTCCACCGAAATACTCACCATTCGTGACAACGCGAGTGGCACGCCGGGGTAACTCTGCCAACGAGTCCCCAGTAACGAGTAGCTAGCCCTTCCTTTTTATAAGGCCCCCACCACCGAATCAAATCCCCAAGGCTAGGCTAACACCCATTGTGGCCCCCACTAAGTCGTTTCAACGTTGCTTCCCCTCAACGCTAACCATTTCATTGCATGAGCAATGATCTTATGCACCGTAACCAAGTCTCAGCCAAACGTCAAACGTCCGCGCAACAGTTAGCTAATTGGGGTGATTCTAATCGGTTAACCAGCCTTTAATCGGTTAAGGTCTATTCTAATCGATTAGGGATTTTGCCCTAATTGGTTAACAATTATATTATAATCAGTTGCACAAATTTATATACTTAAAGGGATTCTACTTCATCTTTAATTGGTTATTCTCCTATTCTTTAATCGGTTGTAAGTCTTTTATAGTTAAGGGATCACTGACTTCGGCCTATAATCGGTTATGTCTCTATTCCTAAACGGTTATATCACATTTAATCGATTACCCCTATATACCTAATCGGTTAACCACTTTGTATCTCAAACAGTTTCCAGGTTCTCGAATCTTACTCAATTAATAGCCTAGCTCTAATCAGTTAACACCTTCAGGACTGTCTTATTTCATCCATTTTAGTGTCTAATCTGACTTTGATACTTCCTAGGGTATAATTACGATTTAACGGGTTCTGTACTCCTATACACTTGATTGCACCCTTATTCTATCATTTGAAATTCTCGAACAGTGGCTTCGAGTCTGATTTCATGTCCTGATTATCATCCTAATCGGTTAGAGTTTATACTTTAATCAGTTAATCATTTTGGTTTTCCTTATAATTGATTATTATAGTTCTTTAATCGGAACCCTTCAAACATAAACGGTTAGACTGGCATCTTCTTCTTCCCTATGATTTCTAATCGATTACTGTAATGTTTCCTAACCGGTTAACAAGTATAAGGGACTCTAATCCGTTAACAAGTTATGATTCTAATTGATTAAAACACGAAAAGACAGAAATAACAGAAACAAAAGCATAGATCACAGATTGTCCATTTCAACACATACAACAATCATGTTGAGGTAAACAATTGACTAAGGGAGACCAATATAGCATACATAATACATTTTCACGTTCTCTATCATCAAGTTTTCACATTAACACTTTAACCTAAGATTTAGCATGCACACATGGTATATTAATACTCTTCTTCCCTTAATTTCATATATGATCCATCTAGTACCCCATATACCTAGAAATTCATGTGATCCTAGCTTGCTAAGGATGATTGCTCCTAAGCAAGCCCTCCAAGTCCTTCAGCAAGGGTTGGTCAAAGCTCCCTCCACCCACCAAGAATGCAAGAATTTGATCAAGCAATTGAAATGACGAATTTAGGGTTTCTGGAGGATGATCAGTGGCTAAAGTAACACTAGGGCGTTCCCAAAAGGTAGATTTTATTGCCAATAAAGGCCATGGGATGTTTATGGAAAGTTTTTATGATTCTGCAGTTTTCACGCAGTTAATCCATTAACTCAACGGATAGTTGATCGATTAACACTTGAAAATTTGGTCATGACAATCTGTCGTGGCTTAATCTATTAACGCTATGGTTTAATCAATTAGGTTGGTCTGAATTCTAGAATTACTAAGTTTGGTGGTTCCTAATCGATTAGGGGATTGATCTAATCGATTATCTTGTGATAAAAGCTAAGAATGGTCCTTCCTAAGGTCTCTTATGGTCCTAAAGTGTTCCTAACATGCATGGCACACAAACACACATTAAATGCAAGAAAAATAGGGTTTACAATCCTACCCCCTTAAAGAAGATTTCGTCCTCGAAATTTCTCACTAACCTGAGGTGAAGAGATAAGGATGTGATTCCTTCATCTTACTCTCCAGCTCCCAGGTGGCACTCTCTTCAGTAGCTCTGCTGCAAATGACTTTTACTTGGGGAATCTCCTTCCCTCTCAATTGTTAAATCTTGCAGTCTTCTATTCATAAAGGTTGTACTTCGAAAGCTTAGTTTTCTTTCAGCTAGATGGTGTTGGGCACGATGACGTGACTCGGGTCATGAATGTATTTCCTAAGCAGCGACACATGAAACACGTTGTGCAGGTTAGAGAGAAAAGGTGGTAGGGCTACCTAATAGGCAACTTCACCATTTCTCCTCAAGATCTAGTATGGTCTAATGAATCTATGTGTGAGCTTCTTTGCCTTCATCGCTCGACCAACTCCCTTCATAGGTGTAACACACAAGAACACGTGTTCTCCCTCCTTGAACATCCAAGGGTCTGTTGCTCTTATCTGCATAGCTCTTCTATCGGCTTTGTGCTGTTTTCATCTTTTCCTGCATCATCTTTACCTTGTCTGTAGTTTGTTACACCACTTCTGGTGCTAGTATGAGGATTGTAACACCCCAATTTTTGGAGCGCTACTGATCTAGTATAAATCTTAAATGTTGGAATATTTATATGACAATACTTTGCTTGCATGGTTTTCAAAAAATGTGGGTCTAATTTTTTTTTTCTTTTCAAACTTCTTTCAAAATAACAATCAGAGTATTGCAGCATTTTCGAAACGTGATGTACGAATTAAACACAATAACCAAAATCTCAATAACCATGCAATTGACCATTTGAATAAATAAAAACATTCGCACAAAGGCGATCTAGGTTTCGAGATACAACATGTATAATACAACTCAAAAGAAGACAATAAAGACACCTATAGCTGGTCAGCCCTACATTGCTTATTGTGTCCTATAGGAAGTCTAATCAATCATGACTTCACAACAAGTAATCAGATAGAGCCCTCCTCCACGCCGCTCGCTGACCTCGAGTGATTACTACTTCCCAACTTGCACCAACATCTGGGGTGACATCCATGAGAATGCCCATATATAGAAAGGGTCATCTTCCGAAAATAAGCATATTGTAGCAATAACATATTCACAAATCATATTGTACCAACAACTCATATTTAAACACAAATAAAGTCATGGCATATCAACATCCAGCATGTTATCACCCAACTCAATAGCACTAATTCTCAACAACAATTAACTCAACACCAAATCATCAACACTGGTTACAACACAAAATCTCATGACCCCAACTCAGTAATCGTATAGCCCCAACTCAGTAGCCTTATGACCCCAACTCAGTAGTCTTGTAACCCCAACTCAATAGTCTGATATAGCCCTAACGCAATAGCCTAATGAACCCAACTCAGTAGTTATATAGCTCTAATCCTTGTTCTCAGCTCTTGTAGTCTCTAACTCCACCTTATTATCTCGGAACCTCTCTTGATTTTCCCTAAAGTCCTCTTTCTAGACAAAACTCCTATTAGTTGTAAAACTTGGTATTTGAAAATTTCTTTATTAATTTGAAAACAGTTACTTATAATTATTCTAACTCCCACTTTATTCTGTTTAAGAAAAGGTGGTTAATCCATTACTAATTTAGGGGTTTTCAGAAAAATCCACATTAAGTGTCTCATTGATTTTAACTAAAAATCCTTTTCGGTTTTTATTCCAAAACTTTAACAATATCCACAGCTCAGTTCATCACCCATCTCTTTATTGAACATACAAACGCATATGACATTCAATATTCACAACACAGCAACAACATCAAATCAATTCACCAAACTCAACTTTGCAAGAAACACCACATCATTATCATCAACTCAAACATTCACCCACAACATACCACATGCAAAGCAAAAAGTTGGAAAATGCCCTAACTTTAGGCGCTTTTCCGCACAAGCTTTCTACAGGCATCGTCACAACCATGACCTCGAACTCGAACTCGCACACACACTACAACAAATTCTTCAAAAGATGGCGCTACTTTAAACAGCACTTTAGTATTGAAGTGTTGTTTAAAATTAGGTTGAAAACTTTTACAAGCCAAAGGATAAAGGAAAAAACAACGCTTATGAAAAAAAAACCCTACTTTAGGTGATAAACAGCGCTTCAATAAGAAAAACATTGGTCGTGGTAAATAAAAATAAACAACGCTTAGTATGGGAAGTGCTGTGTAAAGTTGTACCTGACGAATAAACAACGCTTAGTATTTGAAGCGCTGCTTTTGGTTTTGAAAATAATCAGCGCTTAATATACTAAGCGTTGTTTATTGTCCATTTACTAAAAAAATAGCATTCCCTCTCACTGAACAGCACACACTCTTTCTCTCGCAACTCTGTCTCTTCTCTAGCTCTTCGCTCGCGCACTCCCTCTCACTGAACAATGCCTCTCTCTCTCTCTCGCAACTCTCTTCGCCACTCACTCCGCCACTCCCTCCGCCACTCTCTCTCTTGCTCACGCCATCGTTCCTCACGCCAAAAAACAGCCACATTTTCAACAGAAACAACCACATTATATAGGGTTTTTTGTCTCGTTTTTCTCCATTCAAGGCTGGTTCGTGTCTCATTTTTGGTTCCATTTTGTTGTTCGTGGTTCGATTCTGGTTCGATTTTGTTGTTCGTGGTTCGATTTTGGTTCGATTTTGCTGTTCGTGGTTCGATTTTGCTGTTCGTGGTTCCACATTGGGTCTGTTCGTGGTTCGATTTTGGGTCTGTTCATGGTTCAAAATCGTTTCTTCTATTCTATGCTGCAGCTGGTTCTATTGAAGTGCTACTGGTTCGTGTGGTTCTGTGTTGCTCTCAGATCATTACTCCTTCCCTTTCTTCTTCTCCCAGTATGCAACACGCTTTCTTAGGTTTTACTTTGTTGTTTGTTTGTCCCACTGTGGTCCTATATCAATGAAAAGATTACATTCTTTAATATTTTGATTGTTTGGTTTTCGAAGGAACATAAAGTAGAGAGGCTAAACTGTGCAGCTTCAGCATGTTTTAAGCTCTGATTGCCATTTTGTTGTGTTTCACACGCTTGTGATTATTCTTATTTTCTATATAGAATCTGAATCTGTGAGTTTCTTATTGTGAAAATAAACTAGGGATTTGGGTTTGTGGAGTTTACTTCTTTGATTCTTTGGGATCTTTAAAGGGACTGAATGGTGAATACCTTTGGATCTAAATGTGTGCTGCTCTTTGATGGAACTAATGTGACATTGTCATGGTGTTAGAGACATAGTTGACTGAATTTGAAATTTTCAAGGTTAAATCATACACACAAATTTAAATCCTATTTTTTTTTATTCTGGGATATGTTTATGTGAAAATGAATTTATACAGAACAGGAAATGTTTGCTTGTGGCTAAAAATACTCTGCCTTAAAAAGAATTCATATGCTGCCAGTGCCAAATCATTTTCATCTATTTTTCATTCTCCATCGTATGTTCACTTCAGATTTGATTTGTAATTAATGTGTAATTGGGTATATGCAAAAGCAAAAGAATGTTCGGAAATACTTTCTGTGGGGGACTTTGCTATTCTACTTGCTAGACATTTGACATCATTTTACAAGCATATGAATGAAACCTGTATTCGTAATGGGTTTACTTGATATCAATGAACCTGTATTCAAGATTATGAATGCAAAATCTAAGGAATATGGAGTGCATACCTTTCAAAATATTTCCAGATTGCCTTTAATTTTGGGTTTAGAAGTTAATATTGCTGTAAGTTTTTCTGATCTAACTTTGTCGTGGTTAGCAGTTGTGGAACCAAAGTGTATTTTGAAGTTGGGATTTTGGGGACTGAGGAAATGGAATCAACAATATGCTCTTATTGATTTGAACAATGAATTTTGGAATGTTACAGGAATTGTATATATTTTGGAATGTCCATATTTTAGGAGAGACTATGCCTAAATTTTGTTCAAATTTTGATCTAATCTGTGTGTTGATTTTAAGGGCAGTGGTAGTTTTAGTCTTGCTTTATCTAATTGGGATTTTTATGTTGTTTTATGTAACACCCCAAATTTCTAAGCTAAGTAGAGAATAAGTTATGAGAAGAATTGTGTGATTGTATTCAAGCTTAAATTGACTTTAAAGTGAGTGAATATAATTACACAAAGTTTTGATAAGAAGGTTAATGGGTTTGAGTTGAGGAATGAGTTGGATTTAATCTTAAGATGGTTAAAGGTGTTGATTTGTAGTTATGGAAGTTAATTTGAGAAGAAAGTCTCAAGGTTTGGTGTTAGAACTAAGTTTTCTGGTTTTTCTGCAGTGTGAATCGATTCATATAGTCCAGGAATCGATTCACAGCATTAAAAATCCATAGGCATCGAATTTTAGCAGTGGGAATCGATTCACAGAAGCCAGGAATCGATTCACATAAGACAGACCACTGGGACTCGCATGCAGGAATCGATTCACTCATTAAGACTGCGATTCAGGTACTTTTTACACTGTGGGAATCGATTCACACTATGCTGTGAATCGATTCACAGCTGCAGAAGTGTTTAAAAATGATGTTTCAACGAGCAGAACGCAAAAAGAAAGAAAAAGGAAAAGAAGAGAAAGGGAAAGGTGAAAGAGGAAAGGAGAGCTAGGGTTTCACCCTTTGAGAAGGATTGAAGAGATTCATGTTAGATTTCTTCAATCACTTGCCTAAATGGAGAGTTTGAGAGTTGAGATTTGGGTATTTTGAAGATTTGGGTTTGAACCCTAGAGAGGAGAAGAAGAAGCACGAATTGGAGAAGAATAAGGGGGAGAAGACCAAGCTCCAGCAAGGATGGCTCAAGTTCTTGGATTGAGAAGGAAGATTGAAGGTTGAAGATCAAGATTCGAGAAGTATTTGGAGAAGCCCCAAGTTGAGCAAAGGGGGAAAAGCTTGAAGAAGAGCAAAGAGTCCAAAATTCAACCTTCCTAGCTCAATGTCTTGAAGAATAGAGGTGAGTTCTTCAACCCCTAGGTGATGGGCACCCATAAGTCCCACATATAGGAATTTCTCTTCCTTTAGTAATATATGAACCTTAGGTTCAAGTTAGGTTTTAAATACCTATAAGAGGTTGAGTTGTTATTGTTATGATTGATATGATTGTGTAGTGGGCTTGATGAAAAGAGGTTGGCGACTGCCCCCAACCCCCCACAGTTGAATGTATGTTTGATGTTTTCTCTTTTGAGAACTCCATAGAGTTTCAAGGGATGAGTTAATGTATGTGTTGTCAATTAATTTGGTGAATTGTGAGGCTTGTCAACGAGCCATAAGCTTAAGTCATAGAGGTCAAAGAAAGGACCCTAGGAAAAGGATGTGATAGGAAGAATGTGTGAATTAGTGTTCATGATTTGGAGTAATTAGATAAAAAGGGATGCTATTAATGTAAGCTTGATTCGTTGAAATAATTGTAATTTCCTTGAATAGTTAAGTAATGAGGATGATGTTAATAAATCCTAGTTAGCTAAGTTGCATTTCTATGAACATGCATATAAGCATAAGCATAAGCATAAGCATAAGCTAAAGTCCATGGCAAGACTCCTCTATTTAAAGGAGTAGATCGGTTTGGTTAGCCAAGTGGGACGCCCTTGGATGGTTATGACGTCTAACCACCATACCGAAAGTGTGTAATTGGGGTCTAGGGACGGAAGCCTACGACACTACCCAATAACACAAAATGCATTACATTGCATAGCCTCATATTATATATCTCCTTATGAATGGTATAATATGTGAAGTGATGATAAGTTTATGAATGTTAATGAATTCCTTGTATGTATATATATATGTATTCGGAATTAGCTTAGTTAGTTGTATGGAATCTTGGATAGCACATCCCTAGTCGCTTAATTATTATATAGTAATGGTGCCTAGAAGTAGAAAGAGATGTGATAAGATTGATTTCAATGATATAAAGAAAAGCAATGAAGTGTTAAGTATAGAGTAAGTAAGTAAAGAAGGACAACATGTTCTTAGTTAAGTAAGTTGGCACTTACGTAGCATTGGGTTAGTTGTGCTAGATATAGTTAAAGAAGTAGTGTTTGAAGTAGTCTTTTTCAGGCGAGTAAGGATGGACGAGAGAATGGTGAGGAGTCCGTGAATGGCTCACTGAGATTTATAATCTCACCTATTCCTTTTATTTGTTTTTCAGATAAGCAGGTACCGAAGACGGTGAGCCGAAGCTCCAAGCTTGGGACTCATAGGCTAGTTGTATATTGCAAATGGAAATTTTATATTCCAAGTTATGTATAATATGTAATCTATTTATTAGATTAATGAATTGAGTTTAATTTATGACTTGGATTACTGTAATCAAGTTTGTAAATGCTCAGTAATTCCTGTGCCTTAATGTAATTTGTCGTACTTTCAATTATGTTGAGGTGCGGGTGTTACAATTTTCCTTCTCCTTTTTCCACCGTAGGGCTCACGGCCCATTCTCCAATTTTTTCCAAAAATTTGCAAATTTCCAAACAATAAACTAGTGCCATTTCCCATAGCATCTTTTCTTTCAAATGACAAGTCATGATCAAGACCAAATTCACTAAGTTTCATAACTCATTTACAAAAACATTTCCAAAATTAAAAGTTTCAAAGAGTCCTTACAATTCTTTTGATTCCAAAACATTTTAATCGTGGCCATAACAATGCTAATAATTAGAGGACCACCAAATCAAGTTCTACATGTTATTTTAGTCCCTCAAGAACCAATTTTTCACAAATAATTTACTAACTCTTCTACTTAAACATACATAACAATTCCAATAGCAATCAAACTACCCAAAGTATATAATTCAACAACTAGATACATGATTCAACAACCAAAACCTATATTTCCCCTCTTTAAAGAATAGGTCTAAACCATAAAACAACTAGTTTAACATGCTAGCTCCAAAACTACTACTCAAACAACAATCTACAACTTCAAATAGCTCAAATACACAACAAATTGTTTGATTCACTAAGGATCACACAATTTTCCCTCTTTTCTTCCCTTAGGATTTCGCCCTAGAGTTCAAGAAAGGGGAATGAGAGTGTTTCATCTCCTCTTGATCATGATCAAACAACAAACAACATAAAACAAGCATAAAAATCAAGAAGGAAAAAGAAAAGGACCACCACCTCTCCTTCTCCTTAGCTCACGGTTTTGGGGCTGTTTGGGGGGAAAGGGTGTAACACCCTCACTTTTGTGCTAGAACCTTATAATTCCTTGTGTGATTGATTAAGCATTTCAGGTATGTAGATGTGTTAAATATGCTATTGATTAGTTAGAAGTCCAATAAGATTGGTACGGTGCGCGTATAGGCGAGTCAGGACACAAAACTAGCAGCAGACCCGGTCCCAGGGGGCGCAGGGCGCCCAGACTAGGACGCGGGCGACAGTGCCTCACAGAGCAGCGCAGGCGCCAGACTAAGACTCGGCGCCCAGGCCTCACGAGAAGCGGCGCAGGCGCCAGGAGAGTCTTGGCGAGGCGCCACGGTGATGAGTAGCTGTGCGTTTTTTTTCGCGTTTTAACTCGTTTTGGGCCGGTTCTGTGACCCCGTGTGACCCATTCTCGACCTGTAGAAGCAACCACGACCCCTAGGCTTAACCTAGCCACTAAGCATCAGTTCTAAAACCCTAAACATGATTAGGAGCTGCTCATAAGACCAGTTAAAATAGAGAAAAGTTCTTCTTTCCCCCTTTCTCCAAATTGATGCTGTCAAAGGCTCTGAACTCAAAACTACGCTAGGGAACTCGACTAGGAGCAAATACATCAGAATTCTTACAAATTTCACTGTGAGGAATAGAAAGTGGTAAGCCTTCTAATGATAACGTTGTCTTTAAGGTCAATGTTAGGGTTCTAAACTATGATTTTTCCTTCCTAAACCCTTGCTCTTGTGTTTTTGCTGAAGAAAGCTTCAATAGGAAAGGAAAAGCTTGGTGTTCTCTCATCCCATTCTAGGAGTACGAAATTCACTTGAGGTAAGGGGTAGTTGTTCTCTTCTAGTGAGTGTATGGAACATGTGTGAACAATAGGGGTGTCCCACGACCCTTATGCCTCGCGCGGTAACGAAAAACGAGCACTATCACCACCATGATAGGGAGACATTCGAACTCCTCAATTATTATTCTTGACTGGTGATATCTACTGTAACGTGATGTGATACTTTTATTGGATTGATGAAGTTGGTGTGGTGATTGAGTCTTGATTGTTTACATGCTTGTTACTCTTGACTATTCTTTTATTGTTCAGAGAGGTGAAAATCTTGGTTGTTGCCGACCTTAAATTGCTATTGTATGAACTCCTACAAGACTTGTTGACATGCTATATTATTCGTGTTGTGTGCCTAGGTACTGATATGGTTAATATTTAAAAGTGTTGAATTGCCTAAACCACTAGTGTTGTTGCAAGAATTAGCGGTGATGATGATTTAAAAACAGAATGCTAGAGAGGTTAAAATGGAATAAAAGGTGAATCAAGTTAGGGTTAATTAATTAAAATAATTGACATATGAATAAACCATGCCTTGATAGAGACCTTGAAGTTTTAACAAGAGAATTGGGGTCAACGATAGGGATGAGTTGAGTTGTGCAGAAATTGTTTGCTACCAAATGATAGGGTAAGGAATTTAAATAGCTAAATGGTGAGCTTTAGACCCTATGAATGTGTAATCACAAAGTATGGATCAAAGAACTCTAGACCATGTCCAACTAAGTTCTGAGCGACGGAATTGGTGAGGCATTAGATCCCCGAACGGGTATGAACCCTCTGTTGTGAGTTGGATGACAGTATGGGCGCCAGCGCCACGATGTCAGCGCCCGCCCAAAGGACAGATGCACTCTTGTTGTTCTATCGTGTTTCCTCGGGTTTCCGCAATTAGGTTGATATTGTAAAGCCTAAGTAGGATGTCTAAAGTTCATTTATGATGCCTAAGGATTTATTAGTGTGATAATTTGAGAGAACTAATCTTTTTATCCCAAAGCTTCACTTGGACGTTATGTGCTTAATCAAAGTTGCTAAGAACATTAAATGTTTATGTTATTGGTAGAAGGCACTGGCTAACTTATGAACTTGTGTTCTGCTGTTGTTGTTGTTGTTGCTACTCTATCGAAGATATTGCGATAGGGAATATTATGGTTAGACACCGCATTTGGTCATGTTCATGCATCATGGTGTCGGCATTGTTGTTGATTGTTGTTGTTAGTAGGGCGTATCGGGCAAGGTATCCCGTGACGGGCGAGGTTTCCCGGTCCTACGGTTAAAAAGGGCGAATCGGGCAAGGTATCCCGTGACGGGCGAGGTTTCCCGGTCCTACGGTTAATGGGGCGAATCGGGCAAGGTATCCCGTGACGGGCGTGGTATCCCGGTCCTGTTGTTATTGGGGCACTACGGGCATGGTATTACGAAACGGGCAAGGTATCTCGACCTCGTTATAAGTGGATCCACATGCATATAGTTATGGTCCTAGAAATACACCGTCTTACATGATAACATGCCTGGTTGTTTAGTTTTTGGTAATGTACCTTAATGTTGTGGTTGATGCTGTGGCATGTGATATTTGGCCGCTGTGGTAACATCTTATACCGTAGTACTAGTGATTAGATGTTTTCGTTGGAATTGTTGTATATTGCGCATTGTTCATTAATTCCCTACACTGTATGCACTATTTGAGGTTATAATGACTAACCCCTCTTGTGGCTATGCATATCCCACCGGGTATGTGTAGATGTTGAGACTGCAGGTGTTGAGGATGTGAATGCCGGCGAGTAATCTCGATAGCGCATTGGGATAGATAGAAGATTTGTGTTTACTTGTTTAAGTCCTTGTATTTTTTTCCCGATGTAATAACTGGGAGAAGAGCTCTGAATTATTGTGACATCGGGAACCTTGGTTTTACTTCCTTTTGATGTCCTCTTCCCTTACTAAGTTTGTTTTCCGCGAATGAGCGTGACGACTCTATTCCACGTTGAATAAAATTATGATTGGACAAAAAAAAAGAGTATTTTTCTCTGTGTTTACTTTACATTATCGCGTTGTTAAAATGACATGACGGGGTAGAGGGTGTCACATTTAGTGGTATCAGAGCTCGACTTGATTCTCAGGCCGTGGTATGTGTCTATTGTGTTTTTGCCTGTGTACTCGTTATGATTATTTATGCTAGAATAAATAGGAGTAGGAATAGTCAGACTCGTTTTATAGGCTAACTCTTTTTCTGTTTGTCTCAGAAGTGAGGAATGGCAAAGCGTAACCCGACCGCGGCCGTGATCGAGGCCTTAGGGCGGTCACAAGCTTTGGAGCGCAACCGTAACTGCATCGATAGGCTCGCTAACTTCGTAAGCATTGCTGATTTTCGTAAAAACAACCCTCCAACCTTTAAGGGGGCATTCGACCGATGGAGCCCAACATCGATACGGAAATGGAGAAGATTTTTAGAGTGATGGGCGTGACCGATGAATGAAGGTGGCTTTTGCTGCTTTCAAGTTGACCGATGAGGCTGAGTATTGGTGGGAGAACACTAGTCGGAGGGTGGAGAATGCCGCAACTGCTATAACTTGGGAGGTATTCATGACGATTTTTGGAAAAATATTTTCGGCCGAGATTCGTGGATCGGAAGGAGGCCGTGTTCCTAGCTTTAACACAGTGGGAATATGTATGTAGATGAGTATGCGGTGAAGTTTGAGGAATTATCCCGCTACTATCCTCGCTACCAACTAGCAATCAAGCGACCGTCGAAGTGTGTTAAGTTTAAGAACGACTTACGACCGAACTCAAGGCGTATGGCGTCTGCCCGCCACTTACCGACTTTGGGAACTTTGTTCAGAAGACCAGAGACTTTGAAGAGGCCTATAATGAGAGGGTAGCTGCTTTCAGAAACATTAGGGAGAAACCTAAACCCACTCAAGGAAGAGGGAGACAGCCTTTAGCACCTACTGCTAAAGCATTTAAAAATACCAGCCTTAGAGGGGCTAATCTGGTAGCGGGAAAAGCAATTGGGGGAAGCTCTTGGCCTTACAATCAGATTAGATGTGGCAAGTGTGGCAAGGACCATTATACTCATTTATGCAAGGAAACATCTGTCATCTGCTTCAAGTGCAACAAGCCTGGTCATATCAGCCGCGACTGTGATGGACGGAAGAATGAGCCAGTAAATAGTAACAAAACTCCGAGACCTCAGGCTAATAGGATAAAGTCGACTGGCAGAGTGTTTTCTCTCACTGGCACAGAGGCAGCTGAATCAAAAGATCTCATCCAAGGTACCTGCTTTATTCGAGGAGTTCCTTTAGTGGTGTTGTATGACTCTGGTGCGACCCACTCTTTCATCTCTGCCGAGTGTGTAAAAAATTTGCAAATGCCTGTATCTCATTTAACTTTTGATTTGTCTGTGGATATTCCTTCTCATAAACCTGTTATTACTTCTCATGTGTGCAAGGAGTGCACTCTCGTGATTGGGAGTAGGAATTTCGTGGTGGACCTAGTATGTTTACCTCTTCGGGGGATAGACGTTATTTTAGGTATGGATTGGTTGACTGCTAATCATGTACTTTTGAACTGCTTTGATAAAACTGTGGTGTTTGGAGTGACTGAACCTAGTGATCCACGGGTGGTTACCGCCAAGAAGATTCAATCATCTTTGAAGGAAGGTGCACAAGTATATGTGATGTTGTGTTCTATGGCTATAGAGACGAAAGTAAAAGCTAAAGATGTACCCACCGTTTGTGAGTTCCCGGAAGTGTTTGCAGAAGTTAACTCCTTACCACCGGAACGAGACGTGGAATTTGCGATCGACCTTGTTCTGGGAACGGGACCAATCTCTATGGCACCTTACAGGATGTCTCCCTTGGAGTTAGAAGAGTTAAAGAAGCAGTTGGAGGACTTGTTAGAGAAAAAGTTTATTAGACCAAGTGTATCTCCATAGGGAGCGCCGGTGTTGTTGGTAAAGAAGAAGGATGGTTCGATGAGGTTGTGTGTCGACTATCGACAACTTAACAAGGTTACTATTAAGAACCGCTACCCTTTGCCGAGGATAGATGACCTTATGGACCAACTAGTCGGAGCATGTGTATTCTCTAAAATTGATTTGAGGTGCAGGTACCACCAAATTCGGGTGAAGCAGAGGACATCCCAAAAACCGCATTCTCAACGCTGCTACGGTCACTATGAATACCAAGTTATGCCATTCGGTGTGACTAACGCACCAGCAAGTGTTTATGGATTACATGAACACGATATTTCGCCTGCATTTGGATAAGTTTGGTGGTTTTTATAGACGACATCTTGATTTACTCCAAGACTCGAAGGGAACATGAAGGGCACTTGAGAACGTACTACAAGTGTCAAGGAAAACAATTGTATGCCAAGATGTCGAAGTGTGAGTTTTGGTTGGAAGAGGTGGGATTTCTTGGCCACGTAATTTCTAAAGGCGTGATAGCCGTGGACCCAGTGAAGGTGGAAGTCAGATTGCATCGGGAAGCTCCTAACCCAAGAACCGAGATAAGAAGCTTTTTGGGCGCCCAGGCCTCACAGAGAGCAGCGCAGGCGCCCAGGAGTGTCAAGAGGCACCCACACCGATGAGTAGTCGTATGCGTTTTTCGCTTTTAACTCAAGCTGGGGCCGGTTCTGCGGACCCCGTGTGACCCATTCTCGACCTGTAGAAGCAACCACGACCCCTAGGCTTAACCTAGCCACTAAGCATCAGTTCTAAAACCCTAAACATGATTAGGAGCTGCTCATAAGACCAGTTAAAATAGAGAAAAGTTCTTCTTTCCCCCTTTCTCCAAATTGATGCTGTCAAAGGCTCTGAACTCAAAACTACGCTAGGGAACTCGACTAGGGAGCAGTGTTACTGTAATTCTTACAGCCTCACTGTGAGGAATAGAAAGTGGTAAGCCTTCTAATGATAACGTTGTCTTTAAGGTCAATGTTAGGGTTCTAAACTATGATTTTTCCTTCCTAAACCCTTACTCTCGTGTTTTTGCTGAAGAAAGCTTCAATAGGAAAGGAAAAGCTTGGTGTTCTCTCATCCCATCCTAGGAGTACGAAATTCACTTGAGGTAAGGGGTAGTTGTTCTCTTCTAGTGAGTGTATGGAACATGTGTGAACAATAGGGGTGTCCCACGACCCCTATGCCTCGCGCGGTAACGAAAAACGAGCACTATCACCACCGTGATAGGGAGACATTCGAACTCCTCAATTATTATTCTTGACTGGTGATATTTACTGTAACGTGATGTGATACTTTTATTGGATTGATGAAGTTGGTGTGGTGATTGAGTCTTGATTGTTTACATGCTTGTTACTCTTGACTATTCTTTTATTGTTCAGAGAGGTGAAAATCTTGGTTGTTGCCGACCTTAAATTGCTATTGTATGAACTCCTACAAGACTTGATGACATGCTATATTATTCGTGTTGTGTGCCTAGGTACTGATATGGTTAGTATTTAAAAGTGTTGAATTGCCTAAACCACTAGTGTTGTTGCAAGAATTAGCGGTGATGATGATTTAAAAACAGAATGCTGGAGAGGTTAAAATGGAATAAAAGGTGAATCAAGTTAGGGTTAATTAATTAAAATAATTGACATATGAATAAACCATGCCTTGATAGAGACCTTGAAGTTTTAACAAGAGAATTGGGGTCAACGATAGGGATGAGTTGAGTTGTGCATAAATTGTTTGCTACCAAATGATAGGGTAAGGAATTTAAATAGCTAAATGGTGAGCTTTAGACCCTATGAATGTGTAATCACTAAGTATGGATCAAAGAACTCTAGACCATGTCCAACTAAGTTCTGAGGGACGTAATTGGTGAGGCATTAGATCCCCGAACGGGTACGAACCCTCTGTTGCGAGTTGGATGACAGTGGCGGGGCGCCAGGCGCCCACGATGTCAGGCGCCCGGCGCCCAGTGACAGCATGCACTCTTGTTGTTCCGTCGTGTTTCCTCGGGTTTCCGCAATTAGGTTGATATTGTAAAGCCTAAGTAGGAGGTCTAAAGTTCATTTATGATGCCTAAGGATTTATTAGTGTGATAATTTGAGAGAACTAATCTTTCTATCCCAAAGCTTCACTTGGACGTTATGTTCTTAATCAAAGTTGCTAAGAACATTAAATGTTTATGTTATTGGTGAAGGCACTGGCTAACTTATGAACTTGTGTTCTGCTGTTGTTGTTGTTGTTGCTACTCTATCGAAGATATTGCGATAGGGAATATTATGGTTAGACATCGCATTTGGTCATGTTCATGCATCATGGTGTCGGCATTGTTATTGATTGTTGCTGTTAGTAGGGCGTACCGGGCAAGGTATCCTGTAACATCCCAATTTTTATGAAAATTATTTTGTAGTTCCAACTACTTGAAAATAAATCGTAGAGAGTCATGACCTCAATGGTTTGTTAAAAGTATGAAGACCAACAAAGATTTATTGTGAACAATTTACTGTTTTAACAGTTAATTCAGATTAAGAGACAGCAGTAGACGATATCGCTTTTAATATGAATTAATATCAAAAATTGTGAAAGATTGTTGTTTGATTAAAGAAAATTATTTTATTGAATGAAAAATAATTTTAGGACTTAATAGTTATTTTTAAGTCATAGTTTGGATTTTTATTATTTAGTTATAGTATTAATCGTCTGTTTTATGTCATATTTAATATGACTATTATTTTAAAGATTTTGTTTGATAATTTTATTGATTGAGTAATATCCATATGATAAAAGAAATTGAAATTAGTGATCCTCACTAATTTACAGTTTTTATTACGCTGCGAGAATTCTGTTGAATTCTGCCGTAGATAGGCTATTGTGTGTGTTTCTAACTGAAACATGCCCAAACGTGATCCAAATTTTATAAAATTTTAGATCTTAGCATTTTCCAATATTTAGGATTTATTGTAATTTTTCTAGAATTTTTGGGCATCAGAAAATATTTAGTGTATTTTCTATGGCCAGAGACTGCCTAATTGCGACGTTTCGGTTCGCATTTCGAGAAAACGAGATACATAGATACTTTTCTTATGCCGCGAGGAATATTTGTGATTTTGGGTGTGGGGTTATAATTAGAATTATTTTTGAGAATTTTTAGTATTAAAACCTATTATACGCGTAACGCCGCGCACCCGGTTGAGCGAGAACGCGCGAAAACGTGACGAAACGAAACCTGTGGCCAAGGGGGATGTATGGCAGCTGCACATGTGCTAGGGGAGCTGAACATGGACCTTTAGAAGCTTCCTTGACAAGTGTAAGCTTAGGATTGGATGATGATTAAATGGTAGGTAGTTAAGGTGGTTACTTTGTAACTATGTAGTCATGATCCAACTAAATGAACTTTTCCTTTCCATTCTTGCCCTCAAAAATTTCGTGGCCTTCTCCCTTGCTCAAGATCAGATCCATCCATTCTTTCATTGTTGAAGGTTTGAGAAAAAAAAATTCTTGAGAGAGAAAGTTCAAGATCTTGGAGAAACTTGAAGTTTTAGTCCTTAATCCTTGATTCCTTCCATCCTTTCTTCTTCCTTCATGATCAATCATCATCATCTTGGTTGGTAAGCGTCCTAACCCTTTTCCTTTTCTTCTTGGCTGCCATGAATGGGTTTGGTTGGTTTTAGGAATCATTTTTGCTTAAAGGTGTTAGATTTGGCTAGATATGCATGACTAGTCTTTTAGCCCTTTGTTTCCTTCAATGATTAAGCTTGTTTTTGGTAATTGAAATTTGGGAAACCCTAGGTTTTGGGGATGAACGAAATTAGGGGTTGTTTAAGGTTGTTTTTGTTTGATTTTGTTGATTTAAAGTTAGTTCTTTGATGGATTATACTTGATTAGTTTGGAAACTAGCCAATATGCATGTTTAACAAGTTTTGTGAAAATAATTTGGGGATTTTTAGGGGCTGGAACCGTGGCTCCTAAGCATGGTTTAGGGGATGTTTTAAATTGTTTTCAAAGTGATTAAAGTGTTTAAGAAGTTGGTTTTGGTTAGAACTTTAAAGCTATAAAGATTTCTATGTGTGAAGCTTTTAAAAATTGTTTGAAACAAATGGATTTTTGGGGTTGTTTTAGGGCCATCAAAACAGTAACTTTTAGGCATGATTTGAGTGGGTTTGAACATGTTTTTAATTGTATTAAAGTGGTAAAAATTGGTTTTTGATTGGGACTTTAAAACTATAAGGATTGTTATGTTTGAAACTTTGAAAAATTGTTTGAAAACAATTTTATTTGGGGTTGTTTATACCTATTAAAAACAGTGGCTATGATCAAGTTTTTGATGATGTTTTAGCTTGTTTTTAAAGTATGTTAGATGTTAAGGAAGTTGGTTAATTGTTGTAGGAATTGAATGATAGGAAATGCTTTGCTTTGGAAATGAAAAATTGAAAAGTTTGGGTTTGTTTTTGAGTAACTAAAACCGTGGCCTTCATGCTAGTTCTAAACATTGTTTTAAGTTGATTTGTGTCCTTAAAATGGTGTAAGAATTGGCCAAGAATTTGATTTAGCAAACAATTCAAAGAAGTATGATTTTGGGAAAAGTTTGAGTTTATGTTTCAAGAATTGTTTTGAACTTGAAATAGAATTGTTTCTAAAATTTTGTGACATGTTTTATTGCTTTGAAAAAATGGTTCAAAGTTGGCAAAACACTATTCATTTGATAAAAACACTATTCCAAGTGGTAAATTTTGGTTTAGGTATTTTTCTAAGTGTGTAGCTTTTGTAAAAGTTTCAAAACTTGCATGGCTTGAACTTGTAACTTGTTGTATGACTAGATAGGACCAATTAGGGATTAAGTCAAGTAATTCCTAGGCTTTAGGAGGTCTAAGCCGTGGCTGCCCTAGGGGCATTAGAATTGAGTTTTAGTTCTAATTGTATTAAGTTTGCGTTGTTAAGGTTCGTGCTTGAGGTACGCAAAGTTGCGACTTGACGATGGTTCGAATTACCTTGCTAGGATTGTTAAAGCGCCCAAGGTAAGGGAAATTCTTATATAATGAGTTTGGGCTTTTTCGCCTTGTTTGTTGCTTGTTTGATTGTTTGATAGTGTGGTAGTACTTGTAGTACTTTTATGTGTTGTTGGAAATGTTGTAGCATGCTTTTGGCCCTGCGTGGCAAATTGAATTGTATTGCGTGACTTAAATCTTGTTTGAGTGATTTGATTAGACTTGAAGTTGATGAAGCTGTGGAGCATGTTGTAGCCTATTGAATTGTTATATGCTGTTGAAATGCTATAGCATGTCTTTGGCCCTGTGAGGCATTATGATTGATGTTGTTTTCCATGAATCAAGTAGGATTTAAATGGAATTTGGTATTGACTTGGAATATGAAAATATTGTTGTTGATGATGGATTAATTAATAATGCGTTGATCGACTGCTATTGGTTGACGATTTACATCCAGAACTGATGCGATTTCACAAGTCAATTCGATTTCGTAAGCAAATTGTTAAGGGCATTTGAGTTAAAAGTAAGCGTGAGGGTTTTAGTATAACTAGCTAAAGCTTGCAAGGAAATTTCAATGGAATGATAGTAGAAAAAAAGAAGTTGAAATAAATAGTACGATTTGCGAAAACGGTTGAGTTAAATGATGCGCCTGGGAAATTCTGGCTAGGAAAGACTTGGTAATTAAGAGTGTTCGCACCACCTCTCTTTCCTGGGAATTCTTCCAGTGTGTTATTTAACACAACTAGGGTTCAACGACCTAGAACTAAAAAGTATTTTCAGATACATAGGAGTGATATAAGAATAGAGAAAGAGAGTGATATAAGAATAGTGATATAATGTCCTGTTTGCGTGCGCATTTTCTTGGTTTAGGATTGGACCTAGTGTTCCGTATGGCGTGCCTAGTACCTTAACCTAAAAGTTGAGCCTAGTGTTCCGAATTACGTGCCTAGAGTTCTGATCTGAGATTAAGACTAGCTGCCCGCAATTGAGCACCCTGACTTTGTGTCCTCGTGGTTTGCACTGTAAGTAATTGTTAAAGGTATTTTGCTTTAAAAATAAGCATGAGGGTTGTAGTATGACTAGCCTAAGCTTATAGATAAGTAGAAATGGAACCATGCTAGATAAAGAATTTGATGAAACTCGGTTCCAATGACCCAAAGCTAAATGAGTGATTTATTTTGGTACAACCTCACCTAGGTAATATAAGAATTGGAAGCATGAAAATTCACTAAGTAGAGTGAGTGAGTTGAGGTGTCGTCGATCCGCATTGATTAATTAAAACATTACTCGGGCGCTCCCTATGGTGAGCATGCCATATTGTTGAATTTGTTTGGATGCATACTGACCATTGAGCATTGACACTCGGAGCGCTTGATTGTCTTCGAGGACTTCAAAAGGACGAGTTGTCACCGCATGCCCGCGTGGGCGTAAAGCCTAATGTGTGGCAAGCCTTCGTGGCAATACCCTTGGTAGGGAGTTGATTTGGACGTTGGGAAATAAAGTTCCTCATCTCTGGCCGACCTTGTTTAAGGTCGCAGTGTATACCTGACAACTAGCCATACTGCATTTACATGCATAGCTAACCGCATTTATGATATGTGATTAATTGTGATGAATTGGATATTGTGATGACTTGATCACTTATCTGTTGATAGATTTGCCTGCTTACATGCAATAATTGGATATTGTGATGACTTGATCACTTATCTGTTGGTTGTGTTGGTTGCTCACATGCAATGGTTGATATTGTAGTGACTGGATTGTTGATCTGTTGGTTGTTTTGTTTGCTCACATGCAATGCTTGATATACCATGATGATGCGTGCGGTCTATTAAGTATGTATATATATATATATAAAAGCGTGTTGTTGTATTATATATATATATATATATATATTGTTTGCATGCAACATAGCCTATGATAAACTCGTGGACAAAGGATTTACCCTTGCACTGTTGTTGGATTGGATGTCCTTATGGACGTCACTTCCAGATGGAGTTCGGTAGCTGTTGCAGCTTCGCCTTTTAGGAGCATTGAGGATTGAGCCAGTGGAGGAAGATTCCTCTGAATGCTTCGTGTTTGATCTTGCCGAAATGTTTCAAGAAGAGTTATAGTCACACCACTTAGCTTAGGGTTTTGTATTGGTTGTTTTGTAATTACTCTTTTCAGAGAACCTCGCTTTAGTGCGAAATGATTATGTTATGTGAAGTGTTATTTTGTGATGCACTATACTGATAATTGCAAAAGTTTGAATTGGCATCATTTAGAAAATCGTAGTACTCTATGTCACATTTTGAAAAAGATTTCCAAGGAAAGAAAATGAAAAGAAAAAATTACCCTATTTTTCTATTATAAATACATAAGAGTACTTTTTAACTGAAAGCATACAAGCATTAAATGTTTTCAGCATTAGTTGGGTTGAACAGTAGCGCTCCAAAATCGGGGTGTTACACTAAGTGGTATCAGAGCAGTTCGGTTCTAACCGGACCGCTTTGTCTAAGCTGGCCTAGATTTTTGGGAATTGTCGGGTATAAGTTTGTTATGCCTAGGTTATGTGAACTTTGTTTGTGATTGTTTGTAATGTTTCCTAGTTGAAACAGGTGTGATATTGTGTGCGATCATCTCAGATGATTGAATTTGTTGTGGGGATTTTGGTTAGTTTACTTCGTAGAAATTCGATGCCTTCGGGACGAACAAGTCTCTCTCTAGAGCTTGTAACTTAGATGTGAATCACGTAATTCGAGTGATAGTCTGAATAGCAATTATCGCCGCACAACGGACATCGTGGAAGAATCAACACGATTGGCTAAGACAACGAACTGAGGAGCAAGCTATTGGAAGGTCGGTTAGGCGGATTATCCGACCAAACAAAGATGAAGACAACAACAAGGAACATTTTTTCCATCTTCAGGGAAATGACCACACCAGGATTGTCTTGTGGCATAGGCTATTGGGAATGGCCAGGAGTTGAAGTGGAACCGTCATCAATGTGGAAGCAAGAAACATGAATGAAGAATACCCAATGAAGGACCGACTATGCTGTGACTGCAAGTAGCCAGGACATATTTTTAAGGACTATCAATTGCCAAATGTGGATGATGCGAAGGTTGTGTGCCCAACTACTGAAGGATATGTCTACATGATAAACAGAAGAGGGAATCACAAGTATCGATAGCCGAAGACGCACTACTTCAACGGTGAAGATGAGGAGCACAACGTTAACAGTAATCCAACCACGGAAGGATTATGCTTTAACTGCAAGGAATTGGGATATCTATCCAGAGACTGCAAAGTACCACGAGCTGAGTCGATTGTCGACAATGTTGAAACTACAAGACCAACCACTAAGGGACGTGTCTACACCCCAAGTAGAGCAGAGATCTCATCATCTGAAGACTTCATCTCAGGAAATGTGACACAATGGAGCTGAGCGGGCCGAGATTTACGAGAGAGATTATCCGTAGGTGACGCTATAATTATCGTATTATACGTATTATTGTGTGTGCATGGTTCTAAGTATAAACCACGTAAGCGTTTTAACTCTGTGACGTATGTTATTATTATATTAGATTACAAAATTCAAATTTATAATATACTTTTCGTATTACAATATATGTGACTATGATTATTGTATAATTAATTGTGATTATTTTGTGAGCGTATTTCTTATATGCGAATATTCTAGAGCACGTTGAATCAAATTCCTCTTGATAATTTATTTTACGTGATTTGTCACCAACCGAGCAACCGATTACGCTGACACCCTCGACATCGCAACTTGGTGCGATACAGAAACCGTGAGGGCTAAGTCAAGAGAACATTTTGGAGTAGGTGAGACTTAGTGGAGGGAATATGGTGCATGATGACTATTGATTGGACATTTTAAAGAATCCTATCCCACCTTGTCCTTGTTCTTAAACACATTGAGGGCTTAGTAGAATTTTTAGAGTGGGGGTCACTTTTCCTTCCTTTCTTTCTTGCCGATTTCGTCTCATTAACAAGGGGGGATGTGAGTCCATTATTAGTGTTGATATTGGTAGACATCTAAGATTCCTTTCTTATCCTTTCTTGTGAGTTATCTTATTTCCTTTGACCATTGGCCAACCACACTTATATATATAAGGAGGAGAGGAGTTTGTTTCCATTTTAGTGTGAAGTGTCGTGAGTTCTAGTGTGAGAAAAACCAAATATTCATCTTCTTGTTCTCCTTGCAAACCGTGAGCTTTAGGATGACTTTAGGGGAAGATCCTTATGCAATTCCTTGGCGTTTATGCTGGTTGATGTTGTCAGTGATTTTGTGTTTGGTGATCGTGCAAATTCTTCTTTCTTGTTTTGTCTACAGACCATGGGTTCATAGAAGATTTTAGGTTCCGTGAGTGTTTTTATGTTGGCAATGTCTTGTTGGGGTTAGCATGTGGCCAACAGCCTTCGTAACCATGTTCGTGACTGTGCGTGTTCGTGACTGTACGTGTTCGTGACCGTGTTTGTGATTGTGTTCGTGATCGTAGATTGGAATAAAGCGTCATTCGCGAGGACTTCTTCAACATGGACGTGCAGTATTGTGTTTTGTAAACGTTTTAAGTTGATGATGTAGTGCCTTACTTTAGTAAGGATATATGAATAAAATATATGCTTTGTGTTTGATTATTGAGTGAAAAATTATTATGTTGTATTAAATTTCAAAGTTCATATTTATGATATGTTTAGTATTAAGTTATGACTTTTCATCATTTTGGTTTTGTTTTGGTTTATAAGTTAATTTTCGAGGACGAAAATTTTTTTAAGGAGGGTGGTAATGTAACATCCCAATTTTTATGAAAATTATTTTGTAGTTCCAACTACTTGAAAATAAATCGTAGAGAGTCATGACCTCAATGGTTTGTTAAAAGTATGAAGAACAACAAAGATTTATTGTGAACAATTTACTGTTTTAACAATTAATTCAGATTAAGAGACAGTGTAGACGTATACTGTTTTTAATATGAATTAATATCAAAAAATGTGAAAGATTGTTGTTTGATTAAAGAAAATTATTTTATTGAATGAAAAATAATTTTAGGACTTAATAGTTATTTTTAAGTCATAGTTTGGATTTTTATTATTTAGTTATAGTATTAATCGTCTGTTTTATGTCATATTTAATATGACTATTATTTTAAAGATTTTGTTTGATAATTTTATTGATTGAGTAATATCCATATGATAAAAGAAATTGAAATTAGTGATCCTCACTAATTTACAGTTTTTATTACGCTGCGAGAATTCTGTTGAATTCTGCCGCAGATAGGCTATTGTGTGTGTTTCTAACTGAAACATGCCCAAACGTGATCCAAATTTTATAAAATTTGAGATCTTAGCATTTTCCAATATTTAGGATTTATTGTAATATTTCTAGAATTTTTGGGCATCAGAAAATATTTAGTGTATTTTCTATGGCCAGAGACTGCCTAATTATGACGCTGTTCGTGCATTTCGAGAAAACGAGATACATAGATACTTTTCTTATGCCGCGAGGAATATTTGTGATTTTGGGTGTGGGGTTATAATTAGAATTATTTTTGAGAATTTTTAGTATTAAAACCTATTATATCGCTGTGAACGCCACAAGACCCGCTGAGCGAGAACGCCAAAAACGTGATTTAAACGAAACCTGTGGGCCAAGGGGGATGTATGGCAGCTGCACATGTGCTAGGGGAGCTGAACATGGACCTTTAGAAGCTTCCTTGACAAGTGTAAGCTTAGGATTGGATGATGATTAAATGGTAGGTAGTTAAGGTGGTTACTTTGTAACTATGTAGTCATGATCCAACTAAATGAACTTTTCCTTTCCATTCTTGCCCTCAAAATTTCATGGCCTTCTCCCTTGCTCACGATCACGTCCATTCATTCTTTCTTTGTTGAAGGTTTGAGACAATAATATTCTTGAGAGAGAAAGTTCAAGATCTTGGAGAAACTTGAAGTTTTAGTCCTTAATCCTTGATTCCTTCCATCCTTTCTTCTTCCTTCATGATCAATCATCATCATCTTGGTTGGTAAGAGTCCTAACCCATTTCCTTTTCTTCTTGGCTGCCATGAATGGGTTTGGTTGGTTTTAGGAATCATTTTTGCTTAAAGGTGTTAGATTTGGCTAGATATGCATGACTAGTCTTTTAGCCCTTTGTTTCCTTCAATGATTAAGCTTGTTTTTGGTAATTGAAATTTGGGAAACCCTAGGTTTTGGGGATGAACGAAATTAGGGGTTGTTTAAGGTTGTTTTGGTTTGATTTTGTTGATTTAAAGTTAGTTCTTTGATGGATTATACTTGATTAGTTTGGAAACTAGCCAATATGCATGTTTAACAAGTTTTGTGAAAATAATTTGGGGATTTTTAGGGGCTGGAACCGTGGCTCCTAAGCATGGTTTAGGGGATGTTTTAAATTGTTTTCAAAGTGATTAAAGTGTTTAAGAAGTTGGTTTTGGTTAGAACTTTAAAGCTATAAAGATTTCTATGTGTGAAGCTTTTAAAAATTGTTTGAAACAAATGGATTTTTGGGGCTGTTTTAGGGCCATCAAAACAGTAACTTTTAGGCATGATTTGAGTGGGTTTGAACATGTTTTTAATTGTATTAAAGTGGTAAAAAATTGGTTTTTGATTGGGACTTTAAAACTATAAGGATTGTTATGTTTGAAACTTTGAAAAATTGTTTGAAAACAATTTTATTTGGGGCTGTTTATACCTATTAAAAACAGTGGCTATGATCAAGTTTTTGATGATGTTTTAGCTTGTTTTTAAAGTATGTTAGATGTTAAGGAAGTTGGTTAATTGTTGTAGGAATTGAATGATAGACAGTGCTTTGCTTTGGAAATCGAAATTTGAAAAGTTTGGGTTTGTTTTTGAGTAACTAAAACCGTGGCCTTCATGCTAGTTCTAAACATTGTTTTAAGTTGATTTGTGTCCTTAAAATGGTGTAAGAATTGGCCAAGAATTTGATTTAGCAAACAATTCAAAGAAGTATGATTTTGGGAAAAGTTTGAGTTTATGTTTCAAGAATTGTTTTGAACTTGAAATAGAATTGTTTCTAAAATTTTGTGACATGTTTTATTGCTTTGAAAAAATGGTTCAAAGTTGGCAAAACACTATTCATTTGGTAAAAACACTATTCCAAGTGGTAAATTTTGGTTTAGGTATTTTTCTAAGTGTGTAGCTTTTGTAAAAGTTTCAAAACTTGCATGGCTTGAACTTGTAACTTGTTGTATGACTAGATAGGACCAATTAGGGATTAAGTCAAGTAATTCCTAGGCTTTAGGAGGCCTAAGCCGTGGCTGCCCTAGGGCATTAGAATTGAGTTTTAGTTCTAATTGTATTAAGTTTGCGTTGTTAAGGTTAGGTGCTTGAGGTGCAGCTTGAGTTGCGACTTGACGATGGTTCAATTACCTTGCTAGGATTGTTAAAGCGCCAAGGTAAGTGGAAATTCTTATATAATGAGTTTGGGCTTTTCGCCTTGTTTGTTGCTTGTTTGATTGTTTGATAGTGTGGTAGTACTTGTAGTACTTTTATGTGTTGTTGGAAATGTTGTAGCATGCTTTTGGCCCTGCGTGGCAAATTGAATTGTATTGCGTGACTTAAATCTTGTTTGAGTGATTTGATTAGACTTGAAGTTGATGAAACTTTGGAGCATGTTGTAGCCTATTGAATTGTTATATGCTGTTGAAATGCTATAGCATGTCTTTGGCCCTGTGAGGCATTATGATTGATGTTGTTTTCCATGAATCAAGTAGGATTTAAATGGAATTTGGTATTGACTTGGAATATGAAAATATTGTTGTTGATGATGGATTAATTAATAATGCGTTGATCGACTGCTATTGGTTGACGATTTACATCGGTAAATCTGATGCGATTTCACAAACCGAATTCTGATTTCGTAAGCAAATTGTTAAGGGCATTTGAGTTAAAAGTAAGCGTGAGGGTTTTAGTATAACTAGCTAAAGCTTGCAAGGAAATTTCAATGGAATGATAGTAGAAAAAAAGAAGTTGAAATAAATAGTACGATTTATAAAAACGGTTGAGTTAAATGATGCGCTCGGGAAATTCTGCTAGGAAAGACTTGGTAATTAAGAGTGTTCGCACCACCTCTCTTTCCTGGGAATTCTTCCAAAGGTGTTATTTAACACAACTAGGGTTCAACGACCTAGAACTAAAAAGTATTTTCAGATACATAGGAGTGATATAAGAATAGAGAAAGAGAGTTCAAAGATCGAGTTTTTGAAAGATTAAAACATAGGGAACCTAGTGTTCCTATTGAGCATATGGACTATGTGTCCTGTGCTGGGATTTAATGTCCTGCTTGCGTGCGCTTTTTCTTGATTAAGGATTGGACCTAGTGTTCCGTATGGCGTGCCTAGTTCCTTAACCTAAAAGTTGAGCCTAGTGTTCAATTACGTGCCTAGAGTTACTGATCCGAGATTAAGACTAGCTGCTCGCACTGAGCACCCTGACTTTGTGTCCTCGTGGTTTGCACTCTAAGTAATTGTTAAAGGTATTTTGGTTTAAAAATAAGCATGAGGGTTGTAGTATGACTAGCCTAAGCTTATAGATAAGTAGAAATGGAACCATGCTAGATAAAGAATTTGATGAAACTCGGGTTCCAATGACCCAAAGCTAAATGAGTGATTTATTTTGGTACAACCTCACCTAGGTAATATAAGAATTGGAAGCATGAAAATTCACTAAGTAGAGTGAGTGAGTTGAGGTGTCGTCGATCCGCATTGATTAATTAAAACATTACTCGGGCGCTCCCTATGGTGAGCATGCCATATTGTTGAATTTGTTTGGATGCATACTGACCATTGAGCATCGACACTCGGAGCGTTTGATTGTCTTCAGGACTTCAAAAGGACGAGTTGTCACTGCATGCCTGCGTGGCAGAAAGCCTAATGTGTGGCAAGCCTTCGTGGCAATACCCTTGGTAGGGGAGTTGATTTGGACGTTGGGAAATAAAGTTCCTCGTCTCTGCTGACCTTGTTTAAGGCTGCAGGTGTATACACAAACTAGCCATACTGCATTTACATGCATAGCTAACCGCATTTATGATATGTGATTAATTGTGATGAATTGGATATTGTGATGACTTGATCACTTATCTGTTGATAGATTTGCCTGCTTACATGCAATAATTGGATATTGTGATGACTTGATCACTTATCTGTTGGTTGTGTTGGTTGCTCACATGCAATGGTTGATATTGTAGTGACTGGATTGTTGATCTGTTGGTTGTTTTGTTTGCTCACATACAATGCTTGATATACCATGATGATGCGTGCGGTCTATTAAGTATGTATATATATATATAAAAGCGTGTTGTTGTATTATATATATATATATATATTGTTTGCATGCAACATAGCCTATGATAAACTCGTGGACAAAGGATTTACCCTTGCACTGTTGTTGGATTGGATGTCCTTATGGACGTCACTTCCAGATGGAGTTCGGTAGCTGTTGCAGCTTCGCCTTTTAGGAGCATTGAGGATTGAGCCAGTGGAGGAAGATTCCTCTGAATGCTTCGTGTTTGATCTTGCTGAGCTGTTTCTCAGTAAGAGTTATAGTTGTCAGCCAGCTTAGCTTAGGGTTTTGTATTGGTTGTTTTGTAATTACTCTTTTCAGAGAACCTCGCCTTAGTGCGAAATGATTATGTTATGTGAAGTGTTATTTTGTAATGCACTATACTCTGATAATTGCAAAAGTTTGAATTGGCATCATTTAGAAAACTGTAGTACTCTATGTCACATTTTGAAAAAGATTTCCAAGGAAAGAAAATGAAAAGAAAAAAATTACCCCTATTTTTCTATCATAAATACATAAGAGTACTTTTTAACCGAAAGCATACAAGCATTAAATGTTTTCAAAGATTAGTTGGGTTGAACAAAGAAGGCCCGAAATCGGGTGTTACACTAAGCATGTGACGCCCAGCCGACGAGTATGGGAGTGATCGCGGTGCATCGAGCACGGACAAAAAGCTGCTCTGGCATACTTCTAGGCTGGGGACACGTGAATGAACCGAATTTACACCGGAATGAGAGGGATCCCGAGGTGCGGTATGGGACCGCATTTGCGGTTGAAGGATGACTTAAAAGAATTAATTGGTACTACCTATACCAACAAGATACATCTTCTTTCTGGGAGCCCTAACATAAGAACTTCATAGTTAAGCGTGCTTGACTTGGAGCACTCTTGGGATGGGTGACCTGGGAAGTTTTTCGTAAAGCGTGTGAGTGAGGACAAAGCACGCCGAAAAGACCTGTGTTGGCTCAGGGGACAATGGCAATCCTGAAAGTAGTCCAGGCCGCTACAAATGGTATCGAGGCGGACCTCTCGAAGACGGTGTGGTTCGGGACGAACCATGCGGAAGTCGGTGGGCATGTGACGCCTTAGTCGACGAGGAGGGAGTGATCGCCGCGGCATTGAGCACGACAAAGAAGCGGCTCCCGGCATGCTTCTAGGCTAGGGACACGTGAATGAACCGAATTTACACCGTAATGAGAGGGATCTCCGAGGTCGCGGTGGTATGGGACTGCACGGTTGAAGGATGACTTAAAAGAATTAATTGGTACTACCTATACCAACAAGATGCATCTTCTTTTCGGGAGCCCGGAACATAAGAACTTCATAGTTAAGCGTGCTTGACTTGGAGCACTCTTGGGATGGGTGACCTTCTGGGAAGTTTTTCAGAAAGCGTGTGAGTGAGGACAAAGCACGCTGAAAAGACCTGTGTTGGTTTGTGGGGACAGTCGGCAATCCTGAAAGTAGTCCAGGCCGTTACATATCCCGTGACGGGCGAGGTTTCCCGGTCCTACGGTTAAAAAGGGCGAATCGGGCAAGGTATCCCGTGACGGGCGAGGTTTCCCGGTCCTACGGTTAATGGGGCGAATCGGGCAAGGTATCCCGTGACGGGCGTGGTATCCCGGTCCTGTTGTTATTGGGGCACTACGGGTATGGTATTCCGAAACGGGCAAGGTATCCCGGCCTCGTTATAAGTGGATCCACATGCATATAGTTATGGTCCTAGAAATACACCGTCTTACATGATAACATGCCTGGTTGTTTAGTTTTTGGTAATGTACCTTAATGTTGTGGTTGATGCTGTGGCATGTGATATTTGGCCGCTGTGGTAACATCTTATACCGTAGTACTAGTGATTAGATGTTTTCGTTGGAATTGTTGTATATTGTGCATTGTTCATTAATATCCTACACTGTATGCACTATTTGAGGTTATAATGACTAACCCCTCTTGTGGCTATGCATATCCCACCGGGTATGTGTAGATGTTGAGACTGCAGGTGTTGAGGATGTGAATGCCGGCGAGTAATCTCGATAGCGCGTTGGGATAGATAGAAGATTTGTGTTTACTTGTTTAAGTCCTTGTATTTTTTTTTCTGATGTAATAACTGGGGGAAGAGCTCTGAATTATTGTGACATCGGGAACCTTGGTTTTACTTCCTTTTGATGTCCCCCTCCCTTACTAAGTTTGTTTTCCGCGAATGAGCGTGACGACTCTATTCCACGTTGAATAAAATTATGATTGGACAAAAAAAAAAGAAAGAGTATTTTTCTCTGTGTTTACTTTACATTATCGGGTTGTTAAAATGACATGACGGGGTATAGGGTGTCACAAAGAGAAATGCTTCTCCAAAGCTTGATGATGAGCTAGGTAAGTATGATGTTGTAGAGGAAGAAGCAGCAAAGAAATAGAAGAAGAAAAATGAAGTGGATCAAAGTTTTGTGAAGGAAGCATCCATGGAGGTGGAGAGCCTCTCTCTCTCAAGAAATGAAGAAGAAGATATGAGGGGTAGAGAGAGGGAAGGGCTCGGGTTTGGGGCTGATTTAGGGGGTGGGGTATTTTATTTTTATCACTTAGAATAAGACTTGGCTAAAAATGGGTTTAAGTGAAGATAATTCAAATTAATCACACAAATAATGACACCTATCACCTTTAAAAGATGGTAATCACGTCATCTAATCCTACCCATCTAATCTTACATCACTCATGATTACCCTCTAATTCTAGAGTCTAAGGGTTGTCAAAACACGGCGTCGAATAACCGCGTTACCAATTAATTACTCGCCGATAAAATCACGAAAATTAATTTACCGAGAAATTAATTCACCGCGTTATAATATTTTATTATAAATAATAAAAACACTGTCAAACATTCAAAAATAATCACGACAAGTTACGATTCGATTTTCATCGAAATCAGGGTTCATTTAAAATTTTATCTGTGGCAAAACTGCCCGGTGATTCGAAACGCGACGAAACTTCGTTAGAACTTTTTGACAATATTCGAACCATGGGTTAATATAAATATTAACCCTCAATTATAATTTGATCTTGATTTAATTAATTCACTTAATTAGAGAACAAGAAATTTCTTATTATAGCATAAATACGACAGAAATACACTAAAATAACGCTAAATAACGCATCGTAAAAATACGAGTGTTACAACTGGCATGCATACTGACCACATTATAACATGTGATGATTAATGATTGTTTTGTTGATTGGATTGTTTCTTCACATGCAAATTGCTTGATATGCCATGAAGATGTTTGTGGTCTATTAAGCTATATATATATATATATAGAGAGAGAGAGAGAGCATGTTGTTGTACTATGTATATATTTTGTTTGCGTGCGACTAGCCTGTGATGAACTCGTGTACAAGGAATTTACCCTTGCATTTCGCTTTGTTTTATGTTTATGTTCCGGACTCGCTACTTAGATCACGACATTTCCGATGGGGTTCGTGGGCTACACGACATATGATTTCCCTCAGGGGAATACTTCTGTGGCATGGTCTGTTGATCCAATTACCAGACGTCTCTCACACTCCGGCTTAGGGATAGAGACTGACGATGACGGTGAGTTCCCTACTGCTTTTCGATTCCGTAGTAAGAGATGTTAGTTCTATGTTCCTTCCTATTCGCTAGCTCCTCCACACCCATCGATGAATCCTAATACGAGTACTACTCCATCTGCTACTACTACTACTGCAGCTGCTACTACTGTGACTACTCCATCGGTTCCTGAGGTGCCCGTGGTAGCACCTGAGGCTACTCCTTCCTCTTTCTGCACTCACTGCCTGCACTGCTCCTATAACACCCCGTTTCCGGAGCGCTACTAAAGTAGATATTCTGACAAAAGTTGATATGTTTCTGAAAGGCAAAATACTCTGCATTGCACATTTTCCGAAAATGTGGTTTTGTATTCTTTTTTTTTCTTTTTAAAACTTCTTTAAAAGGGCAGTGAGAGTATTACAACGATTTTTAGAAACATGGCGGTGAATAATTAAAGACACCAAATAAACCACATTAACCATACTCATTTATTCCATCAATTCATATACGACAATACATGTCTGGAAACAAAATAGGCAATTTATTACAACACTGAAATGAATTACAATTATCCTATAGCCGGTCGACATGCTACATCCTTTACTAAACTTCTAGTAAGCTACCCCAGAAACTCAAGTAAGAAGCTGGAAGGCTATCCTCAGCTGCTCTTCTCCGCAATACCGAATCATTTGCTTGCTCCACCATCTGGGTTACATTCATTAATTGAAAGAACCACTGGCAAAGATCAACTTCTTACAAAAAGATAGGTACAAATACAACAACATATTTGACAACAAAGCATATTACATAGACATTATGGAACTCACATGCTTCGACACAAATAAATTAACAAACATAAAGCAAGAGACAACAAGATGTACAAATGCCCCATAATGCAATTCACGATACACTCTCTCAAGACGCTTTCGATAATTTTTCGGAAAGTAACGCCGAGCAAGCTGATGAATTCCAGCCATTAGCCTTGGGCTCCAAGACTACCCTAGGATATTCAGATCAAGTTCCTTGACGCTATGACGTCTAGCTAAGCTGTCGAAAAACCAGCCAAAGCTTTTTAGGGGATCCTAGCACCCTAGGTTAATCGGATCAAAGCTCAAAAAGCTCACAATTAAACTTTCGCCCTCCAATGAATAAATCGCCGCGTACGATAATTCGAGAAACAATTCGAATAAGTATTCAACTGCATATCAAATAAATATTCACGCCAAGCTTAATACAATGCAACACAGTTCAACAGTGTAGGGAAATAGCGCAATAACAGAGATTAAAAACGCAGCGGAAATTTAAACTTTCCCTTCCATGGATCCTTGCGAATGGTCATGACTCGAGGGTTATATGAATTACCTCTTGTAGCGCAGATCGCTTCCGCATTTAAAATTGGAATCGAGCATGAGCGTCGCACGTAAAACAACGCCTACGTAGTCCACACGACGACCTTCGAATGGGAGGCGGTCTCGTCACGCAGTGCTAGGCGACGTGCGGAACGATCCACGATGCAAGTCACGATCTTTGAAACGGCTAGGTTTTAATTCCATGTTTTGACTTCAGCCTTAACGAGTCTATTTATAGACTTCACTTAAGAGCCCGACCTAGCGCCGGTAAGCTGCAGGTGTGCTCTCGGCGCCACCGTAACTTATCGTGTTCTGCGTTTTCTTGATTCGCTACCGGTGCATCGTAAGAATGCACCACCGAATAAAATGAGTCTCACTCATTTATTTAATCTCCCATTAGCCTATTCTCATGTGTGTGACCACAGTAGGTTCCGTAACGTTGGCAATAATATTAAATCACTATTTAATATTATAAGCGATGAGCGGTGTCTAGCAACACATCACGCTACCCAAGTAACGAGAATGTCGGTGTTGTGACGTAACCTTTCCGTGATAATGATCATGTGTATAATTACCCTTTGCCCTTATATCTATATTGAACACAAGGCATAGTATGTGTCACCCTTGTATAGTTCAATATTATATTCCTTGATGCCCGAGTAGACTTAGTAACAACAAATAAGATCAATAACTCATATTGACTTATTTCAAGATGGCCATGCATTTTACAAATCATACTCATCAAGGGGCCCACAGATATTACTCTGTTATGTAGGAGAGGGCAAATCCCATCTAGGCCACTCATGTCTCTTTGCATGACTCGTTGAGTGCCCAGCTAATCGACTTTATAATTGTCTGTTATGCACAATGTTTGGCGACAATAAAACACCCAACTCCTCATGTAGGGACCATAGTGGTTTCAGTCCGAGGGTGGCATACACCACTATCACTATGAGAATAACTCATGACACTTACATAACACACTATGTAGTATTCTCATGGCGGGTCAATCCAAAGACACAATTACCCTAACGTGTACCTATGTGGTGACTTGATATCTCATATCTATAACTTGTGAGATGAGGTTATCACCCACCCACATAATAGTCTTGATGCATTATTATTGTCCTTAATAATAATAATACTGACTACGGATATTTAGAGTAAGTTCTTTAGTATCCCACAACCGAGTCGCCTCCTCGATGTTCTATTGAAAACAAACTTTTACTCAAGGACTTTATTACGTTGAAACAAACATAATAGCGAAAATGCCTCATATAATAAATAAATGACATGATACAAAATATAAGTCCAAAGGAAAAACATTGGCCTCTGTGGGCTTACACCAACAATCTCCCACTAGCACTAGAGCCAATTAGCCATGTACCTAATACCCATAGATCTAGTATGACCATCATGCTTCGGGCTGGGTAAGAGGCTTTGTAAGTGGGTCAAGAACATTGTCAAGTGTTGGTACCACGCATATCTTGACATCTCCTCTATCGATAATCTCTCGAATGAGATGGAAGCGCCTAAGTATGTGTTTGGATCAAGCAGAGATCTGGGTTCCTTAGCTTGTGCAATGGCACCATTGTTATCACAAAAGAGATCAATGGGGTTCACAATGCTAGAAACTGTACCAATTTCAGTAATGAACTTCTTGATCCAAACAGCCTCCTTTGCTGCATTGGAAGCAGCAATATACTCGGCCTCTGTAGAGTAGAATCGTATTGCTTCTCGCTTTGAACTCTTCCACTCACAGCCACCATTTAGGCAAAACACATAACCAGATTGCGATTTAGAATCATCTTTATCTCTGCCTGGAAGCTAGCATCGGTGTAACCTATTACAAATGAGCTCTTCCCGACCTCCATATACCAAGAAAGAATCCTTAGTTCTTCTCAAGTACTTAAGGATATTCTTGACAAGAACTCCAATGACCATCACCGGATCGGTGGTACCGCCGTTGTGCTCAAGGCATACGAGACATCCGGTCGAGTACATAACATGGCATACATGATAGATCCAATTGCGGATGCATATGGAATCTTATTCATGCGATCCTCTCTTCCCGAGTCAAGGGATTGTGCCTTTGATAGGCATATGCCATGTGTCATGGGCAAGAACCCTTTCTTGGAATCATGCATATTAAAGCCGCCTCAACACTTTATCTATGTATGTACTCGACTTAGGCCAAGTAATCTTTGCGATCTATCTCTATAGATCCCGATTCCTAATATGTAGGTAGCTTCACCCAAATCTTTCATAGAAAAGCAATTCCTAACCAAGTCTTAACTTGTTGCAAAGTAGGGACGTCGCTTTAGATGAGTAATATGTCATCCACATATAACAACAGGAATACAACTATGCTCCCACTAACCTTCTTGTAAACACAAGGTTCATCTTCATTTTTAATGAATCCAAACTGCCTCACAAAGTGTCATCAAAACGAAGATTCCAACTTCGAAGCTTCGCTTCAATCCATAAATTGATCATGCAACTTGCATACTTTCTTGGCATCATCCGAAGTGTCAAAGCCCTCAGGTTGTGTCATGTACACGCCCTCAAGGAGATTTCCATTAAGGAAAGCGGTTTGACATCCATTTGCCATATTTCATAGTCATGGTATGCGGCGATGGCAAGTAAAATCCGAACAGATTTAAGCATCGTGAATGGCAAGAAGGTTTCATCATAGTCTACACCATGAATTTGCTTGAAACCCTTAGCAACGATCGTGCCTTATAGGTATGAACCTTACCATCCATGTCATTCTTCCTTTTGAAGACCCACTTGCACCCTATGGGAGTAACCCTTCAGGTGGCTCTACCAAGGTCCATACGGTTAGTATACATGGAATCCATTTCAGATTTCATGGCCTCAAGCCACTTCTCGATTCAGGCCGATTTGGCCTCCTGGTAAGTCACAGGCTCATCTTGATCCATGAGAAATACATCACCCTGCTGAGTGATGAGAAATCCATATCTCTCGGGTTGGTGACGTATCCTGCTAGACCTACGCTGGTCTTGTGTTACTTGAGCAGGTTGTTCTGTCACAACATCTTGTGCAGGCTGCTCTTTTTCCTCCATAGATGTGTCACTACTCTGTGATACTTGAATTTCTTCAAGTTCTACTTTCCTCCCACTAATTCCTTTGGAAATGAATTCCCTTTCTAGGAATACACCAGTTCGAGCGACAAACACTTTGCCCTCAGAAGGATTGTAAAAGTAGTATCCCTTGGTTTCTTTAGGATACCCCACAAAGAAGCATTTGTCAAATTTGGGCTCAAGCTTAGTGGAAATTTGTCTTTTCACATACACTTCACAGCCCCAAATCTTCATGAAATACATACTGGGTTTCTTGCCAGTCCATATCTCATATGGTGTCTTTTCCACAGTTTTGGATGGAACACGGTTAAGTGTGAAAGCTGTAGTTAATAAAGCATGTCCCCAGAAGGAATTTGGAAGATCCGCATGACTCATCATAGACCGGACCATGTCCAACAAGGTTCGGTTTCTCCTTTTAGAAACACCATTCCATTGCGGTGTTCCAGGAGGGGTAAGTTGGGATAGGATCCCACACTCTTTCAGATGATCATCAAATTCAAGGCTCAAATATTCACCACCTCGATCTGATCGAAGGATCTTAATATTCTTACCTAGTTGGTTTTGTACTTCATTCTTGAATTCTTTGAACTTTTCAAAAGATTCCGATTTGTGTTTCATGAGATACACAAATCCATACCTACTATAATCATCAGTAAATGTAATGAAGTACTGAAAACCCCCTCTGGCTAATGTGTTTAGTGGTCCACATACATCAGTATGTATGAGGCCCAAAAGATCACTAGCCCTTTCACCTTTTCCTGTGAATGGGGTTTTTGTCATCTTTCCTAATAAACAAGACTCACATGTCTCAAATGATTCATAATCAAAAGAGTCCAAGAATCCATCTTTATGAAGTTTGGAAATGCGCTTCTCATTTATATGGCCTAAGCGACAATGCCAAAGATAAGTCGGATTCAACTCATTTGGTTTTTATCCTTTGGTATCGATGTTATAAATGGGCATTTCGAGATCAAGGACATAAAGTCCATTACTCATTTGTGCGCTTAGCATAGAAAACATCATTTAAATAAATAGAGCAACATTTGTCTTTTATTATAAATGAAAAACCAGACTTGTCCAAACAAGAAAGCGGAAATAATATTCCCGCTAATTGCAGGCACAAAATATGATTCTCTAATCGAAAAATAAGCCCACTAGGCAAAGTTAATACATAAGTTCCGACAAATAACGCATGACTTTTGCTCCATTGCCAACTCGTAGATCAACTTCGCCGCTTTGACAACGGTCTACTCCTTTTGAGCTCCTGACATTAGTACAAATGTGAGACCCACATCTAGTATCTAATACCCATGATGCAGTAGATAAATTGACTTCTATAACAAAAATACGAGGTGGAAGTCTCACTTCCCTTCTTCTTTTCTTCCGGTACTTTGGCGGTTCCTCTTCCAATGTCCAAATACACCGCAGTTGGAAGCAATTGCCTTCTTTAGCCACACCGCCTCTTAGGCTTCAAAGCATAAGTCGCAGGTTTGGGCTTGTTAATTCCCTTGCCCTTGCCCTTATACTTGTTCACGGGCTTCTTGAGCTCGCTTCGCCCTTTCCACCATTGACCATCAAAATGGCCTTCCACTTTCCCTTTGTTGATGTTATGTTCAGAGCTTCTCAACATGCTTAATGACTCTGGCAGAGTTTTGTCCATGTCATTCATAGTGAAATTCATGACAAATCGATTGAAACTCTCCCAAGAACGATTGCAGGATCAATCGCAAGCTCACGCTGAGGAAAAACCCAATCGATCGAGGTTCTCAATATACCCAATCATTTTGAGTACATAAGGACCTACTAGGCATCCTTACGCGGTTGCTTTGGAAAAGGGCTTTGGAAACTTCATACCGCTTCATGCCTTGCTTGCTCTTGATAGAGCATCTTGAGGTGTTCGATCATATCGAACGCTTCCATGAGCTCATGTTGCTTCAAGGCTCGAGTTCATGGTGGCTAGCATGAGGCGTGCAACTTCTAGGGCATCATCTTGATGCTTCTTATAAGCATCTTTTTCAACCACAGGGGCATTAGCGGCAGGTGGCTCTTGGGGTATTAGCTCTTCAAGAACATCTGACTTTTCTCTTGCTTGAGGACAATCCTCAAGTTTCGGTGCCGATCGAAAGTTTGTTCCGCATAACTTTTCCTTCTCAAGGATTGATCGTGAGAGGTTATTGTGAGTGTTTGATGCCATGGTAATCTACATTAAGAAAATATCACGAGAATATAAGTATCATGCAATAAACATATTTAATTAGGTCTTTAATTAAATACGCCTCCCACTATTTTACTCAAACCAATGACCTCATCATTGATTCGGAAAATCCCGTTGGAAGATTTTCTAGTGGGCGAGATCCATATTTCACTTTATTTTAAGTCACTTTGGCGATCACTTAAAAATTGATTATTTAGGTAGGAACTCCTTCCAATTGTATCTTATACAATTCTCGGATAGTTGGGTGAATAACTATTTATTCTAATCCATCATATGGATGGTTCCCAACTCACCGCCTCTACACCTTTCAATCCTATTATACTCGGTTTAGTTAAGTTAGACCCAAAGATAGCAGTTGGATATTACATTTATCCCATCGCATCTTACTAGTATGGAAAATGCACTCCGCTTTGGCGAACCCACATTTTCGATATTATCCTTGATGTGTGCCCGACTTTGGAAGGCATTTAAACTTAATATTTCTTTTGAGGGATTTTTATTAAAGTTGATCTCACCATTTGTTAAACTATTTAACTTACCAAATTCATACATGCATCTCATACATATTTGTTAAACTATTTAACCTATAATATTTATACATGCATCTCATACAAAATTTGTTAAACTATTTAACCTACTATATTTATACATGCATCTCATACATATATAGTAAATAAATGTGATGTGGTTATGGCCCCTAACGCATTGATTCTCACAAGCCAATGAGAGAATCTAAGCTAAACCTAGGAACGATCATACTTCTCCAAGTGTGACCTTCAATGTAGCCCTCATATGATTTTGCCTTCTTGTCTCCTTCATTACATTAATGAGAGTACTCGTTTTACATACAAGGGAGTGAGATGAGAAGAGAATTTATATTCAGAATTAAAAGAGAGGCACGACACGCAGGCCGTATTTTTAAACCAAACAAAAGGCACGGCACGCAGGCCGTATTTAAAATTCCAAAATAAATAAAAAGGACTAAGGCCATAACCACTCACCATGCATCACAAAAACATTAATGACAATCAATAATAATAATACACATTTATTACTATTAATCTTGTCATTAATAGTGATTAAAAGCAATTAATTAAAAATTAAAACTTTCAAAAAACTCGCTTCGCAGCAACATATATATATAGAATCAAACAAATATACAGAATCACAATATATATATATATATCTCATATATGTATAGATTATTCGAAGCAACATATATATATCACATATATGCTCAACCGGGTTTTCGCAATCATACAAGGTATAATTTTTAAAGCGAACAGATTCATAATCTACCATAAAACCAACAGATTCGTAATCTAGCATACAAGAATGCATGTCATACACACATGTAACCATAGTAAACCGAATCATGGTTTCGCAAGTGGCTCGATACCCTTTGTAGGAAATAGCGCAATAACAGAGATTAAAAACGCAGCGAAAATTTAAACTTTCCCTTCCATGGATCCTTGCGAATGGTCATGACTCAGGGTTATATGAATTACCTCTTGTAGCGCAGATCGTTTGCAGACGAAAATTGGAATCGAGCACGAGCATCGCACAGAAAACAACGCCTCTACTACTATTGCAGCTGCTACTACTGTGACTACTCCATCGGTTCCTGAGGTGCCCGTGGTAGCACCTGAGGCTACTCCTTCCTCTTTCTGCACTCACTGCCTGCACTACTCCTATAACACCCCGTTTCCGGAGCGCTACTAAAGTAGATATTCTGACAAAAGTTGATATGTTTCTGAAAGGCAAAATACTCTGCATTGCACATTTTCCGAAAATGTGGTTTTGTATTCTTTTTTTTTCTTTTTAAAACTTCTTTAAAAGGGCAGTGAGAGTATTACAACGATTTTTAGAAACATGGCGGTGAATAATTAAAGACACCAAATAAACCACATTAACCATACTCATTTATTCCATCAATTCATATACGACAATACATGTCTGGAAACAAAATAGGCAATTTATTACAACACTGAAATGAATTACAATTATCCTATAGCTGGTCGACACGCTACATCCTTTACTAAACTTCTAGTAAGCTACCCCAGAAACTCAAGTAAGAAGCTGGAAGGCTATCCTCAGCTGCTCTTCTCCGCAATACCGAATCATCTGCTTGCTCCGCCATCTGGGTTACATTCATTAATTGAAAGAACCACTGGCAAAGATCAACTTCTTACAAAAAGATAGGTACAAATACAACAACATATTTGACAACAAAGCATATTACATAGACATTATGGAACTCACATGCTTCGACACAAATAAATTAACAAACATAAAGCAAGAGACCACAAGATGTACAAATGCCCCATAATGCAATTCACGATACACTCTCTCAAGACGCTTTCGACAAATTTTCGGAAAGTAACGCCGAACAAGCTGCTGAATTCCAGCCATTAGCCTTGGGCTCCAAGTCCACCCTAGGATATTCAGATCAAGTTCCTTGACGCTATGACGTCTAGCTAAGCTGTCGAAAAACCAGCCGAAGCTTTTTAGGGGATCCTAGCACCCTAGGTTAATCGGATCAAAGCTCAAAAAGCTCACAACTAAACTTTCGCCCTCCAATGAATAAATCGCCGCGTACGATAATTTGAGAAACAATTCGAATAAGTATTCAACCGCATATCAAATAAATATTCACGCCAAGCTTAATACAATGCAACACAGTTCAACAGTGTAGGGAAATAGCGCAATAACAGAGATTAAAAACGCAGCGGAAATTTAAACTTTCCCTTCCATGGATCCTTGTGAATGGTCATGACTCAGGGTTATATGAATTACCTCTTGTAGCGCAGATCGTTTGCAGATGAAAATTGGAATCGAGCACGAAGGCCGCACGTAAAACAACGCCTCTACGTAGTCCACACGAACGACCTTCGAATGGGAGGCGGTCTCGCCACGCTAGTCGACGTCTGAACCGATCCACGATGCAAGTCACGATCTTTGAAAGCGGCTAGGGTTTTAATTCCATGTTTTGACTTGGTCTTAACGAGTCTATTTATAGACTTCACTTAAGCCCGACCTAGCGCACCGTAAGCTACCGGTGTGCTCTCGGTAGACCGTAACTTATCGTGTTCTGCGTCTTTCTTGATTTCATGTTGGTGCATCGTAAGAATGCACCAGAATAAAATGAGTCTCACTCATTTATTTAATCTCCCATTAGCTTTGTTCTCATGTGTGTGACCTGTAGGTTCCTAACGTTGGCAATAATATTAAATCACTATTTAATATTATAAGCGATGGCGGTGTCTAGCAACACATCATCGCTACCCAAGTAACGCGACTGTCGGTGTTGTGACGTAGCCTTTCCGTGATATTGCTCATGTGTATAATTACCCTTTTGCCCTTATATCTATATGGAACACAAGGCCTAGTATGTGTCACCCTTGTATAGTTCAATATTATATTCCTTGATGCCCGAGTAGACTTAGTAACAACAAATAAGATCAATATCTCATATTGACTTATTTCAGACATGGCCATGCATTTCTGGTCATACTCTATCAAGGGGCCCACAGATATTACTCTGTTATGTAGGAGGGCAAATCCCATCTTGGTCACTCATGTCTCTTTGCATGACTCGTTGAGTGCGATTAATCGACTTTATAATTGTCACATTCTGAGACAATGTTTGACGGCAATAAAACACCCAACTCCTCATGTAGGGACCATAGTGGTTTCAGGTCTGAGGGTGGCATACACCACTATCACTATGAGAATAACTCATGACACTTACATAACACACTATGTAGTATTCTCATGGCGGGTCAATCCAGTACACAATTACCCTAACGTGTACCTATGTGGTGACTTGATATCTCATATCTATAACCTGTGAGATGAGGTTATCAGTCCACCCACATAATAGTCTTGATGCATTATTATTGTCCTTAATAATAATAATACTCGATTACGGATATTTAGAGTAAGTTCTTTAGTATCTCACAACCGAGTCGTCTACTCGATGTTCTATTGAAAACAAACTTTTACTCAAGGACTTTATTACGTTGAAACAAACATAATAACTGAAAATGCCTCATATAATAAATAAATGACATGATACAAAATATAAGTCCAAAGGAAAAACATTGGCCTCTAGGGCTTACACCAACAAACAGTATAAGCAATCCATCACAATCAATCATATCTCATCAAGCAACAACATTGACAACTCAGTTCATCCCTCTGCAACTCAGTGGGGTTGGCACAGAGGTAATCATACAATTGTGGGGGGTTGGGGACAGCTGCCAACCACTTGCAGACAAGCCCACTAGATAATAACATAAGCTTAAATACTAAAACGAAGGGGTACGAGACCCTCACTTCGAACCCTGAGGCTCTCAGACTTCTTCGATATGCAAAACAAAATTTAAATCTTATTCATATTTAAAAGTTGCCCTTACACTAACATACTATGAAAAGTATTAAATGTGAAGTGCCCTTACCGAAACGCCAAGCCACGCGTGTCCACGTACTCCTCGATCCTACACCGCACGATCTCGGATCACTCAAGCCTATTACACAAAGCAACTTAGCACAACTCTATAGACTTAATTCTATACCTTTAGACTCTCAAACCTAACCCTTTCCTAATCAAACACTTTCACTTGGAAACTTAGTCTAAAAATATTAGTTTTGAAGAATCATTTTTCTTGGAAATATGCACAAGTTGGAAAATAAGGTTCTACTACTAAACTAAAGTCCTTCAAAAAATTGAAATACTAAAACCATACCAAATTAACTTCCTTCTATCCAAAATCTTAAGTTAAGGCTCCACTAGGTTCTTAGGATCTCAAAGAGTCCAATTTACCTGTTGTGTTTCATATCCTAAAATCAACAAAACAACTTCAATGATAAGAACACAAAATATTTAGCCCCTCAAGCTTTTAAACTCGCGGCCAACACCTCCCCTTCATCCCAAAAATTTTGCAACTTTTAAACTAATTAAGCAACATCACTCCATATTTAAATTCTTCCATAAGAAAACCACTAATTTTACAAACAAAAGCCTAGTCAATTCAACTACTATGAGCTAAGAAATACAAAACAATTTTCCTCCCTCCACTTCTAAGGGCTCGCGGCCATATCTCCCTTTTTCAAAAGAATTTGTAAAACTTTACCCAAATCAAACAACACCATTTGATTAATTCACTTCCTTCTTCAAGCAACAATTCCCTTTCCTAAAACAAAACATCAAACAAGTCTAATAACAATTCACCACTTCTTCAAGAACAAGGGTTTTCATAAAATCTCCCAATATTTGATTTTAAATTAAAACTAACATTTACAGTAGCAATAATAATATCTAGGGAACAAGAAACACAAGCTAATTTGCATGATTCACAAGATGATCACCCAATCCCAAATCCACTAGGTTATGCACCTAGGGTTTTTAAAAATTTAGGGATAGTTGGTTCACTTCATCCATGATCACAATCAAGCATTCAATCAAGCATAAAACAAGAATTAAAAGCAAGAGAACTACCTCCTACAACTAGAAGGAGGCCACGATTTTGGGGCTGATTTTGGGAGAAGAAAATTTGATTTTTTCTAAACTTACTTACAAGGTGTTGAAGAAGTAACCAAGAAGAGGATGAAGCTAGAGGTAAGTTGGGTGGGTGATTGGAGTTGAAAATGATACAAGAAGTTGAATGATGAAGGTAGCCATGGAAGGAGCTTGAGCTTCACACACTAGAAAGGAAGAAGATGAAATTATAATGGGTGTAGAGAGAGAGGGGAGGCCGCGGCTGGGCTGCCCAAATAATGGGGTAGGATTGTTTGCTTTCCTTTTCAATTTACCAACACATGAATAAGGAGGAGATGGAAGATCAAGGGGTAGTATGAGGGTGGGGTCACGCTGCTGGAAAACAGAGAAGGGGGAAGGATAAAAGGAAATTGGGGGAAAGGTCACGGTAGGACATAAAAAAAGAAAGGAGGAATTTTCTTTGTTGTTTTACCTTCACTTTCACTTAAACATAATTAATGGAAATAAATAAAACAAATATATAAAGGAAGGTAAGAAAAGGGAGGGGCTGCGGCCAGAATAATGGAAAAAGAGGGATTAAAATTAATTTTAATTAAAATAAACACATGGTTGAAAACATACTTAAAAGTAAGCATAAAAATTAAACCACCACTCAAGTGACACTACATTAAAAGTGAGATGCTAATCTCATCAATGAGTCTAACCTATATAATCTCTCATCTCTCATGATTACCCTCTAATCCTAGAGTCCAAAGCGTGCCAAAAACACGGTGTCGAATAACCGCGTTACCGATTAATTCTTTGCCGATTAATTCGCGAAAATTAATTTACCTAGAAATTAATTCCCAGCATGAAAATATTTTATCATAAATATAAAAACAAGTAAATACACTCCAACATCATCCAAATAAGTTACATTTTGATTTTCATCGCAATCGGAATTCATTTTAAATTTTAATGCGGATAAAAATTACGCAGCGATTCAAAACGCGACGAAACTTTGTTAGAATATTTCGACGATATTCGAACCATGAATTAATATAAAATATTAACTCTTAGATTTAATTTCATCTTGATTTAATTCAATCAATTTCTTAGTCAACAAAAATACACGTTACCATGTCACACAGAAAACTTATATAAGGTTTTTAATTGATGAATTCACATTAAAGTAGTATACGTCTACGCTGTCAATTAATTTGAATCGACATCATGAATAATAATTATTTATAATAAATAAATTTATTCAAAATACGTCAAAATAGTCTTCGTACTCTCAGTAAATCATTGAGGTGATCAATCTTTATAACTTATCTTCAGTATTCAGGATTTTATCGCTAAAATCACTTTTCTTAAAAATTGGGATGTCACAGGTCCTATCCCTTAGCTCCTGTACCGATGGAGAGAGATCCTATAGATGGGCGTAGGAACACTAGGGAATGGTCGCACAAGGATGTGATCATGATTGAGAGTGACGAGGAGGAGGAAGAGGATCTCTCTGAGGCTACCAGCTCTGCTAGTTCCGAGTCTGAGCCTTATATTGCGAGGTTCCCCTCGTAAGTGGTTCTGGTTTCGGCCAGTTTAGGAGTCTGACTATTGGAGATAGTCTTTAGTTTTTTTGAGGATATGTTTTATACTACAGGTTTATTTTAGGTGCAGTCCCCAGCGAGGATCTGCTGAGTACATCTTAGGTATGAGTCAACTCTAGATGTTTATGGTTTTTCATATTACTGATGTAGTCTCTTTTGGTTTGTAGTTTTTATATAGATTCTGGACCATCGCTTGTGTGCGAAGTTTATGGTCTTAATAGTCCTTTGAGTCTGTAGACTGATGACTATATTGTAGGGAAATTGTGCAATAATCAGAAATAAAACGCAGCGAAAATATAAAATTTCCCTTCCATGGATACTTGCGAATGGTCATGATTTAGGGATTTTATGAATTACCTCTTGTAGCGCAGACCTTTGCAGACGAGAACTGGACTCGAGCACGAGCGTTGTGCCGATGACAACGCCTCTACGTAGTCCACATGAACAGTCTTCGAATGGGAGCAATCACCGTCACAGTGCTAGCTGACGAACGGAACCAGTCATGAATGCACACACTGTCTCTGGTACGGCTAGGTTTTGAATTTCGTCAATGAACTTCAGCTTAAGTTTTCTATTTATAGAACCACATAAGACTGACCTAGCGGCGCACCGTAGCTTACCATGTGTTGCGTTACTGTTGCCTTATGCTATTGCGTCATAAGAGCGTACCACTGAATAAAATGAGTCTTACTCATTTATATTTAATCTCCCATTAATCTTTCTTATGTGTGTAACCCTGTAGGTTCCCGTGACGTTGACAATAATATTAAATCACTATTAATATTATAAATAGATAGCGGTGTCTAGCAACACATCACTGCTACCCAAGTAACGAGAATGTCAGTGTTTTGATATAACCTTTCCGTGATAATGATCATGTGTATAATTACCCTTTTGCCCTTATATCTATATTGAACACAAGACATAGTGTATGTCACCCTTGTATAGTTTAATATTATATTCCTTGATACCCAAATAGACTTAGTAACAATAAATAAGATCAGTATCTCATATTGACTTATTTCAGCATGGCCATGCATTTTACAGTCATACTCTATCAAGGGGCCCACAGATATTACTCCTGCTATGTAGGAGGGGCAAATCCCATCTAGGTCACTCATGTCCCCTCTGCATGACTCATGGAGTGCCCAGTTAACTGACTTTATAATTGTCATGTTACAGACAATGTTTGACGGCAATAAAACACTCAACTCCTCATGTAGGGACATAGTGGTTTCAGGTCAAAGGGTGGCATACACCACTATCACTATGAGAATAACTTATGTCACTTACATAACGCACTATGTAGTATTCTCATGGCGGGTCAATCCAGTACACAATTACCCTAATGTGTACCTATGTGGTGGCTTGATATCTCATATCTATAACCTATGAGATAAAGTTATCAGTCAACCCACATAATAGTCTTGATGTATTATTATTGCCCTTATTAATAATGATACTCGACTACGGATATTTAAGAGTAAGTTCTATAGTATCTCACAACCGAGTCGTCTACTCGATCTCTATTAAAATCGAACTTTTACTCAAGGGCTTTATTATGTTGAAACAAACATAATAACTGAAATGCCTCATATAATAGATAAATAGCATGATACAAATTATAAGTCTAAAGGAAAACATTGGCCTCTAGGGCTTACACCAACAATCTCCCACTAGCACTAGAGCCAATTAGGCATGTACCTAATACCTATAGATCTAGTATGACCATCATGCTTCTGTTGGGTAAGAGGTTTTGTAAGTGGGTGCAACATTATCAACTGTTGGTACTCTGCATATCTTCACATCTCCTCTATCTATAATCTCTCGAATGAGATGAAAACGCCTAAGTATGTGTTTAGATTATTGGTGAGATCTAGGTTCCTTAGCTCATGCAATGGCAGCATTGTTATCACAATAGAGATCAATGAGGTCCACAATGCTAGAAAATATACTAAGTTCAGTAATGAACTTCTTGATCCAAACTGCCTCCTTTGCTGCATTGGAAGCAGTAATATACTCGACCTCTGTAGTAGAATCAGCGATTGTTTCCTGCTTTGAACTCTTCCAGCTCATAGCGCCACCATTTAGGCAAAACACATAACCAGATTGTGATTTAGAATCATCTTTATCTGTCTGGAAGCTAGCATCGGTGTAACCTATTACAGCGAGCTCTTCCTGACCTCCATATACCAAGAATGAATCCTTAGTTCTTCTCAAGTACTTAAGGATGTTCTTGACAGCAACCCAATGACCAACACATGTGTTACTTGAGCAGGCTGTTCTATCACAACATCTTGTGTAGGCTTCTCTTGTTCCTCCATAGGTGTGTCGCTACTCAGTGATGCTTGAATTTCTTCAAGTTCTACTTTTGTCCCACTGATTCCTTTAGAAACGAATTCCCTTTCTAGGAATACACCAGTTCGAGCGACAAACACTTTGCCCTCAGAAGGATTACAAAAGTAGTATCCCTTGGTTTCTTTAGGATACCCCACAAAGAAGCATTTGTCAGATTTGGGCTCAAGCTTAGTGGAAACCTGTCGTTTCACATATACTTCACAGCCCCAAATCTTCATGAAAGACATACTGGGTTTCTTGCCAGTCCATATCTCATATGGTGTCTTTTCCACTGTTTTGGATGGAACACGGTTAAGTGTGAAAGCTGCAGTTAATAGAGCATGTCCCCAAAAGGAATTTGGAAGATCCGCATGACTCATCATAGACCGGACCATGTCCAACAAGGTTCGGTTTCTCCTTTCAGAAACACCATTCCATTGCAGTGTTCCAGGAGGGGTGAGATGGGATAGGATCCCACACTCTTTCAGATTATTATCAAATTCTAGGCTCAAATATTCACCACCTCGATTTGATCGAAGGGTTTTAATATTCTTACCTAGTTGGTTTTGTACTTCATTCTTGAATTCATTAAACTTTTCAAAGGATTCCAATTTGTGTTTCATGAGATACACGAATCCATATCTGCTATAATCATCAGTAAATGTGATGAAGTACTGAAAACCTCCTCTGGCTGATGTGTTTGGTGGTCCACATACATCAGTATGTATGAGGCCTAAAAGATCATTAGCCCTTTCACCTTTTCCTGTGAATGGGGTTTTTGTCATCTTTCCTAATAAACAAGATTCACATGTCTCAAATGATTCATAATCAAAAGAATCCAAGAATCCATCTTTATGGAGTTTGGAAATACGCTTCTCATTTATGTGGCCTAAACGACAATGCCAAAGATAAGTCGGATTCAACTCGTTTGGTTTTTTCCTTTTAGTATTAATGTTATAAATGGGCATCTCGAGATCAAGGACATAAAGTCTATTACTCATTTGTGCACTAGCGTAGAAAATATCATTTAAATAAATAGGGCAACATTTGTCCTTTATTATAAATGAAAAACCAAACTTGTCCAAACAAGAAACAGAAATAATATTTCTACTAATTGCAGGCACAAAATAACATTCTCTAACTGAATAATAAGCCCACTGGGCAAAGTCAACACATAAGTTCCTACAGCTAAAGCAGCAACCTTTGCTCCAACCTTTTGCCAATGGTCTACTCCTTTTGAGTTCCTGCACATTAGTACAAATGGGAGACCCACATCCAGTATCTAATACCCATGATGCAGAAGTAGATAAATTGACTTCTATAACAAAAATATCTGAGGTTAAAGTCTCACTTCCCTTCTTCTTTTCTTCCAGGTACCTCGGGCAGTTCATCTTCCAATGTCTAGTCACACCGCAATGGAAGTAATTTCCCTCTTTAGCCACACCGCCCTTAGGCTTCAAAGCATAAGTGGCAGGTTTGGGCTTGTTAATCCCCTTGCCCTTGCCCTTATACTTGTTCGTGGGCTTCTTGAACTGCTTCTTGCCCTTTCCACCATTAACCATCAAAATGGCCTTCCCTTTCCCTTTGTTAATGTTGTATTCAACAGTTCTCAACATGCTCAACAGTTTTGGCAGAGTTTTGTCCATGTCATTCATGGTGAAATTGATGACAAACTGATTGAAACTTTTCGGCAACGATTGCAGGATCAAATCAATCGCAAGCTCTTGCCTAAAGGCAAAACCCAATCAATCAAGGTTCTCAACATACCCAATCATTTTGAGTACATAAGGACCTACAGGGCATCCTTCTGCCAGTTTGCTTTGGAAAAGGGCTTTAGAAACTTTATACTGCTCATCCCTTGCTTGCTCTTGATAGAGCATCTTGAGGTGTTCGATCATATCGAACGCTTCCATGTTCTAATGTTGCTTCTGGAGTTCATGGTAGCCAGCATAAGGCAGCCAACTTCTAGGGCATCATCTTGATGCTTCTTGTAAGCATCCTTTTTAGCCCTAGGGGCAGTAGCAGCCGGTGGCTTTTGGGGAAGGGCCCCTTCGAGAACATATAGATTTTTCTCTTGTTTGAGGACAATCCTCAAGTTTCGGTGCCAGTCCAAAAAGTTAGTTCCAGACAAATTATCCTTCTCAAGGATTGATCACAGTAAGTTATTGTGAGTGTTTGATGCCATGGTAATCTACATTAAGAAAAATATACAGAATATAAGTATCATGCAATAAACATATTTAATTAGGTCTTTAATTAAATACGCCTCCCACTATTTTACTCAAACCAATGACCCTCAACATTGATTCGAAAAATCCCGTTGGAAGATTTTCTAGTGGGCCGAGATCCATATTTCACTTTATTTTAAGTCAGCTTTGGCTGATCACTTACAACTCAGTTATTTAGGTAGGAACTCCTTCCAATTGTATCTCATACAATTCTCGGATAGTTAGATGAATAACTATTATTCTGATCCATCACATGGATAGTTCCCAACTCACTTGCCTCTAAACCTTTCAATCCTATTATACTCGATTTAGTTAAGTTAGACCCAAAGATAGCAGTTGGATATTACTTTTACCCCATCGCATCTTATTAGTATAGAAAATGCACTCCGCTTTGGCGAACCCACATTTCCGATATTAGCCTTGATGAGTGCTAACTGTTGGATGGCATTTAGATTTAACTTAATATTTCCTTTTAAGGGATTTTTATTAAAATATGATCTCACCATTTGTTAAATTGTTTAACTTACTATATTCATACATGCATCTCATACGTATTAGTTAAACTATTTAACCTACTATATTCATACATGCATCTCATACATATTATGGTTATGGCCCCTAACACATTATTTCTCACAAGCCAATGAGAGAATCCAATCTAAACCTAGGAACGATCAAGCTTCTCTAAGCGTGACCTCTAGTGTAGCCCTCTTATGATATTTCCTTCTTGTCTCCTCCATTACATTACATTAATGAGAATACTCGTTTTACATACGAGGGAGTGAGATGAGAAGAGAATTTACATATAGAATTAAAAGAGAGGCACGCAGGCCGTATTTTAAAACTCCAAAAATAAAATAAAACAAAATAAAAGGACTAAAGCCATAACCACTCACTAAATATAACAAAATAGTAACAACAATCAATGATAATAATAATACATATTTATTATTATTAATCTTATCATTAAAATGTGATTAAAGCCAATTAATGAAAAATTAAATTTCAAAATAACTCGCTTTGCAGGAAGAATGCCGCCTCATTGTGACCGTGAATGCTTCACGCCACAGGAACAGCGTCGCCATTTCATGTTGTTACCAACACGGTTCTGGGTACCAACGCTTGGACCCAACGACGCCAACCCTCAGACCCGTAGTATCAACACGCAGTATCAACTCTTGACACAGAACCGAATCGTTTATTCAAATAAACATATAGAATCACCATATATATATATCTCATATATATAGATCATTCATTTCAACGTATATATCACATATATACCTAATCGGGTTTTCAAAATTAACATACAAAGTGTAATTTTAAAACGAACAGATTCATAATCTAACGATAACATACAAGAACGCATGTCATACATACATGTAATCACAGAAAACCGAATCATGGTTTCGCAAGTGGCATTGATACCACTGTAGGGAAATTGCGCAATAATCAGAAATAAAACACAGCGTAAATATAAAATTTCCCTTCCATGGATCCTTGTGAATGGTCATGATTTAGGGATTATATGAATTACCTCCTATAGCGCAGACCTTTGTAGATGAGAACTAGAGTCGAGCGCGAGCGTTGTTCAGATGACAACGCCTCTACGTAGTCCACACGAACAGTCTTCGAATGGGAGCAGTCACCGTCACAGTGCTAGCTGACGAACGGAACCAGTCACGAATGCACACACTGTCTCTGGTACGGTTGTCTCTGGTACGACTAGGTTTTGAATTCCATCAATGAACTTCAGCTTAAGTGTTCTATTTATAGAACCACTTAAGACTGACCTAGCGGCACACCGTAGCTTACCATGTGCTGCGTTACTCTTGACTTATGCTGGTGCGTCATAAGAGCGCACCACTGAATAAAATGAGTCTTACTCATTTATATTTAATCTTCCATTAATCTGTTCTTATGTGTGTGACCCTGTAGGTTCCCGTAATATTGGCAATAATATTAAATCAGTATTTAATATTATAAATAGAGCGGGGTGTCTAGCAACACATCACTACTACCTAAGTAACGAGAATGTCAGTGTTTTGACGTAACCTTTCTGTGATAATGATCATGTGTATAATTACCCTTTTACCCTTATATCTATATTGAACACAAGGCATAGTGTGTGTTCACCCTTGTATAGTTCAATATTATATTCCTTGATACCCAAATAGACTTAGTAACAATAAATAAGATCAGTATCTCATATTGACTTATTTCAGCACGGTCATGCATTTTACAGTCATACTCTATCAAGGGGCCCGCAGATATTACTCCTGCTATGTAGGAGGGACAAATCCCATCCAGGTCACTCATGTCCCTCTGCATGACTCGTGGAGTGCCCAGTTATCCGACTTTTTAATTGTCCTGTTACAGACAATGTTTGACGGCAATAAAACACTCAACTCCTCATGTAGGGACCATAGTGGTTTCAGGTCAAAGAGTGGCATATACCACTATCACTATGAGAATAATTTATGACACTTACATAATGCACTATGTAGTATTCTCATGGTGGGTCAATCCAGTACACAATTACCCTAATGTGTACCTATGCGGTGACTTGATATCTCATATCTATAACCTGTGAGATGAGGTTATCAGTCCACCCACGTAATAGTCTTGATGTATTATTATTGCCCTTATTAATAATAATACCCGACTACAGATATTTAAGAGTAAGTTATATAGTATCTCATAACTGAGTCTTCTACTCGATGCTCTATTAAAATCGAACTTTTACTCAAGGGCTTTATTACGTTGAAACAAACATAATAACTGAAATGCCTCATATAATAGATAAATAGCATGACACAAATTATAAGTCCAAAGGAAAACATTGGCCTCTAGGGCTTGCACCAACATATATATATATATATATATATATATATATATAGACGCATGTAGTGTTTTTATGTGGATGTATTACTGTGTTTAGTTGAAGTTTTATTTGCACATGTTTTAATAAAAAAATTCCACATTTAGTTTACTCGAAATTAACCAGTAACGCTTCGGTAAAATGGGGTGTTACACCCGACAAACAAGCCAGTGATCACTTCATAAGTATGCAGGGAAATCCAAGTACTCATCGATCAAAGGAGCTTCACGGTCAATATCATCTGCTTGCCTCTGAAACAACTCGACATGACCCTCGGAATGGATTGGATGACTACCAACCACGTTATACTCAACTAGTTTGACAAGACGGCTATATTTAGGACTGCGGAGGATCATAGAGAGGCATAATTTCTTACAGCAGCTCAAGTACGGACCTCTATGAAGGAAGAAGCACAAGTCTTCATGCTTCTAGCAACATTGAAAGTGAAGAAGAAGTCAGAAGCCCAGGATATACCAGTAGTTTGTGAGTTTTTGGAAGTGTTCCCAGAGGATGTGGACAGTCTACCAGCAGAAAGAGAAGTCGAGTTCACCATTGATCTAGCACCAGGAACATGAGTATCTACATAGTGCCCTATTAGAGGTCTTCGCTGGAGTTAACCGAATTAAAGAAACAGATAGAAGAGATGTTACAGAAACAGTTTATCAGGCCTAGTGTATCAAAGTGGGGAGCACCCATGTTTGTTGGAATCTAAACGACTGACATGTTTAGAGCCTCAATAATTTTGATGATAACAAAGTATCTATAAGAGAACAATTTACCTTCTGATAAGTCTTGAAATGTGTAGGTATTTAAATCACTCATATTTTATAAACATCACTCAAGCAAGAAGAAGAAGTTTTACAAGAAGATTAGTATATATCCCGTGTCTGCATCCAGTCTACTCCAAGCTTCTGGTTCATATACACTAGCGAGCGTCCGGTTCTTCAAATACTATGAAACATGAACTTAAGCACTGCAGCGAGCGTCTTATGCATTCTGAGCAAGCATCGTGTTGTTTAATGAAACACGTGCTAGTCATGTTTATTCTTTCTGCTCAATACCTTAGCTATTCTGGAATGTACGAGGAATCAAAGGTGATACCTTTAAGATAGGACAAAATTCATACACTGCAAACAATTGGAAAGCAAATAGTACAAACACTAAAGTGTACTATTCTAAAATTCTCTGAAAAGGAAGAAAAAGACATTTTCAAATTACCTCACTAAATGATTTGGAGCTGATTTCTACGACAACGGTAATATTCTACAAGAAGTCTATAAATACTCCAAGCTCTCCATTGAAGAAGGCTGCTAGAAACTATAGATAACACTGCTAGAGTTATTATACAAGTGAGCAACTAAAGTTTCTGAGCCAAGAACTCTGCAAACCAAGGCCTGAACTTTAGCGTCATTTAGAAAGTTATTTACATTGTGCTTAAAGTTTTTCATCTTCTCTAGGTGAGAGATTATTTTGATTGTATTCAAATCTTTTTGTAAAACTTGTACTGCCTTGTAACAGGCTTATTCTTCAAAGGCTCGAACGTATTGAGTTGTTTTGAGAATTTAAGAGTATTGTTAAGTTTGTGACAGTAGAATACTCTTAAGGAATTTGTAACTAGTGTGATTATAGTGGGAAATCCTTCAGGAACGAAGGGACTAGACGTAGCTACAGGTTGGTGATGAACTGGTATAAATCTCTGTGTCTCATTCTTTATTGCTTTACCTTCAATTCGGTCTTACAAAGAAAAACAAGTTTTTCACTGATTTCACTTTAGCATCCGGAACTTTCTCAGCATCCGGTTACAAATGTTTTTCAAACAAACTTGTTTTCAAGCGTGTTTTAACTTAAAGTTTGTGAAAAGTTTTCAACACTATTCAACCCCCTTCTTGTGTTCACGTACAGTTGGTATCAGAGCTCGACCTCTTGGTTGAGCACTTAATAGTGTGAGAGGAAAAGATCCTATATCTACAAACATGTCTACAGAAGATGGCCACATGAACTGTCATCCTCTATTTACTGGAGAAAAATTTGATTATTAGAAGCACAAGATAAAATCATTCGTTGAGTCTCAACAACTAGAATTGTGGGACATGGTTGAAAATGGGTATATTATGCCTACTACTGCTACTGGTGCTATATTACCTAGAGAGGGAATGATGACCAGAAAAAGAGATATCAGCTCAATAAAAAAGCTACATATATTCTTACCTATGCTATGGAAGAAAAAGAATATGTCAAATGTAGTAAATTTGAGACTGCTAAGGAAATTTAGGATTCCCTTTTTTTGTCTTATGAAGGCTCTAGCCAAGTAAAAGAAACAAAGGCTAGCATGTTAGTTTGCCAATATGAGTTATTTAAGATGGAAGAAGGTGAAAACATTGAGACAATGTTTGGAAGATTCCAAACTCTTGTCCACGAGTTAAAAGCCCATGGAAAAAGCTACATTACACCTAACCATATGAGAAAGATCCTGAGAAGTTTGACAAAGTAGTGGAGACCTAAAGTCACTGTTATACAAGAAGCTAAAGATCTAAACACCTTACGTCTTGAAGATCTGCTAAGTTCTCTAAAAGCTCATGAACTTGAGCTAAATGAGGAAGAACGTGTAAGAAAAGCAAATCTATTGCTTTGAAAATTAACAAGCACAAAGCCAATTCTTCTAAAGCTTTTCAAGCTGAGGAAGAATCAGAAGATGAAGCTTCAGAGGATGACAGTGATGGATCAGATGATGAGCTCCCATTCATATCAAGGAAGATCCAACGCATGTGGAAAAAGAAAGGGAAATTTAGGAGAAAGTTCCAAAAGAATGGTTTCAAGGATAAGAAGAAAAGCAAAGATAAAAGTCAAATCATTTGCTATGAATGTAAAATGCCGGGACACTTCAAATCTGAATGTCCTAATCTCAAGGAGAAGCCTAAGAAGAGTTCTTTCAAGGGAAAGATGAAGGGTCTCATGGCTACATGGGAAGACCTGGACTCATCTTCCTCTGAAGATGATGAGAATGAAGAAGGATTCAGAATGCATTTGATAAACTTCTTAAGGATTCCTCCACTCTTTCCATTGAGTATGAAGCTTTCAAAATGTAATTTTCAAAATTATCAAAAGAATTTCAAGTTTTGAACAATGAAAACTCAAAGCTCAATGAAGAGAATCAGAAGCTGAATGTTAAAAATCAGCATCTGGTAGATCATTAGCGCCTGGTAGCTAGTCAGTGTCCGGAAGCTGAAGGCAATCCTAAATGTAAATCAAATGAATATGAATATGCCTTTCAAAAGTTTCTTGCAGAGAGTGTAACTCATAGCAAACATGTAACATCCTCAATTTTCTAACCTTGCTTAATGTGTGATTATGTGTGAATAAATGTATTTGTGTGTACCTAAGTGTATTATCTTGAGTTTGATAGCGTATTTGAGTGTTCGATCGTGTATTCGCTTTTTGAGCCATTGTATATGTGCAAGTATAAGAGTTGTGAGCTTTTAAGGGTTAGATAGAGGTAGGGAAGAGCTTATTAGGGTTTTAGTACAATCCTTAGAAGCCTTGTAAAATTTGAGAGCAATCAGAGTTGGAACGAGAGTTTTTGGACATTCGTAGCCTAAGAACAAGTATGAACTTGCAAAGGTTTGATTAAGGTTTGAGATCTTAATCTTAAGGTTAATTTGGCATTCTTGATGCTTGGAATGATGCTTGAATGATAGTTAATCAAGTTTTGGAAGGTAAAATCAAGAAGGTTGAAGAAATCGCGAAAATTCGGAGTTTCTGTACAAGATTGCGCTTCCAACGCTGGTGAAAGCGCTTCAGTGCTAGGGTTAGCGCTTCCAGCGCAACCCATTTCCAGAAACTCATCAGATCTGACACGGGGCGCCCTATGATTTGACCAAAAGTTGGTCCAATGAAAGGTTGACACATGGAAGCTTCTAATTGGACCGTTTAGGAGAGGTTTCTTAGCGACGAAGCAGGCGGTGAAGGCAGTGCGTGGAAGCGCACTTGGGAGCGCGCTTGGACGCACTTTTTGGGCAGATTTTCTATTTAAGGGCCACTTCACTTCCAGGTTTCATTTTTACCATTTCCTTCTCAGTAAATCATGATCTTAGCTCTATAACTGACCAGAGAACACCATGGTTAAGCATTCCAAGGTTTAGTGATGCATTTCCAAGCCATTCCATGTGCCGGTTCGTTTGTTCGATCCTACCGAGTTGTCTGTTGCTGTTCGTGCTTTTTAGGGGTTTATCTCTGAGCGTCATTTTGTTGAGATAAACCTAAATACCTTTAGTGATATTGTAATGTCCTTGAATGTAGTTTGAGGTTCAAATATCACATTTTAGTGCCAAACCCTAATCTGACTGTGTTTTTGGACCCGGTTGGACTATATGGGTACCGAACGAGCTAGAGTTTTGCCGAAACTTGTGGAGGCACTTCCTTGGACCACGAAACAGAGAGAGACCCTCTGATTACTGGTTTAAACGTTAGCAAATTTGTGACCCATTGATGGTCATATAAGTTCCCGATTAACTGTTCTTCGTGTTTTAGGGTTTTGGTGCAAGTTGAGCTACCGAACAACAGTGAAAATTTCCCGGAAGCTGAAGTTGGGTAAAAACTTGGTTGCTAACCTTAAGGAAAGTGGTTGGCCAAGGTACTCTTGCTGTTTTTACAATTCCATAGTTTGCCCTAATTCTAATCTGAGTGCATTTTTTTATTTCTGGTGAAATATGGGTCGTGCGGGTGTGCTTGGTGGAAATTCTTGGACAACCCAAGATATTTTAACTTTGAGGGGCAGAACCTAGACGTGATAGGAGTTAAGGATTAAAGTGCTTGTGTGTCCATGGGTGAGGATATAGGAGTTCGCGGGACTCAGATTGATCGCTTTAGAATCTAGGTGGGAGAAAGAATACATTTTTACCGGGATTGGTAGTGTAGAATAATATACATTTTTTGCGTAGTGTACGTAAGCCCTACTAGAGGTTAATGTTAGTAACATCTAAGGATAGGGTTTGTGGTTTACAATGTCTAAGGACAAGTGTTGTTAACATATCAACCAACATAGCAATAATGCTAAGCGCTCGGAATACCGTATTAATATGCTTAAAGACTAAAAGTGAATATATGTGTGCTGCGTGTGCTATTAGGAACATGTTTAGGACTGTGTGATGTGTATGAAAATGATTAACTGCCGAGAGTACTACACTTGGTGTTTATATGATGCATTAGGTGTTATGGCATTGTTAAATGGTTTACTGAGTGAGACTATTACAAATGTGCGTTGTGATATACATGATGTGAAATGTGAATAAATAAATAAAATGAATCTAAGTGGTGTGGATCTATAAAGTGAATGTGTTGGTGCTATATCACAGCCATGTGTGGTGCACGAGTTCAGGAGATACTCGAGCACGAGTACGAGGTAGTAGTGCAGGTTACATTGACCTCGAGGGCCGGTAAATCCCATAGGGGGCCGATAGTTTGGCTGCTATTGTGTTGTGGTGCCGATATTATGGCCGTTTACCCCGACGAGTGTTGTGAACTTCACGTCCTTGGTGAGCGATCCCGAGTGTAGGCCTATATACCCGACCCTGAGTGATAGGGGGTTAGGGGATGTGCTCTTATAGGTCGTGATGAGCGGGATATGTTGCTCGGATAACTGACTGATACTCTGAGTGGTGACGAGTACATTGTGACATAGGGTTGCACTCTGAGTGGTGAGGAGTACAGCAAGCCAGTATAGTTAGTGGCCACGAGTCTATAATTAGGTAAACACAGTGTAATAAATGATTAGTGTTGATTAAGGGTGTACATTATAATATGTATGATTAGGTTTTGAAGTATACTTGTATACTTTGTATTTGCCTTCTATTGCTACTTTCCCATTTTATGGTGAATATGTTGTTCTTATCTCCTTGTATATGTGTTTCGTGTTTATATGCTGTATATGTTAGATACAGGTGTTGAAGTGACTATGGACGAGGATGTCTCAGTTCATGCATCCATGGATGGGGACGGAGCCAAAGATCCCCATCTGGGGGATTTTGAGTGGCAGTTCCATGACTGGGACGACGCGGGTTGGGAGATAGGCTTCTCTCGACACACCATGTTGTATACAGGATTGGTGATGTATGCTTTTGTTTGCTTGGATCACCATCTGCTAGTTTGGTCGAAAACTTCCATATCTGCTTGAGGCTACCGTTTCACCATATGTGGTCGCCTCGACCTGAATACTACCCTAGGTATGGTCAGACGTGGCAGCCATACGTTCCTACCCAACCAGCTGTGAGGCCTATGGGTAACTATTCTCAGGGTGGTAGTCAGGGGAGTCGGGTCAGGCGCAGAGAGGAGGACATTTGGGACCTTCTTGACCCATGACGGTGAGGCAGTATCGCCGACTCTTCACCAGGCATTCAGGATCACGCAGTGGGAGTTCCCATTATCCTGATTGCTGAGGAGTGCCTTGTTGGCGAGTGTTTCCTTTATGTTTCTTTTGGTTTATGGCTAGGAGTCCGTTAGTAGGTTTGACTGATATTTTGGAGAGGCATGTGTTAGCCTCCGAGTCTTTTGTGGATGACTGTACCGCTTTTTGCTACGCTTCCATCTTTTCTTTTCTTTTGTTCTTTTTAAACTCTGATGTAGGTGAGCCCATGGAGTGGCCACTAAAACTCTATACCGATGCATATAGTGTAAACTATGTTTGTGATATTTTCACTATGTATTAAGTTTAAATTTGTATGTGTTTTCGCTGTATTTATTAATGCTAAGACAAACGATTACAGCTAATTAATTAAAGGTTACTATGATGGGATGAGGGGTGTCTCAAAACAAGCTTAATGATTTGGGGTGTCAGTAAAACGGCAACTCAAGGTCTTGGATATTATAAATCAGATGAGCCCACTTTACAAAATGAAAATCTTGCATCCGATGAAACCGATGATCACAGTAAAAGCTTGCATTGCACATACTACAATAAACATGGCCATTTGAAAAGTGCTTTTACTGCTTTCAAAATTAAGAAAGATAAGTATCCTTCAAAAACTAACAAGAAAGGACCTAAGAAGATTTGGGTACCTAAAGATAAAATAGTCTATGTTGCAGATATGCTTAGTAACAAGATCAACACACCAGTTTTAGTACTTAGACAGTGGATGCTCGCGTCACATGAAGGGAGAAAAGCATATGTTCCAAGAGCTAAGACCTAGAGAGGAAGGATATATTGTAGTGGAAACCAAAAAGGTAAAATAGTTGGAATTCATCCCATTAGTAAGGATTATTTTCCTTCTATTAATAATGTTCTGTATGTTGAAGGCCTGAAGCATAATCTAATTAGCATAAGTCAATTATGTGACAGTGGTTATGATGTTATCTTCACAGAAACAGGCTGTTTAGTAAAAAGTAAGAAGGATAGCTCTATATTCTTTACCGCAAAGAGGAAACAAAATATTTATAAAGTTGATTTTTCTGAACTTGCAAAACAAGATGTCAAGTGTCTTATGTCTGTTGATGATGAGCAATGGACTTGGCATAAAAGATCAGGTTATGCCAGCTTGAGATTAATCTCAAAGTTAAACAAGCATGGTCTTGTTAGAGGCTTACCAAATCTTAGATACCAATCAGATGCTCTCTATGAGGCATGTCGAAGAGAAAAACAAGTTAAAACTTCTTTTCATTCTAAAAATATTGTTTCAACCTCTAGACCACATGAGCTTTTGTATCTTGATCTTTTTGGTCCTATAAGGACAGCCTCTTTGACAGGAAAGAAATATGGTTTAGTCATTGTTAATGATTTTACTAAATGGACATGGGTTAAATTCCTTGCCCACATGGATGAGTCTTTCAAGATGTTCACTGTTTTCTGCAAAGCTGTTCAAAATGAAAAAGGTATTTGTATTTCTTCAATTAGAAGTGATCATGGGGGAGAATTTGAAAATGAAAACTTTCAAAGATTTTGTGAAGAAAATGACATCTCCCACAATTTCTCATCTCCTAGAAAACCACAACAAAATGGTGTTGTAGAAAGGAAAAATAGGTCCCTCTAAGAAATGGTCAGGACCATGATCAATGAAGCAGACATTGCAAAACATTTTTGGGCAGAAGCAGTAAACACAGCTTGCTATAATCAAAATATAGTATACATAAGACCTATTTTGAAAAAGACTCCATATGAACTGTGGAAGGGTAGAAAACCCAACATTTCTTATTTTCATCCATTTGGTTGTATATATTATATTTTGAATACTAAGGATCAACATGGTAAGTTTAATTCCAAAGTTGACAAAGAAATCTTTCTGAGATAATCTGAAAGATCAAAAGCTTTTAGAGTATACAATAAAGAATCCATGATTGTGGAAGAATCTATTCATGTCAAGTTTGATGACAAGAAGCCTGACACTGAAATGTCAGAGCTAGATGAGTTATTTTCAGGTTTAGACATTGGTGGAATAAACAGTGAACCTACAGACTTAGCATCTGGTGGTGACAACCAAACACATAATTTAACTCAACCAGAAGCTGAAGTCAGAAGGAGTTGGAAATTCAAAAGTCATCATCCAAAAGATGAAATCATAGGAGAACTTGGAGACAAAACTGGAGACAAAGTGAGAACAAGATCCTCTTTCAAGGAGCATGCAAATCTTGCACTACCCCTTGAGATTGAACCTAAAATGATTGATCAAGCATTGGAAGATGAAGGTTAGTTGCTCAAGGTTACTCACAAGAAGAAGGTATATGCTTCACTGAAACCTTTGCACCTATTGTAAGGTTAGAAGCAATTCGTATTTTACTTTCATTTGCGGTGCATCATGAGATAATACTTTATCAAATGTATGTCAAAAGTGCTTTCTTGAATAGTTTCATAACTGAGGAAGTCTACATGAAACAACCTCCTGGATTTGAAGATATTGAATTTACAGAACATGTCTTCAAACTTAAAAAGGCATTGTATGGTCTTAAGCAAGCTCCTAGAGTTTTGTATGATAGACTAAGTTCCTTTTTGATGGAAAATGGTTTTATAAGAGGTCAAGTAGACACCACTGTTTAGAAAAACTTCAAACAAGCATTTTATAATTGTTCAAATATATGTTGATGACATTATTTTTGATGCTACTAATGAAAGCCTTTGCAAAGAATTTTCTAAGTTAATGCATGCTGAATTTGAGATTAGCATGATGAGAGAATTGAAGTTCTTCCTTGGAATTGAAATCAAGCAATGCAATAATGGTATTTATATCCATCAAAGGAAATACATCAAGGAATTGCTCAAGAAATTCAAGATGGTTGATTGCAAGCCAATGTGCACTCATATGCATCCTACTCATATTTTATGCAAAGATGAAAATGGTAAGAAGGTAGATTGAAAGCTTTACAGAGGTATGATTGGCTCTCTACGCTATCTTACTGCTTCAAGACTTGATATTATGTTCAGCGTCTGCCTGTGTGCTAGATTTCAATCTGACCCTAGAGAATCACACTTGAGTGTTGTAAAAAGAATTTTTAGATATTTACAAGGAACTACTAATCTTGGAACTACTAATCTTGGTTTGCTTTATAAGAAATCAAAAGATTACAAGTTAGTAGGTTTCTATGATGCTGATTTTGTTGGACACCGATTGAAAGAAAGAGCACAAGTGGAGGCTGCTAATTTCTTGGAGCAAATCTTATGTCTTGGTCAAGCAAAAGACAAAGCACTATTGCACGCTCAACAGCAGAAGCTGAATACATCTCAGCAGCAAGTTGCAGTTCTCAACTTCTATGGATGAAATATTAACTTGAAGACTACTTGATCAAAGAGAGTAACATTCCTATCTTTTGTGATGACACTTCTGCAATATGTCTTACTAAAAATCCCATATTGCATTCAAGAGCAAAGCATATTGAGATTAAGCATCATTTTATAAGAGACTATGTTCAGATAGGAGTACTTGAAATTAAATTTGTTGACACTGATCACCAATGGGCTGACATTTTCACAAAACCCGTTGCTGAAGATAGATTCATTTTTATAAGAAGAAATTTAAATGCTGAAGATAAATTCAATTTTATAAAAAGAAATTTAAACTTTCATCTTATAAAAGAATGACTAGTAATCTCAGCATCTTGTGCATCATGCATCTTATTTGCATCTGGTATGAGCTCAACATCTAAATGAGAAAGCATCTTATATGTTGTTCACTTTGCATCATTCAGCATCTGGTGAATATAAATGTTTGCATCTGGTCACACAAGTGTCAAATGCGTGCGAGCTGAAGCATCTCTTCATCACTTACTGAGTCATGATTTATTTACATTTTCAATAAATTTTTACTGTGTAACCTTCTTTTTTGGCAACAACACATTTATTGAAAGGAATCTTTACTTCTATTTTCTTTTCGATTTATTTTTATTCTTTGAAATGTGAAACGGTTTCACAAAATACTTGTACTATTTTGTTTAAAACTCCTCCACTACTTTTCCCACTACACCATTACTTTTGTACTATTCCCACTCTCTCTGTTTCTTTTGCAAACTGCTTTCTGTTTCTCTCTGAAAATCCTAAACCTCCATCACAAGCTCCTTTACCCTGATACCTGATGAACGTTCAAGTGTATGAGAACACTACCTTACTAGACACCATGACCGAAGGAAAGGTCCTAGTTGAAAATAAGGTTGACTTCACTCGTCTGGCAAGATTCAGTTGGATTTCACTGATGGATTGACCCGTATGGGCTGGAAGAACTACTTTCAATGGGAAGCAAAGGAAGTGCTTCTCAACGCTATCAAAGAACTCTAGGGAAATGCTAGACTCCATGCTGGAAGCCTCCTCAAGGCTTATATACATGGTTTTCTGTTTGTGGCGACTCCAAAGGCCATTGCTGAACTTATTGGATGCTCTGACGAAGGAGCAAGCAATTTTGGAGGATGGGAAACAACATTTAATGGTATAGAAGCTGTGGATAAAGCTTTATTTGAGAACTATCAACAGCTGAAAGCTTCGAAAAAACCCCTAATTGCAAAGAATTTGAAGTCTCACTACTGGGTTCTTCACAAGTTGATTTCAAAATGCGTCATTTTGAAGGCTGGTTCAAGTGACATTGTGAACAATGAGCAGAAGTTTATCATGAGTCACTACAAGGTTGGTAACAAAGTCAATCTGCTAAGATTGTTAATGACCACACTGAAGTCTGCTATCGTGAATTCGAGGAAGGGATCCTCTAAAGAAAAGCTTGTCCACGAAACCATTCCCTACGTTTTTCTTTTCTCTGAACTCATGCTGAAGCAAGGGATTGTGAGAAAGTTGGCTGCTTTAACAGGAGAAGACAAGGAGAAATACTTTGGAAAAAGGGCAATGACACTTGCCAATGTGTTTGGGAAAGCAAACCTGGTCAGAATGGGGTTGTACTCTTCTCAATTGATTCAGAGAATCAAGGAAGAAGATGATTCTGCTGCTATTGGTGATTCTCAAGCAATTATTCAAGTTGCTGAACCTCAGAGGCAACCCACCAGAAGCTGGCCAAAAAGTTCTGCATCTGGTGAAAAGAGGAATACTGAGCTTCTGGTCAAGGTACAGAGGAAGCTGCCTACTATACTAGAAGCTGATGATGTTGATGATGGTAAAGCTCCTCTCCGGAGAATCATGGAGAAAAGGAAAACAGAAGCTGTTCAACCAACTTTTGTTTCTGGTCCTAAGAAGCAAGCACCTACTAAACCTCATTCTTTGGTTCAACAAAGATAAACCAAGCATAGAAGATTGATCAAGCAATCTGAGAAGCCAAAGGTACTTGACTTCTCTGATGATTCTGTTGTTGCATATGATAGAGATGACCCTATCACTGCACCTCCTCTATCTGTATCTTTGTAACACGCGTATTTTTACGATGCGTTAATTAAGCATTATTTAGTGTATTTTGTCGTATTTATGCTATAATAACCAATTTCTTGTTCTCTGAGTAAGTGAATTTAATTAAATCAAGATCAAACTATATTTGAGAATTAACATTTTATATTAATTCACGGTTTGAATATAGTCGAAAAATTCTAACGAAGTTTCGTCGCGTTTCGAATCGCCGGGCAGTTTCGCCGCAGATAAAATTCTAAATGAACTCCGATTTCAATGAAAATCGAATCGTAACTTGTTGAGACTATTTTTGAGTAATTATTGTTATTTTTTATTTATGAAATAATATTATCACGCGAAGAATTAATTCCTCGCGAATTAATTTTCCGGGATTTTTCCGGCGAGAAATAAATCGGTTTTTCGGTTTCTCGTCGCCGTGTTTTTAAATCTTAAGACTCTAGATTAGAGGGTAATCATGAGAGATGTGAGATTAGATGGGTAGGATTAGGTGATATGATTAGCATCTCATAAAGTTGCTAGGTGTCATTAGTTGTGTGATTATTTTGAAAATATCTTACTAACTATGCTTAGTTTTTTTTATTATAAAAGAAAGGAAATGAGGGCTATATGCAGCCCCCATCGTGACCTTCCCTCATCCTCTCATACTTCATCTTCTTCATTTTCCTCTTAAGAAAGCCAAGACTTCCATTGCCATTTTCTTCCTTTCCTTTGAGCTTTTCAACTTGCAACATTCATCAAAGTTGTTCCAAAGCTTTACCTCTACATAGTTCCTCTTCATCCCAACCATCTAAGTAAGAGAAAAATCAATTTTTCCCTCCCCATTTACTATACAAAACCGCTCCCCCTCCCCTTCATGGTTTCTTGTGATTTTGCTTTCCAATCTTGTTTTTCTTGCTTGCTTGATGTTGTTTGTTGCTTGGTTATGATCAAGAGGAGATGAAACACTCTCAACCCATTTTCTTGAGCTTAAGGGTAAAACCCTAAGGGGTGAAAAGGGGGAAGTTGTGTGATCCTCACCTGAATCAAGCAATTGGTTGTTTCATTGAGTTATTAGAAGTTGTTTGATGATTGTTGAGTAGTAGTTTTGAAATTGGCATGCTTAACTTGTGATTTAAGGGTTGATACCTATTCTTTAAGTAAGGGAAATGTGAGTTTTAATTGTTGAATCATGTGTTAAATAGATGAATAACATGCCTTGAGTGATTTTATTGTGTTATTGGGTTTGATTATGTGTTGATTGAAGTTGTTGTTTAAATTAATTAGGTGTAACATGATAGTTCTAGTAATTTTTCAATTCTTGAACTATGAGAACATGAGGGTGTGATGTTTAATTATGTGTTAGATGTTTAATAAAGTGATTAGAATTATTTTTAAGGTTATTAGAACTTGTATGCATGGATTAGCTTGAGTGAAGGTTATGTTTTATGCAAAAACTAGTTATGAAGGACTAGATTGACATGTGAAGCATGATTAGGTTGTTCTTTATTTTTAGTTTGGCATGAACATGATTTTTAGCATGATAATGGCAATGTATTAAATGCCTTAGAATTCTTGAAATTGGGATTTGGTTGATTGAAAGAAATTCTAGGAAAAACACTTATTCTTGAAAAAGTTGGAAATGAGTTTTGGGAACTTGGTAATCTAGTTTAAATGGTTAGCCATGCATTGTATAATGTATAGCATGTTGGTGAATTTAATGGTTATAAGAATTGAATTTTGGAATGAAGAGTGATTTGGAAAATGATTTACAACATATTTCAAGAGTATGTGTGAATGATGTCTAGATAGGAATTGATGTGTTGCCTTTAAATATGGTTGATTGGCTTGAAAGTGTTAGTAGTAATGAAAAGGAGTTTTTGCAAATTTTTTTAAAAGAAGAAGAGGTTATGGCCGAGAGGCCTAGGAGGTTTTTGGAAGGAAGATTTTAATTGTGAACTTGTTGTAATGCTTGATTGTGTTATGTTTAGGCCTTAGAAACTTTGTGCAAAGTGATTAATTGATTATGTGTTATGCTTAAGGTTTCAAAAAAAAAAGGGTTCTTTAAAGGTTAGCATTTTCTTAAGTTAAAGTGTTATGTGTTAGTTAATTTCCAAGAAAAGTGATTTTTGGTTCAAAATCCTTAATTGTTTTCTAGTAGTTAGAACTAAATTCTTTAGTGGATGTTGGTTAGAAAAAGGGTTAGGTTGAGAGCCTAAGTTTAAGTTAATATTTATAGATATGTGCTAAGTTGTTCGTGGTAATAGGGATCGTGTTATCGGAGATCGAGCGACGTGGACCTGCGAAAGTCGGAGCCATGTTAGTGACAGCCTGTGGTAAGGGCACTTCTAGACATTTGTAGGCTTTTATTTTTGTATGTCCTTGTGTAAGGGCAACTTTTAAATGAAATAGGAATTTAATTTCAAGAGTTTATGCGAAGAAGTCTGAGAACCTCAGGGTTCAAAGTGAGGGTCTTGTACCCCTTCGCTTTATTTTTTGATATACTGATTATTTAGTGGGCTTGTCTGTAAGTGGTTGGCAGCTGTCCCCAACCCCCCACACTTATTTGTTCCTCTCTGTGAACTCCATCGAGTTGCAGAGGGATGGATTCTATGATTTGATTATCGACTGTTGTTGTTGAGATGTGCAATTATTGAGTATGCGGTTGAATAATGCTGTGAATTGCTTATGCTGCTTGTATTGTTGAATTGCGTTTCTCCATGCACACTGCTTTTATTGCTTAAGTTGTTGAATTGTGTTTCTTCATATTAAGCATGCTCTTATTATTTGATACGCGGTCGAATAATCTTGCGTACAACTCTTTGAATATCGTATGCGGCGAATTGTTCATTGAGTCTGAGAGCTTTGTCGAGTCGTCGAGACGTTTTTGAGCTGTGAGCCGGACAACTGAGGGTGCTAGGCTCCCTTCGTTCATGGTGGATTAGCTAGGCGTCGCAGCGTTAAGGAACCGGAGCTGAATGTCCTTGGGAGAGCGAAGATCCCAAAGCTACGGCTGGTATTCAGTGGATGGATCGGCGTCTCGCTTCAGAAAAATTGTCAGTCGAGAGAAAATGAGTCGTGAGATGAGTCATGAGTCGAGTCTTGAGCGGCGTTTGAATTGAACCTTGTGGCTGTATACATTCTTTGTTTGCTTATTGTTTCGTGAATTGTTATATTTGAATTGTTGAGAAGTTGACCCTTTCCCGTGGTGCCTTTAATCCATGATGGTTACCCAGGCGATGGCGAGAACGCGGAAGACCAGTTGGTGGACGATGACGAGGAGGGCCCCTTCGAGGATTCGGGCAACGACCTTTATTTGTCTTGATTGCATGTTGACTGTTTGTCTGCTGTTATGTTTTTTTTTGGAGGACTGTAGTATATATACCCTTTTGTATACAGTTGGTTGGTGACCGGTTGGGCTTGTGATGTTTTGCTGAGACAGGGTAGACTGGTGGTTCTACTTTTGGAGCAGCCCCCTGCGTGGGTGTCTGCCGGGAGTATCCTCAGGGTATGATTGCTCTCGCGAGGGTCGTCATATCATAGGTGTACTTCCTCATAAATTTCTACTCTGCTTTATTTTGTACGTACTATGTGGGTTGACTATATATGTTTATGCGCGTATGCATTTCCAGTACGTAACTTGTGTCCTAGTTGCACCATGTTTCAAAACGCTGTAAGTACTCTGTGTGTGCTTTACGGGCACTATTGTTTTAAAAAACAAAAGAAAAAAAATATATACCGTATTTCTGAAGGACACAAGAGTACCGTTTTTAAAAATCCATCACATACATGTTTAGTTTTAGTTCAGTAGCGGTCCGGAAACGGGTCGTTACAATCTTTACCACAACCTCCACTTACCAAACCACCAACACCAAAACCTTCACATATAGCCACAAAGAAACGACACCCACTTTCTGGTGCTTTGACTATATCCAGATCCAAAACACCATCCATTCCCTCCATCACTCGTCAACCAACATTCCACTATCATATCTATCTAAATCAATCAAACATTTTGTTACCTCATCAGGAATGATTTCCTGGTATTTAGCAAACCAAACACCAAACATATTCAAACCTTAACCTCATCAGAAATCCTAACCATACACAAACCTCAATCCACTTCCTCCTCTATCACCTCCCTCACCTCAGAAATTGCCCCATCCCTCTCTCATCCTTTCAACCAACTTTACAGATTCCCAACCATACACAAAACCACTATAATTACTACCACTCCCACTTCCACTTCCTCACCCAATTCATCATCAACGCCCTCCATAACAAACACAACTTTTTTGGAGCATCTCGAATTAGACTAACGCTTGAACGCACTGTCCCTGTTCAAGAATACGAAAATCACTCAATCTATGATCATCCATCCTTATGGCACTTGAAGACTTTTACCTCTGGAGTTGCAAGGTTGGAGATTCCTCATTTTAGCTACAATGAGATACTACAGATGACCTATGGTGGCGGACTCAGGCCTCCTCCAAACCGAGGAATTCTAGCTCTTTCTTTTGAACTACCTCTATCACTTCCACAGAATGAACCACTTACTCTGGAAGAATGTGGATGGTGGATAACTGAAGATGAAAGAGCATTTCTGCTTCAGATCTTGGAGATGAAGCGATACAAAATGGCTTTGCTTCATAGAGATCCATCCTTGGTCTCTGTGAAGATTATTCCTAATAGGCAGAGATGGCTGCTATGGTTGATACCAGAGAAAATGAAAACCAAAGTTCCTCAAAGACTTCCCAAAATCATTACCTTGGAATAATTTGAGAAGCACCTAGAAAATACAACACCAAGTATTTTCATCTTGCACCTGTTGAAGAAAGAATAGAAAATCATGCTATGGAAGTCTACTTAACCAAGATTAAGATAGACATCAGGGATACTAGATCCTCTGGTTTATCAAATTCTGAAAAAGCTGGAATTGAAGAGGTTGGAGAAATAAGGAAGGTTTGAGACTCAAATCTAGCCATTCAGCACTTTGATGATATGCTGCAATGTTCCGTGATAAGACCCCCTACCCTGCTAGTTGAAACAAGACAAAGATTCACAAAGTACATCAAAGGGTGCTTACCCAATGATAACTTCTTTCAAGTGTTTCAAGAGAAAAACGAAAAAAGGCTCAAACTGTCTCAAGGAGTTCTACTGGAAGACATAAAGTGGTCTACTAAGAGATGGCGAAGGGCAATCTCTTAGACTGAACAAGCTGAATGGATTCCAGAACTTCCTCCTAATGAACCTGTTACAATTTCCAGAGCTCAGTTTGAACACTTTGTGGCAGCTACAAGGACAGTTGCAAGGCTTGAGAGTGTTGTTCAAACCCTTATGGATCGCCTTAATTAATTCCTACCACCTCCTTAGTCTTTCCTTTGTTTCAAACCTCTTATGTATTTTTGTTATTTTGACTCTGATACCTTATGCTCTGATACTTTTATTATTATATATATATATATATCAGATGAATTTTCACTCCAAATTTTCTCATTTTGTTTATTTTGTTTTGACTATAATGTGTTTTACACTCTTTTTGTCTTATGATAGTAGGGGGAGTAAAAGATAAGGATTGATGAAAGCCAAAGTAACACGTATCAAGCATTACATAGCATCATGTTCTGCTTTACATAGTGTATTTTATTCAGCGTCTGATATGTTGTGTATGCTCTGATATACCGTATATATCTTTCAGCATCTGCTCTCGAATACTTTTCTATCATATTGAGTCTCTAATACATGTAAATGCTCTGATACATCGATATTTTTGTTGGAATACAAATGCTCTGATACATGGATATTTCTTAAATACATGGTTATATTTGACTGTTGAACTTAGGGGGAGACCCTTGTTGTTATTTTTGAAAATAAATTTTTCATTAACCTTGAATATATGTCATCATCGAAAAGGGGGAGATTGTGGGAACCTAAATGATTGACAAGTTTAGACCCTCAACAATTTTGATGATAACAGAGTGTCTATAAGAGTACAATTTACCTACTGATAAGTCTTAAAGTGTGTCGGTATTTAAATCACTCATATTTTATAAACATCACTCAAGCAAGAAGAAGAAGTTTTACAAGAAGATGAGCACATATCCCGTGCCTGCATCCGATCTACTACAAGCTTCTAGTTCATATACACTAGCGAGGGTCCAGTTCTTCAAATACTATGAAAAATGAACTTAAGCACTGCAGCGAGCATCTTATGTATTCTGAGCGAGCATCTGGTTGTTTAATGAAACATGTGCTACTCACGTTTATTCTTTCTGCTCAATACCTCAGCTATTCTGGAATATATTCAAATTTGATGTTGTGCGCTCAATTCTTTGTACGAGGAATCAAATGTGACACCTTTAAGATAAGACAAAATTTGTACACTGCAAATGATTGAAAAGCAAATAGTATAAACGATAAAACGTACTATTCTGAAAATCTCTAAAAAGGAAGAAACCTCACTCAATGATTTGAAGCTGATTTCTACTACGACGTTAATATTCTACAAGAAGTCTATAAATACTCCAAGCTCTCCATTGAAGAAGGTTGCTAGAAACTATTAACAACACTGGTAGAGTTATTATCCAAGTAAGCAACCAAAGTTTCTGAGCCAACAACTCTGCAAACCAAGAACTGAACTTCAGCGTCTTATTCTTTCTTTTAGAAAGTTATTTACATTGTACTTAATGTTTTTCAGCCTCTCTGGGTGAGAGATTATTTTGATTGTACTCAAATCTCTTTGTAAAAACTATACTGCCTCGTAACAGGGTTGTTCCTCAAAGGCTCGAACGTACTGAGTTGTTTTGAGAAGTTAAGAGTATTGTCAAGTTTGTGACGGTAGAATACTCTTAAGGAATTTGTAATCAATGTGATTATAGTGGAAAATCCTTCAGGAACGAAGGGACTAAACATAGCTATCAGGTTAGTGGTGAACTAGTATAAATCTATGTGTCTCATTCTTTATTGCTTTACCTTCAATTTTATCTTACAAAGAAAAACAAGTTTTCACTGATTTCACTTCAGCATCCGGTACTTTCTCAGCATTCGGTTACAAGCATTTTTCAAACAAACTTGTTTTCAAACGTGTTTTAACTTAAAGTTTGCGAAAAGTTTTCAACACAATTCAACCACCCTTCTTGTGTTCACTTTCAGTGTTATTGGGAAAAAGAAGGATGGGAGTATACATTTGCATGTAAACTCCTGAAAGCAGAGCTGCATCTCTCCAAGATGCGTCATGAGGTCCTTGTAGGAGTGGGCCTGGGGTGCTGGCTCTGGCTGTGGCGGTGATGGTGTAGGGTGCTCCTTTGTAAGTGGCTCAACCTTTATGTGCTGGTCCTCCTGCTGCTAGGGCTGTTCCAGTCGAATCACCTCATAATCTCCGTGCCCCAATCTCCGCAGAACACAGATGTTGCAAAGTGTAGATAGTCCAATGGGCTCCATCTCAATAATTGTGGCCCTTGCTCCTGTACAAACTCCAAGGTGGGCAGCGAGTCTGGAGATGAAAGAACCCAACACGATGTATCTAGTGTTCTGGATCTGCAGATGAATGTGACATCCTGAGGAAATAAAATAGGAAAAGAAATATTTAAGAAAGTCCTTATACGATAAAAATAGACTAAAAAGGATTAGAAAAGCCAAAAATACCCTTAGTAAGTCAGGAACATTCAAGAAAACCCTAGAGTCCAAGAGACTGGGTATTTTTCGGAACGCGGCCATCATGATGCGAGTGACCCTAGAGAGAAGGGTGTCGCGATGCGAGGCATATCGATTATCACAACCGTTTGATCACTGACACGTGGCTTGATCGCGATGCGATAGAGATTGTGCCTGTGACCATCGCAACACGATGGGCCTATTCTGCGCCTATAAATAGAGCCATTCCCCTCCCCTCAAATCACCTTCTTCGAAGCTACCTTTGGGAGTATGTGTGATAGCTCCGGAGGCGCGGCAGGGACGTGGGCGATGACAGTCTTCTTTTCAGGTATGGGGAGATCTGAACCCTATACACTAGGGATAGTAGGAATACGATAGGTGTAGAATCGGGGAGTGGGTGGCCCAAGCCCTACAAGGGGTTGAAGCCCCAACACCCTAGGAGGGATGTTAAGACTGTGACTGCTAAGGATAGTAGTCGCTAGTCCATCAACCACAGGGATAATTGCTGATGTATGAAAACCCTAGGGTAGACGACTTATAATTGCTTGGTGATTGTGCGTGTTGTTTGATAATAGGTTAATAACAGGTCACCTAAGCGACACTAGGGTTAAGTTACATGCTGATAACTGATGATTGATGTTGATTGTTTAATTGTTTAGTTATTACTGAATTATTACATGTTTATGATGTGGGGAGAATAATTAATAAACTCTAAATACTGGTTGGGATATTAAATAATAAGCTGATAGGTAGAGCTGATGAATAATGATAAGCTGTTAAGTGCTGAACAATAAATAATCATATGAAAAGTTGTGCTATAATCAACTGCCATGCACATAGGCTTTGTACGAGGTCAGGTACCAGAGTGCGGGTACGATATAGTCAGTACAAGACGCGCTGGTCCTTGAGAATAGTCTGGGTCCGACAAAGTCTACAGGTGACCAATGGTTTGGCCACCATTGTGTCGGGACGTTGGGTAGCCTGGACATCCTAATGGGGCACTGTTGTATCAATGTCCATAGTGCCGATCCCGAGTGCCGCCCCGACACCTGTTTCTATCAGCCAAAATTGTGGCACAGGGATGCATTCTTAGGGGTACGATGAGCGGGATATGGGGATGGACAATTGACTAGCTGAGCTGTTAACTATCAAGGCTAACGTGGGGCCGCCACTGCTGTACTATGATGTGTGGCCACATAGGCATATAGTTCTAAGTTCCATAAATGGGGTAGCTAGGTGATGATCCCAATTGTTGCTCGAGGATGTATGAACCTATTTCTTCACATATTCTATTCTCCTGCTTTCCCATCTGTTTGGTGTGTAGTGTGTTCTCATCTCCCATGCTTTGTCTTGTTTTTTTTCTTTGCTTTACATTACATATTAAGATTTCAAAGATTCTCGAGAGCTTAAAAATGTCTCACTACTTCCACCCGTCAATGCTGGAGGATCCGAGCATCCTGGTATGGGGTGGTTTCGAGGTGTATTACCACGATATGGACGGTGATTACTGGGAGATTGACTATAACCGCCATGTCGTGATCTATACTGTCCCGTACTTGTACACTCTGCACTTGCTGACAACAATTGTGTACGGTCGTACTGCCTTTGGTAAGGCCGTACTGAACTTTTTCTTCGACGCCAGGCTGTACAAACTAAAGGGGTAGGCCCTTACTGCTGATCCTGCATAGGTACGGCCGTACTGACTGGGTGTCAGGCCCTATCTATTACCCAGAAATGCCAAAAATCTCCAAAACTTGCCAGTTTTTTATCCGTTCTCGCATCTTTTGCTCCGATTGTTGTCTTTATATTATTTCTACAAAATGGGGCATAAGTGAGCACTTTTATACTTTAAATAGCACAAAATAACATGTTTAACTACTAAAAATGCCCCATAAAAGTAGACAATTTTGTGTGTTAACAGAGAAGCTCACATAGCTGAACATTCGAGAGATTGTCAAACTGCATGGAATTCCATCAAGCATTGTATCTGATAGGGATGCGAGGTTCACATCGAAGTTTTGGAACAGCTTGCATGAAGCTCTAGGAACGAAGCTAAAGATGAGTTCAGCATACCATCCTCAAACAGATGGTCAGTCGAAAAGAACCATTCAGTCATTTGAGGTTGTTGAGAGCCTGTGTATTGGAACAACCTGGTGATTGGGAAGTCTACCTACCAATCATAGAGTTCACTTACAACAGCAGCTATCATGCCAGCATCGGTATGGCACCATACGAATCTCTTTATGGAAAGAAATGTAGAACACCTCTCTGTTGGTTTAAGTCAGGGGAGATCCTTGCAACACCCCAATATTTAAGAAAAATAGTTTTAGCAATAAAATCCCGAATACTTGAAGGTAAGTCGTAGAGACTGACCATCTCAATGACTTGCTGAGAGTACAAGGAACCGTGTAAATTTGTTTTCGACAATTTATATTTTGGTAATAATTCAGATTAACCGACAGCGTAGATGTATGCTGTTTTTAATGTGAATTCATCGACAGATTTTTCTGTAAGTTTTCTAAGTGACGCGGTGACGCGTATTTTTTGTTTTAATCAACTGAGTGAAATTTATCAACATGAAATAAAATTTGAGAATTAATATTTATTATTAATTCATGGTTCAAATCTTAAAGAAAAATTCTAACGGAGTTTCGTCGCATTTTGAGCCGCCGGGTAATTTTTACCCGAGAGAAAATTTTAACTAATTCCAGTTTTGACGGAATTTGAAATGTGTCTTGGTGTGAATGAATGTGATTTATTGTTGAGGAAATTATTCGAGAATAATTTCTTCGTCCAAGGTGAATTAATTTCTCGATAACTTAATTTACGTGATTAAACGACGAGTGAACTATCGGTAACGCGTTCACTCAATGCCGTGATTTTGCGATGTCGAGACTCATCTGACTAATGAGTCAAAGGTTGGATTTAGTAATGACTCATATTTTTCGCTTTCTCTCTTTCTCTTGGCCGGTTCTATCTAAGGAAAAGGGGGGAGAAGAAGTTCTTTTCATTTGTCTTCTATTGGTGAGTTTGTGTTAGTGAGAAAAACCAAGTTCTCATTTCTTTTCTCTTCATTGAAGTCGTGGGCTTCCTTTCTTCTAGACACTTCAATTTTGCTTGATTTTCTTCTCCTAATTAGTGCTAAGACATTAATCTTGAGTGTGAGAGTTTGGATCAAGCTTTTCCCCTTCCTTTTCTTTGGCAAAACCATGATTATTCTTAGGATTTTTGGGTGAGATTTTCACTTCTTTTGCTGTTAATTTTTACATAGTTTGTTGATGATGATTTTGATGAGATCAGATGGTGAATCTTCCCTCTCCTTTCAGCCTTGTAGGCCGTGACATAAAGAGAGTTTTTGGGAAAAATTTTCTCTTTGATTTCTTAGTTAAATTGCTGTTTTTGTTTTTTTTTTGTTGATTTTGGTGATGATCAAAGAAGAAAGAAAATGATATTTTTATTCTCCTAGGAGCCCTTGAGGTCCTGACACTAAAAAGAGAAAAAGGGGAAGATTTGAAGTTTTAAAACCTTGTTTTCTTCATTGATTTTGTTGTTGATGTTGTTTAAGAGGTTTTGAGAAAGTTTGATGTAGTTTAAGCTTTAATTCAACTATGTTTTCAAGATTTAAGACAATGAAAACCGAAACCTTAAAGAAATCTTTGTACTTCTTGAGGAGATGGAGTCTTAAGAATTTTTGTGACAAAATCTTTAGTTTTGATCTTACTTTTGTTGTTAAAAAGGTTTGAAAGGTGAAAATTTTGGGGTTGTTGTTGAAACCGTGGGGCATATTAGGGTTTTGGTGTTGATTTTAAAACTTTTATTTGATCAAAAGTTGGTAGTTTAATAACTAAGTGTTTTAGAAGTTACATCAATGAATTTGTTTAAAAAGAAATGGTTTTTTTATTAATTGGAAGTTTAAAGATTTTAAAGTTAAAGTTGTAAAGGGTTCTAAAAAGATTTTAAGAACTATTAGTTTAGATTTTGGTGTTTGAAAAAAAAGAAGTGGCATTGGTGATTTAGAAATTATGATTTTTAGGATTTAAAGACTTTTAGTAATTTGTTATTTTGGATGTGAACTAAGAGAAATCTTAGTGATCCATTATTAGGAAGATAGCATTTTCATAAGATTTAAAGTTTACTTTTATAACTTAGTAACTTAAGGTTTTGGGCAATGAATTCCTTAAATGGATGAGCCTAGTATATGTTAAAAGAATTTGAAACAAAGGCTTGTCCTTAAAGGGTCAACTTCTGAGCTTTCCTTTATTAGAATTGACAAGTTTCAATTCTTTACATACTAACCTATGTGATTGAGTATTTTACAAGTAATGTTTTGTGTTAGGTGTTGAGTTTATAAAACTTTTGTTTTAAACATTTTCAATTAGTTGGAGTGTGGATACTAAGTTAGAGATTTTAGAGTGGTGTTACCCTAGTTGGCTTAGTTAAAACCGAAGGTTAGTAGTTTAGAAGTTATTTCTAAAACCCTAGTGTTGTTGTTTTAAGGTTGTAGAGGTCGTGGCTGTCATTACAACATTTTTGGCAATAAACAGCGCTTATTTTTTGTCTTAAACAGCGCTTAAAGGCGCTGAAAATTAAGCCACTACTGAATGTATTGTAAAAAAAATAGCGTTTATGAAGCACTGCTGAAAAATGACATTAAACAGCACTTCATTTAGGACGCGTTGTTTATTGCATATGAAAATGGACAATAAACAGTGCTTCAATAAGGAAGCGCTATTTATTGTCCATTTTCATATGCAATAAGCAGCGCTTCCTTTAATGAAGCGCTGTTTATTCTCCTAATTTTTTTTAATTCCATCATATGCACATGATATCCGTTGCATAATATTGTGATAACACAAAATGCACACCAAAATTGTCATTAACACCCAATTGTATCAACATCAAACTTTACTAAAACCAAATTTAACATTACAATATAATTTTTTTCCATAGAAACAGTATAGATCCATTGCATTAATATGAATAAATTACAAAATAATTCTCAGTCAAATTCACAATTAACAAAATTATCATCGCTAAAACATTAAAATGCATTAACTAAACATTACACATGTCATGCTACAAATAGTACCTAAACACTAATATCTTCTTCTTCTTCTTCTTCTTCTTCTTCTTCTTCCACTGCTAATCAACACATAGACTAGATCAAAATTCTAACAAAATTTTGGCAGAGTCTTCCCTAAAATATGGACATTCCAAAATATATACAATACATGTAACAACATAAAATACCATACCAGCCACCCAATATAAAATATATACAATACCAGCCAACATAAAAAGGAAATCATTGTCATGCAACATTGAAAAAATGTGGAAGAAAACACATAGGTCATACATAATAAAATCTAATGCAAGTCTACCTAGTATGCTAATCTTCAACAAATGTGCAGGAATTTTTTAACCACATAAGCATGTTACTTACATCAACACTAAACTCAGAAAAACCAAATTTAACAAACTCACCTAAACATTAAATATTAATCTTGTTCTTCTACCTGCCTATAAATGATAAAATTCCTAACAAAATATCGACACCACTCTTCTTTGAGTTCTGTATGATCAGAGGATGTGTCGAATTGACAATCAGGAAAGTACTGCGAAATGAAAATTAAATCAAGTTAGAAGTGAACATATGCATTCAAATGGTATGTGTAAAAGTAAAAAAAAAATATATATAAACTTTGAAATTATTACATACATACCTCTGTTGGAATTTGTGTTTGGTTATGAACGACAATATCCTTGAGAAACTTCAAAACATACCGGCCACAATCATCAGAGTTCAGTTAGCGAGGACACTATAAAGCAAAAAATATGAAATTAATTGCTTTTATTTTATTAATTTGAATAATTGCATAAAAAATTTGGTATAAATACCTTTATCGGTATCCATTTAGGTGGAGTCGGTTTAGAAAACCGAGACTTATTTCTTCGATAAATTAGGATAGCCTAATTTTACACTCATAATCATTACTACCAACCAAAAAACATCATTCCAATACATTCATAACCACTGCTCTTAACATCAACACACAGACTATATCATGTTCCAACCGAATCCAATCTGTACTATCTTCACATATAGGGCATGCACACTAACCTTTGGTACTATATCCCAACAGATTACCATATGCTGGAAAATCATTAATTGTACCGAAAATCATAGCCCTCAAGGTGAAACTTTCCTCTCTATACCTATCATACTCCACTACACCTGTCTCCCACATTTGCTTCAAGTCTTCAATTAAAGGAGCCAAGTATACATCAATATCATTTCCTGGTTATTTCAGCCCAGAAATTAACAAAGGCAACATCATATATTTGCGCTTCATGCATAGCTATGGAGGTAGGTTATAAATCACCAAAATCACAGGCCATGTACTGTGAGAGCTACTCTGAATACCATGCGGGTTAAATCCATCAGTAGACAATGCAAGTCATAAGTTTCTTGGTTCATTCCCAAAATCAAGATAATCAATATCAATTTTTTTCCATTGAGGAGAATCTGCCGGGTGCCGTAGCTTGCCATCTTGAATCCTTTCATCCGTATGCCATGTCAGGTTTTTTGCATCTTCTAAACTACGGTACATATGCCTGAATATGGGAATTATGGGAAAATACCACAAAACCTTCTCTGGAGCCGAATCTTCCTTCTTATATCGTGAGGCTTCACATTTAGGACACGACTTTAACGATGCATATTCATTATGAAATAAAATGCAATCGTTACGACAAGCTTGTATCCTCTCATAGCTCATGCCAATAGAGCGTAACATTTGTTTAGCCTCGTATGTCCTACTAGGAAGCACATTATCATTTGGCAACATATCTTTCAATAGTGTGAGTAAGTCCGTAAAGCTCTTATCAGTCCATCCATTGCCCGACTTCAAGTTAAACAACTTTAACATTGCCGATAATCTTGTGAATTTAGTACAACCTTCATATAACGGCTTCTTCGCATCACTTATCAACTTCCCAAACATTTGAGGACAATCACGAAGATCTTCTTCAACCGCATTTTTCATCTCTTCAAAACGGTTGCCATCATATATATTTGTACCAGTGTCCTCTGACGCATATCTCACACTATTCCCCATATTAGAAGATTCACATCTTGTCTCACCGTGTTTTGTCCAACAGGTATAAGTTTGATCAATCCCATTGCTCACCAAATGCCATTCTAATTCCTTAACACTAACTTTGTTTGTATAACAACAACTTAAACAAGGACATACGATTCTACTATGGTCTGTTGTATGCCGAACTACAAATCCAATAAAATCTTTCACTCCATCCTTATATTCCTTCGACAAACGATTGGCAAACATCCACTTTCGATCCACATTTACCTATGGATTGAGAGGTAAAATGTAACACCCTGGGTTTTAATTCCCAAGCGTGCTACTCATAGGACTTCTCCCCTACAGGAGTTTTGCCTTTAACTCGAACCGGATGAGGGCGAAAGTACTGGAGCACCTTGCTATTACCAACCGAGCTAGTAGCTCGGTTGGTAATGCAAGGTGCTCCGTGGTACTTAAGCCCTGGTCCCGGTTCGAGCCAGCTTAAAGGCAAAACTCCTTGCAGGGGGAGAAGTCCTATGAGTAGCACGCTTAGCTCAGTTGGTAATAGCAAGGTGCTCCCGTGGTACTGAAGGTTTTTCAACGATTGTAGCACCGCTTACACGACTTACGAGGAAGGATCAACTGTTTGCGTGGACCGAAGAGTGCGAATCCAGTTTTCAGAGACTGAAGGAGCTTTTGACAATAGCACCTGTGTTGATTTTTCCTGAACCGAAAGAACCTTACGAGGTTTACTACGATGCGTCACACCAAGAATTAGGATGCATGCTGATGCAACATCGAAAAGTTGTGGCTTATGCTTCGAGGCAACTTAAGATTCATGAGAGGAACTGCCCTACACACGATTTGGAGCTTGTTGCAGTGGTTTAGACTGAAGATTTAGAAGCACTACCTGTATGGGAGCACGTTCACTGTTTACAGCGATCACAAGAGCCAGAAGTACTTGTTCGATCAGAGGGAGCTCAACATGTGACAACGAAGATGGACATAATTTTTGAAAGATTACGACTTCACTTTGGAATACCATCCGGAGAAGGCGAACATGGTAGCTGATGCACTGAGTAGGAAGAGCGTTTTAGCTTCAGCAATGATGATCAAAGAGTTGGAGATGCTAGAGAAGTTCTGAGACTTGAAGTTGAACGTGGAAGTGTCACCGGGGAAGCTGAAGTTTGGGGTGCTCACCATTTCTAATGGATTGTTGGATGAGATTAGAAACCATCAAGCTGATGACAAGCTATTACAAGAGAAGGTTGAACTGATAGCGCAAGGGAAAGCGACAGAATTCAAGATTGGAGCGGACAACATCTTGAGGTGCAATGGATGCGTGTGTGTGCCTGATATGGCGGAACTGAGGAAGTTGATTCTCGATGAGGCACATAAGAGTAGATTGAGTATTCATCCGGGAGTTACAAAGATGTACCAGGACTTGAAGAAGCATTTTTGGTGGCCCGAAATGAAGAAACAAGTGGCAGACTATGTGGCTTCCTGTTTGACTTATCAGAAGACGAAGGTGGAACATCAGTGACCAGTAGGGATGCTGCAACTGCTTGACGTACCAGTGTGGAAGTGGGATACCATTTCTATGGATTTCGTTGTAGGATTGCCAAGAACGTGGAAGAAGAATGACTCGATTTGGATAATCGTCGACCGATTGACCAAATCTGCTCATTTCTTGCCTGTGAGATCGACATACAACGTGGAGAAGCTGACAGAGATCTACATAGTGGAGATTGTGCGACTACATGGCGTACCTTCTTCCGTTGTTTTCGATTGAGATTCAAAGTTTACGTCTCACTTTTGGAGGGCATTACAAGAAGTGATGGGAACTAAGCTTCAGCTTAGCTCAGCATATCACCCCCAAACCGACGGTCAGACTGAGAGAACGATTCAATCGCTAGAAGATTTGCTGCAAGCGTGTACGTTGGATCATAGAGGGAGTTGGGACGATGTCTTACCGCTAGTGGAGTTCACCTACAACAACAGTTTTCACGCGAGTATTGGTATGGCACCTTACGAAGCGCTGTATGGACGTAAGTGTCAGACGCCTCTTTGTTGGTACCAGGATGGTGAGAGTTCTGTTGTGGGACCAGACATGATTCAACAGACTACCGAGAAGATCCGATTAATCAGAGATAGGATGCGGACGTCTCAGAGTCGATAGAAGAGTTATGCGGACAAGGGTCGCCAACTGCTAGAATTCGAGGAGGGAGAGCATGTATTCCTCAGAGTTACACCAACTACTGGAGTTGGTCGAGCAATTAAATCCAAGAAACTTACTCCTAAGTTCATTGGACCCTACCAGATTCTTCGTCGTATTGGTCCAATGGCATATCAGATTGCCTTGCCACCTTTCTTGTCAAATATTCACGACGTCTTTCACGTCTCACAGTTGCGGAAGTATGTTTCCAACCCTTCTCACATTATCGAGCCTGACGTGATTTAACTGGAGGATGACCTATCATTTGAAGTATCACCTGCAAGGATTGTCGATCGAAAGACCAAGCAGTTAAGGAATAAAGAGATTCAACTCGTCAAGGTTGTGTGGGATCAAAAGACTGGAGATACGACGTGGGAGCTGGAAGAGAAGATGAAGAACCAGTATCCAGAACTTTTTCTCGGTACGTATCTTACTCACAGTTTCGAGGACGAAACTATGTTTAGAGGGGGAGTATTGTAACACTCGTATTTTTACGACGCGTTATTTAACGTTATTTTAGTGTATTTCTGTCGTATTTATGCTATAATAAGCAATTTCTTGTTCTCTAATTAAGTGAGTTAATTAAATCAAGATCAAATTATAATTGAGGGTTAATATTTTATATTAACCCATGGTTCGAATATAGTCGAAAAATTCTAACGAAGTTTCGTCGCGTTTCGAATCACCGGGTAGTTTTGCCGTAGATAAAATTTTAAATGAACCCCGATTTCGATGAAAGTCGAATCGAAACTTGTCGTGATTATTTTTGAATGTTTGATAGTGTTTTTATTATTTATAATAAAATATTATAACGCGGTGAATTAATTTCTCGGTAAATTAATTTTCGTGATTTTATCGGCGGGTAATTAATTGGTAACGCGGTTATTCGACGCCGTGTTTTGACAACCCTTAGACTCTAGAATTAGAGGGTAATCATGAGTGATGCAAGATTAGATGGGTAGGATTAGATGATGTGATTAGCATCTTTTAAAGGTGATATGTGTCATTATTTGTGTGATTAATTTGAATTATCTTCACTTAAACCCATTTTTAGCCAAGTCTTATTCTAAGTAATAAAAATAAAATACCCCACCCCCTAAATCAGCCCCAAACCCGAGCCCTTCCCTCTCTCTACCCCTCATATCTTCTTCTTCATTTCTTGAGAGAGAGGCTCTCCACCTCCATGGATGCTTCCTTCACAAAACTTTGATCCACTTCATTTTTCTTCTTCTATTTCTTTGTTACTTCTTCCTCTACAACATCATACTTACCTAGCTCATCATCAAGCTTTAGAGAAGCATTTCCCTTCCCCCCTCCCAAACAGCCCCAAAACCATGAGCTAAGGAGAAGGAGAGGTGGTGGTCCTTTTTTTTTCCTTCTTGATTTTTATGCTTGTTTTATGTTGTTTGTTGTTTGATCATGATCAAGAGGAGATGAAACACTCTCATTCCCCTTTCTTGAACTCTAGGGCGAAACCCTAAGGGAAGAAAAGAGGGGAAATTGTGTGATCCTTAGTGAATCAAACAATTAGTTGTGTATTTGTGCTATTTGAAGTTGTAGATTGTTGTTTGAGTAATAGTTTTGGAGCTAGCATGTTAAACTAGTTGTTTTATGGTTTAGACCTATTCTTTAAAGAGGGGAAATGTAGGTTTTGGTTGTTGAATCATGTATCTAGTTGTTGAATTATATACTTTGGGTAGTTTAATTGCTATTGGAATTGTTATGTATGTTTAAGTAGAAGAGTTAGTAAATTATTTGTGAAAAATTGGTTCTTGAGGGACTAAATTAGCATGTAGAACTTGATTTGGTGGTCCTCTAATTATTAGCATTGTTATGGCCATGATTAAAATGTTTTGGAATCAAAAGAATTGGAAGGACTCTTTGAAGCTTTTACTTTTGGAAATGTTTTCGTAAATGAGTTATGAAACTTAGTGAATTTGGTCTTGATCATGACTTGTCATTTGAAAGAAAAGATTCTATAGGAAATGGCACTAGTTTATTGTTTGGAAATTTGCAAATTTTTGGAAAAAATTGGAGAATGGGTCGTGAGCCCTACAGTGGAAAAAGGAGAAGGAAAATTGTTGCATTTTCATATAGCTTGTGTTAGTAATTGATTTTGTGGGAAACACTTACTTGGAAGTATGATAATTGGGATTTGGAAAATGATTTAGAACATGTCTTGTAATGTGCTTGAACTATGCCTTGGGTATGACTTGATATTTTGATGCCTTGAAGTGTAATTGAATGACTTGGAAATTGTTTGTTAGATTGTAAAAGGAAAGTTTTGCAAATTTTTTTTTAAGAAAAAGGGGTGTGGCCGAGAGGCCCTTAAAGGATGTGGAAGGAGAGTTTTGTTTGTAACTTGGAAATAATGCTTGCATGAAATGTGTTTAGGCTTTTGGAATTTATTAAAAACAAAGTGGTTAATTGAAGTATGCTTACTTTAAGGTTTTCAAGGAATTAAGGATATGTGTTATGTTAACCTTTCAAGAAATGATTTTGATTTTAAAACCTATTTCTTTCAAGTAGCTAGTAATTAAATGCTTGAGTGAATACTTGGTTAGAAAAGGGTTAGGTTTTGAGAGCCTAAGTTTCTAGTTTAGCATATAGAATTGTGCTAAGTTTACTCGTGGTGATAGGAGTTGCAAATCTGGAGATCGTGCAACATGGACACGAGGCTTGCGGTACCACGCTAGCAGCCAACTGTGGTAAAGGCAACTCTTAGACATGTATAAGTTTTATTATTTAATTTCAAGTCTTAAAGCGAAGAAGTCTGAGAACCTCAGGGTTTGAAGTGAGGGTCTCGTACCCCTTCAACTTTTTAGTTCTTAAAACTTTATTTATGATTATTTAGTGGGCTTGTATGCAAGTGGTTGGTAGCTGTCCCCAACCCCCCACACTTGTATGATTGCCTTTCTGCCAACTCCACTGAGTTGTAGAGGGACGAACTGAGTTATTGATGCTTAATATGATGCAAATGCTTATACTGCTTATACGGTTGATCTGAGTGCATTGTGTTAAGCTTGGCATGAATATTATTTGATACGCAATTGAATAATTATTCGAGTTGCTTCTTGAATTATCGTATGCGGCGATTTGTTCATTGTTGTGAGACGTGTCGTGTCGTGCGTTTTTGAGCTTCGATCCAGATAACTTAGGGTGCTAGGACCCCTTCGTTTTTCGGCAGCCTAGCTAGACGTTGTAGCGTTAAGGAACTGGAGCTGAATGTCCTTGGGTGGTCGTGGAGCCCAAAGCTACGGCTGGTATACAGTGGATAGATCGGCGTTACTTTTTGGAATTGTCGAAAGTGTCTAGTGAGAGAGTTTGAGTCGCGTTCTAAAACCTGTGCTTTTGTTGTTCCTTGCTCTTAAGCTTTACTATTGCTATGTTTATTGAGAAGTTGACCCTTTCCCGTGGTGCCTTCAACCAATGATGGTTACCCAGGTGATGATGAAGAGCATGCTGATACCGGCGATGGGGACATCGCCGGAGATCATCTTTGATTTTCCAGACATAGAGATGCCCGCGGCGACGAAGTTCAACCCCATCCCCTATCGCGTTGTTTATACTGGGGATGTTGTACAGAGCTTCCGAGAGGGTGGTATAGTAGTGAGACAAGAGACTTCGCGGCGCACAGTGAGCTTCCCGATTCGGACGATGTAAGTAGTGGACGCCTGACGTGCTATTCAGAGACAGAGGGCTATGCCAGCATCATCTTCTTCGCCAGAGGGACCTCTCGAGATCCTGAGGCGTACTGCTTCCCAACTTGCTTCCCGAGGACGAGGACGAGGACCAAGGGTTCGATGGACCGCTCGCAAGAGCGTGATTAGATGCGGGTCTGCAGGAGCATCTACTTCCAGGGCAGCTGTTATTTAGAGTTCTCCAGCAGGATCTGAGCCCGAGATGGAGCCAGTTTCTCCCATGTTAATCAGGACTCCTACCCCATTGGAACACCTCTCACCTGTCTGCAGAGAGTGTGGTGAGGCTGGGTGTAGCGGCGCGGGATTCTTGGAGGAGGCGGTGATAGTGGACGACGTGCTGGAGGGTGTGCCTGCTACGGCACCTTTTATCGATTTGACTGGAAAGGATTCGATGGACGATGATGAGGAGGAGGAGGATTCATCTGAGGATCCGGATAGTTACCTGTAGTTGTCGTGTTGTCTGACTGTGTACTTATGTTGTTTTGGATGACTGTAGTATTTACTTTTGGTGTACAGTTTGTCTGGTGACCAGCCAGGCTTGGTGAATTTTTTTTGTATTACAGGGTAGACTGGTGGTTTACTTTTGGAGCAGCCCCCTACATGGGTGTGTGCCGGGAGTACCCCGGGGTATGATTGCTCTCATGAGGGTCTTCATACCATAGGTGTATTCTTTTGGGACATCTTTATGCACTATCTTTATTTTGTACGTACGGTTTATGCTAACGTGTTTATATATATATATATATATACGTATGTATGTATGTATGTATTTCCAGTGCATGTATCTTGTGTCTTAGATTGCACCATGTTTCTTAACGTTGTGGCAACTCTGTGTGTACTATGAGTACTATGCGGATATGATTGTTTTAAAAAAAATAGACCGCATTTTCAAAAGGACACAAGAGTACCATTTTTAAAACGCGTCGCATATAGGTTTATTCCTAATTTAGTAACAGTCCGGAAACAGGTCGTTACATCAGTGCACATGAAATCCTTGTGTATACACATTACAGCCCGACTAGGGAAGTAATAGGACACTGGAAAAATTCTCCAGGCCCAAATCCTTTTTCCATCGCAATGGAATATGTAGTCTAATCAAAATCCAATTAGAGTACATTGCCCTATATAGATCTCCAGTCCAATACAACGTACCTCGGATCAGGCCAACAGACGACATTCCATTTCAATGTCGATGCTCCATTGTTAGTATGCATCAATCCAAATCCTTTATATGGTTCACTCACATTTCTGAGTGTTTGTGAGATTATTTTAATTTTAATGCCATTGATAATTGATGTACCTCACCGCTCCATATTCTTGATTCTCAAACCTAAACCTTTTTAGTACGAAATCCTTAGCGTCAAAGAACTCTTTTGGGGTTGGGGCATTGGAACCCATGCTGTGCTAAATAATACGCCCGGCAAATTCCCAGGAAAGAGAGGTGGTGATGAACACGCTTAAATGTCAAGTATTTCCTAGCCAGAACTTTCCCAGACATGTATTATTCAACCCAACTTCTTCACATTTGTTTTCTTATAAGTTCGAAAGGTGAAATGTCTAGTTTTTCCTTCCCGTAGTAACTCGTTTGTTTTACCCAAAATCTTTATTTTTAAGTTTGAAAACTTTTGCACGGCTCATGGATTTGCATCAGACTTACTATTGTAAGTCGTCAAACCAATTACAGTCGATTATCACATTAACAATTAAATTTAATCTGTGTGCATACTTAATCAAAGATTAATTTAATCAATCACAATAGAGATAATTAAATCAATCAATACAATCACAAGTCATGCCACCTAGGGCCAAATCAGTGTAATCCATTCCAGACAATAGATAATATTACTTCACATATTACCAAACAATCCAATCAATCAAACAGAGCAAAAAGCCTAAACTCATTATATTGAAATTTTCCTTTCCTCGTACACAATAACTTAACTTAGCAACAAATTTAGGGTAATAAACCCTTATATAGGCCATGGCCTATACCTAACAAATTACGGAAAAATTACTCCCAATTTCTTTACTTTTGGCTACTAACTCTTAATTTATTCTATGGACTATATACCAATCCATATCCATTTCTATGCATGCTTAATCATTAAAATCCATAGTTTGAAATTCCATTTCTTAAATTTGAATAAAATTTACCCCTTTGTATAGTATTCTCACAAATCATGTTATTTGACTAAGTTTACACCAATTCCATTTTTCCCAAACCCATTTATATGTTAAATCAAGTATGAAAACATTTTTTTTGGGAACCTAAAACCCACCTTAGAGGTCACGGCCTAGGGCCAAAAATTTGGCTTCCATTGGAAAAAAAAAATTCTTTTAAATCCATTTCTAATATCCTTATACATACTACTACTTAGATCAAATCATTTTTGGGCAAAACAAGTTCAAATCCAAGCTATAAAACCTTAACATAGGTTCTGCCTCCTCTAGTTCAAGGTCAAAGAAAATTTTATATTACTTCCAAATTACATTTTCATGTATGAATCATGGTATAGATTAACATAGTCTAAGATTACATAAGATAGATCTAAGTAACTTAAAAATCAAATCTTTATGTCCTAAAACTCAAAACCAACTAACATCTTACTAACTCTAAAAATGGTAGCAAACATAAAAGGAACAAGTGTGAAGAACTTACCAAGAATGATGATAAGTTGCACAAGGTAGTAGGAAGAGAAAGAAGAAAGAATCCAAGCTTTTTTCCAAAGAAACAACGTTAATCTCTTCACGCTTTCAACAATAAAATTTTGAAGTGAAGACCCCAATTTATAAGGAGAGGCCATGGCTTGTAAAGGGAGAGAAAGGGAAGAAATTTGTTCATTTTCATTGCTAACTAACTAACTTAGTTATGAACCAACCAAGCTAACTACCTACAAATTACTTCACCAATCAAAATGCTTCCTTTAAAAATGGTAGGCTACAAGCACATAGCTTGGCTCCCATTGTTCCACCACATAGCTGTTATCTTGCATGACAAGTTTCGTCTTCAAAATATCAGGCGTCGCATTACTGATTAATCGGGTGCGCGATTAGTCACGTACGTTTGATTTTCTCATACCGATTTCAAATAAACGGTACAGAAAATATACTACTATATTTTCTTGCATATAAAAATTGTTGGAATCAAGTGGATTTAGAAACAACGACCCTTAATTGTTTTGATGATAACAAATAATGAAAAGAACAATTTATCCTCTGATGTGTTTGTTAGTGTGCAGAACTTAGTGAGTAAGTCACTATTCATCAGATGGAACTATCTCAGAAAGCTGTGTCTCTGTGCGTATTTCACCCTCGGATCCATTCCTTTGAGTCTGGCATTGATCGTCTGGTAATTACTAATGACGTCAGCATCTTATAGCCTCACTCTGAAGATCATGCTTTGGTATTCAAGGCTCTGGTAAGCAGTTTTGGTAGTCAACCCTCTAGTAGACCATGTTCTGGTAAGACCAAGCTCTGGTATGACTACACTGTTGGAACGCTACTTCTGGTACTACAAGACTCTGGTATATGAAAGGCCAAGAATAATTATGTTGAAGAACTAGCCTCTGGTCCAAGCTTACTCTGGTAAGTAGTGTATCTTAGTAACAAGCATCATCTGGTAGAAAAATGCCTCTGGTTGGAAACCAAACTGAGTGAAACATTAAAGGCTACTTCAAGTATTAAAGGATCCTCATTGATGAGTATTTTAATGTACAAGGAATCAAAGGCCAAAGAGAATGTCAACAGATATAATCATCATAAATAACTTGCTCTGGAAGTGTCTCAATTCAAAAAGGATCACAAGGGACAAGATAGTGCAATTGTTTGTTGTGTCAGTGTACAGGAGCAGAGTTGAAAGTGACAGGACTCGCTAAAAGCCACAAAAAACAGATCTCCAGTTTTGTCCATTGGTGAAAGAGTTGTTAGGTCACAACGACACTATTTGGAACCCTAGCTCTATATACCTTACTTCATTCACTAAAGTAGGTTAACAACACTGAATCATTCTTGCGAGACGGCGAGCAACCAAGAAATTATTCTAAGTCTCTGAGACCAAGTGAACAAGCACTTAATCGTTTTATTCTTTTTGTTAGAAAGTTATCTTTGTGCTTAAAGCTTTTCATTGTAAATCCTCTCTGTTGAGAGTTGTTGTTATTGTTTCAAAGTATTTTTGAACTCTTGAATTAAGCCCAGTAGTGGATGTATTCCTTAGAGGCTTGACTGCACTAAATCGTTCTAAGAAGTTGTGAGTATAGCCAGTTTGGTAGTTGTATACTCTCAAGTGTAATCAGTTGATTATAGTGGAGAAATCATTCAGTGAGGTGAATGGACTAGACGTAGCTATCAGGTGATAGTGAACTAGTATAAATCACTGTGTCCTACTCTTTCTCTTCTCTTTACTTATTCACATCACTATTTTTGTTAAATAATTGTTTTGAAAAGGTTTTCAAAAACACACAAGTATTTCGAAAAGATTTACAAAACCCAATTCAAACCCCCCTTTCTTATATTTTTGTCACGTTCAAAATCACTAAATAAATTTTAGTCAATCATAAATAATTCAAAGATCTCCCGTTTGAAATTTCATCGAAATTGAGTCCTGTTAGGGTTTTTCGCCGGGTAAAATTTTACCCAAGGGCTTAAGTACGATGAAACTTCGAAAATATTTTTGTCGAAAATTTAATCATAGCTTAATAAAATTATTTAAGCCTCAAATAAATTTATCTCTTGATTTAATTCAAACAATTGATTAAAAACAGTCAATTTCGTATTAAATACGAAGAAAACAGACAAACTTACAGTTAAACTAACAATGAAAAATGAGAGTGTTACATCGGGGTTGTGACGACTAGGTCAAACAGAAGACGAGATACAAGAAGTTCCAAATGTTTCACACTCGCATGTGATATGAATGAATGGGATGCTCCTGAATCAAACAATACAAGTAAAGACATATCTTAATCAAACACATACCTTGGATCAAGTCGCTGGACTTATCGGATTCTGCTCCGATGAGAGCAGAAACTCTACCACTATTCCTCAGACGATTGGCTTGACCCTGTCCCTTGCTTCCACTGGGCACTTCAGTCTTAATCTCGGTGCATTTGGGGCTGATACATCTAGGCTTGCCACACTTGAAGCATATGACATATTTCTCCTTGCATTCCCTGGTGTAGTGCCCCTTTCCACACTTGCCACATCTGATAGCCTTAGGCATGGTTGACATATCTCCAAAGGTCTTGACTGTCGAAGGTGAGGTCTTCTTAAAAGCTAGCTTCATTGGTCCCAAAAACTGTCTTCCTTTTCCAGCGTCGTTCTTCCTGGCGTTCCTATACTGTGCTACCTTCTCATTATAAGTGTCCCCAAAAATTCTGCACTTGTACACAAGGGTAGGGAAAACTCGAAACTGCTGATAGGTTATGGTTTACTTGATCTCCAGACGTAGGCCACATTTAAACTTGACACACTTTAAGCGATCACCGATACAATGCTGGTAGGGCGTGTAATAACGAGACAATTCCTCAAACTTCTTCGAATACTGGCCTACGGTCATTGTCCCTTGAACTAAGGCCATAAACTTCATATCCTTCTTGTCGCGTATGTCAACTGGGAAAAACTTCTCCAAGAACTTCTCTCTTAAGGTTGCCTAATTTATAGTGGTGTTCTCTGCCACTAACCTATTGCGACAGTTCTCCCATCAATGCCCTGCATCACTGGTCAGCATGAAAGTAGCGTACGTAACCTTCTGGGCGTCGCCGCATGCCATGGCTGTAAAGATCTTCTTCATCTCTCGGAGCCAGGTTTGTGCTCTCTCCGGGTAATAGGTTTCGTCAAATCTAGGAGGGTTATTCTTTATGAATTTGTCAAGTCCACTGAACTCTGTAGTTAGGTCACAGCGGTTGTTGCTTTCCTCCATCACTTCCGCAATTCGGAGCAAGTTGTCGGCCAATGCACGATCGTTTCTTCCTGCGTTTACCATCTGCAGGATAAACAAATGCTTAGATTCTAACTCCTAATCTAGGAATCTAAAAAAAAGTTCTAACTTAATACGGCCTGAGAAGAACCGAACTGCTCTGATACCAACTATTGTTACACCCCAACCCCTCATATTGAAATTGAAAACATTCATGTGGAAAACAATAATAAGACATGCACGTACTGAAAATACCTCATAAAAATTATTCGAAAGAAAGAGTGATAGTGTGCGTCACATCTAATTGGAATAATGCGAGATAAAACAAATTCGTGTACAATCATAGGAAATAGAAACCTAAATCCATATTATCCCCGAAGTCACATCTAATTGGAGCATAACAACTCCTAACTAGATACATCGGTAAAAACAAAATACTATATCTTATAGTCTTCCTCGACTAGCATCTCCTACAAGGCAACCTCACTGGCAATCATCTCTTCCTTTGCTTAAAACCACATGAGCAAGTATGTGTGAGTACAAGATAAATAATATATGAAAGAAGAGGAATAAGATAGGCATACAACATGTAAGCAATAGCAACACTAATTAGACAAGCAATCAGATCTCAACGGATGCATGTGAATGCTGATGCACGCTAACTACATGCTACACCATATTAATGTGGATCCATATCATCTACTACTCAGGGAAGCGAGTGGGAGTATATATCTGGCTTGCCTCAAGAGCTTACCGCGCAGGTAACCTTTACCGAAATACTCTCATCATTCGTAACAACGCGAGTGGCACGTTGGGGTGATTCTGTTAGCCAGTCCCCAGCAACGAGTAGCTAGCTCTTGCCCTTATATAAGGCCCCCACCACCGAATCAAACCCCAAGTCCAGGCTAACACCCATTGTGGCCCCCACTACGTCTTTTCAACGTTGCTTCCTGTGACAGCCCAATTTTTATGAAAATTGTTTTATCAATATAGTTCTTAATACTTGAAGATAAGTCGTAGAGACTGAGCACCTCGATAACTTACTGAGAGTACGAAGAACTATGACGGTTTATTTTAACGATTCGTGAACTCAGTATCAATTCATATTAATAGACAACGTAGACGTATGATGCTTTTAATGTGAAATTACCGACAGTTTTCTATACGTTTTCTGAGTGGCACAGTTGTGCGTACTTTTGCTGTTATAATGTGAATGAAATTCATCGAGATAAAATTGTAATTGAGAATTAATATTTATTATTAATTCATGTTTCATATCTAGTCGAAAAATTCTAACGAAGTTTCGTTGCATTTTGAGCTGCCGGGTAAATTTTACCCCAGAAAAATTCTAACAAATCGATTTTGACGAAATTTGAATCGTAGGTTAGTGTGAATATATGTGATTGTCTAAGAGCGAGTTTATGATTCATCGGTGAAGAAATTATACGCGAATAATTTCTTAGTTACGCGTTATATTAATTTTGCGCGATAATTTAATTTACGCGATTAATCGCCGAGCGAGCAATCGGTAACACGATCACCCGATGTCGCAATATAGCGACGCCGAGACCCATTTGACCAAGAGTCAAGAGAGGAATTAAGCAGGTGGGAGTGGTTGATGAGAAGTATGGTGTAGGAATGGTGTTAAGTATGGCTAACATGTCCTTAAGCATGGTGTGTTGGAAAAGATCAAGGAGCTCAAAATCACTCCCTCCTCTTGCCATTATAGCTGCGACCACCTCCCATTTTTCACCCTTCATCCATTTGTTCTTTGCTTTGGAAATCAACTGTATATGAAGCTTATGTTCTAGTGAGAGATCAAGAGAAATTGGAAAGTTTTAGTGTGAGATCTTCCTCCTTCTTTTTCCTCCTTAAAGTCGTGCCTAGTGTTGAGTTTAAAGGGTAAGATTTCTCAACTTTTCTCCTCCATTTTCCTTCCCATTATGTTCATGTGAGAGTATAGATCAAGTAGTAAAGGATTTGAAAGTTTTCCTCCTTCCTTTTTCCTTGCAAAACCGTGGCCATTAGAGGTGGAGGATGAAGATGATTCAAATCTTTTCTAGATTAAATCCTTGCTTATATTGTTGTTGTTGTTGCTTATACTGTTGTTGTTGTTTTTGTTGTGGAAATGATTTTGGATCTAAATACTCTTAAAAAAAAGGGTTTTGAACTAAGGGAGGAAAACTTTTGTGCAAGAACAAAGATTTAGAAAAGTTTGATGAGGGGTTTTAGGTGTGGAACCCCAATGTGTGTGTGTGTTTGAGATTGGTCTTCAAACAAATTGCAAGTGCTTAAAGTGAATAGTTTAGAGGCTACAAGCTTATGCTATATCTATGATTTCAAAAGGAAAGAAGTGATATTGGGTGATAAAGTTTCAATCTTTTGAAGTTTAAAGAAGTTGGAGTTTTCTAAAAAGTGTTAAGCATTGTAAAACCATGATTTTTGAACCTTGCTTCATTAGTTTGGAGTGTGGGTAGCAAGCCAGAAATTTTAAGTGAGTTACCCTAGGTTTTGAGCTTGAAACCGTGGTCTATGTAGGTGTATTTGGTCTAGGTTTTGCTTCTAAACCTTAGTATTTGTTTGTTAAGGTTCTAGTGATCGTTTGTGGACGAGATTGTGAAATGCTTGCTTGGATGATTATCATCTTGAGTAAAGTGATCGTGATGTTGATTATATTCTGATGAAGTGTTGTGTTGTGTGGCTTGTGCAGGCATTATTCTTTATGTATTAATGTGAATGCATAAATGATTGAGTATATTAGTGTATGGTGGGTATAGAGTGAATTTCTAATGGTGAGTGAATGATGGCATATATCGGTATGTCCAATCATGTCGACGATTTAACAAATGTTTTCCAATGAAAATCCAATCGAACTTTTATTAAAAAAATCAATTGGACGCTACACCAAGGATTTTTTTAAACAAAACCGGTTAACGAAAATCTTTTATGGATCACAGACCTAGAGTAGTAACTAGCATTTTCAATTAAAAAGAAGCATCATAAAGGTTTTAGAAAAGATAGAAAGCTTTACCCAACGCTTATCACAACAACATTTTTGACCAACGACAACAGCTATTTTTGCAATGGTCAAAAAACTGTTGTCGTAGGTTACAATAGGCAACAATTTTTGATTCTGTTGGACTTGCTTGAAAAAATTTGTACTGTTATATACAGCATTTTAAAATGTTCTCACAGTTTAAGTAGGCAACGTTTGTTTTTACAACTCTCTTTCTATTTTCTGAGCAACAAATAAAAAACGTTGTCCATCATTTTCCCTTAAAAAAGTCAATCTCATTAGAATTCTAAAAATATATTAAAAATTTAAAATATTTTGAATAGGCGCTAAAGCGACCTTTACCCCTTTGCCAGCTATTATGCGGAAGCTCTAAACATTGTGGCTCGAACCCTAGTTCTCTGTAGTCGTCTTCAATCCTCCATCGTCGTCGTGTGTGGAGAGAAGGAGACCAATGTCGGCGCTTAGCATTTTCCACAACCACTTGCAGTGGCTGCTTAGTGACGGAGGAGACCAGGGCTAGTCTCGCAAGGCTACATAACCTCCATAGAAAGATCTTTTTCTTCATGCTCTACCTACCCAGCTGTTTAAAATGCACAACCAGAACCGAAGAGAAGAAAACATCGTTGTGCCTTCGCATTGGTCTTCATGGCTGAGAGGCAAAACCGAGAACCAGGAAGTTTGTCGCGAAAAAACCCGTAACCATCCTCACTACCGTACAGCGCCGTTACTTTCATGCCAGACTCGCCCAATCTGCGCGCCGTCGTCTTCCTCTTCTTCACTCTGGGTGAATCTTACTATCTCAATTTCATCTCAGGTTAGTTTTTTTCCCAATTTTTTCCCAAAAACCATAACCCAAATTTCACCCTAGTCTCAAATTATGCTTTTGTTTTTAGGTTAATGCAAAAATTATACTTATTCAAGTTGATTTCTGGATGATGGTTATATTAATTATTGTAATATTTGGTTTAATATGCTGAGAGATGCCTCCTTCCTCCTTTAATGTCGCGGTTTTACCAAAAAAGAAGAGGGGGATTTATTTTCTGCTTGGGTTTTCTTTTGAGGGGCGAGTATCTATTTACTCTAAATGTTTATCACTGTATTAATTGTGGTGATTTCTGAAATGTTTCTAGCCACTGTTTGTTTCGGTTATCTGTGGTAGAGTGTAATATATCAATTGATTTCTTTAGTCTGATGAACTATAAATAAATCGTGAAACAATTTAATTAATGAATCACTGTGTAACATTGTTTAGTGTGAATTTGATTGTGTTCGATAAAGAGACTTGGTGTTGCCTTGATTGCCTTTTCGTATGTGTTCCTTATATCTCTCATTGTATTCCTTATTTATAAATAAATATGGTGCTTGAGTTATTGTTTGTTTTGGATTTTTAATTTTTGCTTAATACATTGTTATGCTGATACAGTGTTTTTGCTTTTCCCTTCAGGCTGATAGCTTTGAATACGCAATAAACATTTTCATTGACGAAGAAAAAATCTAGCCATTATAACTTTATGTTGTCCAGTTTTTTTTTTTCTAATGGCTTGTCTGGTTTGGACTCACCACTCCAATTGATCAAGATGTGGTTTTGCTAAGAGGGCTTCCAAGTTGAATGATGATTTAGAGGGTTAGAATTGATTTCTTAACTTGATCGTTGTTGTTGATGTCTTATTATCTATGGCTTTCTCCTCTGTATATCAAACTTTTAAATTGAATTTATCTTCGCTCATTTAATTGAATTCATACAACGATTAGTAATAGTATTAGTAAGAAAAAGTTGATTCTCATTAAATTTAAAGAAGCTGCAGTGAACTTGGTAAAACATCTGATGAAGGTGAAGAAGAAGTACCAGTTAATAATTGTAAAGGTAAAACATCTGATCCATTGGAAGCAAAGTAGTTGATAATTTAAGATTTGATCAAGTCAATGACTTCGTAAGAAGGCTAACAGTTGCATATTTGTGTTGTGTATTAAGGCTTTGTAGAAGAATAATGGAAGAAGAAGCAATTAGTCCTTATTCTATTGTAATCATGAGGTAAAAAATGTTTCTTGCCAGTTGTCACGCATTAACTACTGTTGATCTTTGTTGTGTTGATCTTTTTATTTTGCAGTATGAGAATTACCAGCTTGTTAAGATCCACATGAGTTTCATTTTAGATATTTATTTGGGTGTAACTTGGTGGCTTTCCATCACTTGGGATTCAAAACATTAAACTGATCATGTAAAAAATCTATTTCTTTGTTAAATGATCAATTTATTCTTCCAAGTATATAGTCACCTAGGTTTTTAAGCGTCTCTATTTTTTCTTGCAGGCCACTATGCCTTCAAGTGAGAAGCCATTCATCACATGTGCCCATGTGGAAAGGAGTCAAGGATTATTATAAACTCATTGCTACTTGCTTTATTTCCCTTAGCCATTGATGGCTACTGGGCTAATAGCCAGCTGGTATGTATCTTACTTAGAACTAAAGAGAGTAAAATGAACCAACTAATGATTAGGACTTGTCTTATGGTTCACCATATATTTCAATTTAATTGTGCCATCTCCGTGCAAACTCTGACTCTTATTATCTATTCTTTAACAATTCCATCAATATGTTATGTTTAATAGGTGGTCTGTCACTTTGTTAAAGTTTATCAAAATAATTAGTATGTTTGTTTATCTAGTTTTCTTGTGCTAGTCTCGTTTGAGTTGGTTGTAAAAGACTTATGTCAGTCTATCCATGAGAATTTGAGAAAAATTGTTCTCATGATATTTATATTATGTCCAGGAAACAGAGGCCATGAGAAGGAAATTTCAGGCTGTGAAGCAGAAAAAGTTGATACTATCAGCTAAAGTTAGGTAATGTCTCATGCCTAGTGGTTTAAATTTTGTAGTTTAGAGTTTATTATCCTTGTTTTTCTTATTCACTTCAGGCTGATAGCTTGGAAGACCCCCATGAACATTTTCAATGAAAATAAGTATTTGCTAACAACTGCCATTTATCTCATACTGACTTTTCCAACAGGGCACTACGTAAGCTTATTTCATTTTAAGATGACAACCACATACTTTCAGACATACACTCCATAAAACCCTGCTAATGCTACAAGAAATCTGTCTCGTCAAAATCTAAATGCTTCATCCAACTGATGGAAATGAAATTGTTGGATCTTTTATTAGCTTGGAACTTTTCGATGAACAGTCAGGTGAATACAAGGGGTGTTCTCCCTACTACTTAATCAGTTAGAGTCAGCATTGAGGCTGGATCAACATTTGGTTAGCAAAAGATTGTTGGAAGCAAGAGAAACCATAGGCATTGATCGATTTGGAACACGTGCTCCAGCACAAAAAATATAAGTGGAGTTTGGCATCATCATCCGTTTCTATAATTTTGGTGAACATTTATGAAATTGTAGTGAACAATTATGATTGATTAATATATGTGCACTGAGCCCAAAGACAACGGTTTTCAATAGTCATATTGTGCAATACAGGCAACAGTTTTTGCTGTTGCTATTGACAGCAACAGTGCAAAATTGTTATAGATATCCTTAAAAACTGTTGCCTAGGTTCATATCAAAGGCTATGGTTTTTTATCAGTGTTGCCTTTAACTTGTGAAACCGTTGTCGTAGGAATGGGCAATGCCTTAGACTAGAACAGTTTGAAAACTGTTGGCGTAGGAATAGACAATAGTTTTTTAAATTAAACAACATATTTGACACATTGTTGTACCCTAAAAATGTTGTAGTGTTAGATGTTCGAAAGGATTTCAAAAGGGTTCCGATGGCCCAAAGTCTAAAAGGATCTTCAAAGTGATGATGTTTCGAACTAATCGGGATTTCTAAAATATTAAGAGGACTTCTTTAGGAATTCAAGGTGAGAATAAGAGGTGGTGATGTGAAACCAAACAAATCTCGAACACTCAGCGCGACCGATCTCGTTGCGTTGAACTAACATTAGTGATGCATTTCATGCATACATCGATACTTGACTTAGGAGCCCAGTGTTGGACTAATTCAAGTAATAGTGCATGAGCCATACTTACATACGATTACTGTGTTGGGGTCATGAAGCTACTGTGTTGGGGTCATGAGCCTATTGTGTTGGGCCATACAACTATTGTGTTGGGCCCAGTGTTATACCTGACTACTGAGTTGGGGTCAGTGTCATTTTTATCCTATTGGTATAGGAATATCTGGCTACTGTGTTGGGGACATACGGCCACTGTGTTGGGGCCAGTTTCTGTTGATCTAATTGTTGAATTGATTACTGATGGAATTTTGGGCTGATTGATTGAGTGATCACATGTTGAGTGTTGATGCACCATATGTGTTTAATTATGAATTGCTAGTATGTTATGATTTGTGTATCTATATACTATTTCTATGATATTCTTGTGCGGAAAGATGGCCCTTGCTTTTATGATCGGGCATTGTCATGGATGTCACCCCAGACGATGGGGACTGTAGAGTTTCCGAATATTAGCATCGCACGAGTGGAGGCCACTAGTAGGATCTTGTGCCATTTAGTATTTGTTAGCCGAGTAATGATTGCGTGGATGGATGATGGTTTGATAGGAGATACGTTGTTGTCTAGGGACATATCAGAAGCCCAGCGACAGACTATTTGTTTTTGTTGGGTCGAGAGTCGGTGGGTCTCGCACCCGATCGACCGCTCGTAAGAGCGTATATTCTTCTGAGTTAGATGTGGATGCATCCATCTCTAGGGCTGTTGAGGTCCCACCAGTTTCCCTTGTGAAACCAGGACGTACTGCTGGTACTCGCGTCGTGCTATGGATTGGTGTGCTCTAACCAACTATATGTGCCTCTGATGTAGCTTCTGTTACACCCTCTACCCCGTCGTATAAGAAATGCATAGAAACGTATGCGAATAAGATAAAAATGTGGTTTTACAAAAATCTTTCACGGAGTAGAAATTTCACATCAACATAACTCATTTGCGGAATAAAAATAAATTGCGGAATTAAACCCAACAACCCGATATCACATGTCTCAGTGCTTGACCTTTTGTTTTACATCGGTAAGTAAAATCAATATAATACGTAAATAACTCCTAAGCTAAGCAGCAACACTGTCTACTCCTCAGCGTCTACGTCCACGTCATCACCTGCAAACTCAACGTCTACTCGTACACAGGGTGCACAAGTAGCCACAAAACAAAACGGGGTGAGGAATCATACTCAAATGAAAAGACAACGGCATAGGCAAAATAATATGATGCGTCAACATCAGACAACATTTCAATCACAGTCAAACAAGTCTCGACGATAAGTCTTCGTGTATCATCAAACGGCCGGCAGTCCTTAGTCGGAAACTAGCTAATACGAACCTATAACTTATTCAACATAACCTTAGATTCAACATGTTACGAGTATAACAACAAGCATACAACAATCCAACAATTACCACGTAATTAGTCACAATCCTACGTCGACAACCTGCTATCTATTCAACTTAACCTTAGGATCCTTTTCCTTGTCCGGGTGAGCGAATGCAAGCATCCCAACATCCGTACAATGCCATCGAGCCATGGGATCCCCCCATCAGTAAAACGTTGACGAGTGCCACCATAGTAACTCTTTTTAAATGGCGTCCCATTGAGCCATGCAATTCCCCCGTCAGTGAAACGTCGAAGAGTGCCGTTATAGTAACCCAATGTTCTTTAAACCAGTACCAATGAGCCATGGGATCCCCCCGTTAATGAAATGTCGACAAGTGTCGCCATAGTAACTTGAAGTCTACACCCGAACGACTAACGAACAATGGAGGCAAACGAGCCATGCGATCCCCCCAAGCAGTGAAACGTCACTGAGTGTCGTCATAGTAACTCATCGTCCTCAAATCAATTCTTACGAGCCACGGGGTCCCCTCCATCAGTGAAGCGTCGATGAGTGCCACCATAGAAACCCGAATACAAACAACGAAACCTACTGCGTTGCAAACCGAAGACGAATCATACAACACACGGTACCCAATAAAACCATTGGATACCAACCTATTAATTGGTCCCAAACTCGTGACCAATACACAACAATCAACCAAACGAAACAACGTGCACGATATTTGGACGCACCTGTGCCCATCATCAATTATGGGGTCACTAACTGATAACCCCTTCAAACAAGCCAAACATTCAACATTTAATAAGCCCTGTGAATCGATTCAAGGTCAAAACGTCACTCTGTGAATCGAATTGCATTGCTGTGAATCGATTCACAGCTTCGATTCACAGAGACAACGACTGTGTGAATCGATTCACACAGTAGTGAATCGATTCACAGGACTGCGAGCAGTGATAATACGCTTTTTCAAAGGTCGGGCATTGGGGACCCTTCCTAAGTGGTCCCACGTCTAATTCAAGGTCCGGGGCAACTACCAATTGATCCTTAAGGTTTTTACTCATTTATCCTTGATTCCATTCATGCCCTTAATCTTTAATGGTTTCACATTTATTCAAAGTAATTCACATATGCCTCTTATCTTCTCTTTAGCCTCTTAGCTCACAACTACTTATCTTAATCCATTTAGTCTGTCATTCTTTTACCAATTTTAGTATCTAAAACAAGTCTATAGTTCGTTATGACCTTTTCATTCAATTCTAATTTCGAACACATTATTTAACACGGTTAGAGTTCAAATCCTAATTCCCATATTAGCATGCATCCTCACTATACTATCCTTGATTCTAGCCATACTATCAATTCCAAAACAATGAGCAAAACTCATTATCATGCATTTTAGACTATTACATTGAACTCACACTCTACACACATGTTAAATTTACATCTACGAGCACACCTACACTTAGTACGTACATAGTCACTTATAAACATATATATTTAACCACAACAAATCCTAATAATTAAGCATCAAATCGAAAGCCACAAAATATTAGTTACAAGTTCTAACTCATGTTATCCAATCATCAAGAACACCAATTCATACCAATCATGCTCTTCTACTATCCAATCATCAAGCATTACATACATAATATTTATTAACTCTAAATTAATCCTAAGCATATGAGCACATACTTAACAATTATAGTAACTAAAATACATGTATCTTACATAATCATCACAACATTATTGAGTCCTACATCATGCTTTTACTACATCAACACTTCCAACACAATTGACTAACACTAGTTGTACGTATAGCCATACATGAACACTGGTTAACAACCCCAAATTAATTCTAAAATATGAGAACTCTTAGCCAAGCATTAAAACACTATTAAAACATATGAATCATGCTTCTTTACAATTAAATTGAACCAATAATCTTAGATCATACTCATGCTAATAAACACACATAAAGCACAAGCCTTTTGTTATTACACATACACCAATTTACTAAGACATGCTATTTATCAATACTAAATTAATTCCAAACATGAGAATTCTTAACTAAATTGTCAAGATAGCAACTTCTTACCACAATTCATGTTATTAAACAATACGACTATAACTAATGATCCAAGATTATTCCAAAGCACATAAAGCATCAACCTTTTGTTATTAAAACTTGCATTAATCTACTAAAACATGCTAGTCATCAATTCTAATTTAATTCTAGGCATATAGACAACTAATCAATATTCAAAACAATAACTTCATATTATAAGTTATGCTATTAAACAATCCAAACAATACTAATTATCTTAAACCATGCCTTTTCCAACAACAACACATAAAGCATCAACCTTTAAATGATAAACATACTTTAATCCATTTAAACATGTTAATTAGCAACTCTTATGGCTCCTTGCTCATACAAGGGCCTCCAATTAAATTAAAACATAAACCATAGACATCCAATTCTATGCTCTTGCAAGGATTACACAGCAATAGCTTTGCCCCGCATGGCATAGGGATCATGGGACATCCCTAACATATTATTTGAAGCCATATGCCTCTTTCCAAGAGATCATCCACCCCCATACCTTATGATAGTTGCAGCCTCCAAAAGTGTCCTAGAGGATCCAGGATTGAGTTCTTTGCTACTCCAAGCCTTGTGGTATCCAACAACTCCAAGTTCAACAATTAGAAAAGAGAGGATGAAACTCTACGAGAGCAAAAACCATAGATCAGTGAGGGTCACAAATTTTAATCCATAAAAATAGAAAATAAAACAAGAGGAATGAAGAGAATGTTCTTACGATCACAGCCTCGAAGACGGCACTCGATTTGGTTGAGAAACGAGAGAGAAACAGCGAAAACGGTGGCAACAGCAACAATAGAGCTCCAAGGAGTTCTAGGGTTCCTGAGAGCTCTTAACCAATGTTTAAAATTAGGTTTTAGAGTCCTAATAGGTCTAGGATTAGGTTTGGATCGTGATTTATGAGTCTCATCACGTTTGGAGACGAAACGGGCCGAAACGGGGCGATCCGCTAATTAAAAAAACGCTGTCAGCAGGTGTGAATCGATTCATGCACGTGTGAATCAATCCACGAAGACTGTTTTGGACATAACTTGACTTACAGGTGTCCAATTGAGGCGTTCTTAGTGGCGTTAGAAAGATAAGAGAAGTTCCTACAAAATCTTGTTTCACGTTCCTTTCCTAAAACGGAATCTAACATGGTGTAAAATCTATTTAAAGTTGACTCAGATGTTTCCAATTCTACACTTGCGCTACATTGACTCGGGAGAGCATATATAGAGTTGTAGCCATCTAAATCGAGTCAAACAAAAGCCAATTGAAAGATAAGGGATAAAGCTATAACTTTCATGAAGACGCATAATTCACATTCAGTCCCTAAAGGGTTAGAAAATGAAGAATACGATGACTGGGTTGACTAAACATAATGATAGAGTTAAGTCTAGACATGTCCTTATGTAAATGGGTACCAAACACTTATTCAACCCCCAAATAACACCCAATGGCTCTATAATTTCTAACGCTTAGGCTAAAGAAATTCAGGGTATTACAGCTTTCCTTTCAGTAGGTCCTGATGCATTACTTTTGGAGCAGTTCTCTTGCGAGGGAATTGTCGTGAGTATATCGGGAGTATGTGTCAGTCCTAGATATAGGCATATGCATATTTCTGATGTATTCCTTTTGAGTTGTATTATGCATTTTGTATTTCGAAGACCTGGATCGCCTCATGATTATATATATATTCAGTTGCATGGTTAATGTGTTGTGAGTTGAGCATGTATGATTTTCGAAAGCATGAGACTCTGATTGCTATGTGAGAAGAAGTTTAAAAAGAAAGAAAAAAAGAGGAGGGAACAAAGTATACCCGAAGAGTTACACCTATTCAATAACATCCTATCGGATAAATATTTTTTAAAATCAACCATTGGATTAAAAGTTACAATCATATAGATCATATTTGTAAATTTTAACATTAATCTCTAATCATTTGCAATGTTATCAAGATGCATTAAAATTAACGTTATTTGCAATTACAACGTTGCCATTAATCTTGACGCATCTTCATGACATAGCAAATGATTATAGATTAATATTAAAGTTTACAGATATGATCTATATGATAGTAACTTTCAATCCAATGGTTGATTTTGAAAAATATTTATCCGATAGGATGTTATTGAATAGGTGTAACTCTTCGGGTGTAATTTGTTCCTTCCTCAAAAAAAAGAAAATAATAGACCCACCTTTTTTTTGCGAAAACCATGCAATAGGAGTATTTTCACGAAAAGCATTTCAACATTTAGAGGTTGTATTAGAGAAGTAGCGCTCCAAAAATCGGGGTGTTATGGCCCAAACTATGGCCGAGATGGCAGCTGTTATGCCTAACAGACCGCCACGAATCAACGCGACCTGCTAAAACAACAAAGAGAGGAACGAGTTACGGAGGCCAAAGGATTGGTTGACTTTCGTCGCCATGAGCCTCCTAAATTCCATGGGGATTGTGATCCGGAGAAGGCGGATTTATGGCTACAAGAGATCAAGAAAATCTTCGAGGTGCCCAATTGCCCAGCAGAATTGAAGGTGAATTATGTAACGACCCTCATTTTGTGACCATGATTTAATTATGTGTACATGTGTGTGTATATCGGTGATCCTTGTGATAATTTTGTGCATGTGTTTAGTAATTAGCATATTTTTATGATACACTATTAATTTATTAATTTTATGTTTATTAAATATTATCCTTGGATATATTAGTAATATTCTGAAAATAGTTATTTTAATTTATAAGAGTGTAAGAATAAGTTTGGAAGAAAAAATGAGTAAAGAAATGATTTGTGATAAGGGAGAAATTGAAAAAATTAAATTAGAAAAAAATGAGAAGAAGAAGAACCGGATGTGCAGTCAGTCCATTCCTTTGTTTTTTTTTCAAAAAACCTTTTTTACTTGCTGCACCTTGGTCTTTCACTCATACACCCCCTAGGCCTGCACTATACATTGTCTTCCTGATCATTAGAAACACATCGTAGACACATTCAAAAGCACAAAACAAATGAAACACTATACTTCTCCTTCTCTCCTTGCGTTCTTCATCATCCTATCATGGCAAGCCGCGAAATTGTGCCTTCCCAAACAAAATTGGCCTCTGAATAGGTTTCCAGCATCGTCTCGATCAATCGCGGTGTCGTTTGATGCGTTCTCCTTCCTTGGGCGGACCGTATTTTTCAATTTTTGGCCACTACGGTCATCGTTTGGAAAAATGGATGACATTTTTGGATTCCTCGCGTCGAAACCCTCGGGAAACACTGCCCGTTTTCTAGTTACGGTGAAGTTGATGACGGATCCATCGAGACCCCGTTGTCTCGGTGAGACATTTTACAGTCACTCTTTTTGCTTCTTTTTTATTTCATTTCAAGCTTAATAATTTCTAAAAATTATTAGAGATTATTTTTTTTTAGTTTCGTTTTGCTCTCTATGTGACCCGTCAATTAAATTCTTCTTTGTGCTCATTCGATGTCCAACTTTGTCGCTGTAGGCGAATTCGCTACACTCCTGTTGACACTACAAATTTATTAGTCGAGGTAAGGAGGAGATATTGTAGTTGTGGGTATTTGAGGGAATAGATAAGGGGTCTCCCTTAGGCCCCATGTAGTGATAATTATATTATGGAATGCATGTGAGAATATATATATATATATATATATATATATATATATATATATATATATTACTGATTTATTGGTTGAAGGAATGAATGTTAAATTCATATCCTTAATGATTGACCTGATGTTGTTTTATCATGAGTGATGTAACACCCCGTTTCCAGAGCGCTACTGTGCAACCCAATCTAATGCTGAAAACATTTGATGCTTATATGCTTTCAGTAAAAAGTACTCTTCTGTATTTCACAATGAAAAATAGGAGTGAATTTTTTTCTTTTTCTTTCCTTTGAAACCCTTTTAAAAAATGAGACGTAAAGAGTGCTACAATTTTCTAAATGATGCCAAATCAGTCTTTTGCAAATATCAGAGTACGTCACATCACAATGAATGTTTCACATAACATAACACATGACATAATCATTTCGCGCTGAGGCGAGGTGTTCTGAAAAGAGTAATTACAAAACAATAGGCAATAAAGTCATGCTCCACCAACAGGTCAAGAGCCAAGACAATACCCTAAGCTAAACTGGCCAACAACTATGACTCTTACTAAGGAACTGTTTAGCAAGATCAAGACAGAAAGCACTCAGAGGAATCTTCCTCCACTGGCTCTTTCTTCAACGCTCCAAGAAAGACGAAACTGCAGCAGCTACGAAACTCCATTTGGAAGTGACATCCATGAGAATGTCTAATCCAACAACAGTGCAAAGGTAAATTCTTTGTCCACAAGTTTATCATAGGCTATTTCGCATGCAAACAATATATATATATATATATATATATATATATAATACAACAACATGCCTTTATATACAAATACATACTTAATAAACCGCATGCATCATCATGGTATATTAAGCATTTGTATGTGAACAGACAAATCAACCAACAGATCAATGATCAAGTCATCACAATATCAAACAATTGCATGTGAGCAGGCAAATCAATCAATAGATCAACGATCAAGTCATCACGTATTACAATGTGGTTAATTATGCATGTCAATGCATTATGAACAATTTTGTGTATACACTTGCAGCCTTAGACAAGGACAGCAATAAGACATCGAAAAAATCCTCCAAGTCCAGACAAAATTCCCCTACCAAGGATATTGGACATTGGAAAAATCCTCCAGATCCAAATCAAATTCCCCTACCAGGGGTATTGGACACTGGAATAATCCTCCTGGTCGAAATGCTCAATGATCAGTATGCATCAATCCAATCAAATTCTTTGATACGGCTCACTCATCTTAAGGAATGTCCGAGAAATCTTTTGATTAATTAATTAATTCATCATCATTATCATTATCAATCATACTTTCATCAATTTCAAGTCCAGTCAAACCAATCAAACATGATTTAAGGCAAACAATACAAATCACTAATGTTACGCAGGGCCAAGAACATGCTACAGCATTTCATACAGCATATAGTAATACTACAAGTACTACCACACAATTTATCAAACAATCAAACCAAATAACACACATGGCGAAAAGCCCAAACTCATTATATAAGAATTTCCCTTACCTTGAACGAGCTTCAGATAAGAAATTTCCATCGTTACACCGAAACGTATCTCACTCGAACTTTAACAATACAAACTTGACCAAATTAGAACCAAAAACCCATGTCCCAAGACTCTGGGGAAGCCACAGTTTTGAAATCCTAAAAGACCTAGAATCTTACTAATTTAAACCCATTTGGATCACACCTAGTCATATACCATGATACAAATTCAAGTCATGCAAATTTTGAAATTTTCACTAACTCTACATACTTAGAAAAAGGTTAAACCAATTTTTACCAATTGGAATAGTGTTTTTACCATTTGAATAGTGTTTTGCAAATTTTGAACCACATTTAAAACCCTAGAACATGCCATAAAAATTATAGAAACAAGTTTGTTATAAGTTCAAGACAGTCTTTGAAACATAAACCAAACCTTCTCCCAAAATCACACTTCTTTGAAATGTTTTGCTAAACCAAATTTTTAATCAACTTTTACAACATATTTGAGACATAAACAAATTAAAACAAGGTTCTAAATCAACAAAAGGGGTCACGGTTTTGTGACCTAAAATAAACCCAAACTTTTCAAACTTTTCATTTCCAAATCATACAATTTCACTACATTTAATTCCTTTAACCTTAAACCAACTTCTCTAACACTTACAACACTTTAAAAACAACATCTTTGAGGCCATGGTTCCAACCCCTATTTTCAATCAATTTTATTCTCTCAAAGCTTTGTAAAACATGCATATATGACTAGTTCCAAACATACCATTGAAAACCCCATAAGAACAAACCTCAAATCAACAAAAACAAATCAAAACCAAGGCATACAACATCCCCAAAGGTTCAGCCAGAGCAAGGGTTAGGGTTTCCCAAACTTTAAATACCAAGAACAAGCTTAATCATGGAAGAAAATCAAGAGTTAAAAGACTAATCATGCTATTCTAGCTAAAACTAACACTTTTACCCAAAAACAACTCCAAAATCCTTCAAAACCCAAAATCATGGAACTCAAGAGAGATGAGGGAAGGATCATGGAGCTTACCAAGAGATTAGATGATGATTGAACAAGGATTGAGAAGGAAGGAAGCAAGATGCAAGCTTAATCACCAAAATCCTCCAAAACCCACACTTTCTCTTTCTAATTTTTTTCTCAAGTTTTTCTCTCTAATGGAGAAATGAATGGCTGAACTTGGTTAAGAAATGAGGCCACGAAATCAGCTAGGACATGAAAGGAATGAATTTTGTTCATTTAGTTGGAAACTAACCAATTTAGTCCTAAACTAACTAAGTTAACTACCTACTATTTACTTAACCACTAATCACCAATTAACACTTGTCAAAGAACCTTACAAGGTCAGGTTCAGCTCCCCTAATATCTGGATGAACCGCCCCTAGGCCCAAAATATCAAGACTTTTCGTTTCGTCGCGTTCTCGCTCAATCGGGTGCGCTACCAAAAACACCAAAAATAAATCTAATAAATTACTACATAATAAAAAATTATTAATCAATCAAAATGTCCCTAAAAATATTAGAAGTGTTTCTAAGAATGTCGCTTTCTCGATTTACGAGCAAAACATTACCGTTAGGTAGTTTTAGGCGTAGAAAACACCCTATATATTTTCTGATGCACAAAAATCCCAAAATATTTCCAATAACTCAGAAATATTTAAAAATGCTAAGATCTAAAATTTTATAAAATTTGGATCACGTTTGGGTATGTTTCATTCAAAAACTCGCCCTATAGCTCAAATTCAGCGTTTTACGGCAGAATTCAAACATCGAAAGAAAAACCTTAAATTAGTAATAATTATTAATCCCAATTTCTCTTATCATCAAGATATTATTAAAACAATAAAATCATCAATACAAAATCATTAAAATAAAAGTCTATTAAATACGACATAAGACCGACAATTAATAAATCAGTAAATGTCAAAAATTCAAACTGTGACTTAAAAAATATCTATTAAGTCCTAAAAATTATTTCTCCTTCAATAAAATAATTTTCCTTTAAATCAAACAACAAGTTTACATATTTTTCAGGATTAATTCATATTAAAAACAGTATATGTCTACACTGTCTGTTAATCTGAATTAATTACCAAAACAACGAATTGTTTAAAACAAATCATAACAGTTTTTTGTACTTTTCATAAATCGTCAAGGTGATCAATCTCTATAATTTATTTTCAAGTAGTTAGAAACTGTAAAATAATTTTCATAAAAATTAGGGTGTTACAAGTGATGCCTTGATATTGATAATATCCAATGTATTCGTTGAAAAGGTTGTGTTCATGAATTGTGGATTTTTGGTACCTATGAATTAAATGTGATATATCTAAATTAAACCATGATGATTTCCAAAGCTTAGCATCGTAATGGTGAATTATTTGTTACCTTGTGATAACTTTGTGACAAGTCCACTCTTAGTGGCAAATGACTCTGTGATAAGTCCACCATTGGTGGCAAATTACTTTGTGACAAGTCCACTGTTAATGGCAACTACTCTGTGACAAGTCCACAGTTAGTGGCAAATACTTTGTGACATGTCCACTCGCGTGTGGTTATGACAAGTCTACTGACGAGTGGCAAAATGCTTTGAATTGACACCTGCACAGGACGTTAAAAAAAATGATTAGTCATTATTAGATTTCAGTTTGTGATGATTAAGGCATAATTGCTGAGCTAACATGTACACTTATATTTGCTTGTAATATATGTATGTAATTGAGTGTGTTGGTATATGTCTATTCTTTCTAATATCAACACAACTCAACTACAACGAACTCAACCCTATTTGCTTGTGTGTTTCCTGTTTCCCATGATTTATTTGCAGATGCTACTAATACCAGATCAAGTGGCTAATTGTGAAGATTCTATTTGCTGAAATTCTTTTGAGAGTTTTATTTCAAATTTTCATTTGAGACATCTAGTTATTTAAGTATTTTTTTTTGTACAAACTGGGATGTGTAAAAGCTCTGAGACTATGTGACACAGGCTTTTGGGTTTTATTTTATTTGGTTTTATTTTTATTCTGCAAGATTAAGTAAGATCTTTGGAAAATACTTATCTTACTTATTAGTAGAAATAAGACGTAGAGTTTAGAATGTGATGCTCTTAACTCGAGTGATGATTGAATTTTTTTCCTTCTTTCTTTGGGAACTAGTAATTTTCCTTTATTTTCGCGATGACTATTTTTTTTTTTTGATTCAAGAATAAATTGATGCATTGATATTTTATTTTAAATAATTCCGAAAAGGGGTTAAGGGTGTCACATTAAGTGGTATCAAAGCAGCTCGGTCCAAACCGGACTATGTATTTTCATTGTGTGAGCTCGGTCTGTCCTTCAGGCCGTGTGTTGTGTGCCTGTTATATTTCTCTGTGTGAACTCTGTGACTTGTATGCGTTGTTTGATCTTTCTATAACTGAATGCTAGAAGTAGATTGTGGGTTAGTGCTACTTGCTATATGCAGTTCTAAATCTTTAATTGGTGCATGAAGTAATGGCGGGTAGAAACGATCAAGCGCTAGCTGATGCTCTCATTGCCATGGCTCAGGCCATGCAAGGGATTTAGAATGGGAACATGAATGCTGGAGTTGCTAAACTCCATGGGTGGACAACTTCCAAAAGAAAAATCCACCTACCTTCAAAGGAGGGTATGGCCCCGATGTTGCTCAAAATTGGATTCGGGAACTGGAAAAGATTTTTCGTGCTGTGGGATGTACTGATGCTCAGAAAGTGACGTTTGGCACTTACAAACTAACAGAAGAGGTAGAGCTTTGGTGGGACAACACCCGTCCCAGAGTAGAAGCAGCTGGAGCGGTCATTTGAGATGCTTTCAAGGAGGCTGTCTCAGAGAAGTACTTTCGTGAAGATGTTCGCAACCACAAGGAAGCTGAGTTCCTGGAGATGAAACAAGGCTACCTCTCGGTGGCTGATTATATCACTAAGTTTGAGGAATTATCCAGGTAGTATCAACCTTATGTGGGAGCAGCTTTTAAACGTTCCAAATGTATGAAGTTTGTTAATGAACGCAGACCTGAAATCAAGCTGGCCATTAACTATCTGAGAATTCCCCGAGTTGATACATCACTGCAGAATGTGGGATGAGGATAACAAAGCGAGAGCAGCGCACTACAAGTCTGTTGTCCCCAGAAAGAAAACAAGAAGAACAACCAGAACCGAGGGAAGCCATACTCCATTCCGACTGAGCAAACTGGTCATCCCTGCAACCATAGCAACAATCAGTCATCAAACAAGCCTACAATGGGGAAGCCTAATGGAGATAGACAAAAATCTTTGACCCCTAGCCGCTGCATGAAGTGTGGAATGTTTGGACATTTTTATCGCGAATACCCTGAGAAACAAGTGATTTGCTTTAGCTATGGTAAGCCAAGACACATTGGTAAGGAATGCCCAAACCCGAAGAAAGAACCCAACAAGAATGAAGGTCAAAATTCCTAATCTAACCAACCTAATTCAACGAGACGAGTTTTTGCCCTCAATGTTACTGATGTTGTTTGGTCTGTCAATCTTATCAAAGGTACGTGTTTCATAAACGAAACTCCTTTAATGGTACTCTTCGACTCTAGTGCTACTCACTCTTTTGTGTTATATGAATGTGTTAAAAGTTTGAAATTGCCTGTTTCATCCCTATCTGGTGAACTTGAGGTTGAGACACCGACTAATGGTAAGGTCAAAACCTCTCTTGTCTATCTGAATTGTGCTATATCCATAGGTGATAGAGAATTTGTAACTGATTTGGTATGTTTTCCCTTGAGTCAAATTAAAGTAATCCTTGGCATGAATTGGTTAGCTGCAAATCAAGTCATTTTGAACTATTTTGAAAAGACTGTTGTAACACCCTGCCGCCCTATTCATGCTTTATTCTACATAATTAACCTAACTCGCGTAATTATCGTTAATAAAATATGGGGGAATTAAACCCGAAGGCATAAATAAGATGACGATGCATCACGGTGAAGTGACTAGCATCATCAAGATATGTATATAGGTTTTCTCAAAAAGATGGCCTCATCAGTATGGCCTAGAATATCAGAGTGCAAAAGTAAGCGTAGTGTAAACAGTACAATACAGTCATCTAGAATATAAAGCCTATGAGGCTAACCTACGCCTCACCTAAACAAACATCAACAGAAAGACTCCTGGCTAAAAACACTGAAAACCATCAGCGAGGTAGATGCCGAGAGTTCCTACTCTGGAATCCAGCTCACCTGCAACTCAGAACTCTCCCAAACACTGATCTTCGGGGCCTGCCTCGCCATCAGCAGTATCACCAGGAATTGCTGCTGCATCTTCCTCAACACAATCTAATACAGAGATAATACATATACACACAAACATACAAACACAGGGAGGTAAGAATAACACATCCATTAAGAAGCGAGAAATGCATAAGTAGAATAAGTGTTAGACAATCCAACAGATAAACAAATATATACAAGTAGGATCTAACTACCCTCTTCCACTTACCCCATGTCACTGTACTCTCCCTTTTCCAATGTTTTTGGAGGATATTTTAAATTGTTTTTAAAGTGTTGTAAGTGTTAGAGAAGTTGGTTTAAGGTTAAAGGAATTAAATGTAGTGAAATTGTATGATTTGGAAATGAAAAGTTTGAAAAGTTTGGGTTTATTTTAGGGCACAAAACCGTGACCCCTTTTGTTGATTTAGAACCTTGTTTTAATTTGTTTATGTCTCAAATATGTTGTAAAAGTTGATTAAAAATTTGGTTTAGCAAAACATTTCAAAGAAGTGTGATTTTGGGAGAAGGTTTGGTTTATGTTTCAAAGATTGTCTTGAACTTATAACAAACTTGTTTCTATAATTTTTATGGCATGTTCTAGGGTTTTGAATGTGGTTCACAATTGGCAAAACACTATTCAAATGGTAAAAACACTATTCCAATTGGTAAAAATTGGTTTAAGCATTTTCTAAGTGTGTAGAGTTAGTGAAAGTTTCAAAACTTGCATGACTTGAACTTGTATCATGGTATATGACTAGGTGTGATCCAAATGGGTTTAAGTTAGTAAGATTTTAAGTCTTTTAGGACTTCAAAACTGTGGCTTCCCTATAGTCTTGGGACTTGGATTTTTGGTCTAATTTGGTTAAGTTTGTATTGTTAAGGTTCGAGTGAGATACGTTTTGGTGAAATGATGGAAATTTCTTATCTGAAGCTTGTTCAAGGTAAGGGAAATTCTTATATAATGAGTTTGGGCTTTTCGTCTTGTGTGTTGTTTGGTTTGATTGTTTGATTAATTGTGTTGTAGTACTTGTAGTATTACTATATGCTGTCTGAAATGGTGTAGCATGTTCTTGGCCCTACATGGCATTAGTGATTTGTTTTGTTTGCCTTAAATCATGTTTGATTTAATTGGAACTTCAAATTGATTAATTAAAACATTACTCGGATGCTCCTCTTGGTGAGTGGGCCATATCAAAGAATTGGATTGGATTGATGCATATTGACCATTGAGCATTTCGACCTAGATGATTATTCCAGTGTCCAATACCCTTGCTAGGGGAATTTGATTTGGATCTGGAGGATTTTTCCAGTGTCCAATACCCTTGGTAGGGGAATTTTGTCTAAACCTGGAGGATTTTTCTGGTGTCTTATTGCTGTCCTTGTTTAAGGCTGCAAGTGTATACACAAACTTGTTCATAATGCATTGGCATGCATAATTAACCACATTGTAATACGTGATGACTTGATCGTTGATCTATTGATTGATTTGTCTGCTCATATGCAATTGTTTGATATTGTGATGACTTGATCATTGATTTGTTGGTTGATTTGTTTGTTCACATGCAAATGCTTGATATACCATGATGATGCATGCGGTTTATTAAATATGTATATGTATATAAAGGCATGTTGTTGTATTATATATATATATATATATATATATATATATATATATATATTGTTTGCATGCGACATAGCCTATGATAAACTCGTGGCAATGAATTTACCCTAGCATTGTTGTTGGATTGGACATTCTCATGGATGTCACTTCCAGATGGAGTTCCATTGCTACTGTAGTTTCGTCTTTCCAAGAGCATTGAAGAACGGGCCAGTGGAAGAAGATTCCTCTGAGTGCTTTATGTCTTGATCTTGCTGAACAGTTCCTCAGTAAGAGTCATAGTTATTGGCCAGCTTAGCTTAGGGTATTGTCTTGGCTCTTGACTTGTTGGTGGAGCATGACTTTAATGCCTATTGTTTTATAATTACTCTTTTCAGAACACCTCGCCTCAGTACGAAATGATTATGTCATGTTTTATGTTAATGTGAAGCATTCATTGTAATGTGATATACTCTGATATTTGCAAAAGATTGATTTGGCATCATTTAGAAAATTATAGTACTCTTTACGTTTCATTTTTGAAAAGGGTTTCAAAAGAAAGAAAAAGAAAAAAATTCACTCCTATTTTCCATTGTAAAATACAGAAGAGTACTTTTTACTGAAAGCATATAAGCATCAAATCTCTTCAGCATTAGATTGGGTTGCATAGTAGCACTCCGAAAATGGGGTGTTACATAATGCACATTTACCCATGTTACCCTAAGCATGTTACTACCCATATAGAGCATATACAACACAACTTACAAGTAAGCATATTATCAGGCAATCATATTTAATAATAAAATAATCCTATGTTAGTTGATGGGTCTACTACGCCTATCCTTAGATGTGGCGTACCGTAATCCCTATCCTTAGGTGTTACTGACATCAACCCCTAGTACGACTTAGGTCACCCTGCACAAGCCAAACAGTCATATCAACTACACATAACCCAATGGAAGTATACTCTTTCTCCAACCTGGTATTCGGAGAACTCGGAACAACCAACAAATACTGGAACACAACTACAAACTCACGAACAAGCAAACCAACACTCTCCACACTATGTTCAGATTCAGCCAACAACAATAAACAAGTCTAGAGTTACCCAACAATTTCACCGAGCATGCCAGAACGACCCACAATTAACTGAAAACACAGAAACACACTCGGATTAGAATTAGGGTAACTAAAAAATTACTAAAAATACAAGAAGGTCACGGCCAGAGGCTGGTCACAAGGTCCAGAGGCTAAAACTTACCTAAAAACAACGTCAGACAAGGTTTCATAGCCAACCGGTACCCGCACTATCGCCAAAAACATAAAATACAAAGAACAGTAAATAAGGGACAACCCAAACCACTAAGGGAATCATGAAATCAGAATTCCAACATGGAGAACAAAGGCTTTGGTCTCTGTCTCATGGTCCATGGAATCTCCTCAGGGAGTTCCAGCAAAATCCTATCTCATTCGGTACCCGTTCGGTCAAACCGGGGTCCAAAACACAGTCTGATTAGGGTTAGGATCTAAAACCAATTTGAGAACTACAATCCACATATTGAAATTAGAGACTCACAGTAGAGGGTATAGGATTTACCTTGACGAAATAGCAATCGGAGATAAGCCCTAAAAAGCCCAAATGAAAACAGACGAGTTTGCACCGTTGGATTGATGAACTGACTCTTGAAACCACTTGGGATTGGATCACCAATACCTTGAGGACTCAAAAATGGAGTCTCAGGTCTGAGGATGAGTTTCAAGGTCGTTCAATAGAAGAAGGAATGGTAAAAAATTAGATTGGGAGTGAAAAATGAATTATATAGAAAATTTGACCTGCTGGAAGCACTTGGAGCACGCTCCAGCGCGTCCCACGCATTTCTTCTCTACCTCAGCGCGCTTTGCACACATCCCATGCGCGTCTGTGTTGCTTTCTTCAGGTCGAAGGAGTCTCCTGCATGATCGCCACCTGTCAGAGCAAACAGTCCACTCACGGTGCTCCACGTGGCGCAGAGGACCAGGAACAGCTGGTGTACCATACACCAGAGCGCTCAAGCGCGCCTCAAGCGCTTTTGTGCTGTCTTGTCCAGTTTTGCGCGATTTCTTCGATTCCGATGCCCGTGAGGTCCAGAACTCAATACCCTAACACTTAAACATGATTTCTAACATAAGAGGTCATCAAATGGACTCAAGAACAAAGGTTCAAAGTCTCATTTACTCGTCCAGAAACTCACACTCGCTTAAGTGTACGGACATACAAAACCCTAGTTCTGACTCCAATCGCTCTCAAACTTTACCAGGCTTCTAAGACTCATACCAAAATCTTATCAAACACTATTCTATCCTCACACAGCATACCAATCCTCAACACATGCTCCCTTACAAACACTTTATCACACAGAAAATGAACACATAGCCAAAAATTCAAATACACACAAAACCCACGTAGGGCGCACAAGTACACTTAGCCACATATATAAACACACACTAAGCAAGATTAGAAAAATGAGGATGTTACAACTGTCTTGCTTAGTAGCCCGGTCGAATCCAAAGACTCATAACTTCTAATTGCCAACCAAGTGAAGGCACTTTTGAAAGAAGATGCCCAAATGTACATGACGATCGCCTCTCTAAAAGTCGAAGACCAAGTCATGTTAGATAGTATGTCGGTCGTGAGTGGGTACCTTGAGGTACTTGAGGAGGTACGAGAGTTACCCCCTAAGAGAGAGACTAAGTTTAGTATAGACTTAGTCCCAGGTATAGGACCCATATGTATAGCTACTTATAGGATGTCCCCCGCTGAACTAGTTGAACTTAAAAGTCAGTTGGAAGAGATATTAGAGAAATAGTTTGTGAGACCGAGTGTTTCCCTTTGGGGTGCGCCAGTTTTACTGGTTAAGAAAAAAGACGAAAGTATGAGATTATGTGTAGATTACCGTTAGCTGAATAAGATAACTATTAAGAACAACTATCCCTTGCCTAAGATAGAAGACCTTATGGATCAGTTGATCGGTGCCTGTGTGTTCTCTAAGATAGATCTTAGATTAGGATACCACCAAATCCAAGTGAAGTCTGAGGATATTCCAAAGACTACATGCAGAACTCGTTACGGGCACTACGAGTACTTAATTATGCCATTTGGCATAACCAATGCTCCTGCTGTGTTCATGGATTACATGAACCCAATCTTCCAACCATATCTTGATAAGTATGTAGTGGTCTTCATAGATGATATCCTAGTGTTCTCTAAGACAAAGGAGGAGCATGCTGAGCATTTGAGAATAGTACTACAGACACTTAAGGAGAAGCAGCTTTATGCCAAGCTATCTAAGTGTGAGTTCTGGTTAGAAGAAATGAGCTTTCTAGGACATGTTGTAACATCCCAAAATCCCTAAGCCTAATTATTAGAGAACCTAAGTGGATAAGGGATTTAATCCCTCAGTATTAAAAATAGTTCGAAGCCATAATTTCGCAATTTAAAACCAATTAGGAGCTAAAGGGTAAAATAGTAATTTTACCCAATGATTTAGGAACTGTGAGACTATTTAATTAGGAGTAGTTTTAATTAACTAAAATTACTCAAGTTGTTGTTAGAAACCAAAGGTTATTAAGGGCTTGTTTGCAAGATTTTTAATTTAATCTAAGCCTAGACCCACCATGCACCACACTTACCTCTCAACCACCCTAATACTCACTCATTCTCTTTTTCTCTCCCCCCATCGTGACCCCCTGTTCCTAAATCAGAAAAAAAGAGAAAAAGAAGAAGAAAGGGAAAGAAGAAGAAAGGAAAGAGGAAGAAGGAAGGAGGTGCAATCGATGAGGGAAGAAGAAGAACCAGGGCATGGCGGCCCTGGCTGTGACGGCGCGGCGGTGCGCCGGTGGAAAGGAGGGAGGGCCGAACGAGGCAAGGCTGGGTGAGAGAGAGAGCTGACCGAGAGAGGGAAAGAAAGAAAGGAAAGAAGAGAAGGGAGAAGAGAAGAAGAAGAAGCTCACGATCGATAGAGGATAAGGATGAAGGGTGGTGGTTGGTGGCTGCTGGTGGTGGCGCGGCGGTGTGTGGAGGGGGGCGCGCCACTGTTCACAACCGTGAGAGAGAGAGAGTTGGGCCGAGAGAGAGAAGCTGAGTGAGAGTGAGAGATTCAGTGAGTAGGAGCTCGAAAATGGAAGTGAAGCAAGCATCCATGACTCAAATGATTCAGAATGAAGAAGAAGGTGAAGATTGGAGCTTGGTTCGAGCTTTAATGGAGGAATGGAGATTTTTGGAATTGAAATCCCTAACTTGGGATTATTCAGGTAACATAGACTTCCCCCAAAACCTCCCTTAGGGTGTGCTAGGATTTGTCATTTAAATTCTTTAGCTTTATAATTAGTTTCTGAATTAATCTGAAATGGTCTTGTACAGGGTCTGACTGAAATAGGGTTGGCTACTGCCCCTAACCCCCCTAAACCAATGTTTGATGCTGATGTTAGTTCTGTTGTGAGTTCCATTGAACTTCACTCGGATTATTTTGGGATTACTATGTTTGCTACTATGATTGAATTCAATTTTGATGTGGCTCGACACCCGAGCTAGCCCCCTTCTACGAGTTCGGGCTATATAATACTTGAGTTTATGTTATATGCATGGAAGGACTTTTGTTAATCTAGCATGGGATGGTTGTTCATTGTATTGGATTATCATTGTGTTGTTGGTGAGGATGTGTGTTTTGACTCTTGGTTATGCACGTGAGTTGTCGCATTGATTCTTGAATTGACTGAATTGGAACTTGGTATTTGAATTGGAATATGAAAAATATTATTGTTGAATTTGTTGGATATCATTTGGGCGTTCACTACGGTGAACATGCCATATTGTAGAAATTGTTGGATATCACTCGGGCGTTCACTACGGTGAGCATGCCATATTGTTGAATTTGTTTGGATGTGTACTAACCATTGAGCATCGACACTCGGAGCATTTGATTGGTCTTAAAGACTTCAAAAGACGAGTTGTCATGTCACTCATAGCATTTGATTGGTCGTACAGACTTCAAAAGGTGAGTTGACACTGCATTGCCTAAGTAGAGGCACACCAAAGTAGTGGCCAGCCAAAGCAGAGGCTATTTGGTTCGGACGTTGGGAAAGTTGTAACGCCCGATATTTAATTATTTATTTAATTAAATATTTTCGAATATTTTTCCGATTAAGTTTTCGAAGTTGTGAAATATTGATTTAAGTGGTGTTGGTTTTAGTTGGATTAATTTAGTTGAATTAAGTTGTAGAATGATATTAGATTAATACTATTATTTGTTATGGGCTTATTTTAATGTTAGAAGTAGTAGAAAGGGGGTGTAGGAATTTAAGCCCAATAAGACATAATAAGGATAATAGTGTTATTATATTAGTTTTTTTTTTTTTAAAAAAGAAGTATCAGTAGAATGAAAGAAGAAAATAAGGGTTTGGGAGGAGATACGTAAAGTTGCCGGCAAGGAGAAATCTAGGAGTCAATCGGAGAGTTAGAGCAACCTTCAATCCAAGGTAAGGGTGGGGTTCCGACTTCTAATGGGTTGTATGATAAGTAGTAAGGGGGGAGATTATTGTGGTTGGAGATATTTGAGGGAATAGGTGAAGGGGTTGTCCTTGAACCCCATTGTTTGATTTTCCTATTTGTGTGATAAATATAAATTTGGTTTGTTTAGAGCTGTGTGAAACATATTTTCGATCACTTGGTAAAATTTGTGTTCCGTTCTTCATTGGTTCATCTATCCTTATATTTGGTTAGTGCACAAACTGGTTTTACGCCTAGAAATCTCCTCAAGAAAAGCATGCGTAGCTTATATGCATTTGATTGGTCCATTTTACGAATTTCGTTTAGCTATTTACGTTCCCTTGGAAATCAAAAAAAAGCATGGGAATTAATCTTTTTATTAATTAATTAAAAGAAAAGGGCATGGGTCCGTGTATATGGTAATGCCATAATGAAAATGTTTTCATTGGTTAAGCTATTAAAATACTAAGCGAGGTCATGTTTTTTTGAATTGGTTTTCATGGTGGACATTTTGCATTTTATTAGTGCTTAAACTATGTGTCCATGCCTGATGGTTGAAATTGTGCACACAATTTAATTGGTCAATAAGTTTGTTTAATGGTTGTATATGTATGTTATAAGTGCTTAAAAAATTCAATTTTGAGACTTAGGATATTACTGAAATGTTAGAGTTCCAAGTTCATATGTCTCTTAATAAATTAGTTGATAAATTGTAAATTTTAGGATTTTATAAGAAGTTTAAACGGACGAAGTTTTATAGTTATTGATAACTGAATTAGGTAAATAAATTAACTTGTCTCGTTTACATTTAATTTATAGCATTTCACTTTTCTGTTTGTTGTGCAGAATCTTTAAGCATGTTGTTCCTGTTTGATTTTTCTGCATGCTGTCTCTGTTTGTTGTGCAGAATTTTTCTGCATGCTGTTTCTGTTTCTGTTTCTGTATATATATTAATGTAGCGAATTCTGCTGTTTTTCGGCAGAATTTGCGTAGTTGTTGTTCTGTTCTTTATGCAGATTTTGGTTGCAAATAATTACATTTCTTTATTCTTTGTTGTTGTGTTGTTGAACTTCATAATTATTGATGCATACATAGCATGTCATGTTGGGAGCTTACGCTCTGTTAAGTTGGCCTGGATTGGCAATTTTACGTTGGGAGTTTTGTTAGTATTTTTACGATTTGGGAGTTTTGTTCTGTATATTTTAAGTTGGGAGTTCTGCTCCAATAGTACCACATGCATGTGCATTGTAACGAGTCGCACTCCGTGTTGCATATTTAAGTTGTTGTGTTGATCAATTGTGGTGATAGGTGTTGTTTGAAAGTTGTGAAGTGGTGATTTTATATAACTGATTCTAATATAATATTTATCATACACTCGATTATATAGTTCGATATCTCACCCTTCGTTTGAATGTTACCCTCTGTTGGTAACGCGGGTAATCAAAAATGAAGGTCGCTTACCTTCATTAGTTCGAGCCTGTCGCCGCTCGATCACGTAGCACTTTCGGGGGATGAACACATGATTTCTTTATTGTTGAATTTTATTATGTTGCTGAATTTTCAAGTTGTTTTCATTAAAAGACTTGATGTCTTAAAGTTGTTTTGAATTGGACAAGATGTTATGGTATTTTCAGTTGAATTTATGGATCCGCTGCGTAATAATGAAAGTTGTTTGATTTTTAAAGACTAAACAGGTTGTTATCGGTTCATCCGAATTTTATGTGTTATGTATCTGAACTACAGGTGATTGAATGTCGTTGTTCTAAGTTGAAAGTGTAACATTCCATATGTTTGATGGAAATTTTGCAACTCTGATTTTTATATTATTCGTTGGGTAGAAATGGGGTGTTACATTAGTGGTATCAGAGCAGGTTGGTCCGTCCGGCCAAGTTGTCGAGTCGTAGTTTTGTTTAACAATCGAGTATTGTTAATTAGTTCTAACCTTTGTTTATGTTATAGTGACAAGTTGAGATGGCTGGAAGGAACGATGCTGCAATTGCTGCTGCTTTACACGCAATGGCTCAGGCTTTGCAAAATCAGCCGAATGCTGACGAGAATGCTGGATCTCGTAGTTTGGCGACTTTTCAGATGGAGAATCCGCCTACCTTCAAGGGTAAGTATGATCCTGATGGAGCGTTGGATTGGTTGAAAGAGATGGAGAGAATCTTCCGTGTGATGAACTGCACTCCAGCACAGAAGGTTCGATATGGGACTCATATGCTAGCGAATGAGGTGATGACCTGGTGGCTAGAGACTCGCCGAGGTTGGAAGTCGCAGTGAAGGTATCACTTGGGATGTGTTCCGGCGGAGTTCTGAGGAAGTATTATCCAGAGGATGTTCGTGGTAAGAAGGAAATTGAGTTTCTTGAGTGAAGCAAGGAAATATGTCTGCCATCGAATATGCCGCAAAGTTTGTTGAGTTGGCTAAGTTTTATCCGCACTATAGCGAGGCAACCGCCGAAGTTTTCAAAGTGCATCAAGTTTGAGAACGGGTTGCGCCTTAAATCAAGAAGGCGATTGGATACCAAAAGATTCGTGGTCTTCTCCGATTTGATTGATACCGCAGGATTTATGAAGAGGATAACAATGCTCATTACAAGATCATTAATGAGAGGAAGAGCAAGCGCCAACAGAATCGTGGCAAGCCTTATGATGCTCCAGCTGGTAAAGGTAAACAGAAAGTGGCTGATGGTAAGAGGACTAGTGGGGGAGATGCTCCTGCTAGTGTGGTTTGTTTCAAATGTGGGAAACCTGGCCATAAGAGTAATGTGTGTACTGCTGAGGTAAAGAGGTGTTTCCGTTGTGGCGAGACTGGGCATGCAATATCTGAATGCAAAGAAGGACACGTTGGTAGTCAGTGTCAGAAACCAAAGAAGGCGCAAACTAGTGGAAAAGTGTTCGCTTTGGCTGGGGCTCAGACAGCTAATGAGGACAGACTCATCGGAGGTACATGTTTCATTAATAGTATTCCTTTAATTACTATTATTGATACTGGCGCTACTCATTGCTTTATTGCTGCTGATTGTGTTAAAAGATTGGGTCTTACGTTGTCTTCTATGAATGGAGAGATGGTCGTCGAGATTCCAGCTAAGGGATCGATGACTACTTCTCTTGTGTGTTTAAAGTGTCCTTTATCGATTTTGTACAGAGACTTTGCTGTTGATTTGGTTTGTTTGCCGTTAAGTGGGATGGATGTGATCTTGGGCATGAACTGGTTAGAATATAACTATGTTCATATCAATTGTTATAGCAAGTCCGTGAGGTTTTCTACTCCGAAGAGGAGGTCGGGTTGTTGTCTTTTAGGCGATTAGAGGCGGTTGATGCAAGAGGAAGCTCAGGTGTTCTCGTTGATGGCGTCGTTATCTATTGAGAACCAAGCTATAATTGAGGAGTTACAAGTAGTGCGCGAATTTCAAGTTTTCCTCGATGAAATTCACGATGTACCACCAGAAAGAGAAGTTGAATTCGCTATTGATCTTGTACCTGGTACCAGACCTGTTTCTATGGCACCATACAGGATGTCTGCATCTGAATTGTCAGAATTAAAGAAGCAATTGGAAGATTTACTTGAAAAGAAGTTTGTAAGACCAAGTGTGTCGCCGTGGGGAGCTCCAGTGCTACTAGTAAAGAAGAAAGATGGAAGTATGAGGCTTTGTGTTGATTATAGACAATTGAATAAAGTAACGATTAAGAACAAGTATCCGCTTCCAAGAATAGATGACTTGATGGATCAATTGGTGGGTGCTCGTGTGTTTAGCATGATTGATTTGAGGTCGGGTTATCATCAGATTAAGGTGAGGGATGAAGATGTTCAGAAGACGGCCTTCAGAACACGATATGGACATTATGAGTATTCGGTGATGCCTTTCGGTGTTACTAATGCGCCGGGAGTATTCATGGAGTACATGAACCGTATCTTTCATTCTTATTTGGATCGGTTTGTGGTGGTATTCATTGATGACATTTTGATTTACTCTAAATCGGAAGAAGAACATGCAGAACACTTAAGACTAGTATTGCAAGTTTTGAAGGAGAAGAAGCTATATGCAAAGCTGTCTAAATGTGACTTTTGGTTAAAGGAGGTTAGTTTTCTTGGTCATGTCATTTCGGGTAGTGGCATTGCTGTGGATCCATCTAAAGTAGATGCCGTGTTGCAATGGGAAACTCCTCCCAAAATCGGCTACAGAGATTAGAAGCTTTTTGGGACTAGCTGGCTACTATAGAAGGTTTATCGAAGGTTTTTTCTAAGTTGGCACTTCCATTGACTAAGTTGACTTGTAAGGGTAGAGCTTTTGTGTGGGACGTTCAATGTGAAGAAAGTTTTACAGAATTGAAGAAGAGATTGACGTCGGCTCCGGTTTTGACATTACCTAATCCAGGAGAACCTTTTGTGGTATATTGTGATGCTTCTAAAATGGGTTTAGGAGGTGTACTTATGCAGAATGATAAGGTAGTTGCTTATGCGTCGAGGCAGTTGAGGACTCATGAAAAGAACTATCCTACGCATGATTTAGAGCTTGCTGCAGTTGTTTTTGTGCTGAAGATTTGGAGACATTATCTCTATGGTTCTAGATTTGAAGTATTTAGTGACCATAAGAGTTTAAAATATCTATTTGATCGTAAGGAATTGAATATGAGACAACGAAGATGGTTGGAGTTGTTAAAAGATTATGACTTCGGTTTGAATTATCACCCGTAAAGCTAATGTTGTGGTCGATCGTTAAGCGAAAGACTTTACATATGTCGGCAATTATGGTTAAGGAGTTGGAATTAATTGAGCAATTCGTAGATATGAGTCTAGTTTGCGAAGTGACACCGCAGAGTGTTATGTTGGGAATGTTGAAGATTAACAATGATTTTCCTGGACGATCAAAGAAGCTCGAAGTTAGATGTGAAATTAGTAGATTTGATGGTGGAATCGATCAACTGAGAATAATGATTTCAAGTTAGACGCCAAGAAGGTGTGTTGAGATTCCGTAATCGAATTTGTATTCCTGATGATGCGGAAATGAAGAAAGTGATTCTTGAGGAGAGTCATAGAAGCAATTTGAGTATTCATCCGGGAGCCACAAAGATGTATCAAGATTTGAAGAATTTGTTTTGGTGGCCTGGGATGAAGCGTGATGTGGCGCAGTTTGTGTATGCATGTTTAACTTGTCAGAAGTCGAAAGTTGAACATTAGAAGCCTGCAGGATTGATGCAACCGTTGGAAGTTCCAGAATGGAAATGGGATAGCATTTCAATGGACTTTGTGTGGGATTACCTAATACTTCAAGGGACATGATTCGATTTGGGTGATTGTTGATAGGCTTACTAAGTCGGCTCATTTTATTCCTATTAACATCGCTTTTTCAGATCGGTCGGCAGAGATTTATACCGTGTAATTGTAAAGCTGCATGGTGTTCCTTCAGGTATTGTGTCGGATAGAGATCCGAGGTTTACTTCTGATTTTTGGAAGAGTTTGCAAGCGGCGTTGGGTTCCAAGTTGAGGTTGAGTTCGGCGTATCACCCTCAAACGGATGGGACGTATTGCAGGACTATTGATCATTAGAGGATTTGTTGAGGGCATGTGTTCTCGAAAGGCAGGAGGTTCGTGGGACACTTATCTTCCGTTAATAGAGTTCACTTATAATAACAGCTACCATTCGAGTATTGGAATGGCACCTTTGAAGCGTTGTATGGCTGGAGATGTAGAACTCCTTTATGTTGGCATGAACTGGGAAAGTGTAGTGCTTGGACCTGAAATTGTTCGAGAGACTACGGAGAAGGTGAAGCTAATTCGAGAAAAGATGAAAACTTCTCAAAGTAGAGAGAAGAGTCATCATGACAAGCGAAGGAAAGAGTTGGAATTTCAAGTTTGGTGATCACGTGTTTTGAGAGTCACGCCGGACCGGTGTTGGGCGTGCATTGAAGTCTAAGAAGCTCACTCCTCGTTTTATTGGTCCGTATCAGATTTCGGACAGAGTTGGAAAAGTTGCTTATAGAGTGGCTTTACCGCCTAACCTTTCGAATTTGCATGACGTGTTTCATGCGTCACAACTCCGGAAGTACATTTCAGATCCATCTCATGTGATTCATATGGATGATGTGCAAGTACGGGATAATCTTACTATGGAAACGATGCCTGTACGGATCGCAGATCGTGAAATGAAGACTCTAAGAGGCAAGGAGATTGCTTTGGTGAAAGTAGTCTGGTTAGGGGCTGCCGGATAAAGCATGACGTGGGAGTTGGAGAGCAAGATGCGGGAATCCTATCCGGAGAAAGCATGGGGGAGAGTTGTAACGCTCGATATTTAATTATTTATTTAATTAAATATTTTCGAATATTTTTCCGATTAAGTTTTCGAAGTTGTGAAATATTGATTTAAGTGGTGTTGGTTTTAGTTGGATTAATTTAGTTGAATTAAGTTGTAGAATGATATTAGATTAATACTATTATTTGTTATGGGCTTATTTTAATGTTAGAAGTAGTAGAAAGGGGGTGTAGGAATTTAAGCCCAATAAGACATAATAAGGATAATAGTGTTATTATATTAGTTTTTTTTTTTTAAAAAAAAGAAGTATCAGTAGAATGAAAGAAGAAAATAAGGGTTTGGGAGGAGATACGTAAAGTTGCCAGCAAGGAGAAATCTAGGAGTCAATCGGAGAGTTAGAGCAACCTTCAATCCAAGGTAAGGGTGGGGTTCCGACTTCTAATGGGTTGTATGATAAGTAGTAAGGGGGGAGATTATTGTGGTTGGAGATATTTGAGGGAATAGGTGAAGGGGTTGTCCTTGAACCCCATTGTTTGATTTTCCTATTTGTGTGATAAATATAAATTTGGTTTGTTTAGAGCTGTGTGAAACATATTTTCGATCACTTGGTAAAATTTGTGTTCCGTTCTTCATTGGTTCATCTATCCTTATATTTGGTTAGTGCACAAACTGGTTTTACGCCTAGAAATCTCCTCAAGAAAAGCATGCGTAGCTTATATGCATTTGATTGGTCCATTTTACGAATTTCGTTTGGCTATTTACGTTCCTTGGAAATCAAAAAAGCATGGGAATTAATCTTTATTAATTAATTAAAAGAAAAGGGCATGGGTCCGTGTATATGGTAATGCCATAATGAAAATGTTTTCATTGGTTAAGCTATTAAAATACTAAGGTGTCATGTTTTTTTGAATTGGTTTTCATGGTGGACATTTTGCATTTTATTAGTGCTTAAACTATGTGTCCATGCTCGATGGTTGAAATTGTGCACACAATTTAATTGGTCAATAAGTTTGTTTAATGGTTGTATATGTATGTTATAAGTGCTTAAAAATTCAATTTTGAGACTTAGGATATTACTTGAAATGTTAGAGTTCCAAGTTCATATGTCTCTTAATAAATTAGTTGATAAATTGTAAATTTTAGGATTTTATAAGAAGTTTAAACGGACGAAGATTTATAGTTATTGATAACTGAATTAGGTAAATAAATTAACTTGTCTCGCTTACATTTAATTTATAGCATTTCACTTTTCTCGCTTGTTGTGCGTAATCTTTAAGCATGTTGTTCCTGTTTGATTTTTCTGCATGCTGTCTCTGTTTGTTGTGCAGAATTTTTCTGCATGCTGTTTCTGTTTCTGTTTCTGTATATATATTAATGTAGCGAATTCTGCTGTTTTTCGGCAGAATTTGCGTAGTTGTTGTTCTGTTCTTTATGCAGATTTTTGGTTGCAAATAATTCTGTTTGCTGTTGCTGTTGTTGTGTTGTTGAACTTCATAATTATTGATGCATACATAGCATGTCATGTTGGGAGCTTACGCTCTGTTAAGTTGGCCTGGATTGGCAATTTTTACGTTGGGAGTTTTGTTCCGTATTTTTACGCTGGGAGTTTTGTTCCGTATATTTTAAGTTGGGAGTTCTGCTCCAATAGTACCACATGCATGTGCATTGTAACGAGTCGCACTCCGTGTTGCATATTTAAGTTGTTGTGTTGATCAATTGTGGTGATAGGTGTTGTTTGAAAGTTGTGAAGTGGTGATTTTATATAATCTGATTCTAATATAATATTTATCATACACTCGATTATATAGTTCGATATCTCACCCCTTCTGTTTGAATGTTACCCTCTGTTGGTAACGTGCAGGTAATCAAAAATGAAGGTCGCTACCTTCATTAGTTCGAAGCCTGTCGCCGCCCGATACGTAGCACTCGGGGGGATGAACGCATGATTTCTTTATTGTTGAATTTTATTATGTTGCTGAATTTTCAAGTTGTTTTCATTAAAAGACTTGATGTCTTAAAGTTGTTTTGAATTGGACAAGATGTTATGGTATTTTCAGTTGGATTTATGGATCCGCTGCGTAATAATGAAAGTTGTTTGATTTTTAAAGACTAAACAGGTTGTTATCGGTTCATCCGAATTTTATGTGTTATGTATCTGAACTACAGGTGATTGAATGTCGTTGTTCTAAGTTGAAAGTGTAACATTCCATATGTTTGATGGAAATTTTGCAACTCTGATTTTTATATTATTCGTTGGGTAGAAATGGGGTGTTACAAAAGTAGTCCCCGTCATACTGCTGACCTATTAAGGCTGCAGGTGTATACACAACTTGCCATACTGCATTGACATGCATAGCTAACCACATTTATGATATGTGATGAATTGAGGTTAGTGAAAAGTGATCGTGTTATATTTAGGTTATGTGTTGATTTGTGTTTGGGAGTTGGAAACTTAGTTGCACTATCATGTTTGAGGTTTGATTAAGGATAGTGAACAAATAAATATGTATATATTTAAGGGGAGGATTTTTCCATACATCGCACGCCACGTATGGATGGAAACAACGGTAAAAAATTTATGATTTCAAGTCTATGGTATTGAGTTTTATAAACTCGCCTTTGGGGCGTTGTTTTCAGAACGACTGTTGAAGAGGTTCAGAGCATTGGATTGTGCTCGGTCTCGCTTATCTACAAGACCCGAGTCATCGGATCACCAGTCGCGTCCTAAGTCTTAGGTTGTGTCCTAGTATTTCTTTTAAAAAAAAGTATATTTGTAATTGTTATAATTTATTATTCTTCCGAAAAGAAATTGTAATAATTTAAGTAACTTGCGCATTTTCGAAACTCTGAGTTATGTTTAAGGTTTTCACAGCGTATATTGTTAACGCGTCAATATCCAGGGATCTTCATTAATTAAAGCATGGTTAATATTTGTAAAACAGGAGTCGTCCATTGTATCATTCGGTTTGCGAAATTTTTTCTATGGCTAAATTCCAGTATTTAGGGCTTATTTGTAAGTAATCCCCTAATAAGAGTTAGGGTGTTACACATGTGATCTCTATGGGAGGCATAGTAGTAGACCCATCCAAGATAGAAACTGTATTGACATTTCTTGGGTTTAGCCGGATACTATCGTAGGTTCCGTAACACCCGTATTTTTCGCGATGCGTTATTTATTGTTATTATAGTATATTTTGTCGTATTTATGTTATAATAAGCAGTTCCTTGTTCGCTAATCAAGTGATTTAATTAAATCAAGATCAAATTGAATTTGAGAATTAATATTTTATATTAATTCATGGTTCGAATATCTTCAAAAATTTCTAACGAAGTTTCGTCGCGTTTCGAATCGTCGAATAATTTTGCCGCAGATAAAATTTTAAACAAACTTCGATTTCGATGAAAATCGAATCGTGACTTGTTGTGATTATTTGTGAGTGTTTTAGATTGTTTTTATTATGTATGATAATTTATTTTGACGCGGTGAATTAACTTCTCGGTAAATTAATTTTCGCGAATTAATCGGCGGGAAATTAATCGGTAACGCGATTACTCAATGCCGTGTTTTAGCAACCCTAAGACTCTAGAATTAGAGGGTAATCATGAGAGATGTGAGATTAGATGGGATAGATTAGTTGATGTGATTAGCATATTTGCTTTATTGAAAGGTGTCTCACTTTGTGTAATTAGTTTTTTCTACACTTTATTTAAGCTAGTTCTAACCAAGTATTATTTTTAAGTGATAAAAAATTAATTCTCCCCTCCCATAAGCAGCTCTAAACCCACACCCCCCTCTCTCTTAAACCCTCACAACTTCATCTTCTTCATTTTCTTGAGAGAGAAGTTCCAAACCCTCCATGGAAGCTACCTCCATCATGTCTTGAATCACTTCACCTCTTTGCTTCCATCTTCTTGCAAGTTTCTTCTTCTACTCTTCATCATCATCTAGTTCATCTTCAAGCAAGTTGGAGAGCACCATTTTTCTCCCCAAAACAGCCCCTAGGCTTCGAGCAAGAGGAAAGGAGAGGTGGTAGTTCTTTCACTTCCATTTCTTGATTTTATGACTTGTTTTGTGTTTGATTTATGCTTGGCTGTGATCAATGATGGATATGAACATCATATTGCTAATTCTTGGAACCCTAGGCGTGACCTAAGGGGGAAAAAGAGGGAAAAAGTGTGATCCTAGTGAATCAAGAATTAAATTGGTTAGTTTAGCTTCTTCATGTTATTATTGTTGTTGTATTGAGCGATAGTTTTGGAATTAGCACATTGTTTGAGTTGTTTTTGTTGATGAAAAACCTATGCTTGAAAGAGGGATTTATGGTGAATACTTGGTGAATCATTTAATTGATAGATGTTTCTTGTTTCTTAGTTATTATAATTACCATTGTTATTGTTGAAGTTGTTGAATTAAAAGAGTTAGTAGGTTTTTGTTGAAAACCCTTATTCTTGAGGGACTTGAAAAGTAATTTTGGATCTTCATTAAGCTTTCTCATGAGTAATGGTTTCTTTTTTTGTAAAAATAATTCTCTAAGGAATGGTATTGTTACATGGTTTTGGAAGTTTACAAATTGTCCCCAATTTTTTTTTTGTGTAAAGGCCGCGAGCCCTATAGGTTATGGGGAAGAAAAAAATTTGTTGCAATCTTGTTTTTCATGGTGGTAATGAGGTTTGATTGAGCTTTGGAAAATTTAGGAAAATGTTTGATTTCATTTGGAATTGTTTTGAAGTTTCAAGGCTATGAAACACATTGAGTAATTTAGGTTCCTTGAGACCCAAGAAAACTAAGTGGAGCTTTGCTCAAGTATTTGAGAAAAACTGGTTAATTGGTGTTGTTTTATGCATTAAGTTTCAAGAAAGATGATTCTTAGTCCTAGAACCTTATCTTTTCAATTAGTTATTAATTATGTCTCTAAGTGAAAATAATTCTTTGAAACAAGTATTTCAAGTATGTAATTTAGTATTTCAAATTAAGTTTCTAACTGAAAGTGTTGGTTAGGAAAAGGGTTAAGTTTGAGAGCTTAAGGTTATAGAACTAAGTTTTTAGAGTTGTGATAAGTTCACTTTGTGTAATAGGCTTGAGTGATCCGAGATCGTGCGGCGTAGAATCGAGGAGTACATGGACGCGCGGCTTAGAGTTCAGTAAGGGCAACTTTAGATATTGCATAGGATTTAATTTTAAGTCTTGAAGCGAAGAAGTCTGAGAATCTCAGGGTTCGAAGTGAGGGTCCTGTAACGCCCGTATTTAATTAAATATTTTTAATTGAATATTATTGAGTATTTTTCCCGAATATTGGTTGATTATGTGGAATGTGTTGTTTGAGCTGATTAATTGATTAACGGATAAATAGTATTTTAGTCGGGAGAAATTGATATTAGAAATAATATTAATTTAAATAGAATGTTATTTAATTGGTTATTTGAGAATAGTATGACAATTATAGTTGGGCCTATTATTAGAAATTGAGGGAGACGCATTGCAGTAAGCCCAAATTGGAGAATAAGAAAAAGATGAGTGGTTATATATAACAGTTAGGTTAAATGAGGATTAGGGTTAATTTTAGATTAAGGAAGAGTTAGAAGTTGAGAAGCTGCTGCAGAAAGAGAACGAGGGTTTTTGTGAAGAATACGAGAAGCTGTGGAAATTTGCAGTCGAGGCTAGGAATTAATCGAGAGTTAGAACGACCTTCAATCCAAGGTAAGGGGGGATTCGAATTCTATAATCGGGTCTATGATGAATCGTATGTGGGGGTTATGGTTGTATAATTTGTCTCTGTATGCATTTTGTGATGAACAAATGGTTGCTATTTGTTGAAATTGATTTTTCTGTGATTGTTGAAAATTGTTGAGTTATCGTGGATCGAATTTGTTAATCGATATAATCGTTGTGATGATTTCGAATGGTACGATGAATCCGGAAATATAATTGTTGACTGTGCCTTGGATTATTTCATGGTGTGCCTGGATCGATGAATTTAAGTTGTGAAGGAACCGAATTTTGATGGAAATCGAAACTGGAAGGAATAATAATTAAAACATGATAAGGATGTACAGTAGGGGGTGGCGCAAGCCACCACCCTCTCTCTTGATGAATGTGGCGCAAGCCACTTTCCCATGGGCATTAGGTGGCGCAAGCCACCCTTTTTGAAGGGAATAATGTGGCGCCAGCCACATCTTTTTGTGTGGATAGGAAGTGTAGTATTTTAATGGTATTAGATACAGTGATACAGTAACTTTTCCTTTGAATATTATTATTATTATTTGACTGAAAGAATGAATATATATATATATATTGGTTAGTAGTATGTATATTAGTCACATATTAACCAGGTATGATTAGTGGAAATTTACGAAACAGTAAGTTTATGAAAATTAACAGACTGAAATATATATGATGCATGAACAGGAAGATTAGAAGGAAAATCAGAATTTTTAAATGCTGAGTTGATAAATTTAACAGGAAAATACTAATAACAGGGATGTTAATAATTAGAGATTTACTGACTGTTTTGGAACGACTAATTTGTTTATATTTTCTTTTGTGACGTGTATTTGATATTTATGATGATGCGACTATTTTGTTGATAAATGCGAAGTTGCAGAAATTATTGTGATGATGAAATTACCTCTATTAATTGGTAATGACAGTGATGTAGGCGTATGCCTTGTGAAGAATGACGTTTGTCGAGTTGTGTAATGTCATGTCATGTTCATTGAGTCACATTTCATTTGCATACTTTAGACGGCTGGATTGGCAAACTGCGACGAAGGCTTATGCCTTGTTTTGATGCCTCTATTAATTGGCAATTGGCGACGAGGGATGAAGCCCTGTTGGTACCACATGCATGTGCATTGTCCGTGTCTCATCATATTTTTGCATGAGTTATTTAATGATGTGAAGTACTGTGACTTGAATTGTGATGTGAATTTTGGTGAAGTACTGTGACTTGAATTGTGATGTGAATTAGTGAAAGTTTACATGATGTTGTGACGTGAAGTGGGTTGTGATGTTGATACGTGCGAAGTGATAATTTTATATGACTAAATTACGATATAATCGCTTATCTTAAACTCAATTATATTGTTCGATATCTCACCCTTTCGCCGATGTTTCTACCATGGGAAATGGGCAGTACTCAAGATTAGTCTGTCGAGGTTCAAGTAATCGTGGTGAAGTCTTTTGTTGCTTTATGCAAGTCAGCCTGTTGTCGCTCGATACGTAACACTCGGGGGGATGAACGCTTATTTGCCATTTTTATCGTTTTGTTCTGTTGCTGGATTTTATATTGGTTTTGTTAAACCTTTGTTATTTTGAAGTTGATTTTGAGTTAGACTATGATGTTATCATTTTAATACGAAGTTGTGATTCCGCTGCTTGATTAAAAAAAAGCCATTTGAATCTAAAGACTAATAGTTGATGTTAATGATTCCACCGATTATTTTAAAGTGTTATGTATCTGATTTAATATGTGATGAAGTTGTTGATTTAAAGTTGAAAAATGTGACATCCTGTTTATGTTGGGATTTTATAACTCTGATTTTATTAATATTCGATGGGTAGAAATGGGGTGTTACATTAGTGGTATCAGAGCAGTTTGGTCCGTCCGGCCAAGTTGTCGAGTCGTAGTTTTGTTTAACAATCGAGTATTGTTAATTAGTTCTAACCTTTGTTTATGTTATAGTGACAAGTTGAGATGGCTGGAAGGAACGATGCTGCAATTGCTGCTGCTTTACAAGCAATGACTCAAGCTTTGCAAAATCAGCCGAATGCTGACGAGAATGCTGGATCTCGTAGTTTGGCGACTTTTCAGAGGGAGAATCCGCCTACCTTCAAGGGTAAGTATGATCCTGATGGAGCGTTGGGTTGGTTGAAAGAGATGGAGAGAATCTTCCGTGTGATGGACTGCACTCCGGCACAGAAGGTTCGATATGGGACTCATATGCTAGCAAATGATCGATGATGAGTGGCTAGAGACTCGCCAGAGGTTGGAAGCTGCAGGTGAAGGTATCACTTGGGATGTGTTCCGAAGGGAGTTCCTAAGGAAGTATTATCCAGAGGATGTTCGTGGTAAGAAGGAAATTGAGTTCCTTGAGCTGAAGCAAGGAAATATGTCAGCATCGAATACGCCGCAAAGTTTGTTGAGTTGGCTAAGTTTTATCCGCACTATAGCGGGCAACCGCTGAGTTTTGAAGTGCATCAAGTTTGAGAACAGGGTTGCGCCCGAAATCAAGAAGGCGCTTGGATACCAAAAGATTCGTGGTCTTCTCCGATTTGATTGACAGTGCAGGATTTATGAAGAGGATAACAATGCTCATTATAAGATCATTAATGAGAGGAAGAGCAAGCGCCAATGTAATCGTGGCAAGCCTTATGATGCTCCATTTGGTAAAGGTAAGCAGAAAGTGGTCGATGGTAAGAGGACTAGTGGGGAGATGCTCCCTGGTGTGGTTTGTTTCAAATGTGGGAAACCTGGTCACAAGAGTAATGTGTGTACTACTGAAGGGAAGAGGTGTTTCCGTTGTGGCAAGAGTGGGCATACATCTTCTGAGTGTAAGTTTAAGGAGAATGTATGTTTCAACTGTGGCGAAGAAGGACATATTAGTAGCCAGTGTCAGAAACCAAAGAAGGCACCAGGCAGTGGAAAGGTGTTCGCTTTGGCTGGGACTCAGACATCTAGTGAGGACAGACTCGTCAGAGGTACATGTTTCATTAATAGTACCCCTTTAATTACTATTATTGATACTGGTGCTACTCATTGCTTTATTGCTGCTGATTGTGTTAAGAGATTGGGTCTTACGTTGTCTTCTATGAATGGAGAGATGGTCGTCGAGATTCCAGCTAAGGGATCGGTGACTACTTCTCTTGTGTGTTTAAAGTGTCCTTTGTCGATTTTCGATAGAGACTTTGCTGTTGATTTGGTTTGTTTGCCGTTAAGTGGGATGGATGTGATCTTGGGCATGAATTGGTTAGAATATAACTATGTTCATATCAATTGTTATAGCAAGTCCGTGAGGTTTTCTACTCCCGAAGAGGAGGGAGCTGGGTTGTTGTCTTTTAGGCAGTTAGGGCGGTTGATGCAAGAGGAAGCTCAGGTGTTCTCGTTGATGGCGTCGTTATCTATTGAGAACCAAGCTATAATTGAGGAGTTACAAGTGGTGCGCGAATTTCCTGAAGTTTTCCCTGATGAAATTCTGATGTACCACCGTAAAGAGAAGTTGAATTCGCTATTGATCTTGTACCAGTACTGCATCGGTTTCTATGGCACCATACAGGATGTCCAGATCTGAATTGTCGTAATTAAAGAAGCAATTGGAAGATTTACTTGAAAAGAAGTTTGTAAGACCAAGTGTGTCGCCGTGGGGAGCTCCAGTGCTACTAGTAAAGAAGAAAGATGGAAGTATGAGGCTTTGTGTTGATTATAGACAATTGAATAAAGTAACGATTAAGAACAAGTATCCGCTTCCAAGAATAGATGACTTGATGGATCAATTGGTGGGTGCTCGTGTGTTTAGCAAGATCGATTTGAGGTCGGGTTATCATCAGATTAAGGTGAGGGATGAAGATGTTCAGAAGACGGCCTTCAGAACGCGATATGGACATTATGAGTATACGGTGATGCCTTTCGGTGTTACTAATGCGCCGGGAGTATTCATGGAGTACATGAACCGTATCTTTCATTCTTATTTGGATCGGTTTGTGGTGGTGTTCATTGATGACATTTTGATTTACTCTAAATCGGAGGAAGAACATGCAGAACACTTAAGACTAGTATTGCAAGTTTTGAAGGAGAAGAAGCTATATGCAAAGCTGTCTAAATGTGATTTTTGGTTAAAGGAGGTTAGTTTTCTTGGTCATGTCATTTCGGGTAGTGGCATTGCTGTGGATCCATCTAAAGTAGATGCCGTGTTGCAATGGGAAACTCCAAAATCGGCTACAGAGATTAGAAGCTTTTTGGGACTAGCTGGCTACTATAGAAGGTTTATCGAAGGTTTTTCTAAGTTGGCACTTCCATTGACTAAGTTGACTTGTAAGGGTAAAGCTTTTGTGTGGGACGTTCAATGTGAAGAAAGTTTTACAGAATTGAAGAAGAGATTGACGTCGGCTCCGGTTTTGACACTACCTAATCCAGGAGAATCTTTTGTGGTATATTGTGATGCTTCTAAAATGGGTTTAGGAGGTGTACTTATGCAGAATGATAAGGTGGTTGCTTATGCGTCGAGGCAGTTGAGGACTCATGAAAAGAACTATCCTACGCATGATTTAGAGCTTGCTGTAGTTGTTTTTGTGCTGAAGATTTGGAGACATTATCTCTATGGTTCTAGATTTGAAGTCTTTAGTGACCACAAGAGTTTAAAATATCTATTTGATCAGAAGGAATTGAACATGAGACAACGAAGATGGTTGGAGTTGTTAAAAGATTATGACTTCGGCTTGAATTATCACCCAGGTAAAGCTAATGTTGTGGCTGATGCCTTAAGCCGAAAGACTTTACATATGTCGGCAATGATGGTTAAGGAGTTGGAATTGATTGAACAGTTCAGAGATATGAGTCTAGTTTGCGAAGTGACACCGCAGAGTGTTATGTTGGGAATGTTGAAGATTAACAATGATTTTCTGGATAATATTAGAGAAGCTCAGAAGTTAGATGTGAAACTGGTAGATTCGATGGTCTAATCGATCAATCTGAGAATAATGATTTCAAGTTAGATGCGCATGGTGTGTTGAGATTCCGTAATGGAATTTGTATTCCTGATGATGCGGAAATGAAGAAAGCGATTCTTGAAGAGAGTCATAGAAGCAATTTGAGTATTCATCCGGGAGCCACAAAGATGTATCAAGATTTGAAGAATTTGTTTTGGTGGCCTGGGATGAAGCGTGATGTGGCGCAGTTTGTGTATGCATGTTTAACTTGTCAGAAGTCGAAAGTTGAACATCGTAAGCCTGGCAGGTTGATGCAACCGTTAGAAGTTCCGTAATGGAAATGGGATAGCATTTCAATGGACTTTGTGTGGGATTACCTAATACGCCAAGAGGATGTGATTCGATTTGGGTGATTGTTGATAGGCTTACAAAGTCGGCTCATTTTATTCCTATTAACATCACTTTTCCAAAGATCGAAGTTGGCGAGATTTATATTCGGGTGATTGTGAAGCTTCACTGTTCCTTTGTGTATTGTGCCGGATAGAGATCCGAGGTTTACTGATTTTTGGAAGGGTTTGCAAGAAGCGTTGGGTTCAAAGTTGAGATTGAGTTCGGCGATCACCCTCAGACGGATGGTCAAGCGAGAGGACTATTCACCATTAGAAGATTTGTTGAGAGCATGTGTTCTTGAGCAGGAGGTTCGTGGGACACTTACCTTCCGCTGATAGAGTTCACTTATAATATGATTACCATTCGAGTATTGGAATGACACCTTTGAAGCGTTGTATGGCTGGAGATGTAGAACTCCTTTATGTTGGCATGAATCTGGGGAAAGTGTAGTGCTTGGACCTGAAATTGTTCGAGAGACTACGGAGAAGGTGAAGCTAATTCGAGAAAAGATGAAAGCTTCTCAAAGTAGACAGAAGAGTTATCATGACAAGCGAAGGAAAGATTTGGAATTTCAAGCTGGTGATCATGTGTTTTTGAGAGTCACGCCTGTGACCGGTGTTGGACGAGCATTGAAGTCTAAGAAGCTCACTCCTCGTTTTATTGGTCCGTATCAGATTTCGGACAGAATTGGGAATGTTGCTTATAGAGTGGCCTTACCGCCTAATCTTTCGAATTTGCACGATGTGTTTCATGTGTCGCAACTCCGGAAGTATGTTCCAGATCCATCTCATGTGATTCACATGGATGATGTGCAAGTACGATATAACCTTACTCTATGGAAATGATGCCTGTGCGAATCGCAGATCGTGAGATGAAGACTCTAAGAGGCAAGGAGATTGCTTTGGTGAAAGTAGTATGGTTGGGAGCCGCCGGAGAAAGCATGACTTGGGAGTTGGAGAGCAAGATGCGGGACTCCTATCCAGAGTTATTCGAACAAGGTAAATTTTCGAGGACGAAAATATCCTAAGTGGGGGAGAGTTGTAACGCCCGTATTTAATTAAATATTTTTAATTGAATATTATTGAGTATTTTTCCCGAATATTGGTTGATTATGTGGAATGTGTTGTTTGAGCTGATTAATTGATTAACGGATAAATAGTATTTTAGTCGGGAGAAATTGATATTAGAAATAATATTAATTTTAATAGAATGTTATTTAATTGGTTATTTGAGAATAGTATGATAATTATAGTTGGGCCTATTATTAGAAATTGAGGGAGACGCATTTGTAAGCCCAAATTGGAGAATAAGAAAAGATTATGAGTGGTTATATATAACAGTTAGGTTAAATGAGGATTAGGGTTAATTTTAGATTAAGGAAGAGTTAGAAGTTGAGAAGCTGCTGCAGAAAGAGAACGAGGGTTTTTGTGAAGAATACGAGAAGCTGTGGAAATTTGCAGTCGAGGCTAGGAATTAATCGAGAGTTAGAACAACCTTCAATCCAAGGTAAGGGGGGATTCGAATTCTATAATCTGCCCATGATGAATCGTATGTGGGGGTTATGGTTGTATAATTTGTCTCTGTATGCGTTTTGTGATGAACAAATGGTTGCTATTTGTTGAAATTGATTTTTCTGTGATTGTTGAAAATTGTTGAGTTACTGTGACTAAATTTGTTAATCGATATAATCGTTGTGATGATTTCAATGGTACGATGAATCTGGAAATATAATTGTTGATCTGTCCGGATTATTTCATGGTGTGCCTGGATCGATGAATTTAAGTTGTGAAGGAACCGAATTTTGATGGAAACTGAAACCGGAAGGAATAATAATTAAAACATGATAAGGATGTCTGATGAGGGGTGGCGCAAGCCACCACCTCTCTCTTGATGAATGTGGCGCAAGCCACTTTCCCATGGGCATTAGGTGGCGCAAGCCACCCTTTTTGAAGGAATAATGTGGCGCCACCACATCTTTTTAATGGATAGGAAGTGTAGTATTTTAATGGTATTAGATACAGTAACTTTTCCTTTGAATATTATTATTATTATTTGACTGAAAGAATGAATATATATATATATATTGGTTAGTAGTATGTATATTAGTCACATATTAACCAGGTATGATTAGTGGAAATTTACGAAACAGTAAGTTTATGGAAATTAACAGACTGAAATATATATGATGCATGAACAGGAAGATTAGAAGGAAAATCAGAATTTTTAAATGCTGAGTTGATAAATTTAACAGGAAAATACTAATAACAGGGATGTTAATAATTAGAGATTTACGGGACTGTTTTGGAACGACTAATTTGTTTATATTTTCTTTTGTGACGTGTATTTGATATTTATGATGATGCGACTATTTTGTTGATAAATGCGAAGTTGCAAAAATTATTGTGATGATGAAATTACCTCTATTAATTGGTAATGACAGTGATGTAGGCGTATGCCTTGTGAAGAATGACGTTTGTCGAGTTGTGTAATGTGATGTCATGTTCATTGAGTCACATTTCATTTGCATACTTTGTGACGGCCTGGATTGGCAAACTGCGACGAAGGCTTATGCCTTGTTTTGATGCCTCTATTAATTGGCAATTGGCGACGAGGGCTGAAGCCCTGTTGGTACCACATGCATGTGCATTGTCCGTGTCTCATCATATTTTTGCATGAGTTATTTAATGATGTGAAGTACTGTGACTTGAATTGTGATGTGAATTTTGGTGAAGTACTGTGACTTGAATTGTGATGTGAATTAGTGAAAGTTTACATGATGTTGTGACGTGAAGTGGGTTGTGATGTTGATACGTGCGAAGTGATAATTTTATATGACTAAATTCTGATATACTGTTTATCTTAAACTCAATTATATTGTTCGATATCTCACCCTTTCTGCTGATGTTTCCCCTACCATGGGAAATGGGCAGGTACTCAAGATTAGCTGTGGAGGTTCGAAGTAACTGTGTGAAGTCTTTTGTTGCTTTATGCAAGTCGAGTCGGTGTTGTCGCTCTGATACGTAACACTCGGGGGGATGAACGCTTATTTGCCATTTTTATCGTTTTGTTCTGTTGCTGGATTTTATATTGGTTTTGTTAAACCTTTGTTATTTTGAAGTTGATTTTGAGTTAGACTATGATGTTATCATTTTAATACGAAGTTGTGATTCCGCTGCTTGATTAAAAAAAAGCCATTTGAATCTAAAGACTAATAGTTGATGTTAATGATTCCTTCGATTATTTTAAAGTGTTATGTATCTGATTTAATATGTGATGAAGTTGTTGATTTAAAGTTGAAAAATGTGACATCCTGTTTATGTTGGGATTTTATAACTCTGATTTTATTAATATTCGATGGGTAGAAATGGGGTGTTACAGGTCCCGTACCCCTTCGTTTGTTTTATTGTCTGATATCTATACTGATTATTTAGTGGGCTTGTCTGCAAGAGGTTGGCAGCTGTCCCCAACCGCCCACACTTGTTTGCTTTTCCTCTTTGTTAACTCCATCGAGTTGCAAAGGGATGAACTGTGTTTGGATGCTGATGTTTGAATGTGACATGATTTTTGATTTGATTGAATGGTGTTGTTGAGAGATTGCTAATTTAATAATTATTTAATACGAGATTGAATATCTATTTAATTATGCTTCTTTGAATTATCATATGAGTTGATTTATTCATTGGGGTTGTGGAAGTTTGATTGTGACGTTAGTGAGCTTTGAGCCAATTAACCTAGAGAGCTAGGATCCACTATAAAGCTACGGCCGGTTTTTCGGTAGAGTTAGCTAGGCATCGTAATGTCAAGGAACCTAAGCTGAATGTCCTAGGGTGAGAGGAGAACCCAAGGCTATGGCTGGTATTCAGTGGATGGATCGGCGTTACTTTCCGGAAATTTCAGAGAATGTTTTGGGAGAGAGTCTTGAGTTGCATTATGGGGCATTTGTGCATTTTGTTATCTCTTGCTCTATGTTTTGCTGTTTCTATGATTATTTGAGAAGTTGATCTTTTCCTGTGGTTCCTTCAACCGATGATGGCAACCCAGGCGATGGTGAAGACATTGGTGATACTGGCGATGACGACATCACCGGAGATCGTGTTTGATTTTCCAGACATCGAGGCACCCACGGCGATGGAGGTCAACCCCATCTTTCGCCGATTTGTATATACCGGGGACGTTGTGCAGACCTTCAGAGTTGACGGTTTGGTATTGAGGCAGGAGACCTCCCGACGGACAGTCAGCTTTCCCATTAGGACGATGCAAGTGGTGGACACTTAGCGTAGCATTTAGAGAGAACAGACGATGCCAGCTTCATCTTCTTCACTGGAGGGATCTCTTAAGATTCCAAGGCGTAGTACTACTCGTTATGCACCCATACCCAGAGGAGCGAGAATCTAAAGGACAGCTCGAAAGAGCGTGATCAGATGTGGGACTGCAGGCGCTTCTACCTCCCGAGCGGCAGCTACTCCGAGTTTTATGGCAGAGTTTGAGCGTGAGAAAGAGCCGACTTCCCCCATGATTGTCAGGACCCCTAACCCACTAGGACATCTGTCACCTATTTGTGGAGAGTGCGGTGAGGCAGGGTGTAGCGGTGCAGGATTTCTTGATGAGGTGTTGGTAGAGGAGGACGTGCCAGAGGGTTTACCAGCTACGGTACCTTTCATAGACTTGATCGGCGAGGATACAGATGACCCGATGGAGGAGGATCCGTCTGAGGATCCGAATAGCTACCTCTAGCTGCTATGACTGTCTGTCTGCTTATTGTATTTTGGTTTACTATGGAGTCTGTTTATAGTGTACAATTGCTAGTAGTGACCAGCCGGGCTTTTGATTATTGTCTTTTGTGTACAACTGGGTAGACTGGTGGCATACTTTTGGAGCAGGCCCCTGCGTGGATGTCTATCGGTAGTACTCCCGGGGTATGATTGCTCTCACGAGGGTTTTCATACTTTAGGTGTATTCTCTTGTACATATTTGTGCACAACTTATATTTTGTACGCACTGTTATGACTACCTTGTTTATATATATGTGTATGTATTTTCAGTGCATTTGTCTTGTGTCTAGATTGCATCATGTTTCTAAACGCTGTGGCTACTCTGAGTGTGCTTTACGGAAGAATTTATAAAAAAAAATGTACCGCTTTTCCAAAGGACACAAGAATACTATTTAAAAAGTGTGTCGCATGTAGGGTTGATCCTAGACTCGTAGCGGTCCGGAAACGGGTCATTACAGGTTCATAGAAGGATTTTCTAAGTTAGCATTACCTCTGACCATGTTCACAAGAAAAGGGCAAGCCTTTGTATGGGATGCCAAGTGTGATAGTGGATTTCAGGAATTGAAGAAGAGGTTAACTTTTACATCAGTTTTAGTACAACCCAACCCGAGTTAACCTTTTAAAGTGTTTTGTGATGCGTCTAACTTAGGACTTGGAGATGTACTTATGCAGAATGGACAGGTAGTAGCTTATGCTTCTAGGCAATTGAAAACCAATGAAAGGAATTACCCCACTCATGATTTAGAGCTGGACGCTATAGTGTTTGTGCTGAAAATCTGGAGACATTACTTGCATGGGTCTAGGTTTGAAGTGTTTAGTGACCATAAAAGTCTTACGTATCTTTTTGACCAAAAAGAATTGAATATGACGCAGCGGAGGTGGATTGATTTTCTTAGGGACTATGACTTTGGACTAAATTACCACCCTGGTAAAGCCAATGTAGTATCCAATGCTTTGAGCAGGAAGTCCTTACACCTTTCAGCCATGATGGTTAGAGAGATGAGCTTGATAGAAGTATTTAGAGACTTGAGCTTAGTTTCTGAAGTCACTCATAAGAGTGTAAGGCTCAGACTGTTGAAGGTTACTAGTGGATTGTTAGAGCAGAAGAAGGTCAAAAAATTGATCAACACCTTTTATATCAGAGGGAGCTAATAGCTCAAGGTATGAGCATAGGTTTTAATGAAGGAACCAACGAAATTTTGAGGTTCGAAGGAAGAATTTGCGTACCTAATATTCCTGAACTTAAGAGAATGATCATAGAAGAAGGCCATATAAGTAGTCTAAGTGTTCACCCTAGAACCACTAAGATGTACCAGGACCTCAACAGAATTTTCTGGTGGCCTAGAACAAAAAAGGAAGTGGCTGAATTTGTGTATGCCTGTCTGACTTGTCAGAAAGCCAAGATAAAACACCAAAAGCCATTTGGTTTCCTACAAACTTTAAGTATACCAGAATGGAAGTGGGATAGCATTTCCATGGATTTTGTATGAGGACTCCCTAAGACTCTTGTTGGGATTGATGCCACCTGGGTTATAGTGGATAGATTGACAAAGTCTGCACATTTCATCCCTGTGAACATGGAAAACCCTCTAAAGAAGTTGACTCGATTGTATGCCATGGCGATAGTAAGGTTACACGGTGTGCCATCCAATATAGTGTCAGATAAAGATCCTCGTTTTAGCTCTAGATTTTGGGGAAGTTTGCATGAGTCTTTAGGAACCAAGCTCAAGATAAGTTCTGCATACCACCCTCAGATCGATGGTCAATCTGAGCGAACTATCCAATACTTAGAGGACATGTTGAGAGCTTGTGTCTTGGAACAAAACAGTAGCTGGGATTCCTTTTTACCTCTTATACAGCTCACCTACAACAACAGTTACCACTCCAGTATTGGAATGACACCTTATGAAGCATTGTATGGTAGGAAGTATAGGACTCCCTTGTGTTGGTATGAGACCGGTAAGAATCTTGTGTCAGGTCCTGAAATTGTCCAACAAACGACCGAAAAGGTCAAGATGATCCAAGATAAGATGAGAGCCACTTAAAGTAGACAAAAGAGCTATCATGACAAATGAAGGAAATATTTGAGATTTGAAGAGGGCGATCATGTATTCTTGCGAGTCACTCTCACAACTAGAGTTGGATGGGTAATGAATTTGAGAAAACTTACCCCTTGTTTTTTTGGTCCCTACCAAATTCTGAAAAAGATTAATGAAGTTGCTTACCAAATTGCCATGCACATTTCCTTTCAAACCTTCATAATGTTTTTCATGTTTCCTAACTCCGAAAATATGTCCATGATCCTACTTATATAATCGAGCTTGATGAGGTACCATTGAAAGAGAACCTTACCTATGAGGTACTACCGAAGAGGATTGAGGATCGGCAAGTCAAGCAGTTGAGGGGGAAAGAATTTATGTTGGTTAAAGTCATTTGGGGAGGGGCCAAAGAGGAGAGTGCTGCCTATGAGCTGGAGAGTCAGATGCAGACGTTTCATCCACATTTGTTTAATCATGGTAAGTTTTGAGGACGAAACTTATTGTGAGGAGGGGAGGATGTAACGACCCTCATTTTGTGACCATGATTTAATTATGTATACATGTGAGTATATATCGGTGATCCTTGTGATAATTTTGTGTATGTGCTTAGCAATTAGCATATTTTAATGATACACTATTCATTTATTAATTTTATGTTTATTAAATATTATCCTTGGATATATTAGTAATATTCTGAAAATAGTTATTTTTATTTATAAGAGTGTAGGAAGGTGGCGCCTAATATACACCCGGTGCAATGATGGACCCTTGAAAATTACCTGCTATAACAGGTTGTACTTTTGTTGTCGTTTCATTTACTACCTCCGTCCCAAATTATAAGCACATTTTGACCAAAACACGGAGATTAAGAAATCCACTTAACCAATTTAATTTGTCTAAAAAGTGTACTAGTTTTCTCATACTACCCTTCAATTATTGAGACAAAATCTTTAATACTCCACTTTGGTTTCTCATCTCCCAAGACTACCTAAGGGTATTCTTTTAAAGAATTAATTAATGCACCTTGTAAATTGAAAAAGGGCTTATATTTTGGGACAAATTTTTTTTTGTAATAGGGGCTTATAATTTGGAACTTTAATAATAAAAAAATTGATGTGCTTCTATGATCTTCCATTTTTACCATCATCTTCATTGTCTCCTACCTCAACAATTGTGCAAGCTTTGTCAGTTTCCTCTTCCGTGCTAGAGTCCTTCTCTCCCTCTTTTGCTTCCCACTCTCCCTCTTTGCTGTCCAAGAACCATCTCTCTACCCCAAGGGTTTCTAAGATCACCACATCATTAACAATAATAACCACCCGCACATAGACCACATCCAGTCAATTCCTTTAATGGGCCTCACCCTCCACCAAGCCACATACGCCGTCGTTTTTACTCCCGCTTGACGTTACCCCCGCACCCCATTCCTCATCTCCGAAGACGGCCACAGTATTTGTGATTCCTCCTCTGTCGTCGATGATGGTGACAACAACGTTTCACTCACCCTTACCCTTCGATCTCAACACACTGTCTTTCGATGTTGTTGAGTTGGCTTCCGCAGCTGATGATCTTCAATGCACTAAGTTGTGCCTTTGATCTTCATCAAAGAAGTGATTTTTAATTTCTAATTTGTTAACCTTCTCCATTTGTACTCTTGCTATTTTTTTTCTTTTGCTATGCGTAAAAGAAAAAAAATTAAATGGTAATCAGTTATAATGTTATGGTAGCATGTAATTAATTTTGTGGGAGCAAGACTAAGATTTCATTATCCAGTAAAAAAAAATACTAAGATTTTGTTGTGATCTATTTAATGAAAGATGAATTTATACACCACGAAAGCTGAAAGGCTGGAACAATAAGTGAAAATGGTGTGGATAACAAAAAAGAGAGTTCAAATTTTCATAATTAAAAATTAAAAATTAAAAGTTACCAGTTAACCTGCTATAGCAGGTAATACGCACAGGGATCCACCATTACACCCATTTTTTGGGGTCCATATTAGGTGCCATCGTGGAGGAATGAATTTGGGAAAAAAAAATGAGTAAAGAAATGATTTGTGATAAGAGAGAAATTGAAAAAAAAAATGAGAAGAAGAGGAATCGGACGTGCAATCGGTCCATTCCTTTTTTTTTTAAAAAAAAAAAAACCTTTTTTACTTGCTGCACCTTGGTCTTTCACGCATACACCTCAAGCCTGCACTATTCATTGTTTTCCTGATCATTAGAAACACGCCACAGACACATTCAAAAGCACAAAACAAACCAAACCCTATACTTCTCCTTTTCTCCTTGGGTTCTTCTTCATCCTATCATGGCAAGCCTCGAAATTGTGCCTTCACACACGAAATTGGCCTCTGAACACGTTTCCAGCATCGTCTCGATCAATCGCGGTGCAGTTTGACGCGTTCTCCTTCCTTGGGAGGACTGTATTTTTCACTTTCTGGCCACCACAGTCGTCGTTTGAAAAAACGGACGATATTTTTGGATTCCTCGTATCAAAACCTTCGGGAACCACTACCCATTTCTTGTTACGGTGAAGTTGACATCGGACCCCTCTTGACCCCCCGTTGTTTTGGTGAGACGTTTTACAGTCACTCTTTTTGCTTCCTTTTGATTTCGTTTCAAGCTTAATAATTTCTAAAAATTATTTGACATTAATTGTCATTTTTTTAGTCTCGTTTTGCTCTCTATGTGGTTTGTCAATTAAATTCTTCTTTGTGCTCATTTGGTGTCCAACTTTGTCGCTGTAGGCAAATTTGCTCCACTCCCGTTGACACTATGCATTTATTTGTCGAGGTATGGGGGAGATATTGAAGATGTGGGTATTTGAGGGGATAAATGAAGGGGTCTCCCTTAGGCCCCATGTAGTGATAATTATATTATGGAATGCATGAGAATATATATGTATATATATATATATATATATATATCTGTGTGTGTGTGTGTGTGTGTGTGGGGGGGGCTTGTGTGTGTGTGTGTGTGTGGTGCTGTTGGAATGTTGTGAATTTCTTATTGATTTATTGGTTGAAGAATGAATGTTAAATTCATATCCTTAATGATTGACCTAATGTTGTTTTATCATGAGTAATTCCTTGATATTAATAATATGCAATGTATTCGTTGGAAAGGTTAGGTTCATGAATTATGGATTTTTGGTACCTATGAATTAAGTGTGATACATGCTAGAATTAAACCATGATGATTTCCAAAGCTTAGCATCGTAATAGTGAATTATGTGTTACCTTGTGATTACTGTGGCAAGTCCACCCTTAGTGGCAAATGACTCTGTGACAAGTCCACCGTTGGTGGCAAATTACTTTATGACAAGTCCACTCACATGTGGCCATGACAAGTCCACTGACGAGTGGCAAATTGCTTTGAAATAGAGTCTTACGCAGTACGTTAAATAATGCATAGTCATTATAAGATTTCAGTTTATGATGATTAAGGCATAATTGCTGAGCTAACATGTACACCTATATTTGCTTGTAATATATGTATGTAATTGAGTGTGTTTGTATACGTTTATTCTTTCTAATATCAACACAACTCAACTACAATGAACTCACCCCTCTTTGCTCGTGTGTTTCCTGTTTCCCATGATTTTATTTGCAGATGCTAATAATACCAAAGCAAGTGGCTAATTGTGAAGATTATATTTGCTGAAATTCTTTTAAGAGTTTAATTTCAAATTTTCGTTTGAGAAATCTGGTTATTTGATTATTTTTTGTACAAACTGGGATGTGTAAAAGCTCTGAGACTATGTGACACAGGCTTTTGGGTTTTATTTTATTTGGTTTTATTTTTATTCCGCAAGATTAAGTAAGACCTCTGGAAAATACTTATCTTACTTATTAGTAGAAATAAAGACGTAGAGTTTAGAATGTGATGCTTGTACTCGAGTGATAATTGAATTTTTTTTTTCTTCTTTCTTTTGGAACTAGTAATTTTCCTTTATTTTTGTGACGACTTTTTTTTATTTGATTCAAGAATAAGTTGATGTATTTATATTTTATTTTAAATAATTACAAAAAAAGGGGTTAAGGGTGCAACAAATTATGCAACTTATCTGCTGCTAGGAGATGCTAAGTACTGGTGGAAGGGCACCTGGATGATGATGGAAGTTGCTCAGCAGGAGCTGACATGGGAAACTTTCCCGTAGAAATTCCTGGACAAGTACTTTTCATTGAGTGCAGGACCAAGATGGAGGACAAATTTCTGAAGGTTCATCAAGGGAACATGACCATTGGGGAGTATGCAGCAAAGTTCGAGTCACTGTCGCGATATTTCCATTTTTTCGGCCAAACTGTTGATGAGGGATATATGTGCCACCGTTTCTTGGCAGGACTAAGGGTCATGTAGAGAGGTGGAGACAATGAAGAACAAAAGGTTCAATTGTAACAACAATGCTGTAGGGCTGATTATTTCGGATCATCGGAACCAAGGATAGAGAGCAAAACAACAATAGAGAACACCTTATTTCCGTCCTCAGGGGAATGATTAGGACAAGCTCATTACCGTCTGATGTCACAAACCTTTGGAAGTTGGGGTGGGAGCAATCCAAAACAAGTACCGGTACGTCGTTGCTACCTTTGTGCAACAAAGGGACACTATGCTGACCTGTGCACTTCCAAGGAGATGCTTTGCTTTAACTGCAAGGAATTGAGATATTTGACCAGAGAATATCGGGTACCAAAAGCTGAGCCTGCTGTCAACAATGTTGGAATTGCAAGACCAACCGCTAAGGAACGTGTATACCATTTGAATGGAGAGAGGAGCTCACCATCTAAAGACTTCATCCCAGGGAACGCGGCACGAAGGAGTTAGGAGTGGATTCGAACAATGAACGATGCAGCAAAGTGGATAAAGATTAAAAAGAGAGATTAGTATGAGCATTGGTGTGTAAGTGTTTCTAAGTATAGACGACATAAGTATTTTGACCCTTGACGTATTTCCGCAGTTGTACTAGATTTGGAAATTAAATTTATATTTTGATTTTGAGATTATGATATGTTTCCTACTACTAATTTCATAGATTTGATTGGGATAAATTATATCACAGTATTTTGATTTAGTATATGAGCATAATTTCGAGGACGAAATTATTTTAAGGAGGGTAGTAATGTGACACCTCAATTTTTATGAAAATTGTTTTATCAATATAGTTCTGAATACTTGAAAATAAGTCGTAGAGACTGATCACCTCAATGACTTACTGAGAGTATGAAGAACTGTGATGGCTTATTTTAATGACTTGGTATCAATTCAGATTAATAGACAACGTAGACGTATGCTGCTTTTAATGTGAAATCACTGATAGTTTTCTGTACATTTTTTGTGTGGCGCGGTTACGTGTACTTTGTTGTTAATAAAGTGAATGAAATTCATCGAGATAAAATTGTGGTTGAGAATTAATATTTATTATTAATTCATGGTTCAAATCTCGTCGAAAAATTCTAACGAAGTTTCGTCACATTTTGAGCTGTCAGGTAAATTTTACCCGAGAGAAAATTCTAACGAATTCCGATTTCGATGAAATTTGAATCGAAGCTTGGTGTGAATATATGTCATTGTCTAAGAGCGAGTTTATGATTTATCGGTGAAGAAATAATACGCGAATAATTTCTTAGTTATGCGTTATGTAACACTCCGCAGTCCTATTCATGCTTTATTTTGTAATGACCCTCATTTTGTGAGCATGATTTAATTGTGCGTACATGTATGTATATATCAATGATCCTTGTGATAATTTTGTGGATGTGCTTGGTAATTAGCATATTTTAATGATGTACTATTGATTTATTAAATTTTTTGTTTACTAAATATTATCCTTGGATATATTAGTAATATTCTAAAAATAGTTATTTTAATTTATAAGAGTGTAGGAGTGGAGGTGCTGCCGTCAGGCCACCTCTTTGTTTTCTTAATATTTTTTTTATGCTGCGGCCATTCCTTGTTTTTCTTTTTTAAATTCTCTTTTTACTTGTTGCACCATGGCCCATTTCTCAAACACCCCCTTGGCTTATACTATTCATCATCTTTCTGATGAATAAAAATGCCGCAGACACGTTCAGAAACTGGAAAAAAAAAAAAAAAGACGAAACCCATTCTTCTCCTTCTCTCATTGTGTTCTCCTTCCTCCTATCACGGCAAGCCGCGAAATTGTGCCTTCCCAAACGAAATTGGCCTCTGAACACGTTTCCAGCATCATCTTGATCAATCACGATACCGTTTGACGCGTTTTCCTTCTTTGGGCAGACTGTATTTTCTGTTTTTCGGTCACTACAGTCGTCGGTTGTGAAAACGGACGACATTTTTGGATTCTTCACGTCGAAACCTTCGGGAACCACTACTCGTTCTCTCGTTTTCGGTGAAGCTGATGTCGGACCCCTCGTAACCCCGTTATCTCGGTGAGACGTTTTACAGTCACTCTTTTTACTTCCTTTTAATTTCGTTTCAGGCCTAATAATGTCTAAAAATTATTTCACATTGATTGTCATTTTTTCAGTCTCATTTTGCTCTCTGTGTGGTTTGTCAATTAAATTGTTCTCTGTGCCCATTCGATGACCAATTTTGTCGCTGTAGGCGAACTTGCTCAACTCCCATTGACACTACAAATTTATTTGTTGAGGTAAGGGGGAGATATTGTAGTTGTAGGTATTTGAGGAATTAGATGTAGGGGTCTCCCTTAGGCCCCATGTGGTGATAATTATATTATGGAATGCATGTGAAATACACACACACACACACACACACACACACACACACATATATATATATATTTAGTTATATTTATATTTATATATGGTGCTGCTGGAATGTTGTGAAGTTCTTATTGGTTGATTAGTTGAAGGAATGAACACTAGTACAAAATACACCTTTAATCGCGGTTTTATTGGACTTTTAACGTTGGTTTTCAATCCGGCGTGTATTCTTTCGACGTTGTAAGTGTGAACATTTAACGCCGGTTTATAAACCGCGATTAAAAGTCACTTTTAATCGCGGTTTTTATCAAAACCGGCGTTAAAACCCAGCGTGAAAAAGAATAAAAAATTAAAAAAAAACGAAAAAATAACTTTTAACCGCGGTTTTACATAAAACCGGGGTTAAAAGTGACTTTTAACCGCGGTTTTGCTAAAAACTGCGGTTAAAAGTTATTTTTTGTTTTTTTTAAAAATTTATAGCATTATTTTTACCATCTAACCAGAAACTCCTAATTCATTAGAGAAATCATTTTGGTACATTTAAACTGGGGTGCTTCATATCCTTAAACTCATAGAAATGAGGATATTAAGGCACCAAGGAGAAGGCCCCCATATTATACATGCAAAATCCAGCATCCCACATGAAAAGCTCAAAATTTCCCCAAAAAATCAATCATCTATAGAACAAAATGATTCCCTTTAACTATGAGTGAGGCTTGTAATCTTACATTCTTTGAAGCAAGGAAGGTTAGTGACATTGAGGAGATTGTAATAGCCAGCATCACATTCACAATTATAGGAGAAAATGGATGTCTTGTTGCATGAGCCACCTCCACAATCAACCCAATGGCAAGCTAAAAGAACATATCAACAAAATGCTATAAATATAATTTCACTAAAAAGCATCAAATTTGAGATGCCTATGGCTATGGTTGTATCTTCCAATTACCATCAAATATTGACTCATTGGCTTTGCTTGCTTTTTCTGGAGCAGGGGCAAGAGCTTTGGAGCAAGAGCAGTTCAATGTACCTATAAAGGATATCATGCAAAATACCATGGACCTTTTCAATCACATGCAGACGAGTTTAGTATATATCCACCACCATACACATTCTACTGCTCAAATATTCAAATAATCATATATTACAAAACAGAAAGACAAAACAGAAAGATTGGCAAAGGAAAGAACATTTCCCAATCCATAGGACAATGATTTTCCCAATCCTCTGAACATGCTCGTCAATCTGCAGTACACAACTCGACAATGAACCAAAGTAACCAACAAAAGTAATGTGGGGGGTTCAAATGGGTATCCATCTGCAACAAAAGTAACCAAAACGAACACCAATTGGTGACTAAAAAACTAAAAAACTAAACAACAGCAACAATTTCTTTTATATCAGAAACGACTTAGGCCGAGAATTGAAAACCCTACCATTGATTGAAAAACGACAATTTGGGATAAAAGGAAAAAAAACAAAGGTGATTAGTAGAAAGTTCCGAGAGGACCGGGAATGGTGCATTCTACGAGGTTGTTGCTTTTAGGGAGGATTCGAATGCCCGATCCTCTGCGCTTTCTTTGCATTCTACGAGCTCCTTCTGTACGCGACCAAAGTCTATCATCTTCAATCTGAAATAATTCACCAAACCCTAGACAAACTGAGTCACTCACAATTCACAAAACAAATAAGGTCTTATTACGCGTCACCGTGAAACAAATGTGAACGAATGACAACAAAAAAGAAACGCTTTCCTCACTCGCTCACCTTGGGTGCTGTACAGAAGAAGCAAGGAATAAAGGCCGAAATTTGGGGGAAAACTTTTCAGACGAAAAAAACTCAAAACGTAAACCGGTGGTGAGGGACGGCGCGAGGGAGAGGGGCGGCGTCGTAGTCAACAGAACCGGCGAGGGAGAGGGACGGCGCAGGTCTGAAGGAGAGTTCGCGACGAAAATATCAAAGAAATGAGAGTTCGCGAGGGAGAGTAATGTGGTGTTGGTGATGGCCTTAATCAGAGGGAAATTTATTTTTAAGTTATAATCGCGGTTGTAACATTAAACCGGCGTTATAAGTTTTAGGCTTTTAGGTTTTAATCGCGGTTTTCCTAGAAAACCGGCGTTAGATGTTTTAAGTTTTTTACGTTTTAACCGCGTTTTTTATATAAAACCGGCGTTATAACTTTTAACCGCAGTTTTTAGGAAAAACCGGCGTTATAAGTGGCGTGAAAAATTTGGACACATTTTACCTGTTCACTTATAACGCCGGTTTTTTAAAAAACCGCGGTTAAAAGTGACGCATTAATTTCAAAAATGCCACCGCGTTACTTTTTACGTCTGTTATCTCTAAAACTGTGTTATAAATATATTTTTAGGTGTATTTCGCACTAGTGGAATGTTAAATTCATATCCTTAATGATTGACTTAACGTTGTTTTATCATGAGTAATGTCTTGATAATGATAATATGCCAAATATTCGTTGAAATTGTTGTGCTCATGGATTATGGACTTTCGGTACCTATGAATTAAGTGTAATATATGCTAGAATTAAACCATGATGATTTCCAAAGCTTAGCATCGTAATAATGAATTATTTGGTACTTTGTGATTACTCTGTGATAAGTCCACCATAAGTGGCAACCACTTTGTGACAAGTCCACCGTAAGTGGCAAATCTATGACAAGTCCACCGTAAGTGGCAACTACTCTATGACAAGTCCACTCGCGTGTGGCCATGACAAGTTCACTGACGAGTGGCAAATTGCTTGAAATTGACTCCTGCATAGGACGTTTTAAAAAAATGATAGTCATTATAAGATTTTCATTTGTGATGATTAATATATAATTGCTGAGCTAATGTATACACTTATATTTGCCTGTAAATTGTAATATATGTGTGTAATTGAGTGTGTTTGTATACGTCTATTCTTTCTAATATCAACACAACTCAACTACAACAAACTCACCCCTCTTTGCTCGTGTATTTCTAGTTTTCCTGTGATTTATTTGCAGGTCCTACGGACACCAGAGCAAGTGGCTAATTGTGAAGATTCTGTCTTTTTTTTTTGAGTTTTATTTCAAATTCTTGTTTGAGACATTTGCATATTTAAGTATTTCTTTTGTAAAAACTGGGATGTGTAAAAGCTCTGAGACTATGTGACACAGGCTATTGGGTTTTACTTTATTTGATTTTATTCTTATTCTGCATGATTGAGTAAGACCTTTGAAAAATATTTTTCTTGCTTACTAGTAGAAATAAGACGTGGAGTTTATGAAGTGATGCTCTTAACTCAAGTGAAGTTTATTTTTTTTTCTTTCTTTCTTTTGAAATTAGTAATTTCCTTTATTTTCACGATGACTATTTTTATTTTATTCAGTCAAGAATAAATTGATGTATTTATATTTTATTTGGAATAATTACGGAAAGGGGTTAAGGGTGTCACATTTAGTGGTATTTGAGCAGTTCGGACCTAACCGGACTGTGTGTTTTCATTGTGTGAGCTATGTCTGTCCTTCAGACCGTGTGTTGTATGCCTGTTATGTTTCTCTGTGTGAACTCTGTGACTTGTATGCGTTGTTTGATCTTTCTCTGACTGAGTGTTAGACATAGATTGTGGGTTAGTGCTACTTGTTGTATCCAGTTCTAAATCTTTACTTGGTGCAGGAAGTAATGGCGGGTAGAAACGATCGAGCGCTAGCTGATGCTCTCATTGCCATGGCTCAGGCCGTGCAATGGTTTCGAAATGGGAACGTGAATGCTAGAGTTACTGAATTCCATGGATTGGACAACATCGAAAAGAAGAATCCGCCTAGTTTCAAAGGAGGGTATGACCCCGATATTGCTCAAAGTTGGATTTGGGAACTAGAAAAGATTTTTCGTTCTATGGGATGTACGGATGCTCAGAAAGTGAAATTTGGCAGTTACAAACTGACTGAAGAGGCAGAGCTTTGGTGGGACAACACCCTCCCCGAGTAGAAGCAGCTGGAGCGGTCACTTGGGACACTTTCAAGAAGGTTTTCTTGGAGAAATACTTTCCCAAAGATGTTTGCAACCGCAAGGCAGTTGAGTTCCTAGAACTGAAACAAGCCAACCTCTCGGTGGCTGATTATATCACTAAGTTTGAAGAAATGTCCAGGTACTATCAGCCTTATGTGGGAGCAGCTAGTGAACGTTCCAAATGTGTGAAGTTTGTCAATGGACTCAGACCTGAAATCAAGCTGGCCATCAACTATCAAAGGGTTCGAGAGTTCCCCGAGTTGATACATCGCTGCAGAATGTGGGATGAAGATAACAAAGCTAAAGCAGCGCACTACAGGTCTGTTGGCCCCCAGAAAGACAACAAGAAGAATAACCAGAACCGAGGGAAGCCATACTCCATTCCTACTGAGCAACCTGGTCATCCTCGCAACCGTAGCAACAATGAGTCATCCAACAAGCCTACAATGGGGAAGCCTAATGGAGACCGAGGAGGTTCTTCGACCCCTGGCCGTTGCATGAAGTGTGGAAAGTTTGGACATCTTTATCGTGAATGCCCTGAGAAAGAAATGATTTGCTTTAACTGTGGTAAGCCAGGACACATCGATAAGGAATGCACAAACCTGAAGAAAGAACACAACAAGAATGGAGGACAAAATTCCCAATCTAACTGACCTAATTCAACGGGACGAGTCTTTGCCCTCAATGTTACTAAACTGCTGGGTCTGTCAATCTTATCAAAGGTACGTGCTTTATACATGGAACTCCTTTAGTGGTACTCTTTGACTCTGGTGCTACGCACTCCTTTGTGTCATGTGATTGTGTGAAAAATTTGAATTTACCTGTTTCATCCCTACCCTGTGAACTTGAGGTTGAGACCCCAGCGAATGGTAAGGTCTAAACCTCTCTTGCCTGTTTGAACTGTCCTTTATCCATAGGTGATAAGGAATTTGTAATTGACCTGATATGTTTGCCACTGAGTCAACTTGATGTAATCCTTGGCATGGATTGGTTAGTTACTAATCAAGTCATTTTGAATTGTTTTGAAAAGACTGTCTGGATTCCTAATTCTGTTGAACCTAAAGATCATCGATTCTTGACCATCAACCAAGTGCATGCATGTTTGAAAGAAGATGCCCAAGTGTACATGATGATAGGCTCTCTAAAAGTCAAAGACCAAGTCAGGATAGATAGTATTCCTATAGTGAGTGAGTACCCCCGATGTGTTTGAGGAGGTATAAGAGTTGCCTCCAGAGAGAGAGACTGAGTTTACCATAGACTTAGTATCAGGTACCGGGCCCATATCCATTGCTCCTTATAGGATGTCCCCCGTAAAACTAGCTGAACTTAAAAGTCAGTTGGAAGAGATGTTAGAGAAACAGTTTGTGAGGCCAAGTGTATCCCCATGGGGTGCACCAGTGTTGTTGGTCAAGAAAAAGAATGGGAGTATGAGGTTGTGTGTTGATTACCGCTAGTTGAACAAGGTGACTATTAAGAACAATTATCCCTTGCCTAGGATAGATGATCTCATAGACCAGTTGATTAGAGCATGTGTAATTTCTAAGACAGATCTTAGATCAGGATACCACCAAATCCGAGTGAAGTCTGAGGACATTCCAAAGACTACATTCAGAACCCGTTATGGGCACTACGAGTGTCTAGTTATGCCATTTGGTGTAACCAATGCTCCTGCCGTGTTCATGGACTACATGAACCGAGTCTTCCACCCATATCTTGATAAGTTTGTAGTGGTCTTCATTGATGATATCCTTGTGTACTCTAAGACAAAGAGGAGCATGCTGAGCATTTGAGAATAGTACTACAGACACTTAGGGAGAAGTGGCTTTATGCCAAGCTATCTAAGTGCGAGTTTTGGTTGGAAGAAGTGAGTTTTCTAGGACATGTGATCTCTAATGGGGGTATAGCATTAGACCCATCTAAGGTAGACACGGTGTTGAAGTAGGAAGCGCCTAAGTTAGTAACTATGATTAGGAGTTTCTTAGGCCTAGCAGGCTATTACCGTAGATTCATAGAGGGATTCTCTAAGTTAGCCTTACCTTTGATAATGTTGACTAGAAAAGGAAAAGCTTTTGTGTGGGATGCTCAGCGTGAGAATGGATTTCAGGAGTTAAAGAAGATGCTGACTTCTGCCCCAGTTTTAGTGCTACCTAATCCGGGCGAACCTTTTGAAGTGTATTGTGATGCATCTAAGTTAGGACTCGAAGGTATGCAGAATGGACAAGTAATGGCTTATGCCTCTAGGAAATTGAAAACCCATGAAAGGAATTACCCTACTCATGATTTAGAGTTAGCCACTGTGGTGTTTGTGCTGAAAATATGGAGACATTACTTGTATGGTTCTAGGATTGAAGTGTTTAGTGACCATAATAGCCTTAAGTATCTCTTTGACCAGAAAGAATTGAATATGAGGCAGCAAAGGTGGATAGATTTCTTAAGGATTATGATTTTGGGCTTAATTATCACCCTGGTAAGGCCAACGTAGTGGCCGATGCTTTGAGTAGGATGTCCCTACACCTTTCAGCTATGATGGTTAGAGAGATGAGTTTGATAGAGGAGTTTAGAGATCTCAGCTTAGTTTGTGAAGTCACTCCTAAGAGTGTAAAATTAGGAATGTTGAAAGTCACTAGTGGATTGTTGGAACTGATCAAGAAAGGTCAGAAGACCGATCAACATCTCTTAGATCAGAAGGAGCTTATCGCTCAAGGTAAGGACATAGGTTTTAGTGAAGGGACCGATGGAATTTTGAGATTCCAAGGTATGATTTGTGTACCTAATGTTCCTGAGCTTAAGAGAATGATTTTAGAAGAAGGGCACAAGAGTAGCCTAAGTGTTCACCCTGGAGCCACTAAGATGTACCAAGATCTTAAGGGAATTTTCTGGTGGCCTGGAATGAAGAAGGAAGTAGCAGAATCTGCATACGCCTGTTTGACTTGTCAGAAGGCCAAGATAGAGCACCAAAAGCATCTGGTTTCCTACAACCTTTAAGTATACCCGAATAGAAGTGGGATAGCATTTCCATGGATTTTCTATCAGGACTCCCTAGGACTCCTGCAGGGGTTGATGCCATTTGGGTTGTAGTGGATAGATTGACAAAGTCTGCACATTTCAACCCTGTGAACATGGAATACCCTCTAGAGAAGTTGACCCGATTGTAAATTAAGGAGATAGTAAGGTTACATGGCGTACCATCTAGTATTGTGTCTGACAGAGATCCCAGGTTTAGCTCCAGATTTTGGCGAAGTTTACATGAGACATTAGGAACTAAGCTCAAGATGAGCTCTGCTTATCACCCTCAAACTGACGGTCAGTCTAAGCGAACCATCCAATCCTTAGAGGACTTGTTGAGAGCTTATGTCTTAGAACAGACCGGTAGTTGGGAAACCTTTTTACCTCTCATTGAGTTTACCAACAACAATAGCTACCACTCCAGTATTGGGATGCACCCTATAAAGCCTTGTATGGCAGGAAGTGTAGGACTCCCTTGTGTTGGTATAAGACCGGTGAAAACCTTGTATTAAGCCCTGAGATAGTTCATCAAACCACTGAAAAAGTCAAAATCATTCAGGATAATGAAATCACTCCCACGACTGGGGTTGGACGGGTAATGAAGTCAAGAAAACTTACCCCTCGTTTTATTGGTCCCTACCAAATTTTGAAAAAGATTAGTGAAGTTGCTTACCAAATTGCCATGCACATTTCCTTTCAAACCTTCATAATGTTTTTCATGTTTCCCAACTCCGGAAATATGTCCATGATCCTACTCATATAATCGAGCTTGATGAGTTACCATTGAAAGAGAACCTTACCTATGAGGTACTACTAAAGAGGATTGAGGACTAGCAAGTCAAGTAGCTAAGGGGGAAGAAGTTTCTTTGGTTAAAGTCATTTGGGGAAGGGCCAACGAGGAGAGTGCTACCTGGAAGCTGGAGAGTCAGATGCAGACGTCTCATCCACATTTGTTTGATTACGGTAAGTTTTGAGGACGAAACTTATTGGAAGGAGGGGAGGATGTAACGACCCTCATTTTGTGAGCATGATTTAATTGTGCGTACATGTATGTATATATCAGTGATCCTTGTGATAATTTTGTGGATGTGCTTGGTAATTAGCATATTTTAATGATGTACTATTGATTTATTAATTTTATGTTTACTAAGTTTTGTCCTTGGATATATTAGTAATATTCTAAAAATAGTTATTTTAATGTATAAGAGTGTAGGAGTGAGTTTGGACGAAGAAGAAGAAAAAAAAAAAGATTCAAGTAGTGATTTGTTATAAATAAAAAAAATGAGAAGAAAGGGAATCGAGGTGTTGCCGTCAGGCCACTTCTTTGTTTTCTTAATTTTTATTTTTTTTATGCTGCGTCCATTCCTTGCTTTTCTTTTTTAAATTCTCTTTTTAATTGTTGCACCGTGGCCCATTTCTCATACACCACCTTGGCCTATACTATTCATCGTCTTCCTGATGAACAAAAACGCAGCATACACGTTCAGAAACAAAAACAAAAAAAAAATGAAATCCATTCTTCTCCTTCTCTCCTTGCATTCTCCTTCCTCCTACCACGGCAAGCCGCAAAATTGTGCCTTCCCACACGAAATTGGCTTCTGAACACGTTTCCAGCATCATCTTGATCAATCGCGGTAACTGTTTGACGCGTTCTCCTCCTTTGGACAGACTATATTTTCTGTTTTTCGGTCACTACAGTCGTCGATTGTGAAAACGGACAACATTTTTGGATTCCTCGTGTCGAAACCTTTGGGAACCACTACTCGTTCTCTCGTTTCAGTGAAGTTGACGTCGGACCTATCGTAACCCTGTTATCTCGGTGAGACGTTTTACAGTCACACTTTTTACTTCCTTTTGATTTCATTTCAGGCCTAATAATATATAAAAATTATTTGACATTGATTGTCATTTTTTTCAGTCTCGTTTTGCTCTCTGTGTGGTCCGTCAATTAAATTGTTCTCTGTGCCCATTCAGTGACCAATTTTGTCGTTGTAGACGTACTTGCTCCACTCCCGTTGACACTACAAATTTATTTGTCGAGGTAAGGGGGAGATGTTGTTGTTGTGGGTATTTGAGGGAATAGATGTAAGGGTCTCCCTTAGGCACCATATATATATATATATATATATATGGTGCTGCTGGAATGTTGTGCAGTTCTTATTGATTGATTAGTTGAAGGAATGAATGTTAAATTCATATCCTTAATGATTGACTTGACTTTGGTTTATCATGAGTAATGTCTTGATAATGATAATATGCCAAATATTCGTTGAAATTGTTGTGTTCATGGAATATGGACTTTCGGTACCTATGAATTAAGTGTAATATATGCTAGAATTAAACCATGATGATTTCCAAAGCTTAGCATCGTAATAATGAATTATTTGTTACTTTGTGATTACTCTGTGACAAGTCCACTATAAGTAGCAACTCTGTGACAAGTCCACCGTAAGTGGCAAATACTCTATGACAAGTCCACTTGTGTGTGGCCATGACAAGTTCACTGACGAGTGGCAAATTGCTTGAAATTGACTCCTGCGCAGGACATTAAAAAAATGATAGTCGTTATAAGATTTTCGTTTGTGATGATTAATGTATAATTGTTGAGCTAATGTATACATTTATATTTGCTTGTAACTTGTAATATATGTATGTAATTGAGTGTGTTTGTATACGTCTATTCTTTCTAATATCAACACAACACAACTACAACGAACTCACCCCTCTTTGCTCGTGTATTTCCTATTTTCCCGTGATTTATTTGCAGATGCTACGGACACTAGAGCAAGTGGCTAATTGTGAAGATTCTATCTTTTTTTTTTGAGTTTTATTTCATATTCTTGAATATTTAAGTATTTCTTTTGTAAAAACTGGGATGTGTAAAAGCTCTGAGACTATGTGATACAGGCTATTGGGTTTTACTTTATTTGATTTTATTCTTATTCCGTAAGATTGAGTAAGACCTTTGAAATTTTTTTTTTTTTGCTTATTAGTAGAAATAAGACGTGGAGTTTATGACGTGATGCTCTTAACTCGAGTGAAGTTTAATTTTTTTATTTTCTTTTGAAATTAGTAATTTCCTTTATTTCTGCGATGACTATTTTTATTTTATTCACTCAAGAATAAATTGATGTATTTATATTTTATTTTGAATAATTACGAAAAGGGGTTAAGGGTGTCACATATTCTACATAATTAACTTAACTCGCGTACTTTTCTTGAATCCGCTATGTGAAAATACGAAGGAATTAAAATCAAAGACATAAATAAGACTACCATGTGTCACGGTGAAATAAACAAAGTGACATACATGCATATATATATATATATAGCGTACCATCAGGATGCGATGAGTGTGCGTAGTGCAAATAGTATTGGTACAGTCATCCAAAATATAAAAACCTATGAGGCTAACCTGCTCCTCATCTAAACATACCAAAGCCAAACAAACATCAACAAAAGGACTCCTGGCCAACAAAACCATACACCTCAGTGAGGGGGATATAGAGAGCTCCAGCTCTGTGATCCCGTTTGCCTCGAATATAAGCGTCGATAGTCATGAGCAGTCATACAACGGGATGGCCCAACAGTCGCTTTACTCTTGCGTCTCTGTCTACCCCTATTACTGCACTCACCTCTGATGACTGGCAGGAGGCATCGGCATCGGCTGCGGAGGCATCAGAGGATAACCTCCAAAACCAAAGCCAAGTGGAAAACCTGGTGCCTGCCACATCTGAGCAAATGGCAGCCTCTGACATATAGGAAAGTCTCCTGAGAAGCTGGCAATCGGAAAGCCTGGAATCCGAAAGTAAATGGAGACAGTACCTGTGTAAATAACCGCCTGACGCGCATGGTCTACCTCCTAACCCATGTCGTCGAAATCGTGATAGTGGATCTCAAAATCGCCCCACATGGGGATCCTCAGAGGCTGAAGCATCGAAGGATGCATCAGTAGGAACTGCTCCATCAGATGGGGCTGCTGCTGCATCTTCCTCAACACAGTCTAATACAGAATAATATATATACACACAAGCATACAAACACATGGAGGTAAGAACAACACATCCATTAAAAAGCAGGAAATGCATAAGTAGAATGAGAGTAAGACAATCCACACAATTAATCACATATATAACAAATAGGATTTAGTATCCACTTCCACTTACCCCATGTCTCTCTATGAATTTGTGCATCTTTTCTTTATTATTGTCACTGTACTCCATGTTTCCAATAGGAATACGTTTGGCAAACCCCCCTTTCCGTTAGGGTTGCCATCCCCCTTTCCCGATAGGGACTCCCGCCTCCCTTTTTCGATAGAGACGGGCCGACACTAGCCTAGTCCACGAGGTATCCCCTTTTCCTGATAAGGTCCCTCCTTCCCCTTTACTGATTGGGACATCCGTTTCCCCATTTCTGATAGGGACGGAGTGGATCTAACCTACTGAGCGAGGTATCCCCTTTTCCAGTTAGGGATCCTCTCCACCTCACATTGCCATTAAGATGGAGTGGTTACTAATGTATCATGCTCATGCGTCTAACACCTCATAATCATTTGCCTCACAACATATTATACACACATTCCCTAAAATGCCCCTTTAATAATATTAGATCATACTAAGAATTACACTTAATCATTTTAGCATGCTATGGCAACATATAACACATATTCACACATAATGTACTTTAAACATATTACCCTAAACATGTTACTACCCACATATGGCATATACAATACAATTTACAATCAATCATATTATCAGGCGATCATATTTAATAATAAATAAAACCTATGTTGGCTGATGGGTCTACCACGCCTATCCTTAGATGTGGCACACCGTAACCCCTATCCTTAGGAGTTACTGACATCAACCCCTAGTAGGGCTTAGGTCACTCTACACATGCCAATCAATCATTTCTACTACACATAACCCAATGAAAGTGTATTCTTTCTCCCCCTAGATTTCGGAGCACTCGGAACCACTAGCAAGCGTACCACCGCACCTACAACTCACGAACAATAAAATGGACACTCCGCACTAAGGTTTTAGGTTCGGCCAACACCAATAAATAGACCAAGGATCACCCAAAAATTCCACCGAGCACGCCAGAACGACCTGTAATTTACCGGAAACACAAAAATGCACTTGGATTAGAATTAGGGAAAACTATGGAATTATAAAAAAAACAAAGAGGCTCACGGCCAGGTACTGATCAAAGAGGTCCAGGACTCAAAACTTACCCAAATGCAATTCCGGACAAAGTTTCACGAGCAATCGGTACCCGTACTAGCACCAAAACCCTAAAATACGAAGAATAGTTAATTAGAGACTATTAAACCACTAAGGGATCACGAAAATCAGTGGCCCAAAGAATCTCGTCCGGGAGTTTCGACAAAATCCTAGCTCGTTCGGTACCCATTGGGTCAAACCGTGGTCCAAAACACAGTCTGATTAGGGCTAGGAGCTAAAACCAATTTGAGAATCACAAACTACAAACTGAAACCAGAGACTAACAGTGTTGGGGTATAGGTTTACCTCGACGAAACGGCAATCGGAGATAAGCCCTAGAAAGCCCGAACGAAAACAGACGAGTTTGCACCGTCGCATTGATGAACTGACGCCTGAGATCACATGGATTTAGATCACAAACACCTTGGAAGCTAAAAAATGGAATTTCCAGGTATGAGAAGAGGGTTTGGGTCATGGTAATAAAAGAGAGAATGTAAAAATCTGATTGGAGGTGAAAGAATGGATTATATAGGAGAAATGGGGCTGCTGAGTGCGCGCGCCAGCTATAGCCTGTGCGCGCTTGTGCTCGTTCCACATGGGTCCGCATGACCTTCCTTCAAGCTGAAGTAGTCTTCTGCATGTGTGCCACGTGTTGGCTTCTAATTCGACCATCTGCCATGTGTCATAGACGATCAGGAGCAGCAGGTGCACTGTAACACCTCGTTTTCGGAACGCTACTGTGCAACCCAATCTAATGCTGAAAATATTTAATGCTTATATGCTTTTAATAAAAAGTACTCTTCTGTATTTCGCAATGGAAAATTGGAGTGAATTTTTTTTCTTCTTTTTCTTTCCTTTGAAACCCTTTTAAAAAATGAGACATAAAGAGTGCTAAAATTTTCTAAATGATGTCAAATCAGTCTTTTGCAAATATTAGAGTATAACATATCACAATGAATGCTTCACATAACATAAAACATAACATAATCATTTGGCACTAAAGCGAGGTTTTCTGAAAAGAGTAATTATAAAACAATGGGTAATTACACAAATAATAAAGACAATACCCTAAGCTAAGCTGGCCAACAACTTTAACTCTTACTGAAAAACTATTCAGCAAGATCAAAACACGAAGCACTCAAAGGAATCTTCCTCCACTGGCTCAATCTTTAACAATTTTGGAAAGATGAATCTACAGCAGCTATGGAACTCCATCTGGAAGTGACATCCATAAGAATGTCCAATCCAACAACAGTGCAAGGATAAATTCTTTGTCCACGAGTTTATCATAGGTTATGTCGCATGTAAACAATATATATATATATAATACAACAAACATGCCTTTATATACATATACATACTTAATAGACCGCATGCATCATTTGCATGTGGTTAGCCATGCATGCCAATGCATTATGAACAAGTTTGTGTATACACGGGATGGCCCAACAGTCGCTCCACCACTGCGTCTCTGTGTACCCCTGTGGCTGGACTCACTCTGATGACTGGTAGGAGGCGCCGACATCAGCTACGGAGGCATCACAGGATAACCTCCAAAACCAAAGCCAGGTGGAAAACCTTGTGCCTGCCACATCTGAGCAAAAGGCAGCCTCTGACATATGCGGAAGTCTCCTGAGAAGCTGGAAATCGGAAAGCCTGGAATCCGGAAGTAAATGGAGATAATGTTTGTGTAAATAACTGTCTAACGCACGTGGTCTACCTCCCAACCCATGCTGTCGAAATCATGATAGTGGATCTCAAAATACCCCTACACGGGGATCCTCAGAGGCTGGAGCATCGAAGGATACATTAGTAGGAACTGCTCCATCGGATGGGGTTGCTGTTGCATCTTCCTCAACACAGTCTAATACAAAATAATATATATACATAGAAGTATACAAACACAGGGAGGTAAGAACAACACATCCATTAAAAAGCGGGAAATGCATAAGTAGAATGAGAGTAAGAGAATCCACACAATTAATCACATATATAACAAATAGGATCTAGCAACCCTCTTCCACTTACCCCATGTCTCTCTATGAATTTGTGCATCTTTTCTTTACTATTGTCACTATACTCCCCGTTTCCGTTAGGGTTGCCGTCCCCCTTTCCCGATAGGGACTCCCGCCTCCCTTTTCTGATAGAGACGAGGTGACACTAGCTTAGTCCACGAGATATACCCCTTTCTCGATAGGGACCCTCCTCCCCCTTTCCCGATAGGGACGTCTGTTCCCCCATTTCTGATAGGAACCGAGTGGATCTAACCTACTGAGCGAGGTATCCCCCTTTCCCGTTAGGAATCCTCTCCAACTCACATTCTCGTTAAGAATGGAGTGGTTATTAATGTATCATGCTCATGCGTCCAACACCTCATAATCATATGCCTGACAACATGTTATACACACATTTCCTAAAATGCGCCTTTAATAATATTAGATCATACTAAGAATTACACTTAATCATTTTAGTATGTTATGGCAACATATAACACATTTTCACACATTATGTAATTTAAACATATTACCCTAAACATGTTACTACTCACATATGGCATATACAACACAACTTACAATTGATCATATTATCTGGCAATCATATCTAATAATAAATAAAACCTATGATAGCAATTGAAATTGCTTACTCAAAAGGTTGGCATAGGCTTTGGCTTGAAAGCGACTCTTTGTTAGTTATTAAAGCCATCAAAAACGTTTCTTTGGTCCCTTGGCATCTTTGCAACATGTGGCAAAATTGTATGGACCTCACTAGAAGCATGCAATTCATTTATTTGCATATCTATAGGGAGGGCAATGCCTGTGCTGATAAGTTAGCTAATTTTGGCACCTCTGTCATGGATTTTATTTGGTGGGATAATATTCGTACTTTTTTAGGAATAGATTTTTTTAATAATAGGTTTGGCTTCCTAGCCTATAGATTTGCTTAGCCCCTTTATTTGGGGATGCTTTTGTTACTTTTTCTCTCTCACATGGGTTTTGGCCTAGTCCCTCATATCTCTCCTGTATTCTTTTTTCTCTTTTTTTCAATAAAATCAGGGGGCACTCTTTTTCCTTCTAGATGTTTTTCCCTAAGGAGGGTTTTGCATCAAAAGGTTTTAACGAGGCTCTTTTCCTTTATTTATAAAAAATAAATAAATAAAACCTATGTTGGCTGATGGGTCTACCACGCCTATCCTTAGATGTGGCACCGTAACCCCGATCCTTAGGTGTTACTGATATCAACCCTAGTAGGGCTTAGGTCACCCTACACATGCCAAACAATCATTTCTACTACGCATAACCCAATGAAAGTGTATTCTTTCTCCCACTCGGATTTCGGAGCACTCGGAACCACTAACAAGCGTACCACTACACCTACAACTCCTTAGATGTGGCACCGTAACCCCGATCCTTAGGTGTTACTGATATCAACCCTAGTATGGCTTAGGTCACCCTACACATGCCAAACAATCATTTCTACTACGCATAACCCAATGAAAGTGTATTCTTTCTCCCACTCGGATTTCGGAGCACTCGGAACCACTAACAAGCGTACCACTACACCTACAACTCATGAACAATAAAATGGACACTCCCCACTAAGGTTTCAGGTTCGGCCAACACCAATAAATGGGCCAACGATCACCCAAAAATTCCACCAAGCACGCCAGGACGACCCATAATTTACCAGAAAAACAAAAACGTACTCGGATTAGAATTATGGCAAACTATGGAATTCTAGAAAAACAAAGTGGCTCACGGCCAGGTACTGATCAAAGAGGTCCAGGAACTCAAACTTACCCAAATGCAATTCCGGACGAAGTTTCACGAGCGATCGGTACCCGTGCTAGACCAAAACACTAAAATACAAAGAACAGTTAATTACGGACTATTAAACCACTAAGGGATCACGAAACTCATTGGCCAACAACTGGAGAACAGAGGCTCTAGTCTCTGTCTCGTGGCCCAAAGAATCTCCTTCGGGAGTTTCGGCAAAATCCTAGCTCATTCGGTACCCGTTCGGCCAAACCGGGGTCCAAAACACAGTCTGATTAAGGCTAGGAACTAAAACCAATTTGAGAATCACAAACTACAAACTAAAACAGAGAGTAACAGTGTTAGGGTATAGGTTTACCTCGATGAAATAGCAATTGGAGATAAGCCCTAGAAAGCCCGAATGGAAACAGACGAGTTTGCACCGTCGGATTGATGAACTGATGCTTGAGATCACTTGGATTTAGATCACAAACACCTTGGAAGCTCAAAAATGGAGTTTCCTGGTTTGAGAAGAGTGTTTGGGTCGTGGTAATAAAAGAGAGAATGTAAAAATCTGATTGGAGATGAAAGAATGGATTATATAGGTGAAATGGGGTTCTTTGGCGCTCGTGGCCACAAGGCCCAAAGACGCACTGCGGCACGCCGCCTACAACCTACACGCATTCCACACGCATTTGCATGGCCTCCCTTCACGCTGAAGTAGTCTTCTACATGCGCACCACATGTCAGATTCTAATTGGACCATCCACCGCGTGTCACAGACGACCAGGAGCAGCTGGTGCACCGTACACTAGCTCGCTCAAGCGAGCCTCAAGTGCGTCCCACGAGCTTTTGCGCAATTTTGTCCGATTTTGCGTGTTTTCTCCGATTCCAATGTCCATGCGATCCAGAACTCGATACCCTAACACTTGAACATGATTCCTAACATAAGAGGACATCAAATGGGCTAAGGAACTAAGATTCAAAGTCTCAATTACCCGTTCGAAAACTCACGTTCGCTTAGGGTTACAAACACACGAAACCCTAATCCCGACTCCGATCATTCCCAAACTTTACAAGGCTTCTAAGACTCATACCAAAACCCTATTAAGCATTCTTCCATCCTTATACAACCTACAAAATGTCAAAATTCATTCACTAGTAATCATATGGTTACACAGAAAGCGAACACATAACCGAAAAGTCAAACACATAGCCAAATACACACAGAGACCCTCCTAGGGCACACAAGTACACTTAGTCACACATAAACACACGTTAAGCAAGTTTAGAAAATTGAGGATGTTATACTTTATATTAATTTTGCGCGATAATTTAATTTACGCGATTAATCACTGAGCGAGCAATCGGTAACATGATCACAAGATGCCGCGATGTTTCGATGCTGAGACCTATTTGACCAAGAGTCAAGAGAGGAATCTAGTAGGTGGGAGTGGTTGGTGGGAAGTATGGTGTAGGAATGGTGTTAAGTATGGCTAACTTTCCCTTTAGCATAGTGTGCCATGCTACATTGTTGGAAAAGATCAAGGAGCTCAAAATCACTCCCTCCTCTTGCCATTATAGCCGCGAACACCTCCCATTTTTCACCCTTCATCCATTCGTTCTTTGCTTTGGAAATCAACTGTATGTAAAGCTTATGTTCTAGTGAGAGATCAAGAGAAATTGGAAAGTTTTAGTGTGAGATCTTACTCCTTTTTCCTCCTTGAAGCCGTGGCCTAGTGTTGAGTTTGGGGGTAAGATTTCTCAACTTTTCTCCTCCATTTTCCTTCCCATTATGTTCATGTGAGAATATAGATCAAGTAGTAAAAGATTTGGAAGTTTTCCTCCTTCCTTTTTCCTTGCAAAACCGTGGCCATTAGAAGCTACAAGCCTTTGAGTGCTAGATCTATGATTTCAAAAGGAAAGAAGTGATTTTGGGTGATAAAGTTTCAATCTTTTGAAGTTTAAAGAAGTTAGAGTTTTCTAGAAAGTGTTAAGCTTTTTAAAACCGTGATTTTTGAACCTTGCTTCACTGGTTTGGAGTGTGGGTGGCAAGCCAGGAACTTTAAGTGAGTTATTCTAGGTTTTGAGCTTGAAACCATGGTCTATGTAAGTGTATTTGGTCTAGGTTTTGCTTCTAAAAGTTAGTATCTATTGGTTAAGGTTTTAGTGATCGTGTTGTGGACAAGATCGTGATTCGTTCATTGATGATACCGGTAGAGGAGCTTGTGAGCAAAGCGCCTACTGTAAGGGCATCTTCCGAATAAATGTTTAGCAATATGTGAAATGCTTGCTTGGTTGATTATCATCTTGAGTAAAGTGATCGTTATGTGTGTGGTCTGTGTCGACATTATTCTTTATGTATTAATGTGAATGCATAAATGATTGAGTATATTAATGTATGGTGGGTAAGGAGTGAATTACCAATGGAGAGTGAGTGATGGCATACATCAGTATGTGCAATCACGTCAACGATTTAACAAATGTTTTCCCATGAAAATCCAATCTAATTTTTACTAAAAGAATCAATTAGACGTTTCACCAAGGAATTTTCTAAAACAAAACCAGTTAATGAAACACCTTTATGCATCAGAGAGCTAGAGTAGTAACTAGCATTTTCAATTAAAAAAAAAGCATCAAAAAGGTTTTCAAAAAGATAGAAAGCTTTACCAAACGCTTAGATGTTTGAAAGAATTTCAAAAGGGTTCCGACGGCCCAAAGTCCGAAAGGGTCTTCAAGTCCGAAAAGGTCTTCAAAGTGACGATGTTTCAAACTAACATGGATTTCTGAAAGATTAAGAGGACTTCTTTGGGAATTCAAGGTGAGAATAAGAGGCAGTGATGTGGGGTCCTAAACTAAGGGAGTTTAGAACATAAACTAAACAAATCTCGGACACTCCGCGCGAGTGATCCCGTTGCGTTGAACTAACAGTAGTGATGCATTTCATGCATAGATCGATACTTGATTTAGGAATCCAGTGTTGGACTAAGGTCAAGCAATCGAGCATGAGCCAGACTTACATACGACTACTGTGTTGGGGTCATGAGGCTACTGTGTTAGGGCCATACGACTATTGTGTTGGAGTCGTGAGTGTAACAACCCAATTTTTATGAAAATTATTTTACAGTTTCCAACTACTTGAAAATAAATCATAGAGACTGATCACCTCAATGGTTTGTGAAATGTACAAAGAACTGCTAAGATTTGTTGTAAACAATTCGTTATTTTGGTAATTAATTAAGATTAACAGACAATGTAGACGTATACTGTTTTTAATATGAATTAATCTTGAAAAACATGTAAAATTGTTGTTCAATTAAAGGAAATTATTTTATTGAAGGACAAATAATTTTTAGGACTTAATAAATATTTTTAAGTCACAGTTTAAATTTTCATTATTTGGAGGATTGTTAAATTGTCAGTTTTATGTCATATTTAATTTGACTTTTATTTTAATGATTCTCTATTGAAAATTTGATTGTTTTAATAATATCGATATGACTAGAGAAATTGGATTTAGTGATCTTCACTAATTTACAGCTTTTACTACGTTGCAAGAATTCTGTTGAATTCTGCCGTAATGAGGCTATCAGGTGAGTTTCTAAATGAAACACACCCAAACGTGATCCAAATTTTACAAAATTTGAGATCTTAGCATTTGTCAATATTTAAGGTTTATTGGAATTTTTTTGGAATTTTTGGGCAACAAAAAATATTTAATGTATTATCTATGCCCCGAAACTGCCTAATTGCAACGTGTTAGCTCGTAAATTGAGAAAACGAATATGTGGGTGCATTTCTAATGTCATGGGGGACATTTTGACAAAATAATAATTTTTAGGTTTTGGACTGATGAATTATAATTTTTTTAGGGTTTTTGGTATAAAAACTCTAATATACGCGAAACGCCGCACACCTGGTTGATCGATAATGCGACGAAACGAAGCTTGTGACTAGGGGGATGCATGGCAGCTGTAGCTGGAGCAATAAGGGCTGATCCATGTGCCTTAGAACCTTCCATGACAAGTGTAAGCTTAGGAGTGGTGGTTATGTAAACTATAGGTAGTTTGTTAAGTTAATTTCCAACTAAATTGGTTAATTTGGAACTAAATGAACAAATTTTATTACCTCCTTTTCCCACCTGAATTTCGTGGTTCTCTCCCTCATCTAGACACCATTTTCTTCATCCTTCCATTGTTGCTTAAGTGTAATGTAGCACCCCAATTTTTATGAAAATTATTTTACAATTTCCAACTATTTGGAAATAAATCATAGAGACTGGTCACCTCAGTGGCTGGTGAAAAGTACAAAGAACTGCTAAGATTTGTTGTAAACAATTCGTTGTTTTGGTAATTAATTCTGATTAATAGACAGTGTAGACTTATACTGTTTTTAATATGAGTTAATCTTGAAAAATATATAAAATTATTGTTTGATTAAAGAAAATTATTTTATTGAATAAGAAATAATTTTTACGACTTAATAAATATTTTTAAGTCACAGTTTGAATTTTCAACATTTGGAGGATTGTTAAATTGTCTGTTTTATGTCATTTAATTTGACTTTTATTTTAATGATTCTCTATTGAAAATTTGATTGTTTGAATAATATCTAGATGATAAGAGAAATGGGAATTAGAGATCCTCACTGATTTACAGTTTTTACTATGCTGCAAGAATTCTGTTGAATTCGGCCGTAATGAGGCTATGGGGTGAGTTTCTGACTGAAACATACCCAAACGTGATCCAAATTTTACAAAATTTGAGATATTAGCATTTTCCAATATCTAGGATTTATTAGAATGTTTCTGAAATTTTTGGGCAACAGAAAATATTTAGTGCATTTTCTATGCCAAGAAACTGCCTAATTACAATATTTTGGCTCATAAATTGAGAAAACGAATACGTGGGTGCATTTCTAATGTCATGGGGGACATTTTGACTAAATAATAATATTTAGATGTGTGCTGATGAATTATAATTTTTTTAGTGTTTTTGGTATAAAAACCCTAATATACGTGAAACACCGTACTCCTGGTTGATCGATAATGCGACGAAACGAAGCCTGTGACTAGGGGGATGCATGGCTGCTGTAGCTAGAGCAATAAAGGCTGATCCATATGCCTTAGAACCTTCCATGACAAGTGTAAGCTTTGGAGTGGTGGTTATGTAAATTGTAGGTAGTTTGTTAAGTTAATTTCTAACTAAATTGGTTAGTTTGGAACTAAATGAACAAATTTTATTCCCTCCGTGTCCAACCTGTATTTCATGTTTCACTCCCTCATCTAGACATCATTTTCTTCATCCTTCCATTATTGCTTAAGTGTAATGTACCAACCCAATTTTTATGAAAATTATTTTACAGTTTCCAACTACCTGGAAATAAATCATAGAGACTGATCACCTCAATGGTTTGTGAAAATTACGAAGAAGTGTTAAGATTTGTTGTAAACAATTCGTTGTTTTGGTAATTAATTTAGATTAACAAACAGTGTAGACGTATACTGTTTTTAATATGAATTATTCTTGAAAAATATGTAAAATTGTTGTTTGATTAAAGAAAATTATTCTATTGAAGGAAACATAATTTTTAGGACTTAATAAATATTTTTAATTCACAGTTTGAATTTTCAACACTTGGAGGATTGTTAAATTGTCTGTTTTATGTCATATTTAATTTGACTTTTATTTTAATGATTCTCTATTGAAAATTTTATTGTTTGAATAATATCTAGATGATAAGAGAAATTGGAATTAGTGATCCTCACTAATTTACAGTTTTTACTACACTGCAAGAATTCTGTTGAATTCTGCCGTAATGAGACTATCGGGTGAGTTTCTAACTGAAACATACCCAAACGTGATCCAAAATTTACAAAATTTGACATCTTAGCATTTTCCAATATTTGGGATTTATTTGTATTTTTTTGGAATTTTTGGGCAACAGAAAATATTTAGTGCATTTTTTATGCCCAGAAACTGCCTAATTGCAACGTTTTAACTCGTAAATTGAGAAAACGAGATACGTGGGTGCATTTCTAATGTCATGGGGGAAATTTTGACTAAATAATTATTTTTAGGTTTGGGCTGATGAATTAGAATTTTTTTTTAGAGTTTTTGGTATAAAAACCCTAATATGCGCGAAACTCCGCACACTCGGTTGATCGATAACGCGACGAAATGAAGCCTGTGACTAGGGGGATGCATGGTGGCTGCAGCTGGACCAATAAGGGCTGATCCATGTGCCTTAGAACCTTCCATGACAAGTGTAAGCTTCGGAGTGGTGGTTATGTAAATTGTAGGCAGTTTGTTAAAGTTAATTTCTAACTAAATTGGTTAGTTTGGAACTAAATGAACAAATTTTATTCCCTCCTTGTCCCACCTGAATTTCGTGGTTCTCTCCCTCATCTAGACACCATTTTCTTCATCCTTCCATTGTTACTGAAGTGGGAGAAAAATTCTAGAAAGAGAAGGTTGATTAGGTGCTTATTCTTGTGAGTTTGGAAGCTTAACCATAATCCTTTCTCCTTCCTTCTTGTTCAATCATCTCCATCATTGTGGTAAGCTTCTTTACTCCTTTTCCTTTTTTTTATGGCTGCCATAGTTGTGTTTTCATGGTATTAGTGTTGTTTTCTTTGATTAATTACTTAGATCTTGATGCTTTAGCTTAATACCTCCTAGATCCACAATTACCTTCATGGTTAAATGGGTTTTGTGAATTTTAAAATTGTGGAACCCTAACATTTTGAAGAGGCTGAAGCCTTAGGGGCTGGTTAGGGGTTCATTTTGGTTGATTTAATTGTTTGGAAATTAGATCTTGGAAGTGTTTTAGCTTATATGTCTAGATCTAGTCATATATGCATGTTAAGCAAGGTTTTGTGAAATTAATTTGGGGATTTTGGGTCTTGAAACCGTGCCATCAAGGGGCAGCTCATGGTGTTTTTGATTCAACTTTTGTTGCTTAAAATTGATGATTAACTTGTGTTAAGATGTTAGTAATTAGATCTAGCATTTTAGCAACTTTTATGGTTTAAAATGAAAAGAATTTGGGGTTGTTTTGGGGCTTTTAAAACAGTGGCTTATGATCAAGTTATCAGTAAGTTTTAACTTTTTTTTAATTGTATTAAAGTAGTAATGAAATTGGGTTATGATAGAAAGTTTTAGATCTAACAAAATTTGAAGTTATTTTTGTAGTTACAAAACTGTGACACCTTGAGGAATTTTAAAACATGTTGCTAACTTGTTTTGGATGCTAAATATGGTTGTAAAAGTGGTTAGTAATTTGATCTTGCAAAATCTTTCAAAGCGGTTTGATTTTTGGAAAAAGATTTGGTATATATCTTAGGATTTATTTCAAAACAATAATGAAATTATTTCCAAGTTTTTGTGACATGTTTAGATGTTTTAAAAAGTTGTTCAAAGGTGGGAAAATACTATGCAAAGTGGTAAATTTTGGTTTAGGTATTTTTCTAAGTGTGTAGTATTTGTAAAAGTTTCAAAACTTGCATGATTTCTACTTGTTTCATGATATATGACTAGGTGTGATCCAAATAGGACTAAGTGAGTGATTCTTAGGTCTTTAGAGACCCTAAGCCGTGGCTGCCCTAGGGGCATTTGACTTGAGTTTTTAGTTCTAACTGATTAAACTTGCGTTGTTAAGGTTCGTGTGAGGTACAACTTGAAGACAAATTTGGATTACCTCTTTTGGAATGCGTTCGAGGTAAGAGAAATTCTTACATAATGAGTTTGGGCTTTTCGTCTTATGTGTTGTTTGCTTCATTGTTTGTTTATTGTGTGATAATTACGTGTAGTATTGCTATGTGTTGTATGAAATGTTGTAGCATGTTCTTGGCCCTGCGTGGCAATAATGATTTGTATTGTGTTCCTTAAATCATGCTTGATTTAATTTGTACTTGGATCAGATTGAATGTATGCATAATATTGTAGATTTTGATGGTTTAATTAATAATGCGTTGATCGATTGTTATTGGTTTGACGACTTACAACAGTAAATCTGATGCGATTTCACAAGTCGAGTTATGATTTCATAAGTAAAACGATAAAGGCTTTTTGAGCTAAAAGCAAGCGAGAGGGTTTTAGTACAACTAACCAAAGCTTACAAATAATTTTCAATGGAACCATAGTAGGAAAAGAACTTGAGTAAACAGTGTAAATTGCGAAAACGGTTGAGTTGAATGACGCGTCTGGGAAAATTCTGGCTAGGAAAGACTTGGTTATTAAGTGTGTTCGCACCGCCTCTCTTTCTTGAGAATTCCCCTAATGCATTATTTAGCACAACTAGGGTTCCAACGACCTAAAGCTTAAGAACTAATTCTGGTACAATTTCACTTAGGTGTGACACCAAAATTGAGATTTTAAATTCACTAAGTTGAGTGAGTTAGGATTCGTCGATCCGCATTGATTAATTAAGATATCTCTCGGATACTCCTTATGGTGAGTGGGCCATACCGAACTATAACAACCCATTTCTGGACTGCTACTCAACTAGAATTAAACCTATATACAACGCATTTTTAAAACGGTACTTTTGTGTCCTTCAAAAAATGTGGTATATTTAAAAAAAAAAATTACATCCGTAAGCATACACTGGAAATGTCACAGCTTTAGAAACATGCTGCAATCTAAGACACAAGAAGCATGCTCTGGAAATACATACATATATATATATATATATAAGAAAGTAGCCATAGGCAGTGCGTACCAAATAGAAAGTGCATAAACATGTACAAGAGAATACACCTATAGTATGAAGACCCTCGTGGGAGCAATCATACCCCGGGGTACTCCCGGCAGACACCCACGCAGGTGGCTGCTCCAAAAGTAAACCACCAGTCTATCCTGTAATACAAAAAACATCCACTAAGTCCGACTGGTCACCAAAACAAAGTGTACACCAAAAGCAAATACAACAGTCATCCAAAATAATATAAACAGACAGTCAGACAACACAACGACTACAGATAACTATCTGGATCCTCAGATGGATCCTCCTCCTCATCATCGTCCATCGGGTCCTCTCCAGTCAAATCGATAAAAGGTGACGTCGCAGGCACACCCTCCGGCACGTCTTCTGCTATCACCGCCTCTTCCAAGTATCACGCACCGCTGCACCCAGCCTCACCACGCTCTCTGCAGACAGGAGAGAGGTGTCTCGGTGAGGTAGGGGTCCTAAATAACATAGGAGAGACTGGCTCTGCCTCGGGCTCAAATCCTGCTAGAGAACTCTGAATAACAGCTGCCCTGGAAGTAGATGCTCCTGCAGTCCCGCATCTAATCACGCTCTTACAAGTGGTCCATCAAACCCTCAGTCCTCGTCCTCGTCCTTGGGAAGCAAGTCGGGAAACAGTGCACCTCAGAATCTCGAGAGGTCCCTCTGGCAAGGAAGATGATGCTGGCATAGTCCTCTCTCTGAATAGCACGCCAGGCGTCCACTACCAGCATCGTCCGAATCGGGAAGCTCACTGTGCTACGCGAAGTCTCCTGTCTCACTACTATACCACCCTCTCGGAAGCTCTGTACAACATCCCCAGTATAAACAACGCGATGGGAGATGGGGTCAAACTCCATCGCCGCGGGCATCTCTATGTCTGGAAAATCAAAGATGATCTCTGGCGATGTCCTCATCGCCGGTATCAGCACGGTCTTCGTCATCGCCTGGGTAACCATCATTGGTTGGGGGCACCACGGGAAAGGGTCAACTTCTTAATAAATCAGGGAAGAACAAATCATAAACAATAGGCAAAACAATAATATGCACAGTTCTCAAGATGCAACTCAAGACTCTCTCTCGCGACACTTTCAACAATTTTGCGAAAAGTAACGCCGAACAAGCTGTTGAATTCCAGCCATTAGCCTTAGGCTCCACGACCACCCTAGGATATTCAGTTCAAGTTCCTTGACGCTACGACGTCTAGCTAAGCTGCCGAAAAACCAGCCGGAGCTTTTTAAGGGATCCTAGCACCCTAGGTTAATCGGATCGAAGCTCAAAAACGTCACGACTAAACTTTCGCCCTCCAATGAATAAATCGCCGTATACGATAATTCGAAAAGCAATTCAAATAAGTATTCAACCGCATGTCAAATAAATATTCACGCCAAGCTTAATACAATGCAACACGGTTCAACAGTATAAGCAATCCATCACAATCAATTATATCTCATCAAGCAACGACATTGACAACTCAGTTCATCCCTCTGCAACTCAATGGGGTTGGTAGAGAGGTAATCATACAAGTGTGGGGGGTTGGGGACAACTGCCAACCACTTGCAAACAAGCTCACTAGATAATAACATAAGCTTAAAAACTAAAACGAAGGGGTACTAGACCCTCACATCGAACCCTGAGGCTCCCAGACTTCATCGATATGCAAAACAAAATTTAAATCTTATTCATATTTAAAAGTTGCCCTTACCACAATTGATTGCTAGCGTGGTAACGCAAGCCTCGCGTCCACGTCGCACGATCTCTGGATTCGCAACTCCTATCACCACAAGTGAACTTAGCACAATTCTATAAATTAAACTAAAGCTTAGGCTGTCAAACCTAACCCTTTTCTAACTAAGTAATTACACTTAGAAACTTACTAAACAATTAAAAGTGAAAGATTTTCAAAACTAAAATTCATTCTTTGTTACTTTGAAACTTAGAACTTGAAACCATGCCACAAAACAATCCTTTTTCTCAAAGTATCTAATTAAGGCTCCACTAGGTTTCTTGGGTCTCAAAGAACCCAACTTACCTATGTGTTTCATAGCCTTAGAATTCCAAAACAAATTCAAATGAAACCAAATCTTTTCTATAATTTTCTAAAGCTTGATAACACATCAATACAATCCTTATAACCAAGTTTGCAAAATAATTTTCCTTCCAACCACCCTATAGGGCTCGCGGTCATCACCTCCCCTTTTTCCAAAAATTTGCACACTTCCAATTTAATAACACAACATCATTTTATATGCCAAATCTTTCACAAACAACAAACCACTTTATAAAACAAAAGCAAATTCATGATCAATCCCAATTCAAACCTCTTTCAAGAATAGGTTTTCAACAACAAATTGCTCAATCCAAGTCCTAATCCAAAACTAGTAGCTAAAACAACAACAACATCATTAATTAAGCAAGAATCATCAACTAATTGAGTTGATTCACCTCAAGATCACATAACCCCTCTTTTCCCCTTAGGATTTGCGCCTAGGGTTTCAAGGATTTGGGGAGGAAGTGTTCATTTCCATCATTGATCATAATTAAGCATAGATTAAGCATATAAATAAGAAGAAGAAGCAAGAAGACATACTACTATACAAGGGGGAGGCTGCAGCCTTGAGCAGAAAATGGGGAGGGAAAAATCTTTTTTCTCCTTACTTGGATAGTTGAGAAGGGATGATTCAAGTGGAAGTTGAGCTTAGGTGCAAGAAGAATGAAGGTTGGAGGTTGAACACTCAAGAAATAGAGGAGAAGAAACCATGGAAGCTTGGAGCTCTTTCTCACTCTAGAAGAAGAAGAAGAAATGAACAAGAGGGGGTTAGAGAGTGGGGGGCGCGGCTGGTGCTTCATATGGAGGGGAGGGATTATTTTTTTCTCTTAAAAAAATTACAAGTTAAAAGTAGTTTAGTAAAAGTAAGCATAAAAAGAAAATAACCACCCCACTAATGACACCTAGCAATAAAGCAAAGATGGTAATTACATCATCTAATCCTACCCATCTAAGCTCACATCTCTCATGATTACCCTCTAATTCTAGAGTCTTAGGGTACTAAAACACGGTGTCGAATAACCGCGTTACCGATTAATTACCCGCCGATAAAATCACGAAAATTAATTTACCGAGAAATTAATTCACCGCGTGATAATATTTTATTATAAATAATAAAAATCATATCAAACACCCAAAAATAATCACGACAAGTTACGATTCGATTTTCATCGAAATCGGGGCTCATTTAGAATTTTATCTGCGACAAAACTGCTCGGCGATTCGAAACGCGACGAAATTTCGTTTGAATTTTTCGACGATATTCGAACCATGAATTAATATGAAATATTAACCCTCAATTATAATTTGATCTGGATTTAATTAATTCACTTAATTATCAAACAAGAGCTGCTTATTATAGCATAAATACGACAAATTATACAATAATAACGCTAAATAACGTATCGTAAAAATACAAGTATTACAATGCTCCCCCTCTAAAAATAGTTTCGTCCTCAAAACTACGAGTAAGATACGTACCGAGAAAAAGTTCTGGATACTGGTTCTTCATCTTCTCTTCCAGCTCCCATGTAGCATCCCCAGTCTTCTGATCCCACACGACCTTGACAAGTTGGATTTCTTTGCTCCTCAACTGCTTAGCCTTTCGATCGACAATTCTAGCAGGTGACGCTTCGAATGATAGGTCGTCCTTCAGTTGAATCACATCCGGTTCGATAACATGAGAAGGGTCAGAAACATATCTCCGCAACTGTGAGACGTGAAAGACGTCATGAATATTTGACAAGAAAGGTGGCAAGGCAATCTGATATGCCACTGGACCAATACGACGAAGAATCTGGTAAGGTCCAATGAACTTAGGAGTAAGCTTCTTAGATTTGATCGCTCGACTAGCTCCAGTAGTAGGTGTAACTTAGAGGAATACATGCTCTCCTTCTTCAAACTCTAACGGTCGGCGACCCTGGTCCGCATAACTCTTCTGTCGGCTCTGGGACGTCCGCATCCTATCTTTGATCAATCGGATCTTCTCGATCATTTGTTGAATCATGTCCGGTCCCACAACAGAGCTCTCACCATCCTGATACTAACAAAGAGGCGTCTGACACCTACGTCCATACAACGCTTCGTAAGGTGCCATACCAATACTTGCGTGAAAACTATTGTTGTAGGTGAACTCCACTAGCAGTAAGACATCGTCCCAATTTCCTCTGTGATCCAACGTGCATGCTCTCAGCAAATCTTCGAGTGATTGAATCGTCCGCTCAGTCTGACCATCGGTCTAAGGGTGATATGTTGAGCTAAGCTTGAGCTTGGTTCCCATTGCTTCTTGCAATTCCCTCCAAAAGTGAGATGTGAACTTCAGATCTCGGTCAGAAACGATGAAAGAAGGCACGCCATGCAGTCATACAATCTCTGCAACATAGATCTCTGTCAGCTTCTCTATGTTGTATGTTGATCTTACTGGCAAGAAATGTGCGGACTTGGTCAATCGGTCGACGATCACGCAAATCAAACCATGCCTCTTCTGCGTCCTCGGCAAACCCACAACGAAATCCATAGAAATGTTATCCCACTTCCACACTGGTACGTCAAGTGGTTACAACATCCCTGCTGGCCGCTGATGTTCCACCTTCGCCTTCTTTCAAGTTAGACAGGAAGCCACATACTCTGCCACTTGTTTCTTCATTTTGAGCCACCAAAAATACTTCTTCAGATCCTGATACATCTTCGTAACTCCGGGATAAATACTCAATCTGCTCTTATGCGCCTCATTGAGAATCAACTTCCTCAGCTCCGCCACATTAGGTACACATACACGTCCATTGCACCTCAAGATGTTGTCCGCTCCAATCTTGAATTATGTCGCTTTCCCTTGTGCTATCAGCTCAACCTTCTCTTATAGTAGCTTGTCATCAGCTTGATGGTTCCTAATCTCATCCAACAATCCGTTAGAAATGGTGAGCATCCCAAACTTCAGCTTCCCTGGTGACACTTCCATATTCAACTTCAAGTCTCAGAACTTCTCTAGCATCTCCGTCTCCTTGATCATCATTGCTGAGGCTAGAACGCTCTTCTTACTCAGTGCATCAGCTACCACGTTCGCCTTTCCTGGATGGTATTCCTAAGTAAAGTCGTAATCTTTCAAAAAAATTGTCCATCTTCGCTGTCGCATGTTGAGCTCCTTCTGCTCAAACAAGTACTTCAGGCTCTTGTGATCGCTGTAAACAGTGAACGTGCTCCCATACAGGTAGTGCCTCCAAATATTCAGTGCAAAAACCACTGCAACAAGCTCCAAATCATGCATAGGGTAGTTCCTCTCGTGAATCTTGAGCTGTCTCTAGGCATAAGCCACAACTTTCCTATGTTGCATCAGTACGCATCCTAATCCCTGGTGTGACGCATCGCAGTAAACTTCGTAAGGCTCTTTCGGTTGAGGCAAAGTTAACACAGGTGTTGTCATCAAAAGTTTCTTCAACTTCTGGAAACTGGATTCACACTCTTTGGTCTAAGCAAAAGGTTAATCCTTTCTTGTAAGTCATGTAAGCGGTGCTACGATCTTCGAGAAACCTTCAATAAATCTCCGGTAGTAGCATGCTAATCTAACAAAACTTCTGATATCTGTTACTGTCTCTGGCTGTTCCCATGCTAACACAGCTTCAATCTTGGCTGGATCCACAGCTATTCCATCTCTAGTTATCACATGTCCGAGGAAATTCACCTCTTCAAGCCAGAACTCACACTTAGAAAGGTTAGCATAAAGCTGCTTCTCTCGTAGTATCTGCAGTACTCGGCGTAGATGCTCTTCATGCTCTTCTCTGCTCCTCGAATAAATCAGAATATCATCTATGAACACCACCACAAACTGGTCCAAGAATGGGTGAAAGATCCTGTTCATGTAGTCCATAAACACTGCTGGCGCATTCGTCACTCCGAATGGCATCACTAGATACTCATAATGACCATATCTTGTCCTGAATGCTGTTTTGGGAACATCATCTTCTTTCACTCGAATCTGATGGTAGCCAGACTTCAAGTCAATCTTAGAAAATGTCGCGGCTCCTCGTAATTGATCCATCAAATCATCAATACGCGGTAACGGATACTGATTCTTGACAGTAACCTTGTCGAGCTGGCGATAATCCACGCATAATCTTGATTGTCCATCCTTCTTCTTCACCAACAACACTAGAGCTCCCCAAGGTGACACGCTCGGTCGTATAAACTGCTTCGACTCCAAGTGCTCAATCTGAGACTTTAACTCTTTCATCTCGGCTAGAGACATCCGATAGGGCGCTATTGAAATCGGTCCTATTCCTGGAAGCAAATCGATGGAGAATTTGATTTCCCTCACTGGCGGTAATCTCGACACATCTTCCGGAAAAACATCTGAGAAGTCGCAAACCACAGAAATATTCTTCAATTCGAGCTCTTGAGAAACTTCTGAACTAGCCAAATACATGTATTCCTGAGTTCACCCTTTCAATGAAACACCAATGTGATTAACATATAGATAGTTGGAAATTCCAAGATCAGGAAAAACCACTGTTTTTCGGGCACAGTCCAAGAGGACATGGTGGTGAGACAGCCAATCCATCCCGAGGATAATATCTAGACCCTTTAGTGGCAAACAGACCAAATTAACCACAAATTTTCTATCTTGAATGACCACCACGCAATCAAGGCATGCAGTGTTGGTAACCAAAGTTTTAGCAGCTAGGGTAGTAACTACTAGTTTGAATGGTAAAGCATTCACAGTCAATTTTAAACGATCTACGCAATCCGAGGAAATAAAAGAGTGGGTTGCACCGGAATCAAAAAGGACGGATAAGGATTTACCCTCAATCTCACAGTCTCCCTGGATAAGATCATCAGCCTGTTCTACCTCTTCACCACTCATGCAGAACACTCTGCCTTTAGCCATCTGATGCTTCCCTTTGGCCTTAGGTGTTTGACAATCCTTGGCGAAGTGTCCCGGTTTCTTGCAGTTGAAGCACACATCATCCTTCTCTATACAGCTGCTCGCATAGTGCCCTGGCATACTGCAACGGTAACAAATCACATCAGCGCTAGTCTGACTCCCGCCTCTCGCACTCTGAGCCATCAGATGGTATTGTCCCTTGCTACTGTTCCCTGAAGGTCGATTATACGGCTTCTACTGCTGCTTTCCCTTTTGAGCAAACCTCTGTCCTGTGCTCTGGGATCTCACTGGTCCACCTGTACCACTCTTCTTCTTGTTATTTCTCATAACTTCCACTTCAACACACCTATCAATCAACTCCTGAAGGTTCCGGATTCTTAGAGATGTCACAGATTTCTGGATGTCGAACCTCAATCCTCGCTGAAATCTCTCGCTCAACCAACCCTGGTCAGCTCGGTCACGAAAAGGACTAAAGTACCTTGCAAGTGATTCGAACTTAGCAGCATATTCTGACACCGTCATGCTACCTTGCTGTAGTCGGAGGAACTCTTGCTCTTTTTCCACTCATACAGTATTAGGAAAATACTTGTCCAAGAATCTCCTGCGGAAAACTTCCCAAGTGATCTCACGATGCTCTGCCGTCAATGCCTGATTCACTCCCTTCCATCAGTACTGGGCATCTAGGTTGCGTAGCCCACCTTAACATTCTCTGGACAGTGGAGTGCCTCGAAGATCTTCTCTATCTCCTGCATCCAAAGATCAGCTTTATCCGGGTTTGGCTCGCCGTAGAACTTCGGTGGGTCTGCTTACGAAAGTCAGCTAATCCTCTCGCCTCTGCATTTCGTTCTGCTCTCTGCTGCTGTTACAGATTCTGCTGGGTCAAAGCCACCGTCTGCTGAGCCATAGCATTAGACTGTTGAGTTGCAGCAGCTGATTGCTGAGCCATAGCCGCCGCCATCTCCGTCATCACTTGAATCGCTCTCTCCATCATAGGGTTATCAGGTCCGGCTGTAGTATCTCTGCGAGGTGGCATTAGATTCCACAAAGTCCAAAACCTGTCAGAACCTCACAAACAAGTGATGTGTTAACACACATTGCTTCAGTCAAGAAACAATTCAAACAATTGGCAAGCAAACTACTTCACTCAGCACAAAATAGCAATACAACACAGCTAATTACTCGACAAACATAACCCGACACGGTGACTAGCTCCAAATTTCCTATGCACAGTCCGGTTGGAACCGAATTGTTCTGATACCACCTTTGTTACGACCCGTTTTCAGACCGCTACTCAACTAGAATTAAACATATATGGAACGCGTTTTTAAAACGGTACTCTTGTGTCCTTCAGAAAATGCGGTACATTTTTTTTAAAAACAATTACATCCGTAAGCATACACAGAGTTGTCACAGCTTTAGAAACATGGTGCAATCTAAGACACAAGATGCATGCTCTGGAAATACATATATACATATATATATATATATATATAAGCAAGTAGCCATAGGCAGTGCGTACCAAATAGAAAGTGTATAAACATGTACAAGAGAATACACCTATGGTATGAAGACCCTCGTGAGAGCAATCATACCCCGAGGGTACTCTCGACAGACACCCACGCAGAGGGCTGCTCCAAAAGTAAACCACCAGTCTATCCTGTAATACAAAAAAATCCACCAAGCCCGACTGGTCACCAAAACAAACTTTACACCAAAAGCAAATACTCCAGTCGTCCAAAATAATATAAACAGATAGTCAGACAACACGATGACTACAGATAACTATCTGGATCCCCAGATGGATCCTCCTCATCATCATCGTCCATCGGGTCCTCTCCAGTCAAATCGATAAAAGGTGTCGCAGCAGGCACACCCTCCGGCACGTCTTCTGCTATCACCGCCTCCTCAAAGAATCACGCGCCGCTGCACCCAGCCTCACCACACTATCTGCAGACAGGTGAGAGGTGTCCCAATAGGGTAGGGGTCCTGAATAACATGGGAAAGACTGGTTCCACCTCGGGCTCAGATCTTGCTGGAGAACTCTGAATAACAGCTGCCCTGGAAGTAGATGCTCCAGCAGTCCCGCGTCTAATCACGTTCTTACGAGCGGTCCATCGAACCCTCGGTCCTCGTCCTCGTCCTCGGGAAGCAAGTCGGGAAACAGTGCGCCTCGGGATCTCGAGAGGTCCTTCTGGCGAGGAAGATGATGCTGACATAGTCCTCTCTCTCTCTAAATAGCACGCCAGGCGTCCACTACCTGCATCGTCCGAATTGAAAAGCTCACTATGCACCGTGAAGTCTCCTCTCTCACTACTTTACCACCCTCTCGGAAGCTCTGTACAACATCCCCAGTATAAACAACGCGACGGGAGATGGGGTCGAACTCCATCGCCGTGGGCATCTCTATGTTTGGAAAATCAAAGATGATCTCCGGCGATGAGGACATCGCCGGTATCAGCACGCTCTTTGTCATCGCCTGGGTAACCATCATTGGTTGGAGACACCACGGGAAAGAGTCAACTTCTCAATAAATCAGGGAAGAACAAATCATAAACAATAGGCAAAACAACAATATGCATAGTTCTCAAGACACAACTCAAGACTCTCTCTCGTGACACTATCAACAATTTTCCGAAAAGTAACGCCGAACTAGCTGCTGAATTCCAGCCATTAGCCTTGGGCTCCACGACCACCCTAAGATATTCAGATCAAGTTCCTTGACGCTACGACGTCTAGCTAAGCTGCTGAAAAACCATCCGGAGTTTTTTAGGGGATCCTAGCACCCTAGGTTATTCGGATCGAAGCTCAAAAACGTCACGACTAAACTTTCGCCCTCCAATGAATAAATCGCCGCATACGATAATTCGAGAAGCAATTCAAATAAGTATTCAACAGCATGTCAAATAAATATTCACGTCAAGCTTAATACAATGCAACACAGTTCAACAGTATAAGAAATCCATCACAATCAATCATATCTCATCAAGCAACGACATTGACAACTCAGTTCATCCCTCTGCAACTCAGTGGGGTTGGCAGAGAGATAATCATACAAGTGTGAGGGGTTGGGACAGCTGCCAACCACTTGCAGACAAGCCCACTAGATAATAACATAAGCTTAAACACTAAAACGAAGGGGTACTATACCCTCACTTCGAACCCTGAGGCTCTCAGACTTCTTCGATATGCAAAACAAAATTTAAATCTTATTCATATTTAAAAGTTGCCCTTACCACAGTTGGTTGCTAGCGTGGTACCGCAAGCCTCGCGTCCATGTCGCACGATCTCCGGATTCACAACTCCTATCACCACAAGTGAACTTAGCACAATTCTATAAATTAAACTAAAACTTAGGCTCTCAAACCTAACCCTTTTCTAACTAAGTAATTACACTTAGAAACTTTATAAGCAATTAAAAGTGTAAGATTTTCAAAACTAAAACTCATTCTTTGTTACTTTGAAACTTAGAACTTAAGACCATGCCACAAACCAATCCTTTTTCTCAAAGACCATGCCACAAACCAATCCTTTTTCTCAAAGTATCTAATTAAGGCTCCAGTAGGTTTCTTGGGTCTCAAGGAACCCAACTTACCTAGGTGTTTCATAGCCTTAGAATTCCAAAACAAGTTCAAATGAAACCAAATCTTTTCTATAATTTTCTAAAGCTTGATAACACATCAATACAATCCTTATAACTAATTTTGCAAAATAATTTTCCTTCCAACCACCCTATAGGGCTCGCGGTCATCACCTCCCCTTTTTCCAAAAATTTGCACACTTCCAATTTAATAACACAACATCATTTTATATGCCAAATATTTCACAAACAACAAATCACTTTATAAAACAAAAGCCAATTCATGATCAATCCCAATTCAAACCTCTTTCAAGAATAGGTTTTCAACAACAAATTGCTCAATCCAAGTCCTAATCCTAAACTAGTTGCTAAAACAACTACAACATCATTAATTAAGCAAGAATCATCAACTAATTGAGTTGATTCACTTCAAGATCACACAACCCCTCTTTTCCCCTTAGGATTTGCGCCTAGGATTTCAAGGATTTGGGGAGGAAGTGTTCATTTCCATCATTGATCATAATCAAGAATAGATTAAGCATATAAATAAGAAGAAGAAGCAAGAAGACATACTACTATACAAGGGGGAGGCCGCAGCCTTAAGCAGAAAATGGGGAGGGAAAAATATGTTTTTCTCCTTACTTGGATGGTTGAGAAAGGATGATTCAAGAGGAAGTTGAGCTTCGGTGCAAGAAGAATGAAGGCTGGAGGTTGAACACTCAAGAAATGGAGGAGAAGAAACCATGGAAGCTTGGAGCTCTTTCTCACTCTAAAAGAAGAAGAAGAAATGAACAAGAGGGGGTTAGAGAGTGGGGGGCGCGGCTGGTGCTTCATATGGAGGGGAGGGATTATTTCTTTCTCTTAAAAAAAATTACAAGTTAAAAGTAGTTTAGTAAAAGTAAGCATAAAAAGAAAATAACCACCCCACTAATGACACCTAGCAATAAAGCAACGATGCTAATCACACCATCTAATCCTACCCATCTAATTTCACATCTCTCATGATTACCCTCTAATTCTAGAGTCTTAGGGTACTAAAACATGGTGTCGAATAACCGCGTTACCGATTAATTACCCGCCAATAAAATCGCGAAAATTAATTTACCGAGAAATTAATTCACCGCGTGATAATATTTTATTATAAATAATAAAAATCATATCAAAAACCCATAAATAATCACGACAAGTTACGATTCGATTTTCATCGAAATCGGGGTTCATATAGAATTTTATCTGTGACAAAACTGTCCGGCGATTCGAAACGCGACGAAACTTCGTTAGAATTTTTCGACGATATTCGAACCATGAATTAATATGAAATATTAACCCTGAATTATAATTTGATCTTGATTTAATTAATTTACTTAATTATCACACAAGAGCTGCTTATTATAGCATAAATACGACAAATTATACAATAATAACGCTAAATAACGTATCATAAAAATACGAGTGTTACACAAACAATTGAACTTGATGCATACTAATCATTGAGCATCGATACTCGTAGAATTTGGAAATCTTATGTTGAATTCCGAAAATGACGGGTAATCATTTTGGCCAAACCCGATGCTCCTTCTGGTGACTAGTGGTTATAAATGGCAAAACAGTCTAATGTAGTTGCAATTGGATTGTAATACCCTTGGTAGGAGAATTTTGTTTGGACCTGGAAATAAGTTCCTCGTCTACTGCTGTCCTTGTTTAAGGCTGCAAATGTATACACAAACTTGTTCATAATGCATTGGCATGCATGACTGACCACATTTATGATATGTGATGAATTGTTTGATGAATCTGTGGATTATTTTGTCCACTCACATGCTAATGCTTGATATACCATGATGATGCATGCGGTCTATTAAGTATGTATATGTATATAAAGGCATGTTGTTGTATTATATATATATATATATATATATATCTTGTTTGCATGCGATATAGCCTACGATAAACTCGTGGACAAAGAATTTACCCTTGCACTGTTGTTGGATTGGATATTCTCATGGATGTTATCAGATGGAGTTCATATTGCTGTTGCAGTTCCATCCTTTCCCAAGAGCGTTGAAGAATGGTCCAGTGGAGGAAGAAACCTCCTAGTGCTTCAGTTTTGATCATGCTGAACAGTTTCTCAGTAAGAGTTATAGTTGCTGGCCAGCTTAGCTTAGGGTATTGTCTTGGCTGTTTACCTATTGGTGGAGCATGACTTCATTGCCTATTGTCTTGTAATTACACTTTTCAGAAAACCTCGCCTCAACGCGAAATGATTATGAAATGTTTATGTTATGTGAAGCATTCAATGTGATGTGATATATATTCTGATATTTGATAAAAGAATGATTACTCATCGTTTAGAAAATTATAGTACTCTTCATGTCTCATTTTTTGAAAGAGTTTTCAAAGGAAAGAAAGTTAATTCTATTTTCCATTGCGAATAACACAAGAGTACTCTTTACTGAAAGCATGTGAGCATCAAATGTTTTTCAGCATTAGATTAGGTTGCACCGTAGCGCTCTGGGAATGGGGTGTTACAGTGAGGCTACTGCATTGGGGCCATACGACTACTGTGTTGGGGTCGTGAGGCTACTGTGTTGGGGTCGTGAGGCTACTGTGTTGGGGTCGTACGACTACTGTGTTGGGGTTGTCAGGCTACTGTGTTGGGGCCATATGACTACTGTGTTGGGGTTAAGAGGTTACTATGTTGGGGCCATGCGACTACTGTGTTGGGGTCATGAGGCTACTGTGTTGGGCCATTGTTTGACCTGACTATTGAGTTGGGGTCAATGTCATTTTTATCCTATCGGTATGGGAATATTCGGCTACTATGTAGGGGCCATACAACCACTGCGTTAGGGCCAGTATCTGTTGATCTGATTATTGAATTGATTACTGATGGAATTTTGGGCTAATTGATTGAGTGATCACATGTTGGGTGTTGATACACCATGATCTTTTCTGTTTAATTATGAATTAATAGTATATTATGATTTGTGTCTCTATATACTATTGCTTTGATATGCTTGCGCGGAAGGATGACCCTTGCTTTTATGATCGGGCATTCCCATGTATGTCACCCCAGACTACAGTAACTGTAGAGTTTCCAGAGATTAGCATCATGCAAGTGGAGGCCACTAGTAGGATTTTGTGCCATTCAATATCTGTTAGCTGGGTAATGATTTCGTGGATGGACGACGGTTCGATAAGAGATTCGTCGTTGTCTGGGGACATATCGAAAGTCTTGCGAATGACTGTTTGTTTTTGTTGGGTCGAGAGCCAGTGGTTCTCACACCCGACCAACCTCTCGTAAGAGCGTACGGTCTTCTAAGTTAGATGTGGACCCACCATCTCTAGGGTTGTTGAGGTCCCACCAGTTTCCCTCGTGAAACCAGGACGTACTACTGGATGTACCGCATGTACTCACACCGTGCTATGGATTAGAGTGCTATGTGTGACACCTGAGGCTGACGAGGGCAGGGAGTGATCGCCGGTGCATTGAGCACGGACAAAGAGCGGCTCCTGGTAGCTTCTAGGCTAGGGGACACGTGAATGAACCAAATTTACACCAGAATGAGAGGGATCCTTGTAACATCCCGTTTTTCAAATAATCTCGAATAATATTTTAAGTTGACATTAGATCGGTGATCAGGTGATAAAAGGATTTTAAAAAACTTGATTAGGAAAAAATGGGCTTAAAGTGGGACCATAAACCTTAGGAAAGATCTAGAAACACTAAAAAGGACCAAAATACCCCTGGAAGGGTGTGGAAACTCATAGAAGCTTCTAGAAGAAGGAAAAAAATCAGATATTTTCGTATAAGTACCATCGCATCGCGACAGTTCTGTGAGAGGAAGCCATCGCGATGCGATGAGGTCTGATACTTGTCTCCGCTTAGATTCTGACACGTGTAAAAGTAAGGGTACCATCGCGACGCGATGAGGTTGAAGCTCGCCTATAAATAGGTTAATGTGTTGTGAGTTGAGCATGTATGATTTTTGAAGACACTGTGAGACTCTGATTGCTATTTGGAAAAGAAGTTTAAAAAGGAAAAAAAAAATATACCTACATTTTTTGCAAAAACCATGCAAGAGGAGTATTTTCACTAAAAGCATTTCAACATTTAGAGGTTGTATTAGAGAAGTAGCGCTCCGAAAATTGGGGTGTTACACTTCCCCCCAACGTTAACCATTTGAATGCTTGAGCAATGATCTTACGCACCATAACCAAGTCTTAACCAAACGTTAAACATTCGCACAACATTTAGCTAATTGGGGTGATTCTAATCAGTTACAACCAGCCTTTAATCGGTTAAGGTCTTTTCTAATCGATTAGGGATTTCGCCCTAATCGGTTAACAACTATTCTATAATCTGTTACACAGATTAACATACTTACAAGGATTATATTTCCACCTTCAATCGGTTATCCACCTATTCTTTAATCTGTTATAAGGCTTTTATACTTAAGGGATCACTGACTTCGGCTTATAATCGGTTATGTCTCTATTCCTAACCGGTTATATTACATTTAATCAGTTGCCCCTACAGACCTAATCGGTTAACCACTTAGTATCTCAAACAGTTTCCAAGTTCTTGAATCTTATTCGATTAATAGTCTAGCTCTAATCGGTTAACACCTTCAGGACTGTCTTATTTCATCCATTTTAGTGGTCTAATCTGACTTTGATACTTCCTAGGGTTTAATTATGGTCTAACGGGTTCTGTACTCCTATACACTTGATTGCATCCTTAATCTATCATCTGAAATTCCCGAACAGTGGCTTAGAGTTTGATCTCAGGTCCTGATTCTCATCCTAATCAGTTAGAGTCTATACTTTAATCGGTTAATTATTCTGGTTTTCTTTATAATCGGTTATTACAGGTCTTTAATCGGTTAACCCTTGATACTTAGTCGATTTGACTGACATCTTCTTTCTCCCTATGATTTCTAATTGATTATTGTCACATTTGCTAACTGGTTAACAAGCATAAGGGACTCTAATCGGTTAACAAGTTATGATTCTAATCGATTTAAAACACAAAAAGACAGAAATAACAGAAATAGAGGCATAGATCACAGATTGTCCATTTCTGCACATACAACAATCATGCTGAGGTAAACAATTCACTAAAGGAGACCAATATAGCATACATAATACATTTTCATGTTCTCTACCATCATGTTATGACATTAACACTTAAACCTAAGATTTAGCATGCAAACATGGTATGTTACCACCCTTCTTCCCTTAATTTCATATAACATCAACTAATATCCCACATACCTAGAAATTTGTGTGATCCTACTCCTAATCAAGCCCTCCAAGTCCTAAAGCAAAGGTTGGTCAAAGCTCCCTCCACCCACCAAGAATGCAAGAATTTGACCAAGGAATTGAAATGGACAAATATAGGGTTTCTGGAGGATGATCAGCGGCTAAGGTAACACCAGGGCGTCCCCAAAAAGTAGATTTTGTAGCCATTGAAGGCCATGGGAAGGTTATGGAAAGCTTTTTATGATTATGCAATTTTCACGCATTTAATCGATTAACCCAATGGACAGTTAATCGATTAACACTCAAAAATTTGGAAATGACAATCTGTCGTGGCTTAATCGATTAATGCTATGGTTTTATCGATTAGGTTGGTCCGAATTCCAGAATTACTAAGTTTGTTAGTTCCTCATCGATTAGGGGCGTGATCCAATCGATTATCTTGTGATAAAAGCTAAGAATGGTCTCTCCTAAGGTTCCTTATGGTCCTAAAGCCTTCTTAAAATGTATGGCACACAAACACACATTAAATGAAAGAAAAATAGGGTGTTACATGGTACACTCCTACAATAAAGAAAAGACAAACTTGTGGACCGATTATTCAGAGCAGTGACTGTACTACTATCAGATAAAAGGAAAGAACAAGTTGTCTGCTTTCATCATTGAAGACCAGGAAGACTTATGAAAGGACAAACGTCAAAAGGAACTTATATTCAAATATTGTCAATTGTCATGGGATAGCCGTTGGAAAGCAAAACCACTTTTCTGTACAAAGACAGTTGTTCAAAGTGTGTCGGTACAAAAAGACTACAAGACAAAACAACGGACATACTTCTCGGAGAAATAAATCCCAAGTCTCAACGGTAATATTTCAAATTGTCGTAGACTATAAATACTGAAGAACTCAACTGAAGCATTTGTTGGTTGGTTGGTTGGTGCATCAGCGTAGCTGAAGAACAACCATAGCGTTGAGTTATTAGTTTAGATGGCATAAGAAATATCAATGCTAAAGCTAAAAGCTCAGAAGCCACTAACAACCAAAAGATGGTACAGAGCTTATACATCCTCTCAATGAGAGTCACTATCAAGGAATCAGTGGTTGCTAAAGAATCAAATCAAAGATGTTGAAGCTCAAGCTCAGAAGACCCTCACAACCAGAAGAAGAAGCTCAAGCTGATTTCATATCCACTCTTAGAGTGTTTTAGCTTAGGACACATAGTGAAATTGTAAATCCTCTTAGATTAAGAGTTGAGTGTAAACATGAGTGAAATTAGTACAAATCTACTCAGTACAAGTGAGAAAAGTGTACTCGTAATGGATATTCTTTTAGTTTGATAGCAGTTATCTATAACCTTTGTAAAGGGATGGGTTAGCTACCCTTAACAACAGGGATTGGGTAATAAGCCACAAGCCATTTGGGTAATAACAGAATTCTATTATAACTTAAGGCACTTAATCACTTGAATGTAATGATCCTGGTGATTTTATTCAAATTTAGAGCAGAAAAATACCACTAATCTTGTCATTTAAAATTTGGCAAAGCATTACTAGTAAAATCAGAAATTAGCCAAGTACTGATCAAAATTAAAAAGAAAAATACTATATTATAGGTAACAAGAACACCACTCAACATCTTTCTAAATACCATCATGGCTTAACCAAAAGAAAGTATCACAATTCCATTTGAAAGAACGAAAGCGACAAATGTCATTATCGAACTTATTCAAATTCTACATGTACACCAGGTCCAAGGGCAGAGGGTAGTGTAGTTATGTGGTAGCCATGGCTACCCCCAAAAAATTCAAACTTCTTATATTAGGATGGTAAAGAAAGTCAGTGAATGGTCCAATAAAAAGTGAAAAGCATTTGTTGCATGTATATTGGTTGAAAAGTCAGTCGTTCTTTATCCTAATCTCATCACAGCTGTCTTATTATACCAAGTTACACTCATTTTTTTAAAAGAGAGATATAGTTACTCCAGGAGTAACTCTTGACAGAATTACTCCGTTTAATAATTCTCTATAAACATTGAATTTAATCAATCGAACCGTTGAATTATAAGTTCTTATTGAGTAGATCAACTCCATAAAATTTCATGAAATTTTAAAATTATTTGATACATCATCGAATAACTCCAATTCAACGTATGCTATACATTTTAAAATACAAGTAAAATGTTGATCATCTGATCGCATAGCTACGAATATCCAATTTATCTAAAATTTGGTGTGCATGATATTTAGTATAACATGACAACAGTTTGATTGATAAAATTCAATGTCAATAGAGAGTTATTAAGTGGAGTAACTCTGACAAGAGTTACTCCTGGAGTAAATATATCCCTCCTCTTTTTTTTTTATTATCAATCACTTTTTTTTATTGATAACTATATTCGCCATAAAAATAAATAAAAGTGATAAGGCTAGTTAGTACCTACGAGGATGCGAATGTTTTTGTGAGTCTGCCAAGTTACAAGTGCTCCTCATGCTTATCTTTCTTTTTTTTAATAAGGAAACGTTACTTATATATTTTAAGAACTTTTCAACTTGGAAAATGTTTGAAATTGTAACTCACTCATTTAGCATCTATTTATTTATAACTGATCTATTTTAAATCTTTAATTCTTTACACAACATTGGAATATATATTGTAACAAAACAAACAACAATGGAATATATATATCCAATCAATCATTTATATGAACATAGAATTAATTGTATTCTAAAACATAAATAATTTAGTATTCTTTTAAATATTCTTAATTCATATTTTTATAAATAAGATCATACCTAATATTCTTAAAACTTTATATTTAATCATTTTTTTAAATGTAACTAAATTCAATAAAAGTTTTATGATAATCAATAAATATAACTTTATCGATCACAAAAATGAATTATCACAACTATGTTTAGCTTTAAATTTTGGGTATTAACTATTTTGGCCATCTCACAAATATTTGTCTAGTTCCGCCACTGACCAGACCTAAATAACTGAGGTTCATTGTTATCATCTGGCCAAAGCAAGGGAAACTCTTGATGATGAGGCTCACTCTCATAGCTTGGCTCTGTATCATCCTCACCTCACCCATATCAACAAATCTCTCGATTTTAGGTGTATTGTGGTACACCATATTTCATCCATCTTATCCTCCACATAGTACACCAACTGAGCTTCAGAAGCCTGAATGTATGGTTCATCACCTTCTCGTACACTCATATGGATCAAATGAGAAAAGTTGATTGAGGTGAAACCCAATGCATCTTTTTTAATGCATCTATAATTTGTAATGTTAGCCCATTGACATTTAAACAAGGTCACTACAAATCTCCCATAGTAGTTTAGCTCAATAATATCAACCAATTTCTCATAGTATGACACTAAACCATCTATCGGCCTGTTGTCACTTGCTCTTGCATAGCTTTTAGTTCCAATGGTACTCAATACACCATTATTTTGAGTTTTCATCCCTTGCTCATGTTGTAAGGTTCGAGATTTATATCCATTCACATTATATGCAGTAAACCTTCTAGCTTGCTGTAGTGGTCCTCGTGCAAGGACATGAATATCACCGGAGTGTGTATCGGTATTGTCATTCATAATCTATCAAAAAGAATAAATTGTTTTAGTAATAATGCATAATCACATATTGGCAGTAAAAGTTATCTCTTCTACTTACACGTCGCTTAAACCATTTGACAATGTCACAATGAACTTCCTTCTCTATCACATTTGATGACCGTGTTTGACTCCTTAACTTCCTTTTTGTTATAATTTTAAATTCCCAATACCAATCATGATTATAAGAATTATGATGGAAGTCAATAATGTAGAATGTGTAAGTGTTTCTAATGACTTACTCAATAAAGGGTTGTACTTCATTACAATTAACCAACACATGTCGATGTGCTTGAAGCAACTCTAAAGGTGTCAAATCAAAATATGACGAACCTCCAATTGTTTTCCTATACTGGGAAACAGAGACGACGACGACTCAGAGGTATCATCATCAACACGACCGCCTCAGTTGAATCTTGTCTCAGTTTCATTCTCCAAGTACCTTGAGTAGAAAGTAAGTATCTCTTCAGAGATCTACCTTCGACTATCAAGCCCTCAGGATGTGCTTTATTACGCACAAAGGACTTCAGTTTCCCCAAGAAACTATGATGTTCGAAAATTAATACACATAAAAATCTTCAAGCTAATATGATGAGTGATAATGCATTGAATGTCTCACAAAATTAATGATTGGTCATACCTTTATATGGGATACATCCATCGATGGTGCACTGGCCCACCAAGTTTGGCTTCATCAACTAGATGCACTATAAGGTGAACCATAACTGTGAAGAATAATGGAGGAAATAACATCTCCAAATGACACAATGTGAAAACAATTTGCTCCTTAAGCTTGTCTATCTCGCCAGGGTTCAACACTTAGGCACATAATAGCTTGAAAAAATTGCATAAATCAACAATAATTGTAACAACTCAAACAAGCAGCACATTTCTAATTGACAAGGGTAGCAACTGCTTCATAAGATTGTGAGAATCATGACATTTGAAACTGTTATGGACCGGTCCCGAGCCGAGTCCTAGTATGCTCGCCGACCAGGTGCAGACCAGCTCGGTCCCTGCTGACCCGAGCTTGACGAATTGCCACCGACCTGAGACGCGCCAGCTTGTGTGACGGGCCGGCCTCCGACCCGGCCCTCCTAGCTAGGCCCCCGAGCTGAGCTCCATAGTCGCCGAGTACCGACCTAAGCCCGTTAACCGAGCAGGGCCCCAGAGACGATGACCGAGCCCACCAACCGAGCAGGGCTCCCAAAGGCGGCGACCGACCTCAACCGGGAGGTATCAAACCCTCCAGAAGGCACACAAAGCGTAATACCGAAACCCTAATATTGGGGACCACGCCAGGATAAAGATAAGCCTGAACCCCATCGGGTGCAGGCCCATCTCGCTCAAACGGTAACTGGCGAGGAAGGAACGGCGCACATCACGGAACAAACTCTCCTATATAAAGGGGCTTGGCCTCAGGTTAAAGGGACTCTACTCTCTCTAAACCCTAAAACTCATCTACATGATGCGAGCTCTATGCTCACCCTAAAAGCCCTATCTAACTTAGGCATCAGTGCCTTTGCAGTACCCCACCGCGTCTGAAGGAGGAAGGACATCACGCTCGGAGGAGGAATACTCACCGCGGAGCTCATCTCCCAACCGCCACCGGAGGATCAAAGTGCGACCTTGCACCATTTCGTGCATTAACATTGGCGCCACCGTGGGGCCGGTAAAACTAGCCTGGGCCTCGAGGATACCACGCTGGCGAGGATGGTATCAACCTAAAAATCAGTAACTTGGAGCACCTCGGGGCGAAAAAGCGGTCAAAGCGGATCGGCCTTTACTGGCTATTGACGAGCAACTTTGGAAGGCAAAAACAGGAGCACACCGAACACAGGACCTTCTCGTGGTGAACACATCATCCGATCTCGAAAGGAAGCAGGCAAACGGCAAAGGATCGAAAATAACTTATGGCCTCAACGTTCAGGCTCCAGAAGAATGTGTTTCTAATCAGAGATCAAGATAAAAATCAAATCTTTGGATACCCTAAGAACCAGGAGTGCGGGTCAGCCACACAAATCTCGGACGAGATCAAAATCAAATCATAGGGTATCCTAAAAATAAGGAACGCAGGTCAGCCACAAATCTTGGAAGAAATCAAGATACGCCTGACAAAGCTCAACCACTCAGCTTGGTCAACCTCATCTCAACTACCGAGTTGACCTCAACTCAGTCGCATGACCTGTTATTTGGAGGAGCTCAAGTCAACCACATTGCTGACCCCATCAACTCGGACGACCACAGATACGTCCCTCAAAACCAGACAACCAGCGGTGGATACGTGATCCAAAGATTGAGCGACCTACCAGGCCCACCTCTACAATTTCAATATTGAGACGGCTTTAAGCTTCGGCTCGTCGTTGACCATGATTATTTCATGACCTCAACCTTGCCGCTTGGACAGCCAAATCAACTACTCACAGGGAAGTATAAAGCTCGACTACGAGCACTTTACCCAGCATAAAAATTAATACTAACTTTATTACATCAAGTTGTTGCAAGTTGTCTATACTTTGGCAGGAACAGTGCCCCAAAACCAAAGGTCGAGCACGCCACGGAGCTCGGCACCCAGCGTCGGAAGAACCTCGACCTCGACACGACCCGTGGTCCTAAACCCAAGTCAAAGATAAAGGCTTGGTGAGCTCACTCGACTCGACCCGTGGTCCTAAACCCAAGTCGATAAAGGCTTGGTGAGCTCACTCAGCTCGACCCCCGTGGTCCTAAACCCAAGTCAGCATAAAGGCTTGGTGAGCTCACTCGCAGCTCGACCCCCGTGGTCCTAAACCCAAGTCAGCATAAAGGCTTGGTCCTAAACCCAAGTCAGCATAAAGGCTTGGTGGGCTTACTCACAGCTCGACCCCTGTGGTCCTAAACCCAAGTCAGCATAAAGGCTTGGTGGGCTCACTCGCAGCTCGACCCCTGCGGTTCCAAAGATTCCAGGTCAGCATAGAGGCTTGGCTCAGCGACTCGGAAGGTCGCCAGTCGGCCTAAACAACCCCTGTGGTTTCGAAGACACCAGGTCGGCATAAAGGCCTACAAGCTCTAAAGCAGCTCGGCTAAGGTCGCCTGTCGAGCTAAACAAGACCATTGTGGTTTCAAAGACACCGTCAGCATAAAGACGTGCCGAGCTCAAACACAGCGCGACAAAGACTAACCCCTGCGGTTCCAAAGATTTCAGGTCAGCAAAGAGGCCTGGCGAGCTCTAAAGCAGCTCGGAAGGTGATAACTCGACCTAAAGAAAAACCTCTGGTTAAATCATCAAGTCAGCTCGAAGACCTGTCGAGCTCTACTGCTGCTCCACTTAAGCTACCTCACAAAGCATAAAAGAAAGCAAATACAAACTACTCGAGGTATCCCGCGGACTCTGTTAGGCCACCATCGGCAATAATTCTCTATGTTCGCGACAATTGGCTTCTCCGCGCTTCGCCGGGATCACCCTGGTTGGTCTTTTCGGCCCATCCTCCTCCTCCACAATCTTGCCATCCTTCAGTCTTGGTGAAGTCAAGCTCACGAGATATCCAAATCGAGGGCAACCACCCTGATTTGGGCAAAGGCATTATCAAAGCCCTCCTTGAGCGTAGAGCACAAAAACTCTTATACTCCTCGCCCAACAGCGGCCGAGGATTTCTCCTTCTCAATCGCAAGGTCGAAAGCCAAGAGATCTCACTCATTTTGCAACTCTTTTTGGTCCTCCAAGTGCCTCATGTAGCTCTCCTGAGTTCGGTTACAACTTGCTCGGCCTGATGAGCCCGGATCGAATAAGCTCGACCATGGCCGACCATCCTGGAGAAACAACGAGGATGTTGGAATAAGTGCGGCCAGCGGCCTTGATTAAACAATCGGGGGCTTCGTCCCCTTGTAAAGACGAGGAAATAAGGTTAATGCACGACTCATGTAGCACATGAACCAAGGGAGACAGCGTGATCGATCGAGGTCCAAGACCTCTCTCACCTCGGACCTCGTAAATCGGACCTCAAAGGTCATCTCGGACATTTAGACCTCATGCCTCGCGGTCGGATCATCGACTGGTCATTATATTATTGTGGTGAAACCCATGTAATCGATCGTGGCACTTAGATGGGTCCAACCCGACCTACTACTCGGCGAATGCTCGGTGATCGGCAAGCAAGTCTCGGGGACTTATGGTTCAAAATCAACAACGGATCACTCCCGTTCAATAGCCCTCATTCGTAGGGTCAAAAACAAACAAATAATATAGACTTCCTAACTTTTCGAGTTAACAAAGTCTAGGGGGCTTGTGTTACGGGCGGCCTCAGTGGGCTCTAATCGGATCACCGAAATGAGCCAGAACCAATCCAAGCCCTACATTCTGGCGGATGTAGATCTAGCGGTTCGAGCCGCATCGGATGATCGGCGGCGGGAAGAGGAACGGTTGAGCGAGCGTCCCATCCGAGTCCCATCACATAGCGTAACGCCGAGTAAAGGTGCAACACATGGAGCGTGACCGGACAAACAAGCTCGGGACACACCCCGACCTTGGTGACTCGACTCGGATCTGAGCCGAGGACCTGGATAGACCCTCAGCCGCTTTCGTGCGAAGAGTTCAGGGGCTTGTGTTATGGGCCGTCCCGAGCCGAGTCCTAGTATGCTCGCCGAGCAGTGCAGACCAGCTCGGTCCCTCGCCGACCCGAGAGCTAATTGCCACACGACCGAGACGCGCCGGCTTGTGTGGCCGACCTCGCCCTCCTAGCTAGGCCCCCGAAGCCGAGCTCCATAGTGGCCGAGCACCGACCTAAGCCCGATTAACCGAAAGCGGGCCCCAGAGGCGATGGCCGAGCCCACCAACCGAGCGGGGCTCCCAAAGGCGGCGACCGACCTCAACCGGAGGTATCAAACCCTCCGTAAGGCACACACGGTAATACCGAAACCACAATATTGGGGACCACGCCAGGATAAAGATAAGCCACTGAACCCCATCTGCACAGCCCATCTCGCTCAAACGGTAACTGGTCGAGGAAGGGAACGGCGCACATCACGGAACAAACTCTCCTATATAAAGGGCTTGGCCCTCGGGTTAAAGGGACTCTACTCTCTCTAAACCCTAAAACTCATCTACATGATGCGAGCTCTATGCTCACCCTAAAAGCCCTATCTAACTTAGGCATCGGAGTGCCTTTGCAGTACCCACCCACGGTCTGAAGGAGGAAGGACATCACGCTCGGAGGAGGAATACTCACCGCGGAGCTCATCTCCCAACTGCCAGCCAGAGGATCAAAGGTACGACCTTGCACCATTTGGTGCATTAACAGAAACCAAAGATCTTGCGTTGAATTGTATCAACACATCTAGAGATGTTGCTTATGTAACCATTTGGAACGGAAATATCCATCAAGATATTTAACATAACATCTATCTCTTTCTTTGGCAATGTAAACAAAGCTGCTGGGAACTTTTTTCCATCATCTGGGGCCAAAGTTCTTTTCTTATACCCATTGTCTGTAAGTCTTTTCGAGCCTCCACATGATCTTTTCTATTGTCTTTGTCAATTACAATGTATAAATCACATTGTCGCATACATTCTTTTCAATATGCATTACATCTAGATTTTGTCGCAACAAATTAAACTCCCAATATGGAAGTTGAATGAATATGTGTTGCTTTTTCCATTGTTGCCTGTTGTTGTTTATTAGTCACGGGCTTGTGACCAATTGATGGATTGGTATCCAACAGGTTTTATTAGATATCGTGTGTTTGAAATTTCTGGTAGCCGTTTTAGAATTAGGAGATTTCGTTGCTCGTTTGACATTCAGGTGTTGACTCCAGGTTCTTATGGTGGCACACGTTGACGTTTATTGATGGAGAGGACCCCATGGCTCGTTGGCATTGATTCAAGGATGATAGCTTACTATGACGGCACTTGTCGACACTTATTGACGGGGGGATCACAAGGCTCGTCGAACGCCATTGTATTATAGTTACTATGGTGGTACTCGTTGACGTATACTGATGAGGGGATCGCATTGGTCGATGCCATTTTTTACTGATGTTGAGGATGCTCACATTCACTCACTTGGAATGGTAAAGGATCTTGAAATTACTATAGAATAGTTGTAGGTTCACGTTAGCTAGTTATCGACGTAGGACCGTGGTTTGACTAGTGTATCGTTTGATTGATGTTGTACATGTGTTGTTGTATTTGTAACATGTTATATTCGAACTTTGTCGTTTTCTTTTCGCTTAAATATGATTCCTCACCCCGTATGTTTTGTGGCTACTTGTGTACCCTGTGTACCGGTAGATGGAGATCTTGCAGATGACGAAGTGGACGTGGATGCAAAAGAGTAGTCAGCATGACGCTGTTTTTATTTAGCTTTATTATAGCTGATTATTACTATTGTTTTCATACCGATGTAAAATAAGGGTATAAGTTCTGTAATATGTGACATTGGGGATTATCACAACAAGAATAATAGTTATTTCCTAGAGCCAAAAGCCCTGGGAAAGGGCCAATTATCGAGGGCCCACCGAGGGCCACGTGGCAGTAGGTAAATCACTGATAGAAAACGGATATTAGGGGTCTTTTTAAAAAAGTTGTAGGAAATTTCCGAGTACAAAAGCCCTGAGAAAGGGCAATACGAGTTTTAAAAAAAAAAATAAAGAGAGGAGGAGGATCAACCTTTTGCTTCTTCCGGAGCCATAAAACAGAATCATAGAGCAAAGAATATGGAACATTTTCAATCAATACACTTCAACACCTATTCAGCAGCACAGCCTTACATCAGCAATCATTCCGCAGGGTTCACCAATTCAATCCTTGCAAAAATAGCAACTTGTCAAAAAGATTTGTGTTTTTTTTTTTTTTTCAATACACAACAACTTACTGCCCCACTTCAATCAAGTTTTCTCATAATTTTATTCAACCAAAAGAATCATCTCAAATACCCAAAAAACAAGCCCAAATTTTTTTTTCATCACAGATTTAGTTACGCATTTTCACTCAAGCAATCCCACCGTTCCCACAAACCCTCATTCTATTTTCATTTTCAAAGTTCCCACAGTTACGCACAACAATGACAAAACTTCACACGCATTCACAGTAAGACTTCGGAACAACATTCCATTCTCCTAAAATCAAATTTACAAATTCCAAAACAAAGGAGAAGAACTTACCTGAGGTGAGGAATATCAAACCGAGCACAAAAACACTAGTGAACCACCACACTTGAAACCCAACGAAAATAGAACTCAAATGCTCAAACCCAACAAATGAAGAATCAGTGATTAAAAATGTCCAAGGGAACCGAGGACAAAATCGAAAGCTCCAATCAAAGAGACCCACTTGCGGTAATCCACAAAGCTCTACCAAAAAGCTGGAACCGCAACTTAAAAATGGAGTGCCCACTCCAAAAACTTCAAACCGTGAATATAGAAAAAATGGAGGAAAGGATTAAAAAGGAAGAAGGTTGATGAAAGTGGAAGAGATGATAGAGAAATAGAAAATGGGGGCAAGGAGAGACATGGTCTCTCACTTGGTTTGATAATGACAGACACGATAATCAGCCCCTCGTTTTTTTTTTTTTATGTTTCTTTTTTTTTTTTTTTATTCCGAGGGCCTATCCCCTCGGTTTGTACAAATTTCGAAAAAAAAAAAAAAAGCTAAGATAAACCGAAGGCCTAGAATCTAGGTACCGCCCAATTATTAAAAAAAAAAAAAAGGTCAGACAATGGCCGGCTTTAAAATTCCGATGGTTTTTTTAATATACCCTTAGGTAACTCTTATATGTGTATTTTCTTAGGGCTTTGGCCCTAGATAATTTCCTAGGGTCACAGGCCCTAGGTAATTTTTGTAGGAAATAGCCAGAATTCTTGTAGTTTATGGGTTTTATTTTCTGCAAGAGTCTTCGTATTGATTTTATTCCGCACGAGATTTTGGTATTTATATGACGTGCACTGTAACACCCCGCAAAGACAGGGCGGTTACTTTAATTAATTAAATAATAATAGATCATATTTAAGGCAAACACACATTTTATTTATGTTATAAGTATACAAAGTACATTATACACACAAGTATAGATATGACCCTACACCCACATGGGGTGATAAAAGACACACTGGTCGTGACATAAGTGTACATCTTCTACCTCTATGCAGGCTTTTCATAGACTCCCCAACCTCCAATTATAGGATGTTCTTGTTCATCTGTTATTTGACATCATTGAATAAAAACACCAGAAAAACAAAGGGGTAAGATATTCATTAACCTCCATCAATCGGAAAAACAGCATAGTAGAGTATCTGTTAACATGCACAACATTTCAACACAACCATCAACATACCTGTTACCGCACTCAAAACTTATGGAGTACACAGTCACAAACCAGAACGTACACGGTCACATCATACTGACAAACCTGACCACACGGTCACTAATCACTTCGTTCTTTGATACCACAGACCGACATCGATCACTGAACTTTCGGGCTAATCACCGGCCCTATTGACCCATACCACTGCTGAAATATTGCGGGCCATTAACGCCCTACTCCTTAGACCGATCACCAGTCTTAGGGCATCGAATATGATAAGTTGGTTGTCCCGGGAACATATCTTGATACGCTACCATCTCCGATTATCGGTTATGACATCTCATACTACCATATCCAATTACCGGAGTAAGGTACCGTCCCGTGCGCAAGGACGACATTCCCATTATAGGAATGGCCAAGATTGTCCACCTGTCAGACGTGGAGTCCTGGAGGTTCGTCCGGATGACCGAGCACACATACCCTCAAGGCCACCGACTAACTCCAAACTACTCCGTACCTTTGGCACCACGGACATGGAGAGACTCATCGGAAAGACCGAGTACAAAAACCCTCAAGGTCTTGGCCAAGTACACATACCCTCAAGGCCACCAACTATCTCATTACCATCCTGTCAATACCTCAGTACACCAACCTCGGGTATACTGACCCGGCTATCACCACAGACAATCATAGTAACGACAGTAATACTTGCTATTACTGTCTAGGGATTCGCAAACCACTAATTAGAGGGCGTCACCCTATGACTCTAAGACCATACATCAAACTCACATGCATCATATACAATCAACACATAAATATCAAACATAAATCATAATTTTATGGTGTGAACTTCAATACCCCAGAGTTTTATTGGGTATGAATACCCAATGACCAATTATTTGATGCCACATCATTTTTTAACATTTTTAAAGTGAAATTAAATACTTAGTTTTCATACCTATTGTTAGTGTGAGAGTATAAGAGAAATTTCATGAAATTTTTTTATATTTATTAATAAATTTTGACTTTCTCTAAGCAGTTTTTTTATTCTTTTTCTATTTCCTTTTTTATAAAAATTCTTTCTCTATTTTTGTTATTTGGATCACTACTTAAATAATATTCTAATGTTTGTGTAAACTATTTAATTTCATTCCTAGCTTATTCTTCTTTTCTTATTTCATTCATAATAATAAAATTATATTTTTATCAATTTCTTCTATTATTTTACTTCTTTCATACACGATTTCAATTTCTTTTAATATTTCAATTTATTTTTTATTCGAGTTTATTTTGTAGGTTTTATTTGTTATGTTATTTATAATTTATGTTTGAATTATAGTTTTTTTTATTTTTATTGAGATTATTTTTGTCTTTTTATGAATGGGCATTGATACCCACCTTTCTTCCTGGGCATGGAAGAATTTACCTAATTTTATTCATCACAGATCATCATAATCAACAACATGTAATTTAATCCTAGCGTCGCATAAGCGACTGTCTACCAATCTTATAACCATAGCCTATGTTGGTTGATAGGTCTACGGCGACAATCCTTAGTCACTGCATACCACAACCCCTCTCCTGAGGTGTTGCTACTATCAACCCTTAGTACTCATGCTAATAGTACTACTCTATTACCTATCTTCCCTAGAGATTAAGGTATTTTTCCCTAATCTGGCTTAGAAGACTACTGCCGCTCGCGTCCCGTCGCTCTTCCTTCTCCCCGTGCTCCCTTTGTACTCCAAATGACCAAATGGAGACTCTTGCTGAATGGGGTGAGGCGAGCTTGTGACTGTTAGAACCTAAACGATTGAGAAGTTTAGACCTTCATTAATTTTGATAATAACAAAGTACTTGCAAGTGAACAAATTATCTTCTAATAAGTCTTGAAGTGTGCAGGTGTTAAAATTGTTTACGCTTTATAAGTCACTCAAGCAAGAAGGAGAAATTCACAAGAAATTGAATACATTCCATGTGTGTCAGCATTCGGTTCACTCCAGCGTCTTGTGTATAGCGAGCGTCCGGTAGTGTTATTATTTTGACATGTGGATTACTCAATTGTTGTGAGCGTCCGTTGTTGTGCAAAATATGAAGTGCAATGTGCAAGTATACACAATCGTAACAAGTAATAAAGAGTAAGTAAAGATCGTTCCCACGGGGATTGATTACAGTTAATTCCACAAATTCTCAATTTGGCTAATCTAGTTAATGAGAGAACAAAGTAACAAGTAACAAATTAATTTGAGGTGATGGTGACAGTAATTTAAAGTGCAATTGACAGTAAAAATAAATTAAAAAGATGGGATAAAAATCTGAGAGAAACAGCTAGGATTTCAGTTCATTCATATTTTCACCAAGTTGGTTTCAGTGCCATAAGTCAGTGCCATTTGGCACTGGGCGCATGGCTCTAATGTGTGTACCTTTCAGTACTTTCACCAGGGTTAAGTAAAGGGTACCTTATGTCTAAGCCCCCATTATGTTCCCCCTTGTCTTCTAAGTGTGACCCAGAACACCCTATGAGACAGATTTCCTATGTCTAGTTTAATCAAAATTAATTAAAGTGTCCCTTAATTAATACCCCTCATATTAACTCATGAATTTAGCAAGTTACCACCTTTCAGCACCTAACATACATGTACCCAACAAAAGTTGGCCAGACTTAGGTCAAGCATATTGTAAATAAATGCGCATGAGTCAAAGGTTCAAAGGCAAAGACTGATAAACATTCACCAACAAGGATTCAATACAAAATCACATCATCCTAGCATAAAGTATTTAGCTCATAATAAACAAAAACATAGAATAGCAGAAACTGGTGCCAAAAACTGCTGTCATGGCACCAGAAATCTGCGATGCGTAAAATGTCTACAAGCGAGCGTAAAACAAAGACGTGGAGGCCTTCAAATCTGTCAAGATGAGAGAACACTTCACTGCAACAATGTCTTGTTGCTGCATTTTCTTGCTATGTGTGACACCCTCTACCCCATCATGTCATTATAACAACGTGAAAAGAAAAGAACACAAAATAAAATTTTGATCCAAGTAAAAGCTTTTCATTTCAAATAAGGTAAGGCTATCACTCTCAACTTGCAAAAAACAAACTTAGTAAGGGAGGGGAATCATCAAAAGGAAATAAAACCAAGGTTCCCGATGTCACAATAATTCAGAGCTCTTCCCCTAACTATTACACCAAAGAAAATACAAAGACTTAAACAAGTAAACACAAGTCTTCTATCTATCCCAACGAGCTATCGTGATTACTCGCCGGCATTCACATCCTCAACACCTGCAGTCTCAACATCTACACATACCCGGTGGGATATGCATAGCCACAAGAGGGGTTAGTCATCATAACCTCAAATAGTGCATACAGTGTAGGAAATTAATGAACAATGCGCAATATACAACAATTCCAGTGAAAGCATCTAATCACCAGTACTACAACATCAACCACAACATTAAGGTACATCCCCCAAAACTAAACAACCAGGCATGTTATCTTGTAAAATGATGTATTTCTAGGACCATAACTATATGCATGTGGATCCAATTATAACGAGGCCGGGATACCTTGCCCGTTTCGGAATACCATGTCCGTAATGCCCCAATAACAACAGGACCGGGATACCACGCCCGTCACGGGATACCTTGCCCGATTCGCCCCATTAACCGTAGGTCCGGGAAACCTCGCCCGTCACGGGATACTTTGCCCGATACGCCCTACTAACAACAACAACAACAATGCCGATACCAGGATGCATGAACATGACCAAATGCGGTGTCTAACCATAATATCCTCTATCGCAATATCTTCGATAGAGTAGCAACAACAACAACAATAACAGAACACAAATTCATAAGTCAGCCAGTGCCTTCAACCAATAACATAAACATTCAATGTTCTTAGCAACTTCGATTAAGCACATGACGTCCAAGTGAAGCTTTGGAATAGAAAGATTAGTTCTCTCAAATTATCACACTAATAAATCCTTAGGCATCATAAATGAACATTAGACATCCTACCTAGGCTTTACAATATCAACCTAATTACGGAACCCTAAGGGAACACAACAAAACAACACGAGTGCAGGCTGTCACTGGGCGCCTGGCGCCTGAGATCGTGGGCGCCTGGCGCCCTGCCACTGTCATCCAATTCGCACACAAAGGGTTCATACCCATTTGGGGATCTAATGCCTCACCATTACGTCCCTCAGAACTTAGTTGAACATGGTTTAGAGTTCTTTGATCCATACTTAGTGATTACACAGTCATAGAGTCTAAAACTTACCCTTTAGCTAATTAAATTCCTTACCCTATCATTTGGTAGCAAACAAATTCTGCACAACTTAACATATCCCTACCGTTGACCCTCAATTCTCTTGTTAAAACTTCAAAGTCTCTATCAAGGCATGGTTTATTCATGTGTCAATTATTCTAAATAATTAATCCTAACTTGATTCACCTTTTATTCCATTTTAACCTCTCCAGCATTCTGTTTTTAAAACATCATCACCGCTAATTCTTGCAACAACACTAGAGGTTTAGGCAATTCAACACTTTTAAATACTAACCGTATCAGTACCTAGGCACACAACACGAATAATATAACATGTCATCAAGTATTGTAGGAGTTCATACAATGGAAATTTAAAGTCGGCAACAACCAAGATTTTCACCTCTCAGAGCAATAAAAGAATAGTCAAGAGTAACAAGCATGTAAACAATCAAGACTCAATCACCACATCAAATTCATCAATCCAATGAAATTATCACCAGTCAAGAATAATAATTGAAGAGTTCGAATGTCTCCCTATCACGGTGGTGATAGTGCTCGTTTTTCGTTCTGCTTGAGGCATAGGGGTCTTGGGACACCCCTATTGTTCACACATGTTCCATACACTCACTAGAAGAGAACAACTACCCCTTACCTCAAGTGAATTTCGTACTCCTAGGATGGTATGAGGGAACACCAAGCTTTTCCTTTCCTAGTGAAGCTTTCACCTCCTATTCCTCCCAATGAGGTTGTACGAGGTACAATAACGATGCTCTAGGTCAAGTCCCGTAGTGTAGTCTTGAGTTAGAGCCCTTGACAACACAAAATTGGAAGAAGGGAAGGAAGAGCTTTTCTCTATTTGGTTGATCCTATGAGCAGCTCCTAATCATGTTTAGGGTCTTAGAACTGATGCTTAGTGGCTAGGTTAAGCCTAGGGGTCGTGGTTGCCTCTTCAGGTCGAGAATGGGTCACACAGGGTCACAAAACCGGCCCAAAACGATTTAAAACGCGAAAAAATGCACAGCCACTGATCAGCTGTGGGCGCCCTGCGCCAGCACTCCCTGGGCGCCCTGCGCCAGCTCTCTGTGAGGCCTGGGCGCCCGAGCTTCAGTCTGGGCGCCCTGCGCCTGAGTCTGGGCGCTCTGTGCCACTGTTTTGGTCATATCTGGAGCTAAAGATGTCCAATTGAGGCGTTCTTGGTGTCGTTGGGAAGCTAAGAGAATTTCCTACAATTTTCAATCTAATAGGCTTACCCAAATTCGGACTCTAACGGGATAAAACATGCAGTTGAAAAATACTATAATATTCCTAGGTGTTACGCTTGCGTTTTGTTGACTCCAGAGAGCATATCTGTAGTTGTAGGTATCGAAATCGAGTCGAACTAAAGCCTACTAAAAGATAAGAGATAACGCTACAAATTTACTGAAGGGACTTAAATCCAATTGAGTTGTTAAGAGGTTCGAAAATGGGGAATACGATAACTGAAATAGCTAAGCATAGGAATAAAGGTACATCTAGATACTCAGTCAGCTGAAGGAATGGTAAAACATATGAAACCCATCCCAAGAAACTATAAGCATCTTTTAATACCCTAAGACATATCCTAATCTTGAAGGATGAAAAATTTGGGCTGTTACAATTCTACCCCCTTAAAAGAATTTCGTCCTCGAAATTTCGACAAATATTAAGGACCTAATCTCCTATCCTAGCGTCTTCAAGGTTATTAAGGCAACTTCCCTATTAGTCCTTCCGAACATCTCTAGGGTTATCATGGTAAGGTAACTAACCCCTACTTGTAAGTATATCCATCAAACTATGATAGTCTACACCACTAATCTTATTTATCCATGTCGATCACCTTTGCTTCGGTCACTGGCGATAAGTTATTGGGTGGCCATCCCTCCTACTTGTCTAGCCGAGTAACCAGAGCAACGACAATCAGACATGTCATTTACTAGCACTTCTATAAGGATCTATGACAGGGGCTTGAGCGTAAAAGTGTTGGTACCTCACAGTTACCCTCAAGCTCTATTAAAGTTCCTCCCTATTTGTTATTACCATAATTCATGTATTTACTCTGATAATCTACCTTGTATCTAACAGTACTACCCATATCAACCACCCACTATCTACTATCATAGTACATCCCCGAAGCTAGCTCTCGTGGCCTATCGCCTAATCTAAAATGGGGGATCTAACGTATCTAACGTAACAATCTAGTTCATACTCAGTGTTAATAGTCACCTATGGTTTACCCCACACTTCTACCTATCACAACCCAAGAACAAACGTTCAAAGCAAATGGGGCAAGAAACAATTGGGCAACTGGAAATCCTCTCAATGCGACATATACCTTGAATGAGGCTCTCTAACTCAGCTGTTTCTACTCCTGCGAGGGTGAAGACTTGGCCAGTGGACTTTATCTTGTTAGCTTAGGGCATCTGAGGCGTACCCCCACTAGCTGGTTCAGGCTTAACTTCCTTACAGTCTCTGCGACTATGGCCCGGCTTATGGCACCTACAACCTATGACTTTAGTTTCCTGGCACTCACTAATGTAGTGACCCTTGCTACCCTTCAAACTACAAAACACTTCTCCAAAGAAAATCTTCCATTGAACAGCTTCCAGCTGATAGCAACTTTAGCTTTTCCAAGCATTAGTAAGTGTCATCCCACCAATGTTCAGCTTCGTTGGTCAATTTGAATGTAGCGAATGCCACCTTCGGAGCATCCGTGCAAGTCATCCCTCAGAACAATTTTCTCCATCCCACAAATCCAATGTGGTGCTCATCCCGAGTCGAACGTCTCTTCACATCAATCAAGCTTCCAACAACATCGAGGACAACATGGTTACTCTCGCCCTTCATCCCTTCTAACTTAGACAGTCAAGAAATGAATCAGTCACTAAGTGAAGTCCTAAAATCTCATATCATCATCTATTCTAACATAGACAATCATACAAGAGTACACAGAGATTACATGATAGACACATACCACGGCCTGAAGAACAAGCCGAGCTCTGATACCACTAAATGTGACACCCTCTATCCCATCATGTCATTATAACAACGTGAAAAGAAAAGAACACAAAAAAAAATTTGATCCAAGTAAAAGCTTTTCATTTCAAATAAGGTAAGGCTGTCACTCTCAACTTGCGGAAAACAAACTTAGTAAGGGAGGGGAATCATCAAAAGGAAATAAAACCAAGGTTCAGATGTCACAATAATTGAGCTCTTCCCTAACTATTACACCAAAGAAAATACAAAGACTTAAACAAGTAAACACAAGTCTTCTATCTATCCCAACGAGCTATCGTGATTACTCACGTAAGCATTCACATCCTCAACACTGCAGTCTCAACATCTACACATACCCGATGGGATATGCATAGCCACAAGAGGGGTTAGTCATCATAACCTCAAATAGTGCATACAGTGTAGGAAATTAATGAACAATGCGCAATATACAACAATTCTAATGAAAGCATCTAATCACCAGTACTACAACATCAACCACAACATTAAGGTACATCCCCCAAAACTAAACAACCAGGCATGTTATCTTGTAAAATGATGTATTTCTAGGACCATAACTATATGCATGTGGATCCAATTATAACGAGGCCGGGATACCTTGCCCGTTTCGGAATACCATGTCCGTAATGCCCCAATAACAACAGGACCGGGATACCACGCCCGTCACGGGATACCTTGCCCGATTCACCCCATTAACCGTAGGACCGGGAAACCTCGCCTGTCACGGGATACCTTGCCCGATACGCCCTACTAACAACAACAACAACAATGCCGACACCAGGATGCATGAACATGACCAAATGCGGTGTCTAACCATAATATCCTCTATCGCAATATCTTCGATAGAGTAGCAACAACAACAACAACAGAACACAAATTCATAAGTCAGCCAGTGCCTTCAACCAATAACATAAACATTCAATGTTCTTAGCAACTTCGATTAAGCACATGACATCCAAGTGAAGCTTTGGAATAGAAAGATTAGTTCTCTCAAATTATCACACTAATAAATCCTTAGGCATCATAAATGAACTTTAGACATCCTACCTAGGCTTTACAATATCAACCTAATTACGGAACCCTAAGGGAACACGACAAAACAACACGAGTGCAGGCTGTCACTGGGCGCCTGGCGCCTGAGATCGTGGCGCCTGGCGCCCTGCCACTGTCATCCAATTCGTACACAGAGGGTTCATACCCATTCGGGGATCTAATGCCTCACCATTACATCCCTCATAACTTAGTTGAACATGGTTTAGAGTTCTTTGATCCATACTTAGTGATTACACAGTCATAGAGTCTAAAACTTACCCTTTAGCTAATTATATTCCTTACCCTATCATTTGGTAGCAAACAAATTCTGCACAACTTAACATATCCCTACCGTTGACCCTCAATTCTCTTGTTAAAACTTCAAAGTCTCTATCAAGGCATGGTTTATTCATGTGTCAATTATTCTAAATAATTAATCCTAACTTGATTCACCTTTTATTCCATTTTAACCTCTCCAGCATTCTGTTTTTAAAACATCATCACCGCTAATTCTTGCAACAACACTAAAGGTTTAGGCAATTCAACACTTTTAAATACTAACCGTATCAGTACCTAGGCACACAACACGAATAATATAGCATGTCATCAAGTATTGTAGGAGTTCATACAATGGCAATTTAAAGTCGGCAACAACCAAGATTTTCACCTCTCAGAGCAATAAAAGAATAGTCAAGAGTAATAAGCATGTAAACAATCAAGACTCAATCACCACATCAAATTCATCAATCCAATGAAATTATCACCAGTCAAGAATAATAATTGAAGAGTTCGAATGTCTCCCTATCACGGTGGTGATAGTGCTCGTTTTTCGTTACCGCGCGAGGCATAGGGGTCTTGGGACACCCCTATTGTTCACACATGTTCCATACACTCACTAGAAGAGAACAACTACCCCTTACCTCAAGTGAATTTCGTACTCCTAGGATGGTATGAGGGAACACCAAGCTTTTCCTTTCCTAGTGAAGCTTTCACCTCCTATTCCTCCCAATGAGGTTGTACGAGTTACAATAACGATGCTCCCCGGTCAAGTCCCGTAGTGTAGTCTTGAGTTAGAGCCCTTGACAACACAAAATTGGAAGAAGGGAAGGAAGAGCTTTTCTCTATTTGGTTGATCCTATGAGCAGCTCCTAATCATGTTTAGGGTCTTAGAACTGATGCTTAGTGGCTAGGTTAAGCCTAGGGGTCGTGGTTGCCTCTTCAGGTCGAGAATGGGTCACACAGGGTCACAGAACCGGCCCAAAACGATTTAAAACGCGAAAAAATGCACGACCATCGATCGGTGTGGGCGTCTGCGCCCGGCACTCCTGGCGCCTGCGACTCTGTGAGGCCTGGGTGCCCGAGCTTCAGTCTGGGCGCCCTGCACCTGAGTCTGGGCGCTCTGCGCCACTGTTTTGGTCGTATCTGGAGCTACAGATCTCCAATTGAGGCGTTCTTGGTGTATTTTCAAAGCTAAGATAATTACCTAAAATTTTGTCTCTAATAGGCTTACCCAAATTCGGATTCTAACAGGATCAAACATGCAGCTGAAAAATACTATAATATTCCTAGGTGTTACGCTTGAGTTGTGTTGACTCCAGAGAGCATATCTAGAGTTGTAGGTATCGAAATTGAGTCGAACTAAAGCCAACTAAAAGATAAGAGATAACGCCACAACTTTACTGAAGGGACTTAAATCCAATTGAGTTGTTAAGAGGTTCGAAAATGGGGAATACGATAACTGAAATAGCTAAGCATAGGAATAAAGGTACATCTAGATACTCAGTCAGCTGAAGGAATGGTAAAACATATGAAACCCATCCCAAGAAACTATAAGCATCTTCTAATACCCTAAGACATATCCTAATCTTGAAAGATGAAAAATTTGGGCTGTTACACTATGTCTGAGATTGGTTCAGCCTCCATGTTTTTCAGCATGTTTTTCTCATAAAAATGGTGTATGGAAGGGATATGGAAATGAAGAATGATGGATGAAGGTGATGTTGAGGATGGCAGCTGCTGTCCAGAGGAATAAAAATGAATTCTAATCTAGGGCACATCCCCTACACCAGCCTCCTTTCCTTGATTAGGTCATTATGTTTTTATGGTCACTCCTCAAATGGGCTGATCAATGGTAAACCCAATGAAAGTTGATTCCTTTTGGCCCATAAATACAGGCTTTTGTCCTTTAGTAGATACCGAAAACACTGCAGAGCAGTGGGGACCATCAGAAGTACATGCTGCAGCCTTGCACTAAAGGACAAAGTCCTTTCCTTCAGCTCTAATGAATTAAAAATGCTGCTGCAGTAAGGACATGGGCTGTAACTTCAGAGTGCGGTGCCATGGCACTAGATTTGGCACTGAGTATTTCTCAATAAAATCCTGCACAATGTCAAAACACATCAAAATGCTCACAAAAGCACCAAAGTGCCTTAAACAGCTCCAAGCAAGGGAAATCCCATTATTTACACAATTCTAATAATTAAAGGATCTAAATTACTCTTAAACTCACATGATTCATAGCCATAAAAGCATAAATAACTCTTATTTCTAAGAGTTATCACACCCCCAAACTTGAACCATTGCTTGTCCTCAAGTAATGACACATGAACAACAGCAGAAAACAGAAAAGTTGTCACAAATGCAGCAGCACTGAACAAGTGAATTCAAACAACAAAATTTTTATTGAGTGGTTTTCACATGGCTTCACATTCAGACTAACACTTTGCAAGCAATCCCTTTGTGCATCATACTTCTTTGGTTTGTTCCACTAACCTCAAGTGTGTGTGTGCACCCCTTATGCTCAATTAGAAAGCTAGTATGTCCTATCAATGTCATCTCAGCTTCCCCCCTAAAGTGTCCCTAATTTGCACCTCCTAATCAAATAAAAGGGAATAGGCTTACAATTTGGGTCCTAGGGGCTACATAAGATCAGAATATACAAACATAACTTGAATGATCGAGGCACAATGCACACTTATTCAATTTTTACTATTTTTTTTTTGCCTTTTACTAGAACTTGCCTCTTTGCCTTTTGACGCGAATAACAACAATTATAATGTAGTTACCCGGTTACTCAACAAAGAGGTTCATTCCATTTTCTTCTCTTTTTTTTATATATTTTTGGCTTTTTCTATTTAATAGAGTGTGTGCATTGGCCGATTCTTTAGATATTTACAATGAGCATACCCCCAAACTTATCTAATTGCCTATACCCCCTTATTGGTCAAATTTGGCAACAAGGTTCAGTTCACAAAAGGGGTTCAACTTCAACTAGTTAACAGGCTACCTATTCTTTCCTCTTAAGCTAAGGGTTTTGTGTCAAAGGTCAGTGTTCCTATCAATTAACAATCAGCACAAAGTTCCAACACATTCAAGCATAAATTCCTCATTAAGCTTAGCCAATGTGCCAACCGAAACCATTTTTTTTTAATAGCATACAAATAGGACAGCACTGCTACAAATGCAACATAACACAATCCTAAACTATGCCCCCCAACATAGTACCTTGCAGTGTCCCCACTGCAAAAGTTCTATGCTAGATGAAGGGTTGACATAAAAACAACAAATTAAGCAACCTATGAACAAACTAAAACAAAATTCAGCAAATAACAAAACAAACAAACATACTAAATATTTACTACAGAAAAACAGTAAAAGAGCTAGAGTGAGAATATTCCTGCTTGAAGCCGAGCACTTTTCTTTCTTAGCTGGCCTCTACCTTACCCACAAGCTAGGCAATTGGCTCCTCATCAGAATTTTCATTGATAGTGATCACCTCCTCCTCCACAAATTGGTCTAACCATATCAATGATCATCAAAGTTGGTGATGGTCTTCATCCTTGTCCAAGGCCACTTGATGATTTTCTCTTTCACTACCTCCTTTATGATTGAATTCAATCCTCTTTTGCCCTCAATAATATTCTTTAGATCATTTCCCACCAAAATGTTTTTTCCTTCCTTGAATAGCTCCTTGTGTTCAAGTTGAGTCAGTGCCACAGTTTCAAATTCTCCCAAAATTTTCTTCTTGGTTAGCACATCTTTCATGAATTTCATGTAATTCGGCATACGTTGGAGAGCTTTCACTTTGGGAATATTAATATGGAGCTTTTTGGAGATTGCCATAAACTTGCTAAATTGATGGTCTTGATTAGTTTTCCTCACTCTTTGTGGCAAAAGAGGTGGAGACATTTCTGGAACTAATATGGGAAAATTATGTTTTGCAGCAGGTGCTGTGATAGGTGCTGCAGAATTTTTCTGCATAATTTTCTGGATAGCAACTGAATTGCTTGGTGTTGTACTAGCTGGAATGCCTCTTTTTGGATTAGATTCTGCCCTTTGGTCTTTTATCTCATGCCAATTGGCAAATTGCTTGTCTTGGGCAGATTTCTTCAATCTTTGTGGAAAAGGAGGTGGAGGTATTTCTGGAACTAATTTGGGAAAATTACATTTTGTATCAAGTCTTTGTGTAAAGTCTTTGAAGAAATTCTCGAATTTTTCTCGCATAATTTTCTTGGTAGCAGCAGAATTTTCCCTCCCATTTCTAAGGTGTATAGCATGACATTGCTCCATCCCAATAGGCTTTGGTGTATCTGTGGTGCTTAGCAAAGGTCCACTTAGTTTAGCACTTAGTGCAGTAGCTATTTGCCCCAATTGGTTCTCCAAATTCCTCATAGCCACTATTTGGTTTTGATATTCGACTTGTGTCTCGTTCATAAAAGTATTAATTGTTGCTTCAAGTGACAAGCCAACATCTTGGTTGGTTGATTGAACTTGTGGATGACTGTGACTTTGCTGCCCTGGAGGAGGGAATTTTTGTGAATGGTTGGGCCTGGCTTGATTATTGGAATCTTCATCTCCTTGCTTACTCCATGAAAAGTTTGGGTTTTTCCTCCATTATAATTCCCTATGTAGTTTGCTGAGACAAGGTTGCTTGGACATTCTTCGTACAAGTGGCCTCCTCCACAATAAACACAAAAAATGGCATTCGCATGGGAAAAATCTTGTACTACAGCTGCTGGTTCTATTTTTGCTTTGAAGTCTTTGCAGAATTTGCTGAAGACTGGCCGACAACATTAAGTGTTTCCAGCATATGAGTAATTAAAGCCAATTGAGTCGAGAGGGCAGAAACTTCATTCAATTCATTCACACCAGTCTTTTTTACAGTTGAGTTCAGACTTGTAGTGGACCATTGGTAGCTGTTTTCTGCAATACACTCAATTAAGGCATAAGCTTCATTGTAAGATTTGCTCAATAAAGCACCACCAGAGGATGCATCCAAAATTAATCTTGAGGGTGGCAGCAACCCATTATAAAATGTCTCCATCTGAATGCAAACAGGTATCCCATGATGTGGACATTTCCTCAGTAATTCTTTAAATCTTTCCCAAGCTTCAAACAATGATTCCTCCTCAAGTTGTCCAAAAGAGATTATGTCTTTCCTTATTCTAGCATTCTTGATGGATGGGAAATACTTTGTTAAAAACTTCTCAGCCATCACATTCCAAGAATCCACTGAATTTGGCTCTAGAGAATTAAGCCAAGCCTTGGCATGATCCTTCAAGGAGTAGGGAAATAACCTTAACCGAAAGGCATCATCAGTAATGCCTTGGAACTTGAAATTTCTTTCAACCTCCAAAAATTGCTTAAGGTGCAAATGAGGATCCTCTTGAGGTAAACCATTGAATTGACCCATCGTTTGCAGCATAAAAAACATCACAGGCTTGAATTCAAAATGATTAGCAGCGATTTCGGGCCTCACAAGCCCGTATTCATGATTATGGGATCAAAAGTAGCATAATCATGAATTGAGTGATCCCTGTCATTGGCCAACCCAACGATATTAGGCTGGACAGCAGCTACATTATCCATTATGTGTGGCTGAAGAGAAGCACCTGCTAGTGAACACAAACACACACCAAACGTTAAAAAAAAAATCTCAACCAACCAAACTAACAAAATTGAAAACTTACAGAAATCAACATTTTCAATCCCCGGCAACGGCGCCAAAAACTTGTTGTGCAAAATATGAAGTGCAATGTGCAAGTATACACAATCGTAACAAGTAATAAAGAGTAAGTAAAGATCGTTCCCACGGGGATTGATTACGGTTAATTCCATAAATTCTCAATTTGGCTAATCTAGTTAATGAGAGAACAAAGTAACAAGTAACAAATTAATTTGAGGTGATGGTGACAGTAATTTAAAGTGCAATTGACAGTAAAAATAAATTAAAAAGATGTGATAAAAATCTGAGAAAAACAGCTAGGATTTCAGTTCATTCATATTTTCACCAAGTTGGTTTCAGTGCCATAAGTCAGTGCCATTTGGCACCTGGGCACAGGGCACTAATGTGTGTACCTTTCAGTACTTTCACCAGGGTTAAGTAAAGGGTACCTTATGTCTAAGCCCCCATTATGTTCCCCCTTGTCTTCTATGTGTGACCCAGAACACCCTATGAGACAGATTTCCCATGTCTAGTTTAATCAAAATTAATTAAAGTGTCCCTTAATTAATACCCCTCATATTAACTCATGAATTTAGCATGTTACCACCTTTCAGCACCTAACATACATGTACCCAACAAAAGTTGGCCAGACTTAGGTCAAGTATATTGTAAATAAATGCGCATGAGTCAAAGGTTCAAAGGCAAAGACTGATAGACATTCTCCAACAAGGATTCAATACAAAATCACATCATCCTAGCATAAAGTATTTAGCTCATAATAAACAAAAACATAGAATAGCAGAAACTGGTGCAAAAAACTACTGTCATGGCACCAGAAATCTGCAGTGCAGAAATGTCTACAAGCGAAGCGTAAAACAAAGACGTGGAGGCCTTCAAATCTGTCAAGATGAGAGAACACTTCACTGCAACAATGTCTTGTTGCTGCATTTCCTTGCTATGTCTGAGATTGGTTCAGCCTCCATGTTTTTCAGCATGTTTTTCTCATAAAAATGGTGTATGGAAGGGATATGGAAATGAAGAATGATGGATGAAGGTGATGTTGAGGATGGCAGCTGCTGTCCAGAGGAATAAAAACGAATTCTAATCTAGGGCACATCCCCTACACCAGCCTCCTTTCCTTGAATAGGTCATTTTGTTTTTATAGTCACTCCTCAAATGGACTGACCAATGGTAAACCCAATGAAGTTAATTCCTTTTGGCCCATAAATACAGGCTTTTGTCCTTTATCAGAGAGAGAAAACACTGCAGAGCAGTGGGGACCATCAGAAGTACACGCTGCAGCCTTGCACTAAAGGACAAAGTCCTTTCCTTCAGCTCTAATGAATTAAAAACGCTGCTGCAGTAAGGACATGGGCTGTAACTTCAGAGTGCGGTGCCATGGCACCAGATTTGGCACTGAGTATTTCTCAATAAAATCCTGCACAATGTCAAAACACATCAAAATGCTCACAAAAGCACCAAAGTGCCTTAAACAGCTCCAAGCAAGGGAAATCCCATTATTTACACAATTCTAATAATTAAAGGATCTAAATTACTCTTAAACTCATAAGATTCATAGCCATAAAAGCATAAATAACTCTTATTTCTAAGACTTATCATCCGTCCATTATTCTGAGCGAGCATCTGATCTATTAATAAAGCACGTGATGGTCACGTTTATGCTCTCCTACCTCAGCTATTTGGAACAAAATTTGAATTTAATTTTATGCGCTCATTTTGATGTACGAGGTATCAAAGGCGACACCTTTAATGTAAGACAAAATTCGTACAAAGCAATTGTGAAAAGCAGATAGTACAAAAACGGTAATGTGTACTATTCTGATATTCTCTGAAAAGGAAGAAAATGACAACATTTCAAATTACCTCACTTAATGATATGGAGCTGAAATTTACTGCAACGGTAATACCCCTCAGAGACTCCTATAAATACCCCAAGGTATTCTTTGAAGAAGGTTGCCAAAAATTGCTAGAAACTACATTCTAAAAAAGCTATTACTCAAGTGAGCAATCAAGTTTCGTGCCAAGTTTTTGGACACCAAGAACTAAACCTCATCGTCTGATATTCTTTCTTTTAGAAAGTTATTTGTTTTTATGCTCAATATTTTCATCCTCTCTGTGAGAGTTATTTGATATCACTTTGTAAAAGTTGTTCTGCCTAGTTAAGGCTTTGTTCCTCAAAGGCTCGAACGTACTGAGTCGTTTTGAGAAGTTAAGAGTATTGTCAAGTTTGTGATAGTAGAATACTCTTAAGGAATTTGTAATTAGTTGATGATAGTGGAAACCCTTCAGGAACGAAGGGACTAGATGTAGCTACCAGGTTGGTGGTGAACTAGTATAAATCTCTGTGTCTTTTGCTTTACTGCTTTACAGTTATTCTTATCTTGCAAAGAAAAACAAGTTTTCTTAAAACTTCTATTCCAGCGTCTGGTCATTCTCCAGCATCCAATAACTTATAGATTTAAAATCAAGAGTTCAAAAGCGTTTTTAACTTAAAGTTTGCGAAACGTTTTGAATACAATTCAACCCCCCTTCTTGTGTTCACGTTCAGTTGGTACCAGAGCTCGGCCTCTTGATTGAACACTTAACAGTGTTACGAGAAAAGATCCTATACTGTGAACATGTCTGCAGAAGGTGGTCACATGAACCATCCGCCTCTATTTACTGGAGAAAAATTTGACTACTGGAAAAATAAGATAAAAGCTTTCTTTGAGACACAACAACTTGAGTTGTGGGATATTGTTGAAAGTGGTTACATTCTTCCCACTAATGCTGCTAGTGTTGCAATAGCTAGAGAAAATTTAATGATGAGCAGAAAAAGAGATATCAAATCAAACAAAAAGCTAGATTCATTCTTATCTGTGCTATGTCATAAAAGGAATATGACAAATGTGGCAAATTTGATACTGTCAAAGAAATTTGGGATTATCTTGTTTTGTCCTATGAGGGCTCTGCCCAAGTAAGAGAGACTATAGCTAGCATGTTGGTTCACCAATATGAGCTGTTCGAAATGGAAGATGGTGAAAACATTGAATCTATGTTTGGAAGGTTCCAAACACTTGTTCATGGGTTACAAGCCCTTGGAAAAAGTTATACCACACCTGACCATGTGAGAAAGATCCTGAAAAGTTTGACTAAGCAGTGGAGACCCAAAGTCACTGCTATTCAAGAAGCAAAAGATTTAAATGTCTTAAGACTTAAAGATCTCTTGAGTTCTTTGAAAGCTCATGAACTTGAACTGAATGAAGAAGAACATGTGAAGAAAAGCAAGTCTATTTCTTTGTAAGTCAACAAACATAAAGCCAGTACTTCTAAAGACCTTCATGTTGAAGAAGAATCAGAAGATGAAGCTTTAGAAGGAGACGTTGATGGATCAGATGATGAGCTCGCATTCATATCCAAGAAGATCCAAAGAATGTGGAAGAAAAGAAACTTCAAGAAGAAATTCCACAAGAAAGATGTCGACGACAAGAAGGAAAGCAAAGACAAAAGCCAAGTTGTTTGCTATGAATGTAAAAAGCCTAGACACTTCAAATCTGAATGTCCTAATCTTAAGAAGAAGCCCACAAGAAGTTCCTTCAAGGGAAAAAAGAAGAGTCTCATGGCCATATGGGAAGATCTGGATTTATCCTCCTCTGAGGAAGATAATGAAGAAGAAGTCAATCTTGCCCTCATGGCAAATACTGACTTAGACTCTGAAGAAGAAGTTGAAGAGGTAATAATATATGATTCTTATTCTGAACTTCAACTTGCATTTGATGATCTTCTTAAGGACACTGCCACTCTCTCCACTGAGTACAAAGCTTTGAAAAAGAAATTTTCAAAATTATCACAAGAATTTCAAGTCTTAAAAAATGAAAACTCATAGCTCAGTGAAGAGAACCAGAAGCTGAAAACTAAAAATCAGCATCTGATGGATAGTCAGTGTCTGGTGACATGTCAGCAACAAGAAGTTGGGAGCTCTCAAACTGAAAGCTCTGAAGGTAAAGGCAATTCTAAGTGTAAATCAAATTATTATGAATATGTCTTTCAAAAGTTTCTTGCAGAGAGTGTAACTCGATGCAAGCAAGCTTCAATGATCTGGGGTGTCAGTAAAACGATAATTCAAGGTCTTGGCTACATATCAAATGAACCCTCTTTAGAAAATAAAAATCCCACATCTGATAAATCCAATGATCACAGTGAATGCTTGCATTGTACTTACTATAACAAACCTGGCCATTTGAAAAGTGCATGTACTGCTTTTAAGACTAAGAAGGACAAGTATCCTTCAAGAACTAACAAGAAAGGACCCAAAAAGATATGAGTACCTAAAGATAAAATAGTCTATGTTGTAGACATGCTTAGCAACAAAGTCAACACACCTATCTTGGTACTTAGACAGTGGATGATCGCGTCACATGACGAGAGAAAAACATATGTTCCAAGAGCTAAGGCCTAGAGAAGAAGGATTTGTTGGTTTTGGAGGAAACCAGAAAGGTAAAATAGTTGGAATTAGTAACATTGGTAAAGGCTCTCTTCCCTCTATTGATAATCTCTATGTTAAAATGTTGGAACCTAAAGAATTGAGAAGTTTAGACCCTCATTAATTTTGATGATAACAAAGTATTTTCAAGAGAACAATTTATCTTCTAACATATCTTTGAGTGTATAGGTATCAAAGCTTCATATATTTGTACAAAACACTCAAGAAAGAAGAAGAAATTAACAAGAGAATTGAATACACTCCACTGATGTCAGCGTCTGAACTCACTCCAGCGTCTTGCTAATAGCGAGCGTCCGGTAGTGTTACTCTTTGACACGTGGAATAGTCAATTGCTGCGAGCGTCTGTCCTCTGTTCTGAGCGACGTTTGATCTCTTTAATGAAGCACGTGATGATCACGTTTTTGCTCTTAACCTCAGAATGTTCCGAAACGGAATTTGAATTTAATTTTGTGCGCTCATTTTGATGTACGAGGAAGCAAAGGTGACACCTTTAGCATAAGAAAAAAATCGTACAAGGCAATTGTGAAAAGCAGATAGTACGAAAACGGTAATATGTAATATTCTGATATTCTCTGGAAAGGAAGAAAATGACTACATTTCAAATTACCTCACTCAATGAAAAGGAGCTATTTTTTTACTGTAAACGGTAATATCCCTAAAGAAGGTGGCCAGAACTAAGACTGAAATTGCTAGAACAAATTTTGAGAAAGAAAGAAACTTTATTTTAGAAGCATCATCACTCTGAGTGAGCAATCAAATTTCGTGCCAAGTCTCTGGTTTACAAAGAACTGAACTCAGCGTCTTATACTTTCTTTTAGAAAGTTACTCTGTTTTGAGCTTAATCTTTTCATCCTCTCTGTGAGAGTTATTTTAATTGTATTCAAAAGAATATTCTCTTTTGTAAACAGTATTTGGCCTAGTTAAGGCTTTGTTCCTCAAAGGCTTGATCGTACTGAGTCGTTTTGAGAAGTTGAGAGTATTGTCAAGTTTGTGACAGTAGAATACTCTTGAGGAAAATTGTAATCAGTTGATTATAGTGAAAAATCCTTTAGGATCGAAGGGACTAGACGTAGCTACCAGTTGGTGGTGAACTAGTATAAATCTCTGTGTCTCTTACTTTACTGCTTTACATTTATCTTTACCTTGCTCAGCAAAACAAGTTTTCATAAACGGCTTTATTTCCTGCATCCGGTTAGCCTCTCATCATCCGGTTAGTTTCTCAGCGTCCGATAAACAAACAGTTTTGAAAATCTGGATTCTTAGTGCTTTTAACTTAAAGTTTGCAAAAAGTTTTTGAACACAATTCAACCCCCCTTTCTTGTGTTCACGTTCAGTTGGTATCAGAGCTCGGCCTCTTGGTTGAACACTTAACAGTGTTAAGAGAAAAGATCCTATACTGTGAACATGTCTACTGAAGGTGGTCATATGAACTGTCCTCCTCTATTCAATGAAGAAAAATTTGATTACTGGAAAGATAAGAGAAAAGCTTTCTTTGAGACACAACAACTTGAATTGTGGGATATAGCTCAAAGTGGTTACATTCCTCCCACTAATGCTCGTGGTGTTGCTATAGCCAGAGAAGATTGGAATGATGAGCAGAAAAAGAGATATCAAACCAATCAAAAAGCTAGATTCATTCTTATATGTGCTATGACAGACAAGGAATATGATAAATGTGGCAAATTTGATACTGCCAAAGAAATCTGGGACTCACTTGTTTTATCTTACGAAGGCTCTGCCCAAGTAAGAGAAACCAAAGCTAGCATGATGGTTCACCGTTGTTCAAAATGGAAGATGGTGAAAACATTGAAACTATGTTTGGAAGATTCCAAACACTTGTTCATGGGTTACAGGCCCTTGGAAAAAGTTACACTACACCTGACCATGTTAGAAAGATCTTGAGAAGCTTGACTAAGCAGTGGAGACCCAAGGTCACTGCTATTCAAGAAGCAAAATATCTAAATGTCCTACGACTTGAAGATCTTATGAGTTCGTTGAAAGCTCATGAACTTGAGCTAAACGAAGAAGAACCTGTCAAAAAAAGCAAGTCTATTGCTTTGAAAGTCGATCAACATAAAGCCAGTTCTTCCAAAGCTCTTCAGGCTGAAGAAGAAGAATCAGAAGATGAAGTTTCAGAAGAAAGATACTAAGGACAAGAGGGAAAGCAAAGACAAGGACAAAGCCCAAGTCATTTGCTATGAATGTAAGAAGCCTAGACATTTCAAATCCGAATGTCCTAATCTTAAGGAGAAGCCCACAAGAAGTTCTTTCAAGAAAAATAAGAAGAGCCTCATGGCTACATGGGAAGATCTAGACTTATCCTCGTCTGAGGATGATAATCTTGCTCTCATGGCAGACACTGATCTTGACTCAGAAGAAGAAGTTGAAGAGGTAATAGTATATGATTCCTACTCTGAACTTCAACTTGCATTCGATGATCATCTTAAGGACTCTGCCACTCTCTCTGTTGAGTATAAGAATTTGAAAAAGAAATTTTCAAAATTATCATAAGACTTTCAAGCTTTAAACAAAGAAAAATCTGTACTCAATAGAGAGAACCAGAAGCTGAAAACTGAAAATCAGCATCTGATGGATAACCAGTGTCTGGCCACTAACAAGCAACCAGAAGCTGAGAGCTCTCAAGCTGAAAGCGCTAAAGTTACATGCAACCTTAAATGCAAATCAAATGATTATGAATATGCATTTCAAAAGTTTCTTGCAGAGAGTGTAACTCAAAGCAAGTAAGCTTCAATGATTTGGGGTGTCAGTAAAACGACAACTCATGGTCTTGGTTATATATTAGATGAACCTCCTTTAGAAAATGATTCAGCATCTGATAAATCCAATAATCATAGTAAATGCTTGCATTGTACTTACTGAAATAAACCTGGTCATTTGAAAAGTGCATGTACTGTTTTTAAAACTGTGAAGGATAAGCTTCCTTCAAGAACTAACAAGAAAGGACCCAAAAAGATATGGGTACCTAAAGATAAAATAGTCTATGTTGCAGACATGCTTAGCAACAAAGTCAACACACCTATCTTGGTACTTAGAAAGTGGATGCTCGCGTCACATGACGGGAGAAAAACATATGTTCCAAGAACTAAGGCCTAAAGAAGCTGGATTTGTTGGTTTCAGAGGAAACCAGAAAGGTAAAATAGTTGGAATTGGTCGCATTGGTAAAGGCTCTCTTCCCTCTATTGATAATGTACTTTATGTTAAAGGACTTAAACATAACTTATTGAGCATAAGTCAATTATGTGACAGTGGTTATGAAGTCATCTTTACAGAAACTGGATGTCTAGTAAAAAGCAAGAAAGATGGCTCTATTTTCTTCACTGCTAAGAGGAAACAAAATAATTACAAAATTGATCTCTCTGAACTTGCAAAACAAGATGTCAAGTGTCTCATGTCTGTTGACGAAGAACAATGGATTTGGCACAAGAGATTGGGTCATGCCAATTTGAGATTAATCTCAAAATTAAACAAGCACAGTCTTGTCAGAGGCTTACCAAATATTAAGTATCAATCTGATGCACTCTGTGAGGCATGTCAAAGAGGAAAACAAGTTAAAACTTCTTTTCATTCAAAAAATGTTGTTTCAACCTCTAGACCACTTGAGCTTTTGCATCTTGATCTTTTTTGGTCCAACAAGGACAGCCTCTTTAACTGGAAAGAAATATGGGTTAGTCATTGTTGATGATTTTACTAGATGGACATGGGTTAGATTCCTTGCTCACAAAGATGAGTCATACAAGGTATTTACTGTATTCTGCAAAACAGTTCAAAATGAAAAAGGAATTTGTATTTCATCTATTAGAAGTGATCATGGGGGAGAATTTGAAAATGAAAGCTTTCAAAAATTTTGTGATGATAATGGCATCTCCCACAATTTCTCCTCTCCTAGAACACCTCAACAAAATGGTGTTGTAGAAAGAAAAAATAGGTCCCTCCAAGAAATGGCAAGGACCATGATCAATGAAGCTAATATTGCAAAACATTTTTGGGCAGAAGCAGTAAACACAGCTTGTTACATTCAAAATAGAATTCTTATTAGACCTATTTTGAAGAAGACTCCATATGAACTGTGGAAAGATAGAAAACCAAATATATCATATTTTCATTCATTTGGTTGTACTTGTTATATTTTGATTACTAAGGATCAGTTTGGTAAGTTTGATTCAAAAGCTGACAAAGGAATCTTTTTGGGATATTCTGAAAGATCTAAAGCTTTTAGAATATACAATAAAGAAACTATGACAGTGGAAGAATCCATTCATGTCAAATTTGATGACAAGAAGCCCGACATACACCATGTCGAGCTAGATGAATTATTTTCGTAATTAAATATAGGTGATATTACAAATAGTGAACCTACATCTTCATCGTTCGGTGGTGACCAGACGCAAGAATCTTCTAAGTCGGGCCGTAAAGAGTTGGAAGTACAAAACCAATCATCCTAAAGATCGAATCATAGGAGAACCTGGAGATATAGTAAGAACCAGATCCTCTTTTAAAGAGCATGCAGATATGGCACTACTCTCAGAAATGGAACCTAAAACGATTGATCAAGCATTGGAAGATGAAGGTTGGATTCTGGCCATGCAAGAAGAGTTGAATCAGTTTCAAAGAAATGATGTATGGAAGCTAGTTACTCTACCAGAAGATAAGCAAGCTATTGGTACTAAATGGGTATTTAGAAACAAGCTTGATGAAGATGGAAAGGTTGTGAGAAACAAGGCAAGATTGGTTGCTCAAGGTTACTCACAGGAAGAAGGTATTGATTTTACTGAAACATTTGCACCTGTTGCAAGGTTAGAAGCTATACGCATTTTACTTTCATTTGCTGCACACCATGATATAATTCTTTATCAAATGGATGTGAAAAGTGCTTTCTTGAATGATTTTATAACTGAGGAAGTCTTTGTAAAACAACCTCCTGGATTCGAAGACATTGAATTTCCAGAACATGTCTTCAAGCTTAAAAAGGCCCTGTACGGTCTTAAGTAAGCTCCCAGAGCTTGGTATGAAAGACTGAGTACATTTTTGATGAAAAATGGTTTTACCAGAGGTCTAGTAGACTACTCTTTTTAGAAAAACATCAAACAAGCATTTTATAATTGTTCAAATATATGTTGATGACATTATATTTGGAGCTACTAATGAAAGCCTTTGCAAAGAATTTTCTAAGCTAATGCAGGCTGAATTCGAGATGAGCATGATGGATGAACTAAAGTTCTTCCTTGGAATTCAAATCAAACAATGCAATGATGGTATTTATATACATCAAAGCAAATATATCAAGGAATTGCTAAAGAAATTCAAAATGGTGGATTGCAAACCTGTGTGCACTCCTATGCATCCCACGTGCATTCTTGGTAAAGATGAAACTGATAAAAAGGTAGATCAGAAAATGTACAGAGGTATGATTGGGTCTCTACTTTATCTTACAGCTTCAAGACCTGATCTTATGTTCAGCGTATGTCTGTGTGCTAGATTTCAATCAGATCCTAGAGAATCACACTTGAATGCTGTTAAAAGAATTTTTAGATATTTGCAAGGATCTACTAATCTTGGTTTGCTTTATAAGAAATCAAAAGATTACAAGTTAGTAGGTTTCTGTGATGCTGACTTTGCTGGAGACCGAATTGAAAGAAAAAGCACAAGTGGAGGCTGCCAATTCCTTGGAGCAAATCTTGTGTCTTGGTCAAGCAAAAGGCAAAGCATGATTGCACTCTCAACAGCAGGTTTGAATATATTTCAGCAGCAAGTTGCAGCTCTCAACTTCTGTGGATGAAATATCAACTTGAAGATTATCTGATAAAAGAGAGTAACATTCCTATCTTTTGTGATAATACTTCTGCAATCTGTCTTACTAAAAATCCCATATTGCATTCATGAGCCAAGCACATTGAGATTAAGCATCATTTTATAAGAGACTATGTTCAGAAGGGTATTCTCGAAATAAAATTTGTAGACACTGATCATCAGTGGGCTGACATATTTACAAAACTCCTTGCTGAAGATAGATTCAATTTTATAAGAAGAAATTTAAATTTTCATCTTATAGAAGAATGATTAATCTCAGCGTCAGATGATATGCATCATCTCAGCATCTGGTATGACATAAGCATGTATGCGTGTAAGCATTTTATTTATCATGTGCATCATAACTCAGCATCTGGTGAATCGGTTGCGTGCATCCGAGCGCGCACACACGTGTCACACGTGTAAAGGACTTAAGCGTCTCATCACATCTCACTGAGTCATGATTATTTATGTTTTTCAATAAAATCTTTTTACTTGATTTTACTTTTCTTTTGGCATCTTCATTTAATGAAAAGGGGAATCTTCATTTTCTTTTCTTTTTGATTTAATTTTTTTTGAAAATGCGAAGCAGTTTTTGAAAAAGGACTGTACCATTTTCTATCAACTTTCCCACTACTCCACATTTTTCACTCCATCACTTCACTCTGTTTCTACTTGCAAAAATTATTTTCTCACTCTCTCTGTGTGTGTGTGTGATTTCAAACCCTAACACCTCCATTATCCACTCTGCAACTGCTACCATGGCCGATAAAAAGGTTGGACAATATACTGCTGCCTATGATGTCTTCTCAGAAGCAAAACTTATGGATGAAAACAGAATTGATTTTGAGAATTTCAAGCTCTATGGTTTTGAGTTTGAAGAAGGTTTGAAGAAACTGGGTTGGAAAAATTATTTTATCTAGGAACCAGTTGATGTGTTGAGCTATTCTATAAAGGAATTCTGGGGGAACGCTCATCTACTTCCGGGTGAAATTATTGAAGGACCTATCAGAGGTTTCAAGTTACGTTTCACTATAAACTCTATCGCTCAGACCATCAAGTGCCCTTGTGAAGGAATCAGTTACTATGCTAACTGGGTTGACGCTTACAGAGGTTTGGAAAACGTCAACGAAGCTCTGTTTGAAAATTATCGTGAGTTGAAGAAGAACATAACTCCCACTGCCAAAGATTTGAAAAGCCACTACAGAGTATTGCACAAAATCATCGCTAAGAGCGTGATTCTAAAGGCTGGTTCAACTGACATAGTGAACTATGAGCAAAAGTTCATTATGAGAAACTATATGGATATAAAGAAAATCAACCTGCCAAGGTTGATTATCAATAATCTTGTTAATGCTCTTGTCTTTTCAAGGAAAAGTGTTGATAAAAAGAATATTGTCAAGATTATCCCTTATGAAGTTCTTCTTTCCATAATGATGATAAAAGATGGTATTGTGAGAAAGTTTGGTGATCTGACAAACAAAGAAGAAAGAGATAAATACTTTGGTGTTGGTGCTGTTGTTCGTCCTGAGGTTTTTGGAGTCAACAGCCTGGTAAGAATGCAATTGATAACTGATACTATGATCAAGAAGGTAAAACTAGAGCAACAAGAAGGAGAAACTGTTGCAAATGTTGGTGAAGCTGAAAAGAAAACCACCAGAAGCTCAATTACTGGTGTAAAGAGACCTGCTGAATCTCCTGTAAGAGACAAGAAGAATGAAACTGAAGGTGGCTCCTGCACCTAGTGTTGATGAACCAGAAGATGAGGACAGAATCCCCATCAGGAAGATCTTGGAGAAGAAGAAAAGGCCAACAACTGAAAAAGATGTTTCAGCGTCTAATCAAGGGAAGCAAGTTCCTCCTCCACCTCCTACCGTTGTTGCCTCTAAAGGAACAAAGAGAAGGTTGGTTAGGTCTTCTGAGCTTAACCCAAAGGTTCTTGACTTTACTGTTGATGAGTCAGTATCTATTTTTGATTCTCACGATGTTATTCCTGCACCTCCATTGTCTGTTTTACAACCGCAAACCCAAACAAAAACCAAGAAAACCAGAATGAGCCTACAACAAACCTCTACCCTTATCCCCACAAAACTGACCCAAACACAATCCAATACACTCAAATTAGACCTACCACAAATCTCCTCAGATACCTCACTTACTACATACATTTCCAAACTTCACTCTCATCCCTTCAACCTGTTATACAAAGTATCTCCCATCAATCCATTCAAACCCTACACACCTAGAAACTATACAATCACTAAAACCACTCTCACCCCACTCACCCTCACCTACAAACCTACAGATTTCAGTGGAAGGAAGAATGTCTCACGCATTAACAAACCTCGATTTATTAAGTATGAGTCATACCACAGCATCTACAATCGTCCTTCTACTTGGCATTTAAAAGTCTTCACCTCTGGAGTTGCCAGACTGGAGATTGCCTCTCCAATGAATATTGCTTTCAAAGATGGAGAAGACCATTTTGAGATGACTTTCAAAGGAAGATTAAGACCAGAACCTGGTAGTAGAGCAATTCCTTTCTCTGTTGACCTTCCTAAGTTCCTGCCTCATATTGAACCTTTCACATTGGAAGAGTGTGGAAGGTGGATTACGGATGAAGAAGCTACCTTCATGGCACACTGTCTTGAAATGAAAAAGCTTGAAGTTATTAGATAGTTCAGAGATCCTTCTTCTGTATCCATAAAGATTGTTCCAGATACACAAAGGTGGCTACCTTGGTCTATTCCTGGGAAGAGGAAAGAACCTGCACCTGGCAAGTTGCCATACAACAAGATCGGACTCAAAGAATATGAGAAGGCTCCTCAGAAGTTTAATCTTAAAGAATTCTCTGAGCTTCCGATTGACAAGATTACTGAGGACCATGCCAGAAGGTTTTACCTCAGTTCTCTGAAGGAAGACGAATGGAGAACTGGCTCCTCAAATTGTTGCAATGCTGAGAAAGCAAAAATTCCCACAGTTGGCACTGTCAGAAAAGTTCCTGACACAAATCTTGGAACAACATATTTTGATGACACGTTTATGTGTTCAGTGATCAGGCCTCTAGACTGCATGAAGATATATGTCCAATGGGCTGCTGTGACTAAGCACTTTGACATTGGATTTATCTGGAATCAATGGTCTGAGTCTTGGAAAGACAAAGCTCTGTTGCCATGCCTTGTCCCCTTGGTGCTTGATGAAGATGACAGGGAAAATTTACGAAGTGTATACCTGGCAGCAAATGAAGGACTCTCTTTTGCTTTTGAAGCATTGAGCATCTTTATCAGAAGAGTATGGGGAGAAGATACTGGAAACAAGTTTGACTCTTTTACTACTGATGTGTTTCTGCACATAGACATTATCTTTATGGATTTGCTGTATCCAGAAGATGTGAAGAAAAGAAGGGAAATTCAGGTAGAATCTGAGCAGAGAAAACTTGGAAATCTCATCAAATGGTATATACCAAATGATGCATTCTTTCAAAGAGCTCAACAGAAGAAGGAACTGAGACTGAAGCTGTCTAATTTGGTGCTAACAGAGCATCAGAAGATGAAACCTGCACCAGTATCAGAAGCTGGACCTTCCACTTCTACTTCTACTCCTGCAGTTGAGATGGTCACTATTCCTAAAGAAGAGTTTGAAGAAATGAAGGCCACAAACCTGAAGGTTGCTCAGTTGGAGAATGCTTTGAAATTACTCTATGAACGTCTTAACATTCCTCCACTACCTCCACCAAATCTTTGAATTTATTTTTTTGTGTGATATAAAGTATTTTTTTGGGTACTCTTATATATATATATACACACTTTTGATTATGATATTCAAAATTTTCTAAGTCTTATTTTGACTATGATGTGCTTTACACTCTTTTTGTCTGATGACAAAAGGGGGAGTAAAAGAAAGGTTTGATGAACACGTGAAAGTCTGATTGACTAATTCACCGTCCAATGTTCAAAGTCCGATGGATACGCTGAAACTGAAGTATCACGCATAGCATTTCATACATAGCATTTGTGTTGGTTATTTATTGCTCTAATACCTATGATGCTTTGATATTCATTGATGGATACGCTGAAACTGAAGTATCACACATAGCATTTCATACATAGCAGTTGTGTTGGTTATTTATTGCTCTAATACCTATAATGCTTTGATATTCATTGATCTAGTACTCTGATAATGATCAATAACTTTGGTACAATGAAAATCTTTTTGATAAAATGAAATCAGCATCCGATCTCACTTTGTTAAATGAATATACGCTCTGATACATCTACGTATTTTTGCGATCACACAAATGAATTTGTTTATCAATAATCGCTTTAATACCTGAATTGTTCATATATATCTAAATTGTTGAATTCAGGGGGTGACCCTTGATATTATTTTGAAATTAAATTGTTCATCAACCTTGGATATTAGTCATCATCAAAAAGGGGGAGATTGTTGGAACCTAAACGATTGAGAAGTTTAGACCCTCATTAATTTTGATGATAACAAAGTATTTTCAAGAGAACAATTTATCTTCTAACATTTCTTTGAGTGTACAGGTATCAAAGCTTCATATATTTGTACAAAACACTCAAGAAAGAAGAAGAAATTACAAGAGAATTGAATACACTCCACTAATGTTAGCGTCCGAACTCACTCCAGCGTCTTGCTAACAGCGAGCGTCCGGTAGTGTTACTCTTTGACACGTGGAATACTCAATTGCTGCGAGCGTCCGTCCTCTGTTCTGAGCGAGCGTCTGATCTCTTTAATGAAGCACGTGATGATCACGTTTTTGCTCTTAACCTCAGAATGTTCTGGAATGGAATTCGAATTTGATTTTGTGCGCTCATTTTGATGTACGAGGAAGCAAAGGTGACACCTTTAGCATAAGACAAAAATCGTACAAGGCAATTGTGAAAAGCAGATAGTACGAAAACAGTAATATGTACTATTCTGATATTCTCTGGAAAGGAAGAAAATGACTACATTTCAAATTACCTCACTCAATGAAAAGGAGCTATTTTTTTACTGCAAACAGTAATATCCTTGAAGTCTCCTATAAATACCCCAAGGTATTCATTGAAGAAGGTGACCAGAACTAAGACTGAAATTGCTAGAACAAATTCTGAGAAAGAAAGAAACTTTATTTTGAAAGCATCATCACTCTGAGTGAGCAATCAAATTTCGTGCCAAGTCTTTGGTCTACAAAGAACTGAACTCAGCGTCTTATACTTTTTTTAGAAAGCTACTCTGTTTTGAGCTTAATCTTTTCATCCTCTCTGTGAGAGTTATTTTGATTGTATTCCAAAGAATATTATCTTTTGTAAATAGTATTTGGCCTAGTTAAGGCTTTGTTCTTCAAAGGCTCGATCGTACTGAGTCGTTTTGAGAAGTTGAGAGTATTGTCAAGTTTGTGACAGTAGAATACTCTTGAGAAAAATTGTAATCAGTTGATTATAGTGAAAAATCCTTCAGGATCAAAGGGACTAGACGTAGCTACCAGTTGGTGGTGAACTAGTATAAATCTTTGTGTCTCTTACTTTACTGCTTTACATTTATCTTTACCTTGCTCAGTAAAACAAGTTTTCATAAACGGCTTTATATCCTGCATCCGGTTAGTCTCTCATCATCCGGTTAGTTTCTCAGCGTCCGATAAACAAACAGTTTTGAAAAATCTGTGTTCTTAGTGCTTTTAACTTAAAGTTTGCGAAAAGTTTTTGAACACAATTCAACCCCCCTTTCTTGTGTTCAAGTTCATAAAGGACTAAAGCAAAATTTATTGAGCATAAGTCAATTATGTGACAATGGTTATGTGGTCATTTTTACAGAAACTGGATGTTTAGTAAAAAGCAAGAAAGATGGCTCTATTTTCTTTACAGCAAAGAGAAATCAAAATATTTATAAAATTAATCTTTCTGAACTTACAAAACAAGATGCCAAGTGTCTCATGTCTGTTGAAGATGAACAATGGATTTGACATAAAAGATTGGGTCTTGCCAGTTTGAGATTATCTCAAAACTAAACAAGCAAAGTCTTGTTAGAGGCTTACCAAATCTTAAATTCCAATCTGATGCTCTCTGTGAGGCATGTCAAAGAGGAAAACAAGTTAAAACTTCTTTTCATTCGAAAAATGCTGTTTCAACCTCTAGACCACTTGAGCTTTTGCATCTTGATCTTTTTGTTCCAACAAGGACATCCTCTTTAACTGGAAAGAAATATGGGTTAGTCATTGTTGATGATTTTACTAGATGGACATGGGTTAGATTTCTTGCCCACAAGGATGAGTCATTCAAGGTATTTACTGTTTTCTGTAAATCAGTTCAAAATGAAAAAGGAATTTGTATTTCTTCAATTAGAAGTGATCATGGGGGAGAATTTGAAAATAAAAGCTTTCAAAAATTTTGTGAAGAAAATGACATCTCCCACAATTTCTCCTCTCCTAGAACATCACAACAAAATGGTGTTGTAGAAAGGAAAAATAGGTCCCTCCAAGAAATGGCCAGGACCATGATCAATGAAGCTGATTTTGCAAAACATTTTTGGGCAGAAGCAGTAAACACAGGTTGCTATATTCAAAATAGAATTCTTATTAGACCTATTTTGAAGAAGACTCCATATGAACTGTGGAAAGGTAGAAAACGAAACATATCTTATTTTCATCCCTTTAGTTGTATATGTTATATTCTGAATACAAAGGATCAACTTAGTAAGTTTGATTCCAAAGCTGACAAAGGTATCTTTCTGGGATACTCTGAAAGATCTAAAGCTTTTAGAATATACAATAAAAAAACTTTGATAGTGGAAGAATCCATTCATGTCAAGTTTGATGACAAGAAGCCTGACACTGCCATGTCAGAGCTAGATGAATTATTTTCAGAGTTAAATATTGGTGGTACAACAAACAGTAAATCTGCATCTTCAGAATCTAGTGGTGACCAGACACAGGATTCTACTCAAGCGGAAGCTGAAACCAGAAAGTGTTGGAGATACAAAACTAATCATCCTATGGATCAAATCATAGGAGAACCTGGAGATAGTGTAAGAACCAGATCCTCTTTCAAAGAGCATGCATATATTGCACTTCTCTCTGAAATGGAACATAAGACGATTGATCAAGCATTGGAAGTTGAAGGTTGCATTCTGGCTATGCAAAAAGAGTTGAATCAGTTCCAAAGAAATGATGTATGGAAATTAGTCACTCTACCAGAAGATAAGTAAGCTATTGGTACTAAATGGGTATTTAGAAACAAGCTTGATGAAGATGGTAAGGTAGTGAGAAACAAAGCAAGATTAGTTGCTCAAGGTTACTCACAAGAAGAAGGTATTGATTTTACAGAAACTTTTGCACCTGTTGCAAGGTTAGAAGCTATTCGCATTTTACTTTCATTTGCTGCACACCATGAGATAATTTTTTATCAAATGGATGTGAAAAGCGCTTTCTTAAATGGTTTTATAACTGAGGAAGTCTATGTGAAACAACCTCCTGGTTTTGAAGACATTGAATTTCCAAAACGTGTTTTTAAGCTTAAAAAAGCTCTATATGGTCTTAAGCAAGCTCCTCGAGCTTGGTATGATAGACTGAGTTCCTTTTTAATAGAAAACAAATTTATCAGAGGTCAAGTAGACACTACTTTTTTTATAAAAACATCAAACAAACATTTTATACTTGTTCAAATTTATGTTGATGATATTATATTTGGAGCTACTAATGAAAGCCTTTGCAAAGAATTTTTAAAGCTAATGCAGGCTGAATTTGAAATGAGCATGATGGGAGAATTGGAGTTTTTCCTTGGAATTCAAATTAAGCAATGCAATGATGGTATTTATATACATCAAAGCAAATACATCAAGGAATTGCTAAAGAAATTCAAGATGGTGGATTGCAAGCCAATGAGCACACTTATGCATCCTACATGTACTCTTAGTAAAGATGAAATTGGTAAGAAGGTAGATCAGAAAATGTACAGAGCTATGATTGGATCTCTACTTTATTTTACTGTATCAAGACCTGATATTATGTACAGCGTCTGCCTGTGTGCTAGATTTCAATATGATCTTAGAGAATCACACTTGAGTGCTGTTAAAAGAATATTTAGATCTTTGCAAGGATCTACTAATCTTGGTTTGCTTTATAAGAAATCAAAAGATTACAAGTTAGTAGGTTTCTGTGATGCTGACTTTGCTGGAGACCGAATTGAAAGAAAGAGCACAAGTGGAGGCTGCCAATTCCTTGGAGCAAATCTTGTGTCTTGGTCAAGCAAAAGACAAAGCACAATTGCACTCTCAATAGCAGAAGCTGAATACATCTCAGCAGTAAGTTGTAGCTCTCAACTTCTATGGATGAAATATCAACTTGAAGACTACTTGATAAAAGAGAGTAACATTCCTATCTTTTGTGACAATACATCTGCAATTTGTCTTATTAAGAATTCAATATTGCATTCTAGAGCAAAGCACATTGAGATTAAACATCACTTCATAAGAGACTATGTTCAGAAGGGTATTCTTGAAATAAAATTTGTCGATATTGATCATCAGTGGGTTGACATCTTTACAAAACCCCTTGCTAAAGATAGATTCAATTTTATAAGAAAAAACTTAAATTTTCATCTTATAGAAAAATGATTAATCTCAGCGTCTTATGATATGCTTCATTCAACATCTGGTATGACAAAAGCATTCACACGTGTACACATATGATATATCATTCACATCACATAACTCAGCGTCCAATGAAATCGTTTACGTGCGTCGGAGCACACACGTGTCACGCACATATGGGACTTAAGCGTCTCATCACACCTAACCCGAGTCATGATTATTTAGGTTTCAAAAAAATCTTTTTCTTGATTTTAACTTCATTTTGGCAATTGCATTTAATGAAAAGGGGAATCTTTATTTTATTTTCTTTTTGATTTATTTTTTATTCAGAGGAAATGTGAAGAGTTTTTTTTTTTTGAAAAAGTAACTGTACTATTTTATCAAAACTTTCTCACTACTCCATCTCTTTTGCTACACACTCACTCTATTTTTGTCTGTGAAAACTGCTCTCTCTGTGTGTGATTTCTCTGAAACTCTAAACCTCCATCACCTACTCTCAAACTGCAACCATGACTGATGTTAAGGTTGGACAATACACTGCTATCTTTGACACCATAACAGAAGCAAAAGTCTTGACTGAGAACAGAATCAACTTGAAAAGTTTCAAGCTTTATGGGTTTGATTTAGATGAAGGTTTGACGAATCTGGGGTGGAAAAACTACTTCCTTTGGGAACCTGTTGATGTTATGGTTAATGCTGTGACACTCTAATCCCCGTTTCGAAAATCGTTAAATAAAAATAAATAAGAAAATAAAATATAAAAAGGATCAACGGATAACTCGATGAGTAATTCAATTTCAGACATCATTCAGTTTGCAAATATTTAGTAACAACAAGCATAGTAAGTACTTCTCTAAGAAATCTTATTTGAACTTGTGAAATAAAAATAAAACCAAGCGATATACGAACCCCCAAATAAAAGAAAAACCTGTGTCACATAGCCTCAGAGCTTGACTTAGCCCAACTTACACTACAAGAATAACAAAATACATAAATGACTCAACGTCTCAATCGAGAAAATGTTCGAATTAAAACTATAAAATAATTCTCAGAAGAGGTCTTCACCACTAGCTACGTGTCCTGGTATTAGTAGTGTGCGCAATTGAAAATAGGAGGACAAGAGACAAACAACCATAGAGGGGTGAGTACGTTGAAATCGAGTTAAAGTGATATTTGGAGAGAAAAAGGTGAATAAATAAATAATATATTTATATATATATATATATATATATATATATACACACACCACACTATAACAATCAATTCACATAAAGTAGTAACAACATTATTCACATAAAGTAGTAACAACATCTCATATCATCTACAAATGCACGCAGACAAATTTCATCATTTCTCATAGCCACATAATTATCAAAAGAAAATAATGCAGATGCTAACATCACTACTTCTTATGCATGTGGTACCATCTACTACTCGGGAAGTCTCCTAGAGTACATATTTGGTTTATTAGAGATCACCTCGCGGGTGTTTTACTCTATTACCGCATACTCTCAACTAGGGATGATAATGTCCGGTGGCCAGTCGGGGTAGCTAAGTCCGATAAGTGGTCCCAGGTCAAGGCGCGACACTCAAACTATTAGGGATCACAAACTCGGCTTCTCACCCTCTAGGCCGAGGTATTACCACGCAGGCTCACTCATAATGGCCTCCACCTTTCATTTCAATGGTGCTTCCCCCCATCTGTCACAAGGGTTGTATGACAAACAAACACACAAGGTCGGGTTTCCTCCGAATGTCATAGTTCAATGTTTCATCGACAATCCATCATGGCCCATATGGCTAGGATCATCTCACAAGGAATGACTCAAGTCCCATTATGGCTACTAATAGCTAGGTGACTTGCACAAAATGTCATTTATCCTTTCAAGGTCATTGCCACAAGTGTGGACTTTTCACAACCATCGTCACAAAATAATAAACGGATCAAGGAATAATTATAGGAAATCCATGACTTGTCTTAAGCATAATTATTTCCTAATCATGTAGTTAAAAATCTGCAGAGCACATAACAGAGACAAAAACAGCAACCTAAAACAGAATTTTCGCAGTACTTTAGATAGCAACAGCAACAAAAACAACAACAAAAACTGCAACAGCAACAAAAACAGAACTGCAGCGAAAAACAGAAACTGCAACAGAAACAGCAACAGCAGCGAAACAGAACTGCAGCGAAAACAGAAACTGCAACAGAAACAGCAACAGCAGCGAAACAGAACTGCAGCAGAACAACAACAGCAGCGCTACAGCAACAAAAATAACAACAGCAGCAGAACAACAACAGCAGCGCTACATATTGTTTCACATACGTTTTCACCTATTTTTCTTCGATTCTAAATATTTAGGAACATCACAATCAAGACTAACACTTGGAGAAAAATCTTTATTACTAATTAGGAGTAGTTCTTAAGGTTCTAATCCGGTTCTCTAATTCCAAAATAGTTACGGTAATATTTCCACAAAGAAAAATATAAATTAAAATATGAACGAAGTACGTTAAAATTATTCTAAAATTTTCCATTAACAAAATCCATAAAATAGCGTCCATTTTAATCATTTATAAGGTCTCGTGCACAATTTAACATTGAAATTCATCACTAAAATTTAACGAACATATCAATTTGGTGTTCTAATAATTCAATCACTTCCTAGGCATCAAAACAGAAATTCTTCTAACACCTATAACATGTATGAACAACCATGGCAGCCACATCGATTTTTCAAGCAACAGTTACAACGTGTATACACATGAAAAATAGAATTTTTTTTTCAATTAATTAACACACAACGGGGTTCAAGGACAACCCCTTCACCTATTCCCTCGAATATCCCCAATTTCAATAATCTCCCCCCCTTACCTTTGGTCCTTGCGAAATTCCTTAGTGAAAGAGGGATGATGATGACTCCGAATCAATCCTACGGTGAGTTTGCTACGAACAGAAAAGAAAACTATAAGAAACGTTGGAAATCCCCAAGACTCACAATTTTCTAGGAGGCGCAACATAGGAAGGAGAAGAGTCATGACTTACCCAATTTCAGATGAAGAACAAAGATGGAGTTGCTCCTAACCTTGGTGATCGAATCATGCAAGAGAAGAAAAACGTGGAATGCCTCCTTCAAGCTTGTGTGGCGCTAGGGTTTGGAGCTAGAAAGGAGAAGGAACAAGTGAATCAACTTGAGAGAGAGGCTTGGAGGCGCTAGGGCTTGGCTTGAGGCGTCACATGCCTTCATATGCCCTAGGTTCTATTATTTGGGTTGGGTTGGAGAGAGTCCATGGGTGTTGGCCCACTAGGTAGGTGGAAAGGAAAATAACTATGCATATAAGATGCTAGCCCAAGGCATTATACGCCCTCCCCTTTCTTTTTATTAACAACTCTCAAAAAAATCATTTAATTAAATTAAAAGTCTCTTTTCATGCACAAACATATAATGAAATCAATTAAAATAACTGCCACAAAAATTATAATAAAAAAATGAGGGTCGTTACATCCTCCCCTCCTTACAAAATGTTTCATCCCCGAAACTTACCGTGGTCAAACAAGTGTGGATAAGAGGCTTGCATCAGACTTTCGAGTTCCCAAGTAGCACTCTCCTCATTGCCTCCTCCCCAAATAACCTAGACCAACGGAACCTCCTTCCCTCTCAACTGCTTGACCTGTCGGTCCTCAATCCTCCTTGGTAGTACCTCATAGGTAAGATTCTCTTTCAATGGTACTTCATCAAGTTCAATTATATGAGTAGGATCATGGACATATTTACGGAGTTGCGACACATGGATGACATTATGAAGGTTTGAAAGGAAAGGTGGTAAGGCAATCTGGTAGGCAACTTCCCCAACCTTTTTCAAAATTTGGTAGGGGCCAATAAAACGAGGAGTAAGTTTCTTCGACTTCATTACCCGGCCAACCCAGTCTTGGGAGTGACTCTCAAGAATACATGATCGCCCTCTTCAAATCTCAAATCCTTTCTTCGTTTGTCATGATAGCTCTTCTGCCTACTCTGAGTGGCCCTCATCTTGTCCTGAATCATTTTGACCTTTTCAGTGGTTTGCTGAACTATTTCAGGGCCCAACACAAGGTTCTCACCGGTCTCATACCAACACAAGGGAGTCCTACACTTCCTGCCATACAAGGCTTCATAGGGTGCCATCCCAATACTGGAATGATAGCTATTGTTGTAGGTAAACTCAACAAGAGGTAAGAAGGTATCCCAACTACCGGTTTGTTCTAAGACACAAGCTCTTAACAAGTCCTCTAATGATTGGATGGTTCGCTCAGGGTGACCATCGATCCTGAGGGTGATAAGCGAGCTCATCTTGAGCTTGGTTCCTAAAGCCTCATGTAAGCTTCCCCAAAATCTAGAGGTAAACATGGGGTCTCTGTCAGACACAATACTAGAAGGTACGCCATGCAACCTCACTATCTCCCTAATGTACAACCTGGTCAGCTTCTCTAAAGGGTATTCCATATTCACAGGGATGAAATGTGCAGACTTTGTCAATCTGTCCACAACAACCCAGATGGCATCTACTCCTGCGGGAGTCCTAGGGAGTCCTGATACGAAGTCCATTGCTATACTGTCCCATTTCCATACAGGAATACTCAAGGGTTGTAAGAATCCAGATGGTTTTTGGTGCTCTATCTTGGCCTTCTGACAAGTCAGGCAGGCGTAGACAAATTCTGCTACCTCCTTTTTCATTCCAGGCCACCAGAAAATTTTCTTAAGGTCTTGGTACATCTTAGTTGCTCCGGGGTGAACACTTAGACTACTCTTGTGCCCTTCCTCTAAAATCATTCTCTTAAGCTCAGGAACATTAGGTACACAAACCCTACCTCGAAACCTCAAAATCCCATCATTCCCTTCACTAAAACCTATATCCCTACCTTGAGCGATAAGCTCCTTCTGGTCCGAAAGATGTTGATCGGTCTTCTGACCTTCCCTAATCCGCTCCAGTAATCCACTAGTGACTTTCAACATTCCTAGTCGCACACTCTTAGAAGTGACCTCACAAACTAAGCTCAGATCCCTAAACTCTTCGATCAAACTCATCTCTCTAACCATCATAGCGGAAAGATGTAGGGGTTTCCTACTTAAAGCATCAACCACTACATTGGCTTTGCCGGGGTGATAGTTAAGCCCAAAATCATAATCCTTAAGAAACTCTATCCACCTTCGCTGTCTCATATTCGATTCTTTCTGGTCAAAAAGATACTTAAGGCTCTTATGGTCACTAAACACTTCAAACCTAGAACCATACAAGTAATGTCTCCATATTTTCAACACAAACACCACAGCGGCTAACTCTAAATCATGAGTGGGGTAATTCCTTTCATGGGTTTTCAACTGCCTAGAGGCATAGGCCACTACCTGTCTATTCTGCATAAGCACACCTCCGAGTCCTAACTTAGATGCATCACAATACACTTCAAAAGGTTCACTTGGATTAGGTAGCACCAAAACTGGGGCAGAAGTCAATCTCCTTTTCAACTCCTGAAATCCATTTTCACACTGAGCATCCCACACGAAAGCTTTTCCTTTCCTGGTCAACATTGTCAAAGGCAAGGCTAACTTAGAGAATCCCTCTATGAATCTACGGTAGTACCCTGCAAGGCCTAAGAAACTCCTAATCTCAGTCACTGATTTAGGTGATTCCCACTTCAACACCGTTTCCACCTTGGATGGGTCTACTGCTATTCCCCCTTTTGAGATCACATGTCCTAGGAAACTCACTTCCTCCAACCAAAACTCACACTTAGAAAGCTTGGCATAAAGTCGCTTCTCCCTAAGGGTCTGTAATACTATCCTCAAGTGTTCCGCATGTTCTTCCCTACTCTTAGAGTACACTAAGATATCATCTATGAAGAACACTACAAACTTATCAAGGTATGGGTGGAAGACTCGGTTCATGTAGTCCATGAACACGGCAGGAGCATTGGTTACACCGAATGGCATAACTAGGTACTCGTAGTGCCCATAACGGGTTCTGAATGCAGTCTTTGGGATGTCCTCAGACTTCACTCGGATTTGGTGATAACCTGACCTAAGGTCTATCTTAGAAAACACACAGGCTCCAATTAGCTGGTCCATCAAATCATCTATCCTAGGCAAGGGGTACTTGTTCTTAATAGTTACCTTGTTCAATTGGCAGTAATCTACGCACAACCTCATACTCCCATCCTTTTTCTTGACTAACAGCACTGGTGCACCCCAAGGGGATACACTTGGCCTCACAAATTGTTTCTCTAGCAGTTCCTCCAACTGTTTCTTAAGCTCAACTAGTTCTGCGGGAGACATCCTATAAGGAGCTATAGATATGGGTCCCGTACCTGGCACTAAGTCTATGGTAAATTCGGTCTCTCTCTGGAGGCAATCCTTGTACTTCTTCAAACACATCGGAATACTCACTCACTATAGGCATACCATCTATCCTGACTTGGTCTTCGACTTTTAGAGAGGCTATCATCATGTAAACTTGGGCATTTTGTTTCAAACATGCCTGTACTTGGTTGGCCGTTAAGAGTCGATGATCTCTGGGTTCAACTGTATCAGGAATACAAACAGTCTTTTCAAAACAATTTAAGATGACTTGATTAGTAGCTAACCAATTCATGCCAAGAATTACATCAAGTTGACTCAAAGGCAAACAAACCAAATCAACCACAAATTCCTTATCACCTATGGACAAAGGGCATTCTAGACAAGCAAAAGAAGTTCGGACTTTACCATTTCTTTGAGTCTCAACCTCAAGTTCACAGGGTAGGGGTGAAACAGGCAAATTCAAATTTTTCACACATTCACTGGACACAAAGGAGTGCGTAGCACCCGAGTCGAAAAGTACCACTAAAGGAGATCCATGTATGAAGCATGTACCTTGGATAAGGTTGTCCGACGCTGCGGCTTCAGCCACGTTGAGAGCAAAGACTCGTCCTGTTGGCTTAGGTCGGTTGGGTTGGGAATTCTGCCCTCCATTCCCGTTTGGTTCTTTCTTCAGATTCGGGCACTCCCTTCCGATATGTCCTGGCCTTCCACAGTTGAAACAGATCATTTTGCTTTTCAGAACAATCTCGGTAGGCATGTCCGTACTTGCCACACTTCATGCAACGCAGAGGGGTCGAAGGGCCTCCTCCACCTCCGCCAAACATTTGTGCCGCAGGTTTGTGGAAAGATTGATTGCGGTTACCATTACGGTTATGTCCAAACCGTCCATTCGGAGTTGGGTATGGCTTTCCCCGATTCTGGAAGTCTCTCTTGTCTTTCTTCTTATCCTTCTGGGAGCCAACCGACTTGTAGTGTGCTACCTTAGCTTTGTTGTCCTCATCCCACATTCTACAAATTGTGGATCAATTCAGTGAACTGTCGAATTCTCACGGTAGTTAATGGCTAGCTTGACTTCAGGTCGCAGTCCATTGATGAATTTCACACACTTCGAACGTTCACCCGCTCCTCCCACATATGGGTGATAGTACCGGACAGACTGACTCTTCAAACTTGGTGATATACTCACTACTAACATATTACCTCGCTTCAATTCTAGAAATTCAGCTTCCTTAGGTTCACGGATATCCTCGTGAAAGTACTTCTCCAAGAAAATCTCTTTGAAGGCTTCCCAAGTGACTCCTCCGGGTGCAGCTTCCACACGTGGGCGGTTACTCTCCCACCAGTATTCTGCGTCTTCAGCAAGCTTAAAGGTACCAAAAGTCACCTTTTGAGCATCCGTACATGCCATAGCACGGAAGATCTTCTCCATCTCTCGTATCCAGTTCTGGGCACCATCGGGATCATGTCCACCCCTAAAGGTAGGTGGGTCATTCTTTTGGAATTGCTCCAATCCTCTAAATTCAGCGGCTCCGGCATTAGCATTCCTATTCTGAATTCCTTGTACAGCCTGAGCCATGGCAACGAGTGCATCCGCTAAAGCTCTATCGTTCCTACCCGCCATTACTCCCTGGACCAATCAGAACCAAATTGGATGCAACAAGCAACGTCAACCCATAACTAAATCAATAAATAAATAAATAAATAAATCAAACATTGACGCACAAAACACAGAGTTCACACAGAGAAACATAATAGACACATACACAGTCCGGTAAGACCGAACTAGGCTCTGATACCACTAAATGTGACACTCTAATCCCCGTTTCGAAAATCGTTAAATAAAAATAAATAAGAAAATAAAATATAAAAAGGATCAACGGATAACTCGATGAGTAATTCAATTTCAGACATCATTCAGTTTGCAAATATTTAGTAACAACAAGCATAGTAAGTACTTCTCTAAGAAATCTTATTTGAACTTGTGAAATAAAAATAAAACCAAGCGATATACGAACCCCAAATAGAAGAAAACCATGTGTCCCATAGCCTCAGAGCTTGACTTAGCCCAACTTACACTACAGTAACAAAATACATAAATGACTCAACGTCTCAATCGAGAAAATGTTGAATTAAAACTATAAAATAATTGCCAGAAGAGGCCTTCACCACTAGCTACGTGTCCTGGTATTAGTAGTGTATGCAATTGAAAATAGGAGGACAAGAGACAAACAACCATAGAGGGTGAGTACGTTGAAATCGAGTTAAAGTGATATTTGGAGAGAAAAAGGTGAATAAATAAATAATATATTTATATATATATATATATATATACACACACCACACTATAACAATCAATTCACATAAAGTAGTAACAACATTATTCACATAAAGTAGTAACAACATCTCATATCATCTACAAATGCACGCAGACAAATTTCATCATTTCTCATAGCCACATAATTATCAAAAGAAAATAATGCAGATGCTAACATCACTACTTCTTATGCATGTGGTACCATCTACTACTCTGGAAGTCTCCTAGGAGTACATATTTGGTTTATTAGAGATCACCTCGCGGGTGTTTTACTCTATTACCGCATACTCTCAACTAGGGATGATAATGTCGGTGATGGTCGGGTAGCTAAGTCGATAAGTGGTCCCGGTCAAAGCGCGACACTCAAACTATTAGGGATCACAAACTCGGCTTCTCACCTCTAGGCCGAGGTATTGCCACGCAGCTCACTCATAATGGCCTCCACCTTTCATTTCAATGGTGCTTCCCCATCCTGTCACAAGGGTTGTATGACAAACAAACACACAAGGTCGGGCTTCCTCCGAACGTCATAGTTCAATGTTTCATCGACAATCCATCATGGCCCATATGGCTAGGATCATCTCACAAGGAATGACTCAAGTCCCATTATGGCTACTAATAGCTAGGTGACTTGCACAAAATGTCATTTATCCTTTCAAGGTCATTGCCACAAGTGTGGACTTTTCACAACCATCGTCACAAAATAATAAGCGGATCAAGGAATAATTATAGGAAATCCATGACTTGTCTTAAGCATAATTATTTCTTAATCATGTAGTTAAAAATCTGCAGAGCACATAACGAGAGACAAAAACAGCAACCTAAAACAGAATTTTCGCTGTACTTTAGATAGCAACAGCAACAAAAACAACAACAAAAACTGCAACAGCAACAAAAACAGAACTGCAGCGAAAAACAGAAACTGCAACAGAAACAGCAACAGCAGCGAAACAGAACTGCAGCGAAAACAGAAACTGCAACAGAAACAGCAACAGCAGCGAAACAGAACTGCAGCAGAACAACAACAGCAGCGCTACAGCAACAAAAATAACAACAGCAGCAGAACAACAACAGCAGCGCTACATATTGTTTCACATACGTTTTCACCTATTTTTCTTCGATTCTAAATATTTAGGAACATCACAATCAAGACTAACACTTGGAGAAAAATCTTTATTACTAATTAGGAGTAGTTCTTAAGGTTCTAATCCGGTTCTCTAATTCCAAAATAGTTACGGTAACATTTCCACAAAGAAAAATATAAATTAAAATATGAACGAAGTAATGCGTTAAAATTATTCTAAAATTTTCCATTAACAAAATCCATAAAATAGCGTCCATTTTAATCATTTATAAGGTCTCAGGCACAATTTAACATTGAAATTCATCACTAAAATTTAACGAACATATCAATTTGGTGTTCTAATAATTCAATCACTTCCTAGGCATCAAAACAGAAATTCTTCTAACACCTATAACATGTATGAACAACCATGGCAGCCACATCGATTTTTCAAGCAACAGTTACAGCGTGTATACACATGAAAAATAGAATTTTTTTTTTCAATTAATTAACACACAACAGGGTTCAAGGACAACCCCTTCACCTATTCCCTCGAATATCCCCAATTTCAATAATCTCCCCCCCTTACCTTTGGTCCTTGCGAAATTCCTTAGTGAAAGAGGGATGATGATGACTCCGAATCAATCCTACGGTGAGTTTGCTACGAACAGAAAAGAAAACTATAAGAAACGTTGGAAATCCCCAAGACTCACAATTTTCTAGGAGGCACAACATAGGAAGGAGAAGAGTCATGACTTACCCAATTTCAGATGAAGAACAAAGATGGAGTTGCTCCTAACCTTGGTGATCGAATCATGCAAGAGAAGAAAAACGTGGAATGCCTCCTTCAAGCTTGTGTGGCGCTAGGGTTTGGAGCTAGAAAGGAGAAGGAACAAGTGAATCAACTTGAGAGAGAGAGGCTTGGAGGCGCTAGGGCTTGGCTTGAGGCGTCACATGCCTTCATACGCCCTAGGTTCTATTATTTGGGTTGGGTTGGAGAGAGTCCATGGGTGTTGGCCCACTAGGTAGGTGGAAAGGAAAATAACTATGCATATAAGATGCTAGCCCAAGGCATTATACGCCCTCCCCTTTCTTTTTATTAACAACTCTCAAAAAAATCATTTAATTAAATTAAAAGTCTCTTTTTATGCACAAACATATAATGAAATCAATTAAAATAACTGCCACAAAAATTATAATAAAAAAATGAGGGTCGTTACAAATGCTATCAAGGAAGTCTGGGGAAACGTTCATAAGCTTTCGGGTGGAATAGTTGAAGGTCATGTCAGATGTTTCAAGTTGGTGTTCACTATAAACACCATCACTGATACCATTAAGTGCCCCTGTGAAGGCATTAGTTACTATGCTGGTTGGGAAGACGCTTTTAGAGGAATGGAAAACGTCAACGAGGCTCTGTTCGAGAACTATTGCCAGTCGAAGGAATATGATGTAACTCCCTCTGCCAAGGATCTAAAAAGTATTACAGAGTTCTACACAAAATTATCGCTAAGAGCGTTATTCTGAAGACTGGGTCAAGTGACATAGTGAACTATGAGCAAAAGTTCATTATGAAAAATTATATGGATGGTCACAAAATCAACTTGCCCAGGTTAATTTTCAACAATATTGTCAATGCGCTTGTTGGTTCAAGAAAGGGTTCTGCTGACAAAATGAACATTATCAAGGTTATTCCTTATGGAGTTCTTGTTACTACAATGATGGTTAAGGATGGAATTGCGAGAAGGCTCAGTGCCTTGATAAACAAAGAAGAAAGAGATAAGTATTTTGGAATTGGTGCTATTGTTCGTCCTGAGGTTTTTGGAGTCAATAGCTTGGTGAGAATGAAATTGATCAATGCTGATATGATCAAGAAGATGAAAAACAAACAAGGAGAAGGAACAGAAACTAAAGTTAGTAAAGAAGCTGAAACAAAACCCACTAGAAATTCAGTATCTGGTGTGAAGAGAACTGGTGAGTCTCCAGCAAGGGAGACAAGAAGCAAGAAGCAGAAGGTGCCTCCTGCACCTAAAAGGAGAGATGATCCAGAAGATAATGAGGACCGAGTCCCCATTAGAAGCATTATGGAGAAAAGGAGAAAGGCAGAAGCTGAAAAGCCTGTTTCAGCGTCTGGCCCTAAGAAGCAAGTTCCTCCACATCCTCCTCCTGCTACTGCCCCACAAGGAAAAAGATAGAGATTGGTTAGGCACTCTGAGCTTAACGCAAAGGTACTGGATTTTACCATTGATGATTCCATTGCTACCTTTGGTTCTGATGACACTATTCATGCACCACCACTCTCGGTTTCATCACCACAAACACACTCCACACAACCATCACCCTCCAAAACACTAGCCAAGAAAACCACAAAAACCAAATCTCAAACCACTGTCCTTATGACTCAACAACATCCATTAACCAAACCACAAACCTCCCAATTAACCACAAAGTCCGGAACACTTACATTTCCCTCACCACAACCCTCATCAAACACATCCCTCACTACATACATTTCATCACTCCACTCTCACCTATTCAACCTACTCTTCAAAATCCCTCCAAACCAAACCAAAACATACAAAGTCAAGGTGACTCCCCCTCTCCCACTTTCTCTCACTCTCAAACCTACCAACTACCATGGTGCCAAAAAATCTGTGTCATTTATAAACAAACCACGGTTTGTAAGAGAAGAAGTGTATCATTCCATCTATGATCACCCTTCTCTGTAGCACTTAAAGACATTCACCTTTGGGGTTGCAAGACTGGAGATTGCCCCTCGTTCAAGCCTCACTGTCTCTGAAGATGGTGAGAAAGTGGAAAGGTCATTTGGTAGAAGGTTAAGACCTCTTTCAAACAGAGGAATTATTCATTTCTCTGTTGATCTTCCTCGTGTTTTGCCACAACAAGAACCTCTCACACTGAAGGAATACGGAAGATGGATCACAGATGATGAAAAGTCATTCATGGATCACTGCCTTACAATGAAGAAGATGGAATTGGTTTATCTGAACAAAGATCCCTCCTCAGCATCTGTAAAGATTGTGCCTGATAGGCAAAGGTGACTACCCTGGTAAAAGGAAGGAACTAGCTCCTAGTAAACTTCCAACATCTATTGGTATCAAGGAGTATGAAGAAGCTCATAGGAAATACGATGTCAAAGCATTCTCTGAGCTTCCGGTTAAGAAGCTATCTGAATACCGTGCTCGGTGTATATATCTGAACCTCCTTAAAGGAGATGATTGGAGAATTGGTTCTTCTAGCTGCTGTAACACAGAAAAGGCAACCATCCCTGGTGTTGGCTCTATCAGTAGGGCAACAGACACAAACCTTGTTGTTGTTCATTTTGATGACATGTTTATGTGTTCTGTTATTAGGCCTCTAAGTGTTATGAAAATTGAAGACCAATGGGCTGTTATATGCAAACACTTTGATATTGGATTCAGTTGGAGTAAAATGACTATGTCTTGGAAAGACAAAGCCATTCTACCTCACTTTAGGCCTCTCAATATTGAAGAAGATGATAGGGAGAATTTGCATAGGCTGTACCTGGCTGACAATGAAGGACTTATATTCATTTTTTATGGAATGGGAGTTTTTATAAGAAGCAATTTTGGAGAAGATGCTTTTGCAAAATTTGATGCATATGTTGAAGATCTACTTAAGCACAGGGAAACTATCTTTCTGCGTATGCTTTACCCTGAAGAAATTGTGCAAAGATGGGAATGGGTTATGGAAATTGAGAAACAGAAGCCGGGAAATATATCAAATAGAGCTTACCAAATGATGGTGTCTTTCAGAGGGTCAAGGAAAGAAAGAATTTGAAACTGAGTCTGTCACAGGTAGTGCTAGCAGAGCACCAGAAGCTGGAATCTCAACGAGCTGTTATTGTTGAACCTATTCCAGAAGTTGATCCCGCTCCTTCTACTGCAAATGATGTTGTCATCTTGCCTAGAGCTGAATTTGACGCAATCATGGCTATAAATCAGAAGGTGAACCAGCTGGAAAGCACTATGTACCTTCTTATAGAACATCTCAATCAAATTATGCCTCCTCCACAAAATCCCTAAAAACACTTTGTTTTATTTTAATATTTTAATTGTGTGTTAATTTTTGGTACAATTATCTATTATTTTTACAAATATATTTGATCTGACCTTTATCTTCAAATTTTTCTGGTATTATTACTTACTGTTTTGACTATGATGTGTTTTATACTCTTTTTGTCTGATGACAAAAGGGGGAGTAAAAGAAAGGTCTGATGAACACGTTGAAAGTCTGATGAACACGCTGAAGTATCACACATGTCATGCATAAATCATTTCATAACATATTCATTGTATGTGATTTGTTGTTCTGATACTCATTGATATTCATTGTCTTGTGCTCTAATAATCATTAATCATTTGCTGGCACAATTTTATTATAATTGGTACATGAATTTCAGCATCTGATCCTCGAAAATTATTTGAGTATATTCGGTAATGATCTCAGCATCCGTTCTCATAGTTTAATTGAATATATGCTCTGATACTTGTATGCCTTTTACGATCACAATGCTTTGATCATTAAAAATCACTCTAATACCTGAATTATTTAATTTTATCTGAGTTGTTGAACTTAGGGGGAGACCCTTGAAATTTTGTTTTTGAAATTAAATTGTTCATCAACCTTGGATATTTGTCATCATCAAAAAAGGGGAGATTGTTAGAACCTAAACGATTGAGAAGTTTAGACCCTCATTAATTTTGATGATAACAAAGTACTTGTAAGTGAACAAGTTATCTTCTAATAAGTCTTGAAGTGTGCAGGTATTAAAATTGTTTACGCTTTATAAGTCACTCAATCTAGAAGGAGAAATTCACACGAAATTGAATACATTCCATGTGTGTCAGCATCCGGTTCACTCCAGTGTCTTGTGTATAGCGAGCATCCGGTAGTGTTATTCTTTGACACGTGGATTACTCAATTACTGCGAGCGTCCGTCCATTATTCTGAGCGAGCATCTGATCTATTAATAAAGCATGTGATGGTCACATTTATGCTCTCCTACCTCAGCTATTTGGAACGGAATTCGAATTTGATTTTATGCACTCATTTTGATATACGAGGTATCAAAGGTGACACCTTTAATATGAGACAAAATTTGTACAAGGCAATTGTGAAAAGCAGATAGTACAAAAACGGTAATGTGTACTATTCTGATATTCTCTGGAAAGGAAGAAAAGGACAGCATTTCAAATTACCCACTCAATGATATGGAGTTGAAATTTACTGCAACGGTAATACCCCTCAGAGACTCCTATAAATACCCCAAGGTATTCATTGAAGAAGGTTGCCAAAAACTGCTAGAAACTACATTCTAAAAGAGCTATTACTCAAGTGAGCAATCAAGTTTCGTGCCAAGTTTCTGGACACCAAGAACTGAACCTCATCGTCTGATATTCTTTCTTTTAGAAAGTTATTTGTTTTTGTGCTCAATCTTTCCATCCTCTCTGTGAGAGTTATTTAATTGTATTCAAAAGAATATTACTTTGTAAAAGTTGCTCTGCCTAGTTAAGGCTTTGTTCCTCAAAGGCTCGAACGTACTGAGTCGTTTTGAGAAGTTAAGAGTATTGTCAATTTTGTGACAGCAGAATACTCTTGAGGAATTTGTAATCAGTTGATGATAGTGGAAATCTTGAAAGGACTAGACGTAGCTATCAGGTTGGTGGTGAACTAGCATAAATCTCTGTGTCTTTTACTTTACTGCTTTACATTTATTCTTATCTTGCAAAGAAAAATAAGTTTTCTTAAAACTTCTATTCTAGCGTCTGGTCATTCTCTAGCATCCGATAACTTACATATTTAAAATCAAGAGTTCAAAAGTGTTTTTAACTAAATGTTTGCGAAAAGTTTTGATCACAATTCAACCCCCTTCTTGTGTTCACGTTCAATGACACCCTCTACCCCACATGTTGATATTAAAAAGAAATACAGTGGAATTGTTGTAAATAAAATTTAAGACCAAATAAAAATATTTCAAACAAAAGTGTAGAATCGTCACGCTCATATCATATCATGCGAAAAGGAAACATAGTTAGAAAATTTACAGTCAAAGTCTAAATAAACCAAATACCCCGGTATCACAAGTATCTCAGAGCTAAATCCTAAGTTATTACACTGGTAATCAACTTCTAATCTAATGACTTCAACCAACAACAGCAGAAATCCTAATCTACGCAAGTGACTACGCCACGTAGTCACCCTTCAATCTTTATATCCTCAGTACCTACAGCTCATTGTCTAGACATAGACAATGGTGTATGAATAGCTACAACAAAGGGGTTAGAAATCACATACAATAATAGTATTTAACAGCAGAGAAATTAACTTAAGCAATGCGCATGACCAACCATTAACCATTAAACAACATATATCACGCACGGCAAGAATACATGACTCCATGAGTACATATGCAATCCTGAGACCAACGTCTACTTCACAATGCATGTAGATCCAACTAACTCAGGCAAACGAGTGAGGGTGCTCCCGTCACTCTTGAGTACGAATAGTGTCTAGTCAGGATGAGTCGGTTTATCAATATGGGATACCCGGTAGCGGTAGCTATCCACTGCCTTTACGTAAGACCCCCTTCCAAACTCGATCCGTGAGGCCGGGGACCTTGCCCATCATGGTCGTCACTAATATCGTATCCACATTGCTCACCGCCAACAACAATAACAACACGACACCTTATAATGCATGAACACAAAATCAAACAAGGTGTCTATGAACAGTAGTGTATCAACAACACCAACCAACTTAGCAAGTGGTCGGCAATAACAACATCATCAAGGTACTACTTGTCAGTAGGTCGACAAGTTTCTCTCAACTGTAGAACAAACCAATTAATTATTCTATTTAATAATATCAAATTTTTAAGCCACATCTTTAATTCTACTTCTTAAACTTATGATTAATCCCACCTAAATTATCAGTGATCAACAATTTAAGGGGTTTGGGTCATTATCTAACTCCTACGAATTTATAAAATTCAATTAGTGAGTCTTTTAACTTGGTTTCTAAAACTCAGTATTTTTCTTAATAATATTTTCTGTACAAGGAACTCCTACTTCACTTGTTGCATCGTTTTCTTTTTATCTAAATCATTGCTCTAATTACAATATCACATGACTAAATAAATCTAATGCTAGCCTTTAACTTAGCCATTTAATCCCCCTTTTTATCATTAGAAAATATTCTGCATAATTAACTATTACTACTCATGAATACTATGGACCAATCATATAACCAACATGTCAACCAATCCATGACAACAACCAACACATCAACATCAAAATGGTCATAGAGTTCACAATTAAACATGACAACCAAACATCCATTTTAGCCACATATTTAACTAGTACACATACCAAGGCAATCGACACATCAAACCATTCACTACATAGCAATTAACACATAATTATTTTTGAACATGGCAAATTAGCAAAATTAATTCACACAAAATAATATAAGGACATCCTAATTGGTACTCTAATCATGACAACACCATAATTGCGAATTTCCCACTATAATGGCGATAATACTCAAGCACGCTCAACCGCGCCAAGCGTAGGGACCATGGGACGTCCCAATTGTTCAATTAATTCCATAAGCTCACTAATAAAGTATCATTCTACCCCCTTACCTCAATAAAGAAATTCGCAGTATTAACAAAGGCGAAGAAAATTGCCTACAATGACAATCTGGGCACCAAACAAGCACAGAGTAAAATTTACAGGAGAGCAAAATGCGGCAGAAAAAAATAAAAATTAGTATAACATATTTTTTTGGAATTTTTAAGGCTAAAACGAAATTAAAAGGAAGTAAAAAGAGTAACCGAAAAATGTCATATCGAGACAAAGGGGTTACTAGGGGTCCAGCGTCAACTTCACCGAAACAAGCGAAGGAATAATGGTTTCTGAAGGTTTCGACACGAGAAATACGAAAATGACATCCGTTTTTCCAATTGACAACCGTGGTGGCCGAAAAATGGAAATTACAGTTCGCCCAGCAAAAAAGACGCGCCGAACGGTGCTGTGTTTGATCGAACGAAGGCCAGAAACAGATTTTATGATTGATTTCAAGTGAGAGGGTGAAATTTGGTAATTTTTCGTGGCATGAGGAACGAGAACGAGAAGAGAGAAGTTTGACGGCAAAAGTGTTTTCGTAGAGATTCAGCGCGACTACGGTTACTTTCTAAGAGACGATGAACAGCAAATATAAGGGGACAGTGGGCTGTATGCGTGAAAAGGAGGGGTGCAACAAGCAAAATTATTTAAAAAAAAACGAGCATCAGCCTAAGCCCTGTACTCTTTTACATATATATAGTTTTCTTTTAAAACAAATTTTCACTTAAAAAAACATCATTTCTATAACTTCTAAAATAGACTATTATTCAAAAATATTTATAATAAATTCAAGACTAATATTTAATAAAAATGAAATAAAATAATATCAATAAAATATACTAATTACTAATGACAAACACACACAAAAATTATCACAAAAAATATTAATATATTTAGGCATATACACATACGTACAAATAAGAAAATTGGGGTGTTACAGAGCTCTATTTATAGGCAAAAATTGGCTCCATCGCGTCGTGATGGATGTAGACACAGCCTCCCATCGCGTCGCGACGAGGACACGTGTCATGCACCGGATCAGCGTCATCACCGACTTACCTACCGACATATATCGCGTCGCGACGGTTTCCTTTGTAATCTCCTTCGCGTCGCGACGGTCAAAGTTCTATAATGTTCCTGATCTTTCCTTCCATTGCATCGCGAGCATCCCTTTGTTATTCTCATCGCGTCGCGACAGAGGCTGTCCGAAAATATCTTGTTTTCAGCCTTCTAGAAGATTCTCGAGTGTTCCACTTCTTTCTAGGATATTCTAGGCCTTTCTTATTATTTCTATATCATTCCTAGGGTTTCTGGGTCTCACTTAAGCCCATTTAATCCCTAATTAAGGTCTTAAAAACCCGTTTATCACCTAACTACAGGTTAAATGGTTTTTAAAAATCAGGATGTCACATTACTACCCCCTTAATGAATTTTCCTCCGCAAAATTCAGAAGTTGTTAGTCCTCTAGGACAGACTTCCTAGTGTCAAACTCTCTACCCAATCCCAACACAGTTGTCATCCGATGTGGAGACAACTAGACTATAAACATGGCCAGTAACTCGACCATCCCCACAATTCGGTCAGAACCAAACTGCTCTAATACCACTAATATAACACCCCGCCAAGACACGGCGGTTACTTTAATTAATTAAATAATAATAGATCATATTTAAGGCGAACACACATTTTATTTATGTTATAACTATACAAAGTATATTACGCACACAAGTATAGATATGACCCAACACCCACATGGGGTGATAAAAGACACACTGGGCGTGACATGAGTGTCCATCTTTTGCCTCTATGCAGGCTTTCCATAGACTCCCCAACCTCCAATTATAGGATGTTCTTTTCCTTCTGTTATTTGACATCATTTAATAAAAACACCATAAAAATAAAGGGGTAAGATATCCATTACCCTCCATCAATCGAAAAAACAACATAGTAGAGTATCTGTTATCATGCACAACATTTCAACACAACCATCGACATACCTGTTACCACACTCAAAACTTATGGAGTACACAGTCACAAACCAAAACATACACGGCCAAATCATACTGACAAACCTGACCACACGGTCACTAATCACCTCGTTCTTTGATACCACAGACCGATATGGATCACTGAACTTTCGGGCTGATCACGGGCCCTACTGACCCATACCACTACTGAAATATTGCGGGCCATTAACGCCCTACTCCCTAGACCGATCACCAGTCTTAGGGCACCGAATAGGATAAGTTGGTTGTCCCGAGAACATATCCTGATACGCTACCATCTCCGATTATCGGTTATGGCATCCCATACTATCATATCCAATTACCGGAGTAAGGTATCATCCCGTGCACAAGGACGACATTCCCATAACAGGAATGGCCAAGCTTGTCTACCTGTATGATGTGGAGTCCTGGAGGTTCGTCCGGATGACCGAGTACACATACCCTCAAGGCCACCGACTAACTCCAAACTACTCCGTACCTTTGGTACCACGGACGTGGAGAGACTCGTCGGAAAGACCGAGTACACAAACCCTCAAGGTCTTGGTCGGGTACACATACCCTCAAGGTTACCGATTATCTCATTACCATCCTGTCGATACCTCAGTACACCAACCTCGGGTATACTGACCTGGCTATTACCACAGACAATCAGAGTAACGACAGTAATACTTGCTATTACTGTCTAGAGATTCGCCAACCACTAACTAGAGGGCATCACCCTATGACTCTAAGACCATACATCAGGCTCACATGCATCATATACAATCAACGCATAAATATCAGACATAAATCATAATTTTATTCATCACAGATCATCATAATCAACAACATGTAATTTAATCCTAGTGTCGCATAAGCAACTGTCTACCAATCTTATAACCATAACCTATGTTAGTTAATAGGTCTATGACGACTATCTTTAGCCACCGCATACCACAACCCCTCTCCTGAGGTGTTGCTACTATCAACCCCTAGTAAGGTTAACGTCCCCTACTCATGCTAACAATACTACTTGACTATCTATCTTCCCTAAAGATTAAGGTATCTTCGCTCTTGCTTGGCTTAGAAGACTACTACCGCTCATGTCCCGTCGCTCTTCCTTCTTCCCGAACTCCCTTTGTACTTCAAATGACCAAATGGAGACTCTTGCTGAATGGGGAGAGGCGAGCTCTATTTATAGGCAAAAATTGGCTCCCTCGCGTCGCGATGGATGTAGACACAGCTTTCCAGCGCGTCGCAAGGACATGTGTCACGTACCGGATCAGCGTGACCTCCGACTTACCTACCGACATATATCGCATTGCGACGGTTTCCTTTGTAATCTCCGTCGCGTCGCGACGGTTGATGCGTTCGAAATAGCATATAGCTTAGTGTTAGTTTTGCATCGCATCTTAGTCATTTTAGTCATTTTAATCCATGTTATTTATGCATTTAGCTTGATTTGAAAATGCACTTGGTTTTGGTTCAATTGTGCTTAAAGGAAGGTATTTGTCCTAGGAAAAAGGAGAAAAATCACTTGGAATAAGTTGGGGTAATTTGTGCTACAAGTTGATAATGTAATGTTGTCTCAGCCTGACGCCTGTTCAATGTTTTAATCATATCAGTAGTTTTAGTTGTCCAAATGAGATGAAACCGGTGCCATTAGAAAGCTAAGATCCATAGCTTCAACTTTCATGAAGACACCTTGAGCTATTTTGGACGTTAAAGAGGTGAAAAATACAAAACAACATGAAGCACGGCCTAGCCGTGTCAGGAAGCATGGCCGTGTTGCGACAGCACCTGAACAGCACGAGAAACAGAATGAAGCACGGCCTGGCCATGCCTCACGCCACGGCCGTGCTACGACAGCACCCTAGACGCATAAATTTACGTTTTTACATGTTTTGGACTTATTTTTTTACTCCTTATCACCCTAGACTATAAATAGACACTTTAGAGACTTGTCTAGGGTTCGAACTTTGTTATTTGGAGGCACGATGGAGGATTGGGAACGATCTCTTCATTAATTCTCTCATGAATTTCTGGTTTGGCTTTTCTTTCTCTATGAGCAACTAAGCTTTTTAGACTAGGGTTAGATGAATTTTGATGAAACTCTTATGTAGTTAATTCTATTATATTAAAGCAAGTTTATTTCATTTCAATTGAGCTTTCAATTCTCCGCGCTTAATGTTTTTCGATACTTGGCCGCTATTGAATCGATTAGGGGTTTTTCATGATGATTGGGAAACTAGGTGAAAGACTTGAACTGGGATTGTTAGCCATAGTCATGATGAGTATAGGAATATAACTTTGTGATTATGTGTTCTTATGAATCACTATTCTTAATGCTTAAGCTAACTATAAATCACCTAAGGGATAAGGGGTTTTAGTTAGAGTAAAGGGTTTATGAGCCAAGGGATTGTCCTTAAACTAATTTAGTTGATTCGAACTTCAATTTGTATGGAATAACTTGCGTTGGTTGTAGATTGAATGCATAAGAGTGGAAACAAGAGGATTCAACCCATAGTCGTTTTTTTGTTTACTAAATTTCAAATACTTTGTTCTCGTTATTCAAACATCAATATTTGGTTCTCGTTCAAAATTGTTACGAACTTTGTTAAGTTAAATAATCAATCGCAATCCCTGTGGATTCGATCTTTTATTACTTGACGACGAAATCGTACACTTGTGATTTTGCTTAACAAGTTTTTGGCGCCCTTGCTGGGGATTGTTGAATTGATTTTTAACAAGACAAACGAGTACTTTTTACAATTTTTTTTTTATTTTTATTTTCTGTTTATAAAAAAAACCAAAAAAAAAATTAAAATTTCTTTTCTCTTTTTATAAAGTTGTTGTGTTGCTCACAATTCTCTTAGCTTTTGTAGTATGCTGCCTCTTAGATGTGATTTTTGTGGATTTTTCCATAGAAATGGCACTTGTGAGGATTTCTTGGTCATATCACCAGAAGATGAGGATCTATTAGTCATGGTGGATGATATCCGCTTCTATAGCATGCAACCTCTTAGATGTGATTTTTGTGGAGGAAAGCATAGAAATGGCTATTGTGAGGATTTCTTAGTCTTGGCGGAAGAAGAAGAGGATTATTGCATGGAAAGTATCTTAGGAGAAGAAGATTCACATCCTCAAACTCAATTCGAAGAATTACATGACAGAGACTCTTACCTCAAAAATGTTCTGGTTGAATTCATGAGAGCCAACCAAGATTCATTTGATAGATATGAGGTTCAATGTGAGAGGTTATCAGAGCAATTATCCCAATTTGAGCAGAAATAAGTGGAGATAGAGATTGAACATAACTTCATTGTGGCATTGGAAGAAGAATTGAAAAACAAAAATAGTGACATAGAAGAGGACCCAAGGGTGAGGCATAGAGAGATTCATGTGACAGCTCAACCCTGGGTCATTGAAGAGAATGGTCATCTGCAAGTTGAATTTGATGTGCTTCAAGATAAGGAGTGGGGGAAACAATATCCCAAATGTATAATTGCTGAGGCATGGGAACACTTACTTCCCTATGCCAAGTACATGGGAATAGAGAAGGAAGCGGAAGAAAAAAATCTTCTTCCTGACATATTATCCACCCTAATAGGGGTGTTGAAGTGTCAAGCTAATGACGTTAAAGAAGCGCTTCTTGGGAGGCAACCCAAGTTTTTCGGTGAGTTCTTTCCTCCCCATCCCTACTTCAACTTAAATTTTTACATTGGGGACAATGTAAGTTTTTAAACTTGGGGTAAGGGGTTTGCATTTAGATTTGCATCTCATTTTAGTTTTTGCTTTTTGTGTTAATTTTTGTTTTTGCATGCATCATTTTTTCCCCCAATTTCTGTTAATGTGTGCCATATAATCATTGTGGAATGTAGAGATTGCTATGATTTGGAACCCAATTATTTTTTCTTGTCATAGGCTTAAAGGCAGTGTTCTTAATGTGCATAGAGATGACCTTTTGAAAAGTTGAGAATTAGCATGTGGCACTCTGATTTGATGTTTTTCACTGATTTTAACTTCTAAATGTGAGACTTGAGCTTATATTGGGGCTTGTTCTTCATCATGTTTTTATGCCCCTTCTCCTTGTATGAGTGTGCTCATCTTGATTGTGCTCTCTAGAACTTGACTTGAAACCTTTTCAAAACTTGAAAATTTTTGTCCACACGCTTGAAAATGATTAAGGTATTTTAGGCAATTTGTTTCAAGCCTCTGATTTTTGAATAAAGCTTCCTCTAATTGCCTCTTTTGGGCCTTTATTGAAATAAATTTTCTTGGTACCCATGCTTTTGTCAAATGTCTATGGTACCCTTTAGAGTATGTTTAAGGGAGCAATTGGATGCTTGATCTTGTTTGAATATTGATGCTTGATCTTGGGATCTCTTTTGTTGTTTATTTCCTCCCCAATAATTATTGCAAAATTTCAAATAGGGGATAATAAAAAAATAAAAAAAAATAAAAAAATAGAACAGAACAAAAATAGAAGAGGAGCAAAATAAAAAGGTTTTGAAAGCAAAAAGGGAAAAATGGATTGCTCCACTTATTCTGCTTTAAAATGGTTGCTTTAATTGATCATTTTGAAAGCGCTTGAATTTCCCTTCCTTGTTTTTATCCCACCTTACAAGTAAAATCTCATGGCCACGTTACAACCTTTTGAAAGACCTTTTGATTCTTGTGTGTTTTCATTAATTATTTGTTGAGTTTTAGTTAATAGTCAAGCCTATGGTAGAGCACTTTCATTGATGGATATGAGCGAATTGTCTTAACCTTTAAAACACTTGGAGAGTGATAAGGAGAGTGCCCTTATCAGTGACAAACATGATTTCAGAGAGCTTAAACTTCTAATTGGGCTTGATTTTGATTGTCTCTATTGTGTTTGATAGTCCTTTAGCCTATTACTTGATCTTGCTTCTATCGCGGGTTTCTTATCGGTTGCATCTCGTATTTTCCATGTCGTCTTTGGCCACAGTAATTGCTTGAGGACAAGCAAAATTCTAAACTTGGGGTAATTTGATGCGTTCGAAATAGCATATAGTTTAGTGTTAGTTTTGCATCGCATCTTAGTCATTTTGGTCATTTTAATCCATGTTATTTATGCATTTGGCTTGATTTGAACAATGCACTTGGTTTTGGTTCAATTGTGCTTAAAGGAAGGTATTTGTCCTAGGAAAAAGGAGAAAAATCACTTGGAATAAGTTGGGGTAATTTGTGCTACAAGTTGATAATGTAATGTTGTCTCAGCCTGACACCTATTCAATGTTTTAATCATATCTGGAGTTTTAGGTGTCCAAATGAGATGAAAACGGTGCCATTGGAAAGCTAAGATCCATAGCTTCAACTTTTATGAGGACACCTTGAGCTAATTCGGACGTTAAAGAGGTGAAAAATACAAAACAACATGAAGCATGGCCTAGCCGTGTCAGGAAGCATGGCCGTGTTGCGACAGCACCTGAACAGCACGAGAAACAGAATGAAGTACGGCCTGGCCGTGCCTCACGCCACGGCCGTGCTACGACAGCACCCTGGACGCAGAATTTTACTTTTTTACATGTTTTGAACTTGTTTTTTTACTGATTTTCACCCTAGACTATAAATAGACACTTTAGAGACTTGTCTAGGGTTCGAACTTTGTTATTTGGAGGCACGGTGGAGGATTGGAAATGATCTCCTCATTAATTCTCCCATGAATTTCTGGTTTGGCTTTTCTTTCTCTATGAGTAACTAAGCTTTTTAGACTAAGGTTAGATGAATCTTGATGAAACTCTTATGTAGTTAATTCTATTATATTAAAGCAAGCTATTTCATTTCAATTGAGCTTTCAATTCTCCGTGCTTAATGTTTTTCAATACTTGGCCGCTATTGAATCGATTTGGGGTTTTTTATGATGATTGGGAAATTAGGTGAAAGACTTGAACTGAGATTGTTAGCCATAGTCATGATGAGTATAGGAATATAACTTTGTGATTATGTGTTCTTATGAATCACTATTCTTAATGCTTAACCTAACTATAAATCACCTAAGGGATAAGGGGTTTTAGTTAGAGTAAAGGGTTTATGAGCCAAGGGATTGTCATTAAACTAATTTAGTTGATTCGAACTTCAATTTGTATGGAATAACTTGCGTTGGTTGTAGATTGAATGCATAAGAGTGGAAACAAGAGGATTCAACCCATAGTCGTTTTTTTTATTTACTAAATTTCAAATACTTTGTTCTCGTTATTCAAACATCAAGATTTGGTTCTCGTTCAAAATTGTTACGAACTTTGTTGAGTTAAATAATCAATCGCAATCCCTGTGGATTCGATCTTTTATTACTTGACGACGAAATCGTACACTTGCGATTTTACTTAACAACGGTCAAAGTTCTACAATGTTCCAGATCTTTTTTTCCATCGCGTCGCGAGCATCCCTTTGTTATTCTCATCACGACGCGACATAGGCTGTCCAAAAATATCTTGTTTTCAGCCTTCTAGAAGATTCTCGAGTGTTTCACATCTTTCTAGGATATTCTAGGCCTTTCTTATTATTTCTATATCATTCATAGGGTTTCTGGGTCTCACTTAAGCCTATTTTATCCCTAATTAAGGTCTTAAACACCCGTTTATCACCTAACTATAGGTTAAATGGTTTTTGAAAATCAGGATGTCACATGCACTTCTATTCCGCTAAGGTTTTTATAAACTACTCTTTTTTATAATTATTTCTACACTCTAAAATGCATGTTACTACTATACGGGGTAGAAAGTGTCACACTAGTTGCTGGATCTTGTTGCTACTTATGTTGGATGGTTCCCTCAAGACGTCATGGCTTCAAATTCATTAGTGCTTCTGGAAACTACATATATCTCTTTGGTGTCACCTTGGTTTTTGTTCTCTGCATTATGCCATGATCAAAATTCATTTGCTTTAACTAGTTAGCTTTCGCTTACGCTATGATTTTCAGGTCATATTCATTTTCGCTAGTGTCATCTGTCGTTTGTAATTGATTTCTCAGCATATTTTGTGTCTTTTGCTTGACTGGTATTTCTTGTGCTTTCGCTAAGCCTTCTTAGCACTGTTCTGAAAATCAGACCGAACCTACCGGTTCGACCGGTGGAACCGGGAACGGGGCATGTGTCCGGTCCATACAACCTACAAACTGGCAGAGCAAAGAACCGGTGAGAACCGGCAAGGAACCAGTTAAACCGGTACAAAACCGTCCAAAAATATGTGATAAAAACCGGGTTGAACAGGTTGTTTCGTAGTTTTTTTATTTTTTTGTATTTTTTATTTTTAAACTAAAAAAATATGCATTTTTAAGCCAAATAAAGGTCCAATACACAAGTAACAAATATTCATACTCATGAATTTTTTTTATTTAACATTTTATTAATTATTTTTAATCTTTTAAAAAATATATATTATGATCAATTTATGTTCATGTAGAATTTGTTTTATCATATTTTTTTAATATTTATATTGATATGTTACTTAATAAATTTTATGATATTAAAAACATTTATTTATTTACCCCCGATTCGACTACAGTTCAACCACGATTGAACCATTAAACCGTGAACCAGTATCTTCACCAGTTCAGTGACCGTCCGATTTTCAAAACATTACTTCTTAGTTCAATTCAATTTTTGTTTTGGAAAAAAAAAACTTCTGTTTTATCTTGCTCTTATTATCTCTCATTTGATTTATCTTGAAATGAATGTTAAAATGCGTATTGAAACTTGTGTAGATAGCAAAGGGATAATATGTGAATTCCAAAACCACTCATCTACTATAAATATAAGCATATAAAAGACAGGCAAAATTACTAAGCAAGACTACCATATTTTTACCGCCTATCATTTTAAATGGTAAATATGTCAATCTAAATAAAAATAAATAAAAATAAAAATTACATTCACATAAAAAAATTAATTTATTCTACTTATTTTTAACTTTTTCTCTTTTACCTTTCACTTTTTTCTCTCTCTTCTCTTTTTTCTCTCTTTCATGTGACACCCTTTCTCTTTATCTTTTTCTTCTCTCACACCCTCTCTCTTCACTTTCTTCTTTCTATTTCTTTTTTTTTTGTCAACTTCTTTTTTCTATTTCTTTATATTTCTCTTTTTCTATATTTTTATATTTTATTATTGTAATTTTTATTATTTATAAATAATTATTTTCGTTTAAAGTCTTAATAAGAAAATATTACATATTGTCAATATAATTTTATCGTCTTTGATCACGTATCAAAATTTATAAATATATTTATTATATATTTTTTTATAGATGATTATTTTACTTTTGATTCTTAACGGAAGGAAACATTACATACTATCGGTATAAATGATTACTTTTCTTATGGGTACAGATAGAAAAACATAAAATGTTGTCGGCATAATATAAAAATTTATGAATATCTTTATTATATATTATTTATAGATGATTATTTTACTTTTGATTCTTAACGGGAGGAAACATTACATACTATCGGTATAAATGATTATTTTTCTTTTGGGTCCAGACGAAGAAACATAAAATGTTTATTTTTTATACGAGCGTAAACGTTTTTATTATTTATAAATGATAATTTTCATTCTTAGTCTCTAAGAGAAAACATTACATATTGTGGGTGTAATTTTATCGTCTTTTAACACATATCAAATTAATAAATGTTTTTATCATTTGTAAATGATTATTTTGTTTTTTAGTCCTTACGGGGAAACATTACATACTGTGGGTGTAATTTTATTGTGTTTGAACACATATCAAATTTACAAATGACTTTATCATTTATAAATAATTATTTTGCTTTTTAGTCCTTACTGAGAAACATTACATGTTGTCGGTGTAATTTTATTATAATGATTATTTTTCTTTTTAGTCCCTATGGAGAAACATTACATATTTTGGTGTAATTTTATCATCATTAAACACATATCAAATTTATAAATGTATTTATTATTTATAAAAGATAATTTTGCTTTTTAGCCCTTACTGGGAAACATTACATGTTGTCGGTGTAAATTTACCGTCTTCAAACACATATCAATTTTATAAATATCTTTATTATTTATAAATTACTATTTTGCCTTTTTGTCTCTATGCAGAAATATTACATGTTATCGGTATAATTTTATCATCTTTGAACACCTATCAATGTTACAATGTTACAATGTTATTGTCTTCCTAAATACATGTAATATTTAATAGCTATATATAGTTTTGATCTGTTAATCAGTCATTTATCATGTATTTGTGTATATATTATAATTTATTTAAATGTTTATGTCGTGAATATGGTGTATGTTTTATGATATATTTTATGTATTGTAAAAATATCATGTGGACTTGTTTATGCCATGTTACTAAGGGATCAACTATTATCCTCTATGTTATATATGGAATATTTGTTATTTTGTGACATGATACACATGTATGGGGTATTTGTTCTTTTGACATATTTTGCAATCCTCAAATGTTTTATTTTAAATGAGTCTTGGTATCAAATGTGAAGGGAAATTACAACCATGCATTACACATTATTAGTATAACTGTTTCATCTATCATATTAGTAGAAAATTTATATTTACAGTATAAGTATGAAATAAATCTGAAGCTAAGTGAAGCTTTGATTTTTATATACCTACATTTATGCTGCAGCCTTAGAAAAAACAAATACACACTACAACAGAATGTGAAAAAAGATAGCGCCACTTTAAACAGCGCTTTAATAAAAAAACGCTACTTTAGCTAATAAACAGCGCTTCCTATATGAAGCGCTGATTTTGGTCCTAAAAATTTGGTCATACACAATAAACAGCGCTTCCAATATGAAGCGCTGATTTTGGTCCTACACAATAAACAGCGCTTTCTTTATGAAGCGCTGATTTTGGTCTTGATCATACTCAATAAACATCGCTTCTAATATGAAGCGCTGATTTAGGTCGAAAACATTAAACAGCGCTTAACCCTTTTAAGCGCTGATTTTGGTCATTAATTCATATTATATTCACTTCACGCTCGATTCCAAGAAATTCACTCACGCTCGCTCGTTCCCAATTCTCTTCGCCAAACCCTAACCGCAACAGGTCTTCGTTCCCAATCTCATCGCAAACCCAACACCTTCGTCATCATCGTAACCCCAACACATTCGTTCGTTCGTTCCCAATCTCTTCCCACTTCGTCCCGTTTTCTATTCGGCTTGCGACAGAAACCTAACACCTTCGTCATCATCGCAACCCCAACCGAAACCCTCTCCTTCTAGAACCTTCTCCATCGCTACAGAGCCAACTGAAACCCTCTCCTTCGCCACCTTCGTTCGTTCGTTCGTTCTATTTTGCTTGCGACAAAGAAAGCAACCCCAACTGAAACCCTCTTCTCCATCGCAAACACAGCTCGCGTTTGTGCTTCGATCTGGACACCGGTCTCAGCGATCTCGCTCTCTTGCATTTTTCACATCTCTCAGCGACCTAATTCGATCTTGTTCTTCGGTTTTACCGAATGTTTCTCTTCTCTCTCGCTAGATCTAGTTCGATCTGGTCCATTTCCCTTATTTTCGAGTTTTGTTTTATTTTGATTTCAGGTCTGGAACGAGAAAGTAAGGGGCAAAGCTCGGGAAGAAAGAATGCAAGGCAGAGCATTTGACATTCAAACATTTTTTTTTCTTGGATCTGTGTTTGGTTTGAATAAAATTTTGGATCTGTATTTTTCTTGGATCTGTATTCTTCCCTTGTATTCTTCTCTTGTATTCTTTTCTTGGATCTGTATACGGGAATTTGGTTCTGTAATCGTTCATCTGTGTTTGGTTCTTCTGTGTTTGTGTTTAGTTCATCTTGGTTCATCGCAAGGGGAAATTTGGAAGAACGTTTTTCTGGAAAAAAATGGGTCAAAAACAACGCTTTCTAAAAGGACAATAAACAGCGTTTTCCTTTAAGAAGCGCTATTTATTGATGCTGAAAACTGACAATAAACAGCACTTCTTTAAGGAAGCGCTGTTTATTGTCAGTTTTCAGCAGCACTTCAAAAACGTTGTTTTTTTTAATAACAATCAGTAGCGGCTAAATAAGCATCGCTTTTTAAGCCAAAATAAGCGCTGTTTATTGCCTATTTTTGTTGTAGTGACAGGATTTCTTATCAACCAATGACGCGTATGTACGGGTATATTACTGGATAATAATAGAAAGTCAATATTGTTTCCATAAGCTGGTTGTGAATGTTAGACCATATAAAAGCCATAGGCATTAACATTGAAGAGAGCACTTGTCCAAAAAAAAAAAAAACATTCAAGGAGAGCACACACGTCATGACAAGGTGGGATTGATGTCATGATCATGAACTCCACTAAAAGGGCTAGCTCTTCATCGTGGGTTAAGGTATTGGTAGTGGTGGTGCAGCTATCATCAAATTTTGAATTGGGTTCTTCCAAAATCCAAATCTAACTAACAATAAAGAAACAAAAAATGTATATACGGAAGGAATATTTATACAAAGATCGAAAATAAGCCAAGAATGGGACCAAGGCGCAGACATGCGTGTGACCACAAATGCGCCCCAGAAAGCAATCCCCCTTTCTCTCAAAACTTCCATGCCTTAAAGTGAAAATATTATATATATATATATATATATATATATATATATATATATATATATATATAATTAACGGAAGAAATAAAAAGAACTTAAAGGTAGTTCCATGCTGAAGCATATTAGTAGCTACAAGAAAAGAAAACAGTGCTTAGTGACTGAACTTAATAAGGAAAAAGATAACCCTCCGTACTAAAAGAAAAAGAGAGAGGATGCCCTCTAGGAGACATAATGAGCATGTGCGTACTTGCAATTAAATGTTAAATCTTATCGTCCTTTTGTTGCTTGCACAGTAATTTAGGGCTTGTTTGATACACTTTTTTAAAATAGTTTTTCTGTTTTTAAAAATAGATAAAGAACAAATTTTATTTTTGTTAAATTTTTAAAAACAGAAAACTGTTTTTAAAAAGAGTAATCAAACATGCCCTTAGTTTTTGTTTTCACAACGAACGGCGGGATGATTTACATGAAGAAATCTTTGAATGGAAACTTGCCCAAATGTTTGGTGGTTGTAAAATTAAGTGAAAAATATAGAAATCTTACCCTTCAATTTCAATATACAAATTGATAAACTTGTGAATTAGTCTTTGAAGTTCATATTTATTAGTTTGTTTCAAAAATATATATATATATATATGCAATAAAATTATGAGATGATAATTAAAAAACAATGTTGAATATGGACACACACAAAATTATGTTGCAAAAAGAACTAAACTTTACAACTTGTTTAAAAGCAAATACTCCCTCCAGTCCTATATATAAGAGACAAGTTACTATGAGTAACTTGTCTCTTATATATAGGACCGGATGGAGTATCATCTAATAATTTGAAGAAATTTTCGGTAGGCTTAGTTTACAAAAGTTGTATAGAGTAAATTAATAAACAATCGCCTCGTTATCATTTTATATTAAATAATATTTTGGAGCTAAATCAAAATTCTAATGCTACAAAATTATTTTGCATTAAAAGTAATAACGTGTTGCTGATTAATGTATTTTACACAACTTATATATGGCATAGTGTTCTCACAGATCTCAGACGCTGATGACGGTAATAAGAGCCCGGGTCCAGACGGCTTCAACTTTAATGTTCTTTTATTGGTAAATTTCACACTAATGCATGTTTACCCAAAGCTATTAAGGCCTCTTTCATAGCTTTAATTCCAAAATGTGAGCATCCATGGTCTTTGAATGAATATAGACCTATTTCCCTTATTGGAAGCTTGTACAAAATTGTTTCCAAGCTGCCGGCTGTGAGAATTAAATCAGTTTTAGGTAAAGTCATCTCATCATGTCAAACAGCCTTCCTTTCGGGAAGGCAAATATTAGATGGAGTTGTAGCGGTGAATGAAATAATTGATACGACTATAAAGGAAAAGGAGAAGTGTATTTTTTTGAAGATTGATTTCAAAAAAGCCTATGATTAAGTGAGCTGGGATTATCTTGAATATATGCTAGTAAGATTGGGTTTCAATCGCACATGGATTCGATGGATGAATACATGCTTATGTAATAGTACTGTCTCAGTTTTGGTTAATGGGAGTCCGACAGAGGATTTTGAAATTGGAAAGGGTCTCAAACAAGGAGATCCGTTAGCACCTATCTATTAGCACCTTTCCTCTTCTTAATAGTTGCAGAGGGTCTATCCGGTTTAGTGTATAAAGCGGTGGAATTTGGCTGGTTTAAGGAATACAAGCTCTCCCCGGATCTCATCATTCCGATATTACAATATGTCGATGATACAATACTCATCTGTGAAGCTGTGTGGTGTAATTTGTGGTGTATCAAAACCATATTGAGAAGCTTTTAACTCGTCTCTGGCGTGAATTTTTCAAAAAGTAGTTTGATGGGTGTGAATGTGGGTGAACGCTTTATGCGGGCTGCATCACGGTTCTTATACTGCAACATAGGCCAAATCCCTTTTAAATTCATGGGGATCTTGGCTGGTGCAAATCCAAGAAGGATTTCTACATTGGCTCCGGTGGTACGCTCAATGAAGAAGAGACTAAATAATTGGAAGGGACGACATCTTTCTCTTGGAGGTAGAGTCACTTTAATAAACTCTGTGTTGACAAGCTTACCTTTGTATTATTTTTCTATTTATAAGGTGCCAAAACAAGTCCTTAAATCCATAATTGCCATTCAAAGAGAATTTTTATGGGGAGGATTAAGCGATAAACAGAAAATTCGATGGGTCAATTGGGACCAGATCTGCCTCACAAAGAAGTTACGTGGTTTGGGCATAAAAATTTTGGAGGCTTTCAATTGGAGTCTGCTATTAAAATGGAAGTGGCGTTGTCTTGTTGATTATTCTGCCTTATGATCACTACAACAGAAAACGAAATCAACAGCGCTTATTTTTTGCCTTTGCCAGTGCTTAAAAGCGCTGCCTAATCACCAGCTAGTGATTGTGTTTTGAAAAGACAGCGTTTGGAAAGTGCTGACGATTTTGAGAATAGGTAGCGCTTCTTTGAAAAAGCATTGTCTATCTTTGATAATAGCTAGCGCTTCTTCAAAGAAGCGCTGTCTATTTTCATAAATAGACAGCGCTTTTTCAAAGTGCTGTCTATTTATGAGAATAGACAACGCTTTTTTGAAGAAGCGCTGACTATTCCCCTTAATTTTTTGAATTGCTAGCGCTTCTTTAAAGAAGCGCTGCTTATTCTCCATTTTTAATATATACACCATTAGCCCGATTCACCCCACATAATTTCATTTCCATATTACACTCCAAGCCTATGCACCTGTATAATCACAAAAAAAAATACCAACAAAAAAAGGACTCACAAAGGCCAACAGGACCATATCTAACTACTACCAGACAAAACCCAACAATGTAACAAAGCCACTAAATGCAATAAACCAAGTTCAATAAACTAAATCCAAACACCAAATATGATCATTTGTCAAACGGCTTAGAACTTTAAATTCTAGAGTCAACAAAATATTGACCAGAATAGGAATGTATCATTTATCTGTAACAAAATATTGACCAGAATATCATCAGTGTACGTGTCGCATTTACATTCTGGAACTATCTACGGTAGGTATCTCAGGTTCATGCGCCTCCATCGGTTCCTTATCCTGCTTGCTAGCTCGCAATTCCTTAACTTCTTTATAAAGTTGTGCTACCATCTTCTTCGGTATTCTCTTTTAGTAGAATATATAGTAGAATGCTGAAATGGTGCCATGTTGAAGATGATGGGCGAGTGAGGTGACAATCAATCTCAATATGCTTGGTGCATTGATGAAAAACCGAGTTGTGGGCAATTTGAATAGCACTCTTGTTATCACAGTACATAGGAGTTGGTCCAAAAAGAGATACACCCATATCAGAAATTAACCAACGTAACCAAACTATTTCTGAATTGGTGTCTGCCATAGCTCAATACTCAGCTTCTGTAAAAGAGCAGGAAACAACTTCTTGCTTCTTGCTCCTCCAAGAAATAAGAGAATCTCCTAGAAAGATGCAAAACCCTGTTGTAAACTTGCGATCAGTGGGGTCACCAGCCCAATCAGCATCAGAGTAAGCACGCAACTCCAAAGATGAAGATGAAGGAAAGAAAAGACTCTGAAACTGAGTGCCCCAAAGATAACGAAGAATGTGAAGAATAGTTGCCCAGTGCACTGTAGTAGGAGAAACCACAAACTGACTGACAACATGCACTACATAAGCAATGTCAGGTCTAGTAATAGTAAGGTACACCAACCTGCCAAATATTGTGCGATACAAAGTGGGATCTGGTAGAGGAACACCATCAGATAAGGCATATTTAGCATTAAGCTCAATAGGAGTGTCTGTTGCTCGAGTATCAAAGAGACGAGCTTGTTCAAGAATGTTGCCAATATACTTAGATTGGGAGAGAAGATAACCTCTAGGAGAGTAGGCAACTTCAATCCCCAAGAAATAGCGAAGAGGACCTAAATCCTTCATCTCAAACTGCTTGGCCAACTATAACTTCAACTCAGAAATACCATCAACATCAACCCCTGTAACAATTATGTCATCAACATATAAAGAGAGTATAACACGACCATGAGAAGTAGACTTGAGAAACAAAGCAGAGTCATGATCACTAGGATGGAAGCCGAGAGAGGAAATCACAGTGAAAAACTTTTCAATCCAAGCTCTAGGAGCTTGTTTAAGACCATAGAGAGTCTTCTTTAACTTACAAACTTCCCCCTGATTATAAGAAACACCTGGTGGAGGAACCATGTAAACCTCTTCTTCAAGATCACCATTCAAGAATGCATTTTTAATATCTAATTGAGAAATATGCCATTGGCGAACAGATGCAACTGCAATAAGAGTACGAATAGTAGTCATTTTAGCCACAGGAGCAAAAGTTTCTTCATAATCGATGCCATATTCTTGAGAGAACCCTTTAGCAATAAGACGGGCTTTGTAATGCTCAACTGACCCATCAGACTTGGTTTTGATCTTGTATACCCAACAAGACCAAATAGCATGTTTTCCTGGTAGAAGAGATACTAAGTCCCAAGTATTTGTCTTGTGTAAAGCAGAAAGTTCCTCTGCCATAGCCTGCTGCCAAAGGGGATCAAGACTAGCCTCTTTATAGGAAGAGGGCTCAGACAAACTATGAATAGTGGTTAGGAAAGAAACAAAAGAAGTGGAATAAATAATCTGGTAATTTAGTTGGCTTTCGATCACGTAGAGGATACCAAGGAGCAGGAGTAGGAGTAGGAGTAGCTACAGGATCAACAACCACAGGAGGTTCTTGAGGGGCCATGGGGACGGAAGGAATGTCTGGAGCTGTGGAAGTACTAGTGTCATTAACCCTACAATTCTCACTATCAGAGTCATCAACATCCATGGAAAAGGGATCAATACGTGTGAGATTAGACCTAATGAGACCGTGAGAATTAGGAGGAATAGAGTAAAATGGTATGTGCTCAAGGAATACAACATGATGGGAAACATATAGTTTTTGACTTGAAGGGTCATAGCAACTATAACCCTTCAGGCCATCCCCATAACCAAGGAAAACACATATCGTAGAACGAGAAGACAATTTACTACGTTCTACATGAAGGCAAAGGACAAAACAATTGGAACCAAAGACTCTCAAGGACAAGTAATCAGGAACACAACCATACAATTTTTGAAAGGGAGACAAACCTGAGGTGACACAGGATGAAATTCTATTAATGGCATGAGCAGCAGTAAGAGCGGCCTCGCCCCAAAACTCACTTGGACCAAAGGCAGACAAAAGAAAGGACCGAGCAGTTTCAAGAATATGGTGATATTTTCTTTCAGCAACGCCATTTTGTTCTGGTGTATTTGTACAAGAGGTTTGGTGCAAGGTCCCATCAGAAGCAAGTAACTCAGAGAATTTATTAGAAGTATACTCACCACCTAAATCACACCGAAAACACTTTAGAACAGCATTATGTTGGGTTTTAACCAAAGCACGAAACATATGATAAATACCAAAAAAACTCAGAACAATGTTTCATAAGATAAACCCAACAATAAGGAGCACAATTATCAATGAAAGATACATAATATCTAGATCTACCCTTTGTAGGAAATGGTGATGGACCCCATACATCAGAATGAACTAAATCAAAAGGTGCATTAGAAACTGAAATACTTTTGCTAAAGGACAAAGCAGAAAATTTAGCAAGTTTACAACCACAACAATCAGAAATATCATTTGTTTGCAATTTTCCTAAGGCACCGGTACAAGCTAAGTATTTTAAACGAGAAGAGGAAACATGTCCAAGACGAGTGTGCCACAAATAAAAACTAGAAGAAGATGAACTCAAGTGAAAAGATGACAAGTCAACTGCAGAAGCTGCAACATCTAGTACATTCAGCTCATCCAGAAAGTAAAGTCCCCCTGCCTACGGCCTATCTCAATCAGCCTCCCTGATTGTTGATCCTGCACATAACAATGAGTGGCAGAAAACAAAACTAAGTTACCAGAATCACATAACTGACCAACAGAGGCAAGACTCAAAGTGAGATTTGGAATGTAGTATGTAACACCCCGCATTTTTCATTCATTGGATATTTTTAAATATGTGTTTATTTCATTAATTATTATGATTTCAATATTTAGTGATTCTGATTCCCCTATGTGTGCTTGAATTAATGAAAAATGTTGAGTTTATATTTATTTGTATCTTTAGAAAATATTAGCATTTTTTTGTATTTTTACAAGATTGAGGTAATATATTATTTAATATTTCATTTTATAAAAAGTAGTATTCGTGATGTCATTTATCTGAGGGGTTAAAAGGTTTCAAAGATATATAAAAATGAACTTTTACTGATTTACTGTGTACACCCTTCATTTTCATAGATTATTTTGTGTTAATTTTTGATTGTTATGTATAATTAATTTTTAACGTGTGATTATGTTTAATAATATCTTAAGAGTGTATGGAAGTGTTTAAGAATCTATTAGGGTCGATTTGTAACTAAAGTGTATAAGTTAGGACGTCTTTGAGGGAGTTCAAGACTTGCTTTGATTGGGGAAATAATTCAGTCATCGTATTCTGTATTTTAGAACCCTTTAACAACCAAATTGGATTTAGTCACCTTCATGAAAGTTGTAAATATTTCTCTTAGCTTTCATTTGGCTTTTGTTTGACTCAAATCCGATGGCTAGAACTGTAGATAAGCTTTTCGGAGTCAAGGCTGTCCAAGTGTAGCTTTTGGAATGCTTGAGTAAATTTACACTGACTTTTTGACCCACCTAGATTCAGATTCTGACCATCATCATTAGAGACGAAATTGTAGGAAATTGTCTTAGCTTTCTAACGCAATAAAGAAAATCTCGATGGGACACTTGGAACTCAAGATATGGCCAAAACAATGGAGAAGCAAAACAAAAAAGGCCGTTCTGAATTTTTACTAAGTTTTACTGCGTTTTACCACTTTGGGCCTGTGTAAATTCGACCCAATTCGACCCTAAGCCTAATCAGACCTATCTACACCTATTGAGACTCTCATTTGACCATTCTAAATAGTTTCCCAACCCTAGAGCGAACTCTCTCTTCTCCCACAATTTCTCTCAACTCCTTCCACCGTTGAAGGAGCTTGAGCAACGTATTGGCCTTGCATCCAAGCTGCGATTTTGAAGAGAGGAAAGCGATCATCATCATCTCCATACCATAGAACTCTCTTCAATCCAAGTTTCGGTAAGCATCTCGTTATTTTGACATTGGGGTTTCGTTTACAAAATTGATGTCTAACGCTTCCTTTGTATTCTCCCGTTTTCGTAGTTAGCCTTTCTCCAAAGGACCTTCACAAGATTCTGTCGTTTTCCACACCTATTGTCAAACTCAAATTTCATCCTTAAGGTAAGAGAGAAAGATTATTATGGTTGGGGATATTTGCGGGAATAAGTGAAGGGATTGTCCTTGAACCCCATTGTTTGATAATAGTTTTAAACATGATTATTTTTTCGGAAATTGTAGCATAAAATAGACTCAGTGTATGAATTTTCATAAATTATTGGATTTGAATTTTAATGTGGACCAATGGTATTGTGTCCATAATTGCGTTGGTTACTTCCTATAAAATTTACAAAAAATATCAAAGTCATTTGACACTCCGTTCATTATTTTTACTAACTGCTGTTTTCAACTCTGATTTCTGAAAAATTCGTACAGTATATGAATTTCTATTATTTTTATACTTAGTATTTTTTTACTGAAACCACTTCTAAATGGATTCTATGAGTGTTGGATGCTTTCACTAAAATTGGCATAATTATTTGGTTTCTTTTGATAGCCTTAAGAATTTTAAAACTTTTGGGATGTCCAGGACATTGTTTTGAGTAACACAATGTAAAAACAGCTTCAGTATAGGATTTCTCATAAATTATTGGATTCAAATTTTTAGATGGGACCACTTGTATTGTGTTTGTATATGAGTTATATAGCTTTAGTTAAATATTTAAAAATTTGCAAGGTTGTTTGACCATGTGTTCATTACTATTATTGATGATTGTTCTGAAAAATTCTGCATTATGTATTAATCAGAATGATGCATTGGTTGAGTCAAGTTTAGGCCCCAATATGCGTTATGGTTGATTTGTCATTGTTGTTGTTCCTATGCGTTCACCTAAATAATTAAATACGTGGTGGTTATTTTTGAGTTGCCATTGTAACTTATTTTGTGTTTTGCTTGTTAAATTTTGATAATGATTGTGAAAAGTCCACGTCTGTGGCAACAACCTTGAAAGGATAAATGACCTTGTATGCAAGTCACTTAGCTATAAGTAGCCATAATGAGACTTGAGTCATTCCTTGTGAGATGATCCTAGCCATATGGGCTATGATGGATTGTCGATGAAAAATTGAATTATGACGTCAGAGGAAACCCGACCTTGTATGTATGATTGACATACTGTTTGCGTGGAGAAATCAGCCGAGGGATTCGGCTAACGTCCAGCCAACAAATTGATTCCTGTTAAGCGATTACACCGAGAACGGAACTCTGATTCTCGATTGTGGGTTCCCCAACTGCTCCAGAAAGCGTTGAGTGTGATGAATCTACGCTATGCTAAGGCTAAGACTAAGACACATGGAATCGGCTAAGATAAATGCTGTAAAAAGCTGATAAAATGCAAAAGAAATAGTTGTTTGATTGATTTCGCGTGCCTTTACATTTCTCAGCAGATGTATATATATACAAAAGAAAAACAAAAACTGTAACCACCCCCTATCGGCCATTATGCGTTCCACACGTTCATGGCTAACCACGAGCGGTCGTGGGTGTCCTTCAACTGTTTCTTCATGCGTATCGTGGGTTAACTGCTCTCCCATCGGCTGGGCAAACGATTTATCACGTGTTAAATGCGTTGGAGACCTTCAACGGCTAGCTTTGGTCATTTTAGCGCCAAAGTACATGATTATCACATATTCAGTCCTTGGTCGAGCTTCAAAGCTCTATATTAATTAAAAATAGCTCAGCCGATGCGACCATAATAATCGGCTATTTCCTTTATCCGTTTCGGCTATATTCTTTAATAATCGGCTGGCCTCACGATGCTCCCTAAACTTCTAACATTTTTTCCTTTCTATCCTCGGTTCAGTGGGACCAATTTTCGGCTGCCAATCCGATCGGCCTATCCCACGCAACGGCTGTTCCCTTCATCGGTTGTTCCCTTCATCGGCTGTTCCCTTCATCGGTTGTTCCCTTCATCGGCTGTGGCTGATATTTCTGGTGATAACAATTGCCCCCCTACATCATTTCAGCTGTAAATGCTGGATTGATGTATCGGATAAGATTCGAGTCTCTGAACCATCGGTCACTAGTCACTTTATATGCATTTAATGTCACCCATTATGACCTGACCGGCCACTTTTCCCACACCCGATGACTGCGCTGTTATCCGATAATATCTTAACAACTCTCATCGTTGATCATGCGCATGATTCCTCTTTAAGTAGCTAGCCCCATTCGTTTTTCTTACTATTCGGGCATTTCGAATTCTTTTGAACCCTTAAACCCTAGCTTCCTTTCTGCACATCCTCTTCTTGCGACAATGTCTTCCGCATCCGATTCTCAAAATCGTGAACATAGCTACGATGGCCATGACTCCTTGGACGAGTCTTCCCGTTCAACTGACTCTCACTCCTCAACTCAAGAATCGACCGGGTTAGCCGAAGGCGTCATACCTCCTCTTTATCCAATTCAAGGTTCTCTCACTTTGCGGCCATCCACCGACTTGCAGGGTGGTGCAATGTATCTTAGAGAATATCTCTCCCCGGACACATATGGTTTACCACTCGTTTGCGATTGGTTTACCATTAAACGGTGCCCAGCCGACATAAGGCCCTGGCCCCGTTCCACTGCCGATTACTTGAGTTGGCACTCTAGAATGGCTGAGGCAAAAGGCGAGGAATGGAAAAGAATGGGTCTTTACGATGCTATCATGCTGTCGGCTAAAGACCTTCAACTCAACATCGGTCTGATCTTCGGCTTTCTCGGCTATTGGTCCGTTACCACCAATACTTTTGTATTTCCTTGGGGAATGGCCACCCCTACTCTTCTTGATGTGGCGGCCATTACAGGCTTGCCTTTAGCTGGTCAGGAAGCTCCGAATCTATACGACATTTCAACCTCCAACATCAAGATTGTCCATGATCGGAACAACTCCAGCTATTCTGCCTTCATTCTGGCCAATCAAAAGGGAAGAGGTACTGCGGTTTCTGATGCTGAGCATTGTGCCTTCCTCTTGTATTGGTTTAGTAAGTACTTCGTCTGTACCGGCTCTGTCGCAGTCGTTCAAGAACTTCAAGTATACGTGGCCCAAGCTGTATCGGGTAGGCAAGTCGCTTGGGGATCACTCTTCCTCTGCTATCTTTATAGGGCTTTGTTCAATATGCTGGATCGGTTGCACCAAGGTATCGATTTGAAGAATACTTCAGGTCCTCTATGGTTCTTGCAACTATGGATTACCCTTTATTTCCCAGAGTTCATTGAACCTTCTTTCAGCGTTCACTCTCTCCCGGCCGGGGCACGGACGTTAGACGAGCATTTGCGGCTGACTCCTCTTCAGCAAGTAACTCCCTTTGACGTGGTGGAGAAAGTACATGTCTTGACCAGAATTTCTCAAGATTGGCAGCCGATCTTTGAAAGACGGATCGGCCCGGATTGGATATTCACCACGGCTGACCGCAGCATTTCTCGGGAAGCGCATGGGACTATGGTCCTCAATTGGAGCCATGTTTTGACCGCTAGAGACCTCCTTGGTGGGCTAAAGCCAAATTCCAGGAATAACAAGACCACGGCTGAATTTTATCATCCTAACTATGTGGCCCGTCAGTTTGGATTATTACAGCATGTACCTTGGCCATACCTTAGCAAAGTGCCAGCAATAGGGAGAACTAACCTATCGGCTGAAGAGGTGAAGACCTTGGCAGCTTTCAACTTGGAAAATCGAAGCGACTTCCAATGGGCCTCATTTAACCCGTCTACCGGGAAACCTCCGCTTTGCTAATTGGTGGCCTTGGCCAAGGATAAGATGTTTCAGGGCTCTTTATCTAGTTATTTCATAAGGCTTGCCATGCCTCTCGACAGCAGTCCTGATGATGATGATGATGACGATGAAGGTGAGGCGGTGACTGTTCCCCCTCTGAAGATGGTAAGGCGAGCCGCGCATAAGACTAGGGTTTCGCTGCCATGAAGGGTGAGTATTTTTGTCTCATTTGCTTTTCATTACCTTGCGAACGCATCACCAACTAATCGCTTTCTTGATGACCACTCCAACTCCTAGAGTTGTCATTATAGACGATTCTCCCCCTCCGAGTAAGAAGAAAAGGACAAGATCTGGGGGGATTCGTATTGACGAACCTTCTGCTGCAAACCCTATCTCCCGAAAAACCAAGACGGCATACGCTGGCAAGGGTAAACAAATAAAGGTAAGTACCTCTATTTTTTACTGTTTCTTCAAGGCTTTGTCATAATTCTAACCCTCGGCTCATATTGATCAGAGAAACAGCATTTGGCTCCATGGTCGCCTCACAAGGTTCCCCTCCCAATCTCCAAGGGCGCGAGGGGTTCTTCTACTGCCCTCAATCCGAGGCAACCCACCGCCTCCCCCGCTTCTCCAATAGCCGAGGCTCACACCAATCCGTATCCTCCTTTTCTCTTTTATTGTGATTGCCCACTCTATGTTGGTTTGGCCCTAACTTCTTTGTGCTCTGTGACTGCGATCGGCTAGGGATGAATCCTATTGCTCATAGGACTCCTCCTCGTCGCCGACTTCATCTATCCAGGTTTCAGAGGAAGAAGCTGCAGAGTATTTTGCTTGGTGACCATTGCAGAAGGTCTCTCACCCTCCTCTAGTCACCTGGAGAAGGTAGACGAGGTCTTGATGGGAGAGATCCCCACAGATAAGAGTAAGGTGGCCGATTTGAGGGCTTCCCTTTTCAAATTATCCGACTCTCCTGATGTTCCCTCCGCCAGCCGACAACTGTATCGTCAAATGGCGTTACAAGTAAATGACATCTCTGCGTTATATCGGCTGTGCAAGGAGAATTATGACCATGCCACTCAAGACCTGCAACGACTACGGGATCTCCAAGCTCAAAAGTCCTCTTTCTTGTCCTCTTATCAAGTAGTTGATAAAGATCGGCAGGCCGACCTAGCTAGGAAAGGGGAACTCAAAGGCCGGTTAGCTCAGCTGAATTCGGAGCTGACTCAGATTCAAAATGAAATCAAAGAGCTAACACCCCAACTTGTGCAACTTGACGCGAGGCTAGAGACCCACACGGAGAGGCGTTTCAGCTTATACGTTCAAGCTTCTTCTTTGGACCCTGACATTTTACGACTCACCACCCAAAAAGATGGTTTGGAACAGGATATGCAGAAGGGTAGAGAAGGCATAGACTCGGCCAACCACCAGTGGGATGGACTTGACTCTTCTTGAATCAGCGAAGGAACAATCTTCAATACGTCGGTAGAAGCGATTCACGGTTCAAGTGAAGAATCAGCTAGCGCTGCTTTAAAAAGCGTCTCCGCCGATGTGGTGGCCATCAAGCACCTACGCCGGTGGCCGACTGATATTCTTCCTTCTGGGCCGGAAGACATGGCTGTAGATGCAGCTGAGATTGTTGGGGCAGTAGTTGTGGAAGTGCAGACTGCACCAGTTGAAGTTTCCAACCGAGAAGAGGTGGCTGATCCTATTGAGAAGGTTGATCCTCAAGAGGCAGCCGAGCCTGTCAGCACCCCTAACCAAGTTGAACCAGCCGATCCTGCTATGGTTGCTGATTCCCCAGTTGCAGCCACTCTTGACCCAACAGACTAGTTATTTCTGGTTATCTTCAAGTATTTTTGTTGGCTAGGTGGCCGGCCTGTGGTCACCAGAACAATTCCCTTTTTGTCTATGAATAGCTTCCTTTATTGTTCTAGTATGCTTTGCCACACCGTGGGGTAGTATTTTTTCAGATACTTGCCATTTACGCTTCTATTCATTTCTTCGCCTTGCATGTTAACTAGCTGATACGCGTTTCCTGCGAATACTTGACTAACCGTGAACGGACCTTCCCAATTTGGTGACCACTTACCGAATTTAGGGTCCTTGACTCCTATTGGTAACATAGTTTTCCAAACTAGGTCGCCCTCAACAAACTTCTTCAACCTAACATGTTTGTTGTAGGCATTGGCCATTTTGCGTTTGCTTGCCTCGATTCTTTCTAAAGCCATTAACCGATCTTCATCCAACTGATCCAGCTCCATAAGCATGGCTTGCTGATACTCTTCTAGGCTTAAGGAATGCTGTTTCGCCACCCTTAGAGAAGTGACATTAATTTCCAAAGGCAAAACCGCATCTTGGCCGTAAGTCAGCCGATATGGAGTTGTGCCCGTGGCTGTTGACTTGGAATTCCTTATGGCCCATAAAGCCTCATCCAGAGTTAAATGCCATTTTCTAGACTTGTCTTCTAAATTCTTCTTGATCAGGTCCACAATAATCTTGTTGGTTGCTTCGGCTTGTCCATTGGCTCGTGCATAATATGGGGATGAATGTATCAACTTAATCCCAAATCACGAGCAAAGGCAACCACCTTATCTCCAAAGTGAACATAGTTCCTCGATCCGTGGTAATGGTCTCTGGGATCCCAAACTCGTATATGATCCGGTGTTGAATGAATCGGATAACATCATCTTGTTTGTACCTTGACCATCTACCGAGCCTCCACCCACTTAGTGAAGTAATCGGTTGCCACAATAATGAAATTGTGTCCTTTAGAAGATGGTGGATGGATTTTGCCGATCAAATCCATGGCCCAGCCTCTAAATGGTCAAGGCTTCACCACTTGATGCATCAATTCAGCTGGTACCCTTTGAATGGGACCATGCAACTGGCATTCTTCACATCCTTTGGCATATTGAAAGAAATCGGCTGTGATGGTAGGCCAATAATAACCATGGCGGTAAATCAACCATTTCATAACTGGCCCAGCCCTATGCGAGCCGCATATGCCTTCGTGAACTTCACCCATAACCCTTAGGGCTTCATTTTTATCTATGCACTTCAACAGTACCCCATTCATGCTTCTCTTATACAATTCATCATCAAGAAGCACATACCTTAGAGCTCGTCTCTTAACTTTGGGGTTAGTGCACTTAGAAGGATCTTGTAAGTACTCGATCAGCTCGTTCCTCCATGACTCGACTTGGTCTGCGACCATCACCTCGGCTGGTAATTCGTCGTACTCTAAAGTCAGCAAAGAATTCCTATACCCGGATGCCTCTTGGGCCAGATCGTTCGCCTCCATATTAGCTCCTCTAGGGATGTATGACACTATCTTTTTCACAAAAGAGAACAAAATCATTTTCAAGCTTCATTACAAAAATCAGGATTTAACAAGAATCATAAAGAAAACTTAAGACTATTGTCAACTAGATCATTAACAAAGGTATGACATTGAAACAAAAGGACTAAGACACTCACCTAGAACCTTCCAGGAACTCGCGATTTGGGGAGGGACAGGAGGATTGCTATAATCACCAACCATAAAATCGCCCATAACATCACCCAAGGATACAAAGGGTATAAGGAATAGTCCTCACTTGACATCTCTTAAAGTTTTGGCTTAACTAAGGACTTGAAGGAAATAATTTCCAAGTTTCTCACACACTTCAAATGCCACAAGGTCTAGCACTACTTAAGGGAAGGATCGAATAGCGTAGGGGTCCCTTAATAGAATTTGTCCAAAACGCATAAGAGGAAAAGAAGGAAGGAATCGAGGGTTGTCACCTTCTTCTAAATTTTTTTTTTCACGGTTCCTCCCACTTCTCACTATTACACGGCTTATTTAGGGAAAGGATTGGACAAGAATGAGAATCCCTTGTGTAAGAAGGGCGCACTGTGCATAAGGGAAGGGAAAAGAAAGAGAACTAGGTTCCCTCTATCTTCTATGCCCACAATAGAACTCGTAAGACAACTAATTATTCTCTCCCACTTTTCTAAACTTAGTGTCACCTAAGGAAGGAATTGAAGAATAGTGGGGATCCTTTAAATAGGATTTGTTCGTGATATACCTTAGAAGGAAAAGAAAGGAATCCAAATCCAACACTAGGACCAATAATGCAAAATGAATTATTCTCCCTTTTTTTTTTTAAACCACCAACGCAAATTTAAAGGAGGGGAAAAATTCACAAACTTTTGGTCCAAGGTCTTCATCACCTACTAGCACTAATTCTAAAACAGAATATTTCCTTTTGCACTCTTTACAAGCGTGTGGTCGGCCAAGTAAATACAATGAAAGATGAAAATAAATTATTCCGCTTTGCTTGGCTCTCCTCTTAAAAGGAAAATTCTGTGATCAAAAATTCGGGAGAAGGTTTAGTAAAAGAATTTTGGCTACTACCCACTACTAGCTAGGCAACCTGTCACGTACTAAACTATTACCCGCAACTCTCACTAATTTTCTAGCTCCCATTCAACTGAGTCACATGGTTCCCACATAAATTAAGTTGTCACAAGACAATTAATCTGCGCTTGCTAGAAAGTAGTCGCGTTTAATATTTCCTTTGGAGAATATTAATACGCTCACACAAATAACAAACACACAATCAATTACATACATTCACAGCAATTCTAAAGTAGACTATTGTGAACACAGATGTTAGTAGCAAACATGTAGCATTCAGAAAATCATGAAACAATTTTCATTTTCAAATTTAGTACGTATCAAAATAATTCAAACGACAAACATTGTGGCTTATACTTAGAACCACTAATACTTCAAGGATCACATATATGCAATAATGCTAATAACGTCTCCTATGAACTATCTCTATTCCAAATCTCCGCCTGTGCATAACACCTCATTGATGTGTTCCCTGAGATAAATTCTTCAGCTGCTAAGCTCTTTCCTTTGCTTAATGGGAAGACACGTCCCTGCGTCTGGAATCTGAGCCATCCAATTCCTCTGATCCATCTCTAACTTATCTACCAAAACAGGAACAACCATTCGTTTTGGAGGTATTGGATTTCCACGAGGTTTCTCAACCTAATAAAAATCCCACAATAGGTTTAGTGCGTCTCAGCACACGTTGTTTCAATTAAGGAACAATGTCAAACAATTACAAGTAGAGTTAATCCACTTGAGGAACAATCACACAAGCATAGTTTGACTCCCAACAAAACACATGTTGACTCCCAACAGGCTAACTTCTATCCTCCCGACACTTGACCAGCTATAGTTTGCCCAGCTCACAGTCCGGTTAGAACCGAACTGCTCTGATACCACTATTGTAACGACCCGTTTTCCAGGACGCTACTAAGCCAGTATCTTGACAAAAGTTTATATATTTCCGAAAGGCGAAATACTCTGTCTTGCACGTTTTCCAAAAATGTGGTCATATATATATATATATTTTTTTTTAAAACTTCTTTTTCAAAAATGACTGTCTGAGTATTGCAGCGACTTTAGAAACATGGCGGAATTATTTAAAAATACTACCTAACCACATTCAATTATTTCATCAATTCACGTCTAACAATACATGTCCTGAAACATAACAGATATTTATTACAATACTGAACAACGATGATTATTCTATAGCTGGCCAGCACAATACATTCCCTACTAGACTACCAGTAGACTCTACATACAATCAAGCTAGTTAACCATCTACAGCTATTTCTTCCTGCAGTTCCAATCCTCTGCTTGTTCCGCCATCTGGGTTACAATCATTAATTGTGTAACCACTGCAAGGGTCAACTTCTCAACAGATCATGATAAACCAAAGCATAAAGCAATAAGCAACCACATTTTATACAATTCACAGGCATTAAGCAAACAACAATGTATATCATTCACAGAACGTGACTCAACTCTCTCACTCTAGACTCGACTCGACTCACTACTCATTTTCTCTCAACTCGACAATTATTCCGGAATGCACACGCCGTACCGTATGCTGGAAAGTCCAGCCGAAGCCTTGGGATCTTCGCTCTCCCTATGACAATCAACTCAGGTCCCATAGCGTGGAAACGCTTAGAAGTCCCCATAAACGGAAAAAGGGGACCTAGCACCCTCTCCGCTATCCGGGTCGCAACTTCAAACGCCAACGACTCGCTAAGCTCTCTCACTCAATGAACAATTCGCCGCATACGATATTCAAAGAGTTACGCATAAAATTACTTGACCGCATATCAAATAAAGAGAGCATGCTTAACATGAAGAAAACGCAATTCGACATTTAAGCAATAAAAACATTCCGCATGAAGAAACGCAATTCAACAAAGAACACGCAATTCGCGGCAAAGATATATTCAATCTCATATCAAATAATGCATAACTCAAACATATCATCACATTACATGCTTGACACGCAAATCAAGGAATCCATCCTCTCGCAACTCAATGGAATTAACAGAGAGGTACAAACAAGTGGGGTTGGGTTCAGCAGACCAACCACAAAGTTTTCACCCACGAATGACTCGAAATATGTTCGACCTTACGACAACAACAAAAGCGAAGGGGTTCGAAGACCTAACTTCGAACTCGTAGAGTTCTCAGACTTCTTCGTATTTAAATAAAGCAATTTAAATAACAAAGCAAGAGTTCAAGCATATCCAAAGTTGTCCTTACACAGGGACATAAAAATAAATCCTAAATGTCTAGAAGTGCCCTTACCGAACTCCAAGATGCGCGTATTCATGTATTCCCTGATTTCTGCACTGCACGATCCCGGATTACTCGAGCCTAACACCACAACAACTTAGTAAAATTCTATAATTTCTAAACTAGCTTAAGCTCTCAAGCCTAACCCTTTTTCTAACCAAAAGCAAGCATTTAAACTACTAGCTAATTGAAAAGAGTAAGATCTTTGAAAATAAAAAGTTTTCTTGCATTTTAAGTAACATCAAACCATTTTCATAAGTTTTCAAAACCTTAACACATATTCATAAAATTTCTAAGGCATAAAACCTATCACATACAAGTATTAAATCTAAGTTCACAAAATAGTTTTCCTTCCAAAACCTTTCCTTTTAAATGTGACAAACCATTTCCAAATCATTTTCAAGTTCCATATTCATACTTCAAGCATTAAACAACAACCATAACTAAGACATACTCAAGCACATGATTTAACATCAAGACCTCATGCTTCTCATGTTTCAAGAATAGGAAAAATTCTAAAACAACATGTTACACATACTCACACAAAACTATAACCTAAATCATGTCATAATCTTGTTAGAAATTTAAATAACCTCTTGATCAATTCCTACATGTCATTCTAGTCCCTCAGGAACCAAATCTTGCATAAACATCAACTAACACCCATGCTACTACATGCATATTCATTCCAACAACCTTAAAATTAACCAAAAACATATCATTTAACAATTGAATATATGATTCTACAACATAAACCCTTATTTCCACAATTTAAAGAAGAGATTTAAACCATAAAACAACTAGTTCACAGGTTGATTCCAAATTACTACCCCAAATTAAAGAATAGGGCTAAACCCTTAAACAACAAGTTTAGCATGCCAATTTAAAAACTATTTCTTAAACAAGCATCAAACAACTTCAAATAGCTCAAATAAACAATGACAATTTCACAACCCAAGCCTAATCAAGTCTAAAAATACCCTACAACATTTCAAGAGTCCACAATCTTCAAATAAATTACCTAATCATGCTTCTAATCCAAAATTATCCATTACAACAACAAGAACAACACCTAGCAAGATAGAAACAACACATAATTGCAAGATTGTTCATCATGTGTCATTCTTTACACCTAAAATAAGTGTCTTGGAGCCCAAACTCATACCAATAGGCTAGCTCGGGTGGCGGGCCATTTCTGAATCCAATTCATACATTTTAGCAAACATAGTAATCACATAAATAATCCGAGTGAGGCTCGATGGAGCTCACAACAGAACAAACATCAAACATTGGTTTAGGGGGGTTGGGGGCAGCCGTCCAACCCTATTTCAATCAATCCCCATACAAGACCATTCAGTATGACTAATAAGCTGATTATCGAACTAATAAAATTAATAATAAAACCTAGTACACTCTAAGGGAGGTTTTGGGGAATTCTATGTCACCTGAGCAATCCCAAGTTAGGGATTTCAATTCCAAAAATCCCCAAATCCTAGACATCCTCCATTGAAGCTCCATCCAAGTTCTTCACATCCATCTTCTTCTTCTTCAATCTCTCGATCTCTCTCTCGATTCGCCCCTTCCTTCTCTTTCTCTCTCTCTCAAGTCAGATCTCTCCCTTTCTCGCTCTCGACTTCAACCTTCTCGGCCTTGTTCTACTTCTTCCTGCTCCTCCGGCGCGATGGTGCGCCATCCCACGCCCAGGCCATGGCGGCGTCTCCCCTTCCTTCCCTTCTTCCTCCTCTTTCTGCCTCTTACTCCATTTCTCTCGCCGTCCCGCTTGCCTCTCTCTCTCTCCAAAGACTCTCCCTTTCTACTGCTCGCTTCTTCTTCCCTCATGTGACCGGTAGCGGTGGTGCACCGCCAACCACAGGCCGCTCATGGCCTCCCCTTCTCTCCTCCCCCGTCGCGCCCCTTCTCTTCTCTTCTCTTCTCTTCTCCCTCTTCTCTTCTCCCCTGCTCCTTGTTTCCCTTTCTTTCTTTCTTTTTTTTTCCCTTCACTTATCCAACCTAGCTTCTTTCTCACGCAGGGAAAAATTAAAAGGGGATAGGGAGAGTGCTAGGGTGGGAAACATGTAAGTGGGGTGTATGGTAGAGTAGTCAATGTTTTATTAAAATTAAACCAATTAACTCCCATTTAACTATCATCAATAATAAAACAAGTGAAAACACTCAAAAATAATCACAATAATTTACGATTCGATTTTCATCGAAATCAGAGTTCATTTTAAATTTTAATGCGGATAAAAATTACCCGGTGATTCAAAACGCGGAAAAACTTCGTCAGAGTTTTTCGACAATTTTCGAACCATGAATTAATATTAAATATAAATTCTTAAATTTAATTTCATCTTGGTTTAATTCAATCAATTTCTTAGTCAACAAAAATACGCGTTACCGCGTCACACCGAAAACTTATAATAAATATAATTGATGAATTCTCTTTAAAAGCAAAGATACGTCTACGTCACAATTAATTCAATTGACATCATGAATAATAATTATTTATAATAAATAAATTATTTAAAATGAGTCAAAATAATTTCACGTACTCTCAGTAAATCATTGAGGTGATCAATCTCTATGACTTATCTTCAAGTATTCAGGATTTTACCGTTAAAATTACTTTTCTTAAATATTGGGATGTTATAACTGACATCTCGGCTATGCTCTTATCGGCTAGCTTGAACCTACCCTCTTTGATAGCCTTCTGTATGGCCTTCCTGAAAACTACACAGTTAGCTGTAGAATGGTTATATGAGTTATGCCACTTACAATATTTCTTGTTCATCAATTCTTCAGGAGGTGGAATCCGATGCCCGTCTAGCAGCCGAATTTGCTTGTCCTTGAGCAAGTAATCGAAAATCTGGTCTGCCTTGGTTATGTCAAAGGAGTACCCTGCCCTATCCTCTGTTGACTCAGTTTCTTTGGCTTTAGCGGCCTTCAATGCTGGGCAGGAATAGCTCTTCCCTTTGACTATTTCGGCTACCATCATATCAGCAGTAAGAACAGCCGTTTCGGAGTCAGATTCCTCTGCCTCTATAATAGAGACTAGCTGGGGACCCTTTCCTCGGTTGGCCCTTTGCTTTTCCTTTTCCTGGATATATTGCTCAACTCGGATAGCCCTTTCTGCCAGCTGATTCAAATCTGTGCAGGCTTGTCCTACCAACTTCTCCTTCAACTGCGGGTGCATGTTGTTAATCATCATAGAAGTGTATTCTGTTTCAGGGAATTGCACAGAACATTTCCCTGCTTTCTTTCTGAATATTTCAATATAATCAGCAACCGACTCATCAATTTGCTGCCTGAGACTAGTTAGATCGGTTACCGTTACTTGGGGTTGCGGCCAATAAAATCTATCATGGAAAAACCTCTCCATGTCGGCCCAATTCTGTACTGAGTTGGGAGGCAAGGAGGAGTACCAGGTGAACGCTGTCCCAGTGAGTGATAATGGGAAGAGTTGAAGCTTGTAATACTCATTCATTCGCTTTCACCACCTTTGGTGTGAAACGCCCTATGTGCTCCATGGTAGACTTGCCATCTTCCCCTGAGAATATGGTGAAATCGGGAGTTTTGAATCCCCTAGGGAGAGGAACCATCCGATCCACCCATTTAGGGTACGGTTTCCTGTAGACAGGTCGGTCCAACGGCTTTAATTGTATCTCGAAGTATTTCTTGATGGTATTTGTGATCATTTCTGGGTCTATCAAATGAGAGGCTCCCTGCCGATTATCTTGTGGATTCAATTTGAAGCGCTTCGACCCATTTGGTCTTGAGGAAGCCTTGTTGGAGCAATTACGAAGGTTAAAGGTATTTGGTGGAACATTGCCTAGAGGTGGATTAGTAGTCCATTGTCGCTCTGGACCATATTCCCAAAACCTCCGGCACGAGTCCCTGGAACAGCCGATGCATTCAGGGTAAAGGTGGACCATTCTTCCATGTCTCCTCTCCCCCATAGTTGCCAGCCGTTCGTAGTATATTTGAGCTTACTGGAGGGAGTGGCGTGGGGACTGGATGCGGTTGGCAGAATGGTGGAGTGTTAACATTCCAATCCCCAGATATCTTCCCTGGACCATAACCAGGGGCCATCGGCTGCCAATTCGGCTGGCCATATGAATTCGCCTGCACAGTAGGGCCATGCGTTGGAGGATACGACATTACTGGCGGCAAACCCATATGCCCAACCGTGGTAATTGGTCTCCAGGCCATGGTGATCTGCCCATTCTGGAGATTCGCTGATCGTGGCATCACTTGCCCCCAAAGACGTGGTGGTACCCATGTATTCTGGCGATCACCGTACGTCTGGGTTGGTAGCCCTACCGGTAGTGGTATGGGCTGCGTCTGAAGAGGCCCATTTTGAACCACATTCGGCTGAGGCTGCCAAGCCTGACCGCCTTGTGCATGCTGGGTTTACCCGTTCCCCCTTGCCAATGCAGAACTAGCCGAGTGTTCACCTTGCTTTGTCTCGGTTTGCTCTCCATGTCTCTCGCTCTTTGAACCTCGTTATGCACCAAGGTTCGACAATATCTCGCTATCGCCTTGACACTTGGTACATAAGGTCATGAATTCCTATATCAATCTGCCGCTCGATGAAGGAAGTGGTCATGACCACCGGAGCCTCGACATTCTACGGGTTATTCATCTCGCAGGTCAAAAGTGAGATCGATGTCTTCAACTGCTATGGGCATACCCAAGGCGTATGCTGGCTCGTTGTTCTTGCGTGGTGGGGTTCTTTTGGGATTCGAACTCTCCTCCATGTTGTTGTTGAGTTTCTTTCCGGACCTCAGGTTCATACGCCAAGCGTGATCCTCGCCTGGAGAATCAAACTCGCCCTTCAATTCACCTATGGTCCCACCGGCGTGCAAACTTGTTTGCGTGGAGAAATCGTAGAGGATTCGGCTAACGTCCAACCAACAAATTGATTCCTGTTAAGTGATTACACCGAGAACGGAACTCTGATTCTCGATTGTGGGTTCCCCAACTGCTCCAGAAAGCGTTGAGTGTGATGAATCTACGCTATGCTAAGGCTAAGACTAAGACACATGGAATCGGCTAAGATAAATGCTGTAAAAAGCTGATAAAATGCAAAAGAAATAGTTGTTTGATTGATTTCGCGTGCCTTTACATTTCTCAGCAGATGTATATATATACAAAAGAAAAACAAAAACTGTAACCACCCCCTATCGGCCATTATGCGTTCCACACGTTCATGGCTGACCACGAGCGGTCGTGGGTGTCCCTCAACTGTTTCTTCATGCGTATCGTGGGTTAACCGCTCTCCCATCGGCTGGGCAAACGATTTATCACGTGTTAAATGCGTTGGAGACCTTCAACGGCTAGCTTTGGTCATTTTAGCGCCAAAGTACATGATTCTCACATATTCAGTCCTTGGTCGAGCTTCAAAGCTCTATATTAATTAAAAATAGCTCAGCCGATGCGACCATAATAATCAGCTATTTCCTTTATCCGTTTCGGCTATATTCTTTAATAATCGGCTGGCCTCACGATGCTCCCTGAACTTCTAACATTTTTTCCTTTCTATCCCTGCCTGGGACCAATTTTCGGCTGCCAATCCGATCGGCCTATCCCACGCAACGGCTGTTCCCTTCATCGGCTGTTCCCTTCATCGGCTGTGGCTGATATTTCTGGTGATAACACATACTAAGCCTTGTGATTAGGATTTGGGGGGAACGACCGTTGAAATGAAAGGGGGATGCCAATAGAGGTGAGCCTTCGTAGCAGATAATCCTGGCCTTGGAGATGAGATACTGAATCTGTGGCACACCTAAGTGACTCAAGCTGCAACTTGATGTCGGGAAGCTACTTGCAAGATTACGTGACTCCTGACAGTCCCCGGACATTACCATGACTAGTGAGAGTATGAGGTAACGAGGTGATCACCGCAAATGCTCTCCCTCAGTAAACCAAATATGTACTCCTAGTCCGATTCCCAGAGTAGTAGATGGTACCACATGCATATGAAGTAGTGTTGCTAGTATCTGCATCTTTCTTGAGATAGCTATTTGACCCTGAAAAATGGTGAATTTTATCTGTGAGTGCATATGGTTTTAAATGTGAGTGTTGTATGATGTGTATGTAATGTGGTGTATATTTGTATGAGTTGTGTTGCTATGATTGCATATAATTATATATATATATATATATATATATATATATATATAAGTATACTATTTTATTCACTTATTCTCTCTAAATATCACCACAACTCAACTACAACGTACTCACCCCTTTTTGTTTGTATGTCTCTTGTGTGTTTTGTGTGAAATTACAGATGCTGCTAATCCCGAAGTTAGTGGCTAAACTGAAGAATATGAGTGTCTGCTAAATTTTTTCTTATGTTGTTATTTTTAAGTTTGTAAACTACAAAATTTATTTAGTTTCAATTGGGTTATGTAATAGCTCTGAGACAATATGACAGAAATATTTTTGGGGGTTTATTTTATTTATTTGGCTTTATCGGATATATTTCTACGTAAATACTCGTTTTAGTTATTTGAAAAAATTAACTTGAAGATTTATTGAAATGTGATACTCTCGTATCACAGGAATTTTACGTGGATTAAATTTCATTACGTTAATTTTTTTACACTATTTCCACAAGGTGTTATTTATTAGACAATTATTTGAAAAACGAATACGTATAAATATTCATTTCTCTTTATTTGAATAATTTTATTTTATTCAAAACGGGGTTAAGGGTGTCACATAGTATACATCTGAAAAGGATAAGTTAGGGGTGGACACAGACCCAGTGCCTGCTAATGGCTTAGGAGTGCCATCAGCAGTCATGACTGACATAGATGAGACAGGATTTAAAGACACAAAAGAATTAGAATCATATGACATACGGTATGCAGCTCCAGAATCAAGTATCCATAAGGGTGAAGATATACCTGACGAACTAGAGGAAGGAAAACCTTTAAAGGTGGAGGAAGACATGGTAGACATGGCATGTGACTGAGTGGCAAGGAATTTTTGGAATTGCTCAGCAAGATCAGATATTTGGGAGGTGGTCTCAGGAGGGTATACATGTCCAACACCAAGGGCATCTGGAGCAGGAGTAGCAGCAGCAACATTTGGTGAGGGAGGCTTCTAATTCTTCTTATTGGACTGATTTAAAGGAGGACACCATTGAGTAGACTGTTGGGATTGTTGTTGTTTTAGTAACTTTGGACATTGTGCTTTCCAATGACCCTTCTCCTTGCAATAGCTACATTCATCAGAACTAGCCTTCCCATGAGACTTGCCTTTGTTAAAAGGAGCAGCAAAGACAGATAGATTAGGAGTAGAGAGAAGTTCTTTGTCAGAATTAGATTGAGACTTGAGTCGAATTTCTTCAGCCAACAACTCATTAACCACCGTATCAACACTTGGAAAAGGATTACGGTGTAAGATAGTCACACGAAGTCCTTCAAAATCAGCCCGAAGAGCCATCAGAAATTGAGCCAAACACTGTTCTTCCCTACAATTAGTGTACGACTTGAAATTTTGCAGTTCAGTAGATTCAGTAAGAGCCTATTGATCCCACAGATTAGATATAGCATAATAGAATTCCTGGATGCTCATGTTATTTTGCTGAAGAGCCCGAATGTCAATCTCCAACTGATACTGTTTTGCAAAATTGGACTGTACATACAAACGTTGCAAGTGGTCATAAACACCCTTAGCAGCGTCAAATTTTGCAAGTTGCATACTTATTGATTGTGAAACAGAATTATTTATCCAAGTAATGATCTTCGAATTGTTAGCTTCCCAATTTTCCAAGTCCTTTGCAGATTTATCCAACTCCTTTTTATCGGTAGGCTTAAGAGTGGTGCCATCAACATAGCCCCATATTCTTTTGCCTTTCAAAAAATTTCTCATCACAAAGCTCCAATAGGAGTAATTCTGTCCATTCAGTTGCACACTAATGGATTGAAGAGAATCATCCTTTTCAATTATCATCTCTACAAATACCAAATACCCAAGGAACTACCACAAGAGAGGAGATAGCCAAATACCAAAAAAAAGGACTCCATGTGATGCTGTGCAGGATGGGGAAATCAAATTCCAAATAAAGAATGTTGTTTGATGGGAACCAATGTGATGCTTGTTGAAAAAAAAAATCAACGTGATAGCCAAATACCAAATAAAGAACCAACGTGATGCTTGCTAAAAAGAAAAAAGAAAAGGAACCAACGTGATGCTTGCTGCTTGAAATATTTCTGGACCGGAAGGCTACAAAATAGCGCACACCAAATTCCAAAAAATGCACAGCAAATTCCACAAAACAGTGCACACCAAATTCCAAATAGTCAACAATGTGGTGCTGATCCCAAAACAGTGCACATCACAAACGGAAGAAACGCAAGGAGATGCAGACTGTGCAACCGGCGTGATGGAGGACAAGAAGAAGTTGTTCCCAAAATCAAACCTTGCTCTATGATACCATGTTAATAATAGGAATCTATAAAGAAGAGGAGAGGATAAGAAGAAAGGAGACTAGGGTTCCAATAACATAACAATGCAAAAGTTTGAACAATACAATGCTAAAAGGAGAATATATAGTAGAATACTAAAAGAGGATGGTGAAAAAATGCACACCAAATCCGAAGAAAGCTTGTTGAGATACACTAAATCCCACACCCCTTACACGACCATGGTACTCTTTGGCGGGTAAGGCGCGGGAAAGGATGTTTGACAAAGATTGTTAAAACATTATAATTATCATAATAAAATAACAAATGAAAATGTTAATTAATGCTATTATACTTACAATTCTTTCGGCCACTTCCTTAGTGGGATGTTCAATCACACTCTCCTTATTTTGGAGGCCTTTCAACCACAAAATATGACGTTCAATAGATTCAGTGGTTGCATCCGCTCCTACCTCCAACAGCTGTACATTTGAACAAATTGAAATTAATCATTGCTAAGAAAGAAACCAAAAGATGTTGTATTGGCGGGATACATACCAGTTGTTCCTCAATGCTGGGATACCCCTTAACACCTCTTTTGTACCGGTAGGGAGGATTTGATGCCTTATGGCGATTTTCATCGCTTGTTCTCTATATAGACACATAAGTATATATCAATGCTTGATAACTGTCATATACACAACTTATAAGGATATTGTACATACTAGAAAGTCCTCATCTTCCATGCGTTTTGCTACGAAAGCTCTCCAATGATCCACTTCTATAAACCCTGCATATTTTGGTGGCGGCTTAAGTCGGACATTCCCTTTGGAGCCAAGGTGCAGATGGAAGAACTGTGAAATACAAAAGTGCATATTCTTCTAGTTCTAGTCCTACAAACAAACTGAATCAAGGGAAGGGACAAATTGGAGCCAGTCTAATTAGAGCCAGCAACCCATGCAAGCATAGAAACAAAGGGCCATGAAAACATGTTAACATCAATAATTCTACCCCCAGTGAACTCTATATTTTATCTTGTAAAACATAACTTACTTACACACAGACAACTATCAGTGAGAACAAGAACATATTGCATGTAATTCCTACTTGAAAAAACTATGAAATGAAATCATGCACATGCCTTAGTCACAAATTTCCTTGCACTGTATAGAACTGAAACATAAAATTTTTTCTTTCCTATTGCTCAAAAAATACAGACAAAAGATGGACACAAATGATGTTTCATTTAAACTCAATATGAAATTAATCTTACATCCAAAACCAAATAAAAAAAGCAGAACATCCAAACCAGACCAACCAAACCAAATAAAAAAATCGAGTATTAATAAAATGAAGAAACAAAGAAATGAGGCAGGCTGTTAAACAAATTTTAGATGCACATTAATATATAATACCTAGACAATGTTAAACGAAAATGCATATTGCAAAGAAAAATACACTAACCCTTAAAGATTCTTCAATGGCAGAAGAATGACAGGGAGCTTCTCACGAAGGCGTTTCTTGTGCGATGGAGCCTCTCATAAATGACAGAGGAGAACAAGCAGCATGGACTTCTCGCGTTTCGGGGGTGAACTTGACAGTGAACGTACGGACGCCGTTTCTCGGTGTGAGCTTGCAGAACCGAAAGATGAACAACGACAGTGGAGAGGAGGAGGAACGAGGAAGACAAAGCTCAATGTGAGTTTTAGAGAACCAGAAGATGGGTGACGGTGGCAAGGATGATGAAGCTCAAGGAAGACGGGCTAGGCTGCGGTGGTGTCATTTGCGTGCGAGGGAGAAGGAGAGAGAGTGAGTTTCAAAGAGTGGTGGTGTGGCTTGTGTGCAAGGGAGAGGGAGAGAAAGTTGAGACAGCGTGGCAGCAGTGGTTCGCGAGAGAGAAGAGAGGTATCTTATTTATTATGAAGACAAAGCTGTGTATACCTTTTGCATTTGGTTACGTTTCTGATTTATTTAGGTTAGAATATTAGCTAGCGCTTCCTTGGGGAAGCGCTAGTGAAGTTCAGGTAATAGACAACGCTTCCTGGGAGAAGCGCTAGTGAAGGTCTTAGGCGTCTTTTTAATAGCATTTAACAGAAGAAGCGCCGTCTATTTGTTAGTTTTAACTAGCGTTTACCCTAAGAAGCATTAGTAAAGGCCCACATGTATTTTTCACTAGCGCTTTCAGAATGAAGCGTTGTTTAAGGTGGCACCATTTATCTAAAAATCTGTTGTAGTGGATATAATCTGTTGTCGCATAAATATGGTGACTTAACTACAGCTGTTATGAAATCTGAATGCTCATCAAGGAAACCCTCAATCTGGTGGAAGGATGTGTTATCCATTGATAGTGTGTGGTTCTCAACTTCGATAAAAATTAAACTTGGCTGCGGGTCCAAAGTGAGATTTTGGGAGGATAAATGGATAGGGACAACACCTTTAAAGAAAAATTTTCAGAGATTATATCAGGTTACAGCGGATAAATTTGTTACAGTGGCAGAGACAGGCGCATAGTCTAACAGGAATGGTCTTGGCAATTGAATTGAAGGAGAAATTTATTTTCATGGGAACAAGATTTACATGAGAAGATGCAAGAATTTTTGGGAGGAATAGTTCCAAATACAGGGTGGAAGATCCTGTATATGGCCATGGGAATAGACCCAAATTTTCACTGTGAAATCGACGTACAATAATCTGTTACAGGTTGGAAGAACAACCATACCCGAACAGGAATTATTAACTGCTCTTCAGAGACTATGGAGGACCTCAATACTATCTAAGGTGTCTGTCATGATTTGGAGATTATTGCAATCAAGGCTACCTAAAAAAGACTAGTTTGCACGAAGGGGAATCAATTTGGGATCACATGGATCCTGTTGTGTGTTCTGTTTTAGATGCAACGAAAATATAGAACACTTGTTTTTTTCCTGCAGTTTTTCCCATAATGTATGGTTGTCAATTTTGGGCTGGATCGGCTTAAATGCGGCTGTATATGGGTCTGGCGTGACTCACTTTATGCAGTTTGGATCTACACTAGAAGGAGAAGGCGTTGGTAGAGTCCGTTATCTATTGTGGTGTGCAGTTGTTTGGAATCTCTGGCTGCTACGTAATAATAGTAGCATACTTTCATACTGTCATAGCACAGGTCAAGACCATGTCATGGGGTGGTACAAATTTAGAGAAGAGAAACATGCTAAATTTTCATTTTCAGATTGGTTTTTGAATCCTGTTGTTTGCCTCACAAATGTAAAAAGGCATATTCATTAAGCTATTATGATGGGTTGGAATACCCCTTGTATTGCCTTTAATAATATTTTTGCTTATAAAAAAAATATAAATAGAGTTTACACAAGTCACTATATATAATTCATGGTTTGAAATACTGTTTCATCATGCGAAATTTTGTTATAAATTTTCAAAAATTAGACCATGATTATATTTATTTGAATATATTATTCCTTAGTGAAACCTCAAGTTTTAAAATATGTGTTCCATATAATTATTGTTGTTGCAATTTAAAAGAAAAATGTATACACATACATTCATTTGTGGCTCTCTCTCTCTCTCTATCTATATATATATATATATATATATATATATATATATATATCCCACGTACACACGCAGTGGTGGAGCTTGATTAAAATTTGTGAGGGAGCCAAGATTTACGTTATATAGTTAATAATATACTCACATTGTATCAGATTTACGAGTTTGCTTGGTGGTTTTATGCAACTCGAACAGGATTCAAATCCTTTCTGCATCAATTTTGGGTGCTAATTTTGCGTCTTAAAATTCAATGGAATGCAAAAATGTATTAGAAGAGGTTCGAACCACGTTTTTCTATGTTAAAAATACGCGGTTTGCCACTGCGCCACAAACAGTTCTCACATAGAAATGGGAAGCATCATGTATATATAAGGAAAAACTAAAAAACTTGGGGGAGCCATAGCTCCCTATATGTCCCCAAGAAGCTACGCCAGTGTACACACACATTATTTTTAAAAAACTCAATTACTGTATTGATAAATTTGAAAAAATTATATTCTTCAAAATACTAAAAAGTTAAACAAATTTTGTTTTCAACTCTATCAGTAGACATGCAGCAACTCTAATAGTGTTGAATAGGGAAATGCAATGTGTGTAGGCTTTAATGATTTACTATATGTTTTACTTTTACTTTTGATGACCGAAGTGTGCTTATGGAACCGTGTAATTAGCTTGCAGATTTTGCCGGGGAAGAGCCCTAACACTTGCCTTTTAAACCACACCTACTAAATTACCCTACATGCTTTTTACCATACAAATCATAATTAAAAAACACAACCAATTTAGACCAACTACTAGTATTTGAACCCCTTATTGACCAACCAGAAGCAGCAAGAAACATCTACGAAGGCAAACAGTGAATAGTTTTTTTTTAATGACAAACAAAATATATTAACAATAGAGTACTAAAGATACTCCAACTCACGACAAAATTGAGACGAGATAAAGACTCACCAACTGGCCAAAATCAAACAACCGGAAACCATAATTATGCTATCGCCTCAATATAGAACCCATAGGATCTACATACCACTCATAATATAGACACGGAGGGATTTCTCCTAACTAGAAACCATCTCCAAGATAGGCAAACAGTTAATAGTAGAACTAGTACTTAGTAGGAGGAGGATATGAGGAGGAAGATGAGGTGGTTGAGCTAGAATGCAACGTGCAATAGCTAGATAGAAGAACTTGGAAAAGTGTGCCACTTGTCAAAAGTAATTGGAAACATCTATTATTCCCTTCCCTTGTGTTGTTTGTGCGGCCTTTTCAAGTTCTAACATTTTAGTGGACAATATCTTACCAACCATCCCAAAGTGACATTTTCTTTACAATTCTTTTCAACAGAATTTTAGATTATCTTTTTTGGCTTTTTCCGATAAAATAAATTAAAATTGGAGGTCCTTTTGTTCTCCTAACTTTGAGTCATCTACGTCAATGCTGTAAACACAGACAAATTAAAATAAACCGAGAGGAAGTTGCCAAGAAATATGGTTATATTATAGACCTGCATTTTTTTATGTATATTCCAAGAGAATATGCATTTTGCATCAGAAAAAAATATCCTCTATATCTACTTTTTGTAAATAACAACAAATGGAAAAGCATGCATCAATTTTCGATATATATCTAACTAACTATTTATTTTCAATGTTGTTTTCTGGTGAAGGAAAAGTTATATTGTACGATACATTTTGATAAGTGGGTTGTAAATTCATCAAATTAAGAAAATTGAAGGGTCAACCATGTACATCAAATCAATAGAATGACTCAAATAATTTCATTTAGTTCATGTGCAAAATGATGACTTGCTATAATTATAATGACAAGATCCAAATATTGATTCTAAACTCAATTTAGATTTAAACTTGAAGCGTAGGTTATCTTTAATGACGACGGACATTACTGCAATGCCCACGTAAAAATGAAGGTACCGCTCTTTCCCCTATTGAAATGTTCCAAATCAAAAGGTAAAAAATTCAAGCATCGGTTAATACCTTCTTTTTTGTTCTTATTGTCCTTTACTCATGGACCACCGCCACTACTGGAAAAATATAGATATAGATCATATATAAACACACAAGTTTTGCTATATACTTTACACTGCAAAAGGATAGATAGGGTAATTATATATACACGCCTAGTTTCAACTGAAACCAAGACACTTAGAAGGAGAAACAAGCTAGGAGAGAGAGAGGGGAAAGGGCGTGGAGTGTGTTCCAAGACACAATGATTACATGGTCTTGGAGAAGCAGAAAGGCTGGCGTGAACATAGTCACATAGCCAAGACCAAGAGTATGGAAGAACGTGGGGGCTTGAAAGAAAAGGAAACGCCAAAATGGAAAGAGCTAAAAATGACCCCCAAAAAAGGGATAAAAATAAGGGTCCGTCTATTTAATTTGTATTTTTTTACTATCATAAAGATCAATTTTTTAATCTTCTATCTCACCTTTACACTCATTAAAATAAGATTTTTTTTGTTAAATAAAATTAGATTATATATTTCTGATAAACTATTTTAAATAATTTTTCATTGTTATCAGATTTCATATTATTTTTAGATTCTTGTTATTTTCAAAACTTGACACATATGAATAAAAATCCTATAAATCAAATTTTTATTTTAAGATTGATTCTTTAATAAATCTGAAACAAATGGGTTTTAAAACTGAGAATATAAAAATGAAGTTAATAAAATTCAAATAAATTTTACTTGTATATTTAGTTACTATATTTTATTATCTCATCATATTGTAAACAATTTTCAAGAAATAATATTATAATTCCAAAATATAGTAAAAAATAATTTAATATATATATGCATAAAACTTGCTTAGGTTGTCTCAATTAAAAATTACTAAAAAAATAGAAGTAAAGAAAAGGTTAAGCTAAACTTTTTATTATGATGATCTATCAGCCTTTTTGGTCCTTGGTCGGTCGACAATTATCTGTGTTGCGTTCATTCTCTTTTTTGCTTGGTGTTTCCCATCCTCATCTCTCTCACACACCTAGCTAGCTAGTGTAATTATAAACTTTGAACCAATGACAATCCAACAAAAAATAATTCCACTTTATGAGATTATACTACAGATTTTATTTATGCCACTCACTCATACACGCACCATGATTTTATTTATGATATACAATGGAATATATAAAGTTAATGCCGTAAGAAGAAAGGAAAGGGGACTAGCAGTACTCAAACAAGCTCTATATATTAAAGGGTCAAGGCTGCAGAGTGCAGAGAGAAGAAGAAAGCAAAGAGCACAAAAAAAAAAAAAACAATAAACCCAAAAGACACCAACAAAGTATAGAAGGAAAAGGAAAGCTCAAAGGATAAAAGGGTCACTAACTTACCCTCCACAAAGTTTGTGGCGGAAATAAGCCTACCAAGTGAAAGAGATTTCAGATTGAGGAGCATAGAGAGAGAGAGAGAGAGAAGATCCAAATTGTTGGCCTTTTCTTGGTACGAGAGAATTACAAAACCGAAGTAGAAGAACATAATCAGCCATCATCACACATCAAAGAAATTAAGGTTTGTGCTTTTTTCCGTCCCTTTATTCGGTTATTTTATGTCCATTTAATTTTTATTCCTTGTGCAAGTAATGTAAGCCAAACTTCTCGATACCCTTTTTTTTTTTTTCTCCTTATCTGTTATACCTTTTCTTAGTCATAGCAGACAAATCAGAAAAAAAAAAAAATGTTGCAAAGCATACCTCACCTTTCTGACATTTGAATCTCAAAATTCCATTCTCTTTTCACTTCAAAATATAAGCTTTAGAGTTTGGATATTAATTCTACAGAGAGAGGGAGATGAAAAAGGAAGAAGACCAAGGGCAGTGTTCTTCACAAGCAATCAACAACAACAACAACATGCACAGCTATCAAGAGCAGCTACTCCTTCAGCAACAGATGCATCAACAAAACAGTGATAACAACATCTTTGGAATTGGAAGAGGAATAATGTTCCCTGAGCCATGGTCCATGCCTCAGGTTCACCATCATGACCCATTTGTTGTTCCTCCACCAACACCTTCACCATATGCAAGCTTTTTCAACAGAAGGGTTCCATCCCTTCAGTTTGCATATGAGGGTCCTTCATCTCATCATGATCAACAACATCTAAGGATCATATCTGATACCCTTGTGGGACAACTTCAACCCGGTTTATCTCATCACTATGGACTCCAAGCTGAGTTGGGTAAGATGAGTGCTCAAGAAATCATGGAGGCTAAGGCTCTTGCAGCTTCCAAGAGTCACAGTGAAGCTGAAAGGAGACGCAGAGAGAGAATCAACAACCATCTTGCCAAGCTTCGCAGCTTGTTGCCCAACACTACCAAAGTAAGTTTAGTTAATTCGTTAATTAATTTTTTAATTAAATGGATTCTTTCCAAACCACAGATTCAAATATGATTTATTTAACATAGTATATAATTAATCATCTCAAAATACAGTATAAGAATAAGATCATGCCTAAAACATGAGGATGGTTTATTCATAAGGAGGGTAAAGGTTATGGGTTATCTTATTCAGACCAGTATATGAATCCTAGAGAGTGTTATTTAGTTCTTAATTAAGTATATGTATACGGACTTTGTATCGAGTTAGAGTACCCCATGTACTCTCTTTTCTAATACATTTTGCTTATAAAAAAAAAAGAGTGCGTTCAATTGGGTATTTTCGTTTTTCATGGAACTTTTGAATTAAGAGAGTATTGTAAATCTCACTAAGATTCTACCAACTAGTTTAGTCTGATACGACCAAAAACAAAATCTTATAACCTTTAGAAAATGAGGAGTAAATGGTGTTTTTTTTTTTTGTTTTTTTTTTTTAACTACCACAAGCACAATTACTTTCTGGCTTTGCCGGTTCTTGTATGTTTACACATTGCTTTTCGGTTTTAATTTTTTTTTTCTTTCAATTTTGTTATTCTTTCTATCTCTGTGTGGTAGTTCCGAGGAGGTTATTACACTAGAAAAAGTGATTAAAAGATGAAAGAAAAGGGTATTAGAGGTACCATTGGTTGGTTGATACAATAAAGAGGAACCAAAGGAGGATTTTGGAAAGTCACACATGGGGAATTTCTTTGATCAGTCAAACTCAAGCACGATAACGAAAAAGAACTAATAAAGCGAGAGGGACAAACTAGCACCATTGTCACTCATCTATAACACGCTGCATGCCACTTCCACCGTTCAAAAAAAAAAAAAACCTACTTCCATTCCACAATCATCAAGCTACAACCTATACCTACCACCACGTAAACATGCACAAAACCACATCATTTCTTTTTTTTAACTATGCACAATTTCCAAGCTGCTACTAATCATGATCTTAACACACTTTTTAACTCCCCAACATCATGCTTTATGAGGTAATTTGCACACTACTAATATGGTTTTAAATCATGGCGGTCCAGCAACCGCATCACTATTTTTGATATTGTGTAAAATCACAATCAATTGTAATTAATGTGACATTAATTGCTATTGTTTTACGGTCATGACAACATAAAAAACATGACATTGTGGTTCATATTGTGGTATTCCTTCCGTTTTCATATATAAGTAACAAATCACTTTTTTGGTTTATTGAATAACTCATGTATTTGGTCTATTATAGACCAAATACATGAGTTATTCAATAAATAGACCAAATACATGAGTTATTCAATGAACAAAAAAAGTGATTTGTTGCTTATATATGAAAACGGAGAGCCTACCTAATTTGAAAACTTTGGTATAGTTGCAAGTTACGACTACATTTTTTTCAATATGTGCAATTTGAAACCTTGTTTTAGATTTTAAGATTCTATTACATATTTAATTATTTATTTATTTTTGATTTTGTAGACAGATAAGGCTTCGTTGCTGGCTGAAGTGATTCAGCATGTCAAGGAACTCAAACGTCAAACAACGTTAATAGCGGAAACGAGTCCAGTGCCTACTGAGTCAGACGAGTTAACGGTGGATGCTGCTGATGAGGACGGAAGGTTTGTGATCAAAGCCTCGTTGTGCTGTGAAGATAGGTCAGATCTCTTACCTGATCTCATCAAGACACTGAAAGCTTTAAGGCTAAGAACCCTTAAAGCTGAGATCACAACCCTCGGAGGGCGCGTGAAGAACGTGTTGTTCATCACTGGTGACAACGACGACGTTTCAAGCAGCAGTAGTGGAGAGCAAAATTTGCAACAGTATTGTATTAGTTCAATACAAGAAGCATTTAAAGCCGTGATGGAGAAGAATGGTGGTGGGGATGATTCAGCTTCTGGGAATGTTAAGCGCCAAAGGACTAATAATATCAATATCCTTGAACAAAGGTCTTTATGAATTTTCTCTAATTAAAAACCTACACATTATCATTATTTTAATTGCCTTATATTAATTTTTATTTCTTCATTTTCATTCCCTTTTTTTTTTTTTTTTTGGGTTTGGGTTTTTATTTATGGTGTGCTAAAAATATCATTGTGATGTATCTTGTTCTCCTTCATCGTAATCATCACGAAGAAATGAGGTAATGCTATGATGTGGTTTTTGTAAGTGTACTTGTTGTTGCTTGAGTTGGTCCAAACAAAGAGAGATAGGAAGAGATAAAGGGTTAGAGTTTGTTAGGGAAAAAACAGGGAAGGATCTTTTTCGTGGGAAGAGAAACCTTAGTATCAAATCCTAACATGGAAAATGAGGCATTGATTGCTCTGTGAGAAGCGGAAAACCCATCTGCATTAATTCAAACATAAATATATATATGTATGCTGCAACTGCTAGGGGCTCTTGTTTTGGTTTGAAGTTTTCTTGTGCCATTGTTTTTTTTTTTTTTTTTCCCTCTTCCTCACTCAGTTCAGAGTTGAGAGAGTAGTGTACAAACCAGTGCGTCCGTGCATGAAATTATGATCAACAACACTACGGCATGGTGACGATCAGTTAACGTCATGTGCTGCGTCCCCACACGGGCCACTGGGAACAACCAGCATCACCACCTCAGTTAATTTGTCCAGTTCTATGTCTAGATTTAATTTTAATTTATATTTTTTGTTAACCAATCTTAATAGTAATCTTCTTTATTATTAAATAAAATGATTAAATTTTTTATACTTTTGTCATGTTAAATATATTCAATATTTTATCTAATATTTAATTTCTTGAAACTTAAAAACTATTGAGAGAATGTTTTAGTGAGATATATGATACTTTATATTAACGGCAAAAATATGATTGTATAACAAAGGGGTATAAGGTTATCTCAACTCATTACAAGAATAAAGAAGGATACATATAATACAATAGTAACTCAAACCTCTCTCCCAACATTAACATATAGTTATCCCCTTGAGAGACAATCCAAAGGGTTCACATTCCATTCATAGAATAGACAATGTGCATGGTCCTCTTTCCCCAAAAACCAACGCCAAGATACCACCTTAACTTGTTCCACCACCTCCATACTATTTGGCATCTTATTTGAGAACATACAGTCATTTCTCACTCCTCAAATCACCCACAATACCGAATGTCAGATAAGGGTTAGTCCCCTTTTAACACGTGGAGCAAACCTCACCCCCTATAAAATTGCAAATAGTCACTACAATAAAAAAAGACAATAAACAACGCTTATTTCTGGGCTTAAAAGCGCTGCATATTTAGCCGCTGCTGAATGTTATTTAAAAAAAACAGCATTTTTGAAGCGCTGCTGAAAACTGACAATAAACAACGCAAACTGACAATAAACAGTGCTTCCTTAAGGAAGCGCTGTTTATTGTCAATTTTCAGCATCAATAAGCAGCGCTTCCTTCCTAAAGAAGATTCCACTGATGAATCTTCTGATCAATTTACTGAAGATCTAAATCAAATTCAAGACGACGATTTGTCTCAATCCTCTTGTCAGGTTAATGTCTTAACCAAGGAGCAAGATCTCCTTTTCGAAGCCATTAATGCTATTCCTGACCCTCGAGAAAATAAAGTATCTTGAGAAACTAAAATCTTCCTTAGTAACTAAACCTTCTAAGAGTCCTATAGTTACTAAAAAATTCAATCTTAAAGATAGTTTCAAACGTCTTCAAAACAATAGTGTCAAACCTGTTACAATCCAAAATCTCCAATTCGAAATCAATAATCTTAAAATAGAGATTAAAGATTTGAAACAAAAACAAACTGAACACTAGTCAATCCTTGATCCTTGGAAAAACAGTTGGGATGAAGATGATTCATCCTCATCTTCTGAAGCAACTCAATCTGAAACTTCTGCTCCTAATTCTCAAAAGAATGAAAATCCCTTTCAATTGGACATAGTTGATGATTTTCTAGGATTACTCAATTATGTTAAAATTCAAAAGTTTTTTATAAACATCAAAATTATTATTCATGAATTTGTCTTTGAAACCACAACTCCATTTGACACTAGAGCTGACTCAAATTGTATCTTAGAAGGGTTAATTCCCACTAAGTATTTTGAAAAAACTTCTGAACAACTTAGCGCTGCTAATGGTTCTAAGTTAAAAATCAATTACAAATTATCCTCTGCTATAATTGAAAACCAAAATTTAAGGATTGAAACATTTTTTCTTTTGGACAAAAATTTGAGGAATAAAGTAATTTTGGGAACACCATTTATCAGATTACTTTTTCCTTACCAAACCACTGAAGATGGGATTATCACCCAACATTTGGGACAATCCATTATTTCCAAGTTTTTGAAAATACCTATCATCAGAGATTTGAACCCAATTTCTTACAAACATAACCAAATCAATTTTCTTAAAGAGGAAATTTCTTTCAAATACATAGAAAATCAATTACAACAATTTGGTACTCAGCAAGATTAACAATCTTTTGAATCAAATTCAAACTTCCATTTGTTCGGATTTACCTAATACTTTTTGGGAAAGGAAACAACACATTCCTTATGAAAAAGATTTTCAAGAAAAACAGATCCCAACAAAAGCTAGGCGAATTCAAGTGAATGAAATCCTCAAACCTTATTCTAAATCTGCAATTGTTTATGTTGATGATGTTTCCATATTTTCCCAATTTATTGACCAACACTTCAAAATTTTTGGTCTTGCTGCTTTCAAAACCAAAACCAAAATCAATTTCAATTTATTCCATGATAAGAATAGATTTCTTAGTCTTAATATTTATCAAGGAACTAATGTTCCTACCAATTTTATTACTCAATTTATTGTTTTATCAATTCAATCTAATTATTCTTTGAATAAAATAGATACCTCTTTATCAAGAAAACTAACTTCTATCTTGCAGGTCAGGATGTCTCATTTCATAGAAGCAATTGAGAATTCAAGAATGAAGTTTGGAAAATATGAACTTCCAATACTTCCAGCGGATTCTAACGAAGGTTTTCTTCCTCCCAGAGGAATTAACCTTGACCAGATCCAAAAATGTATTCTAGAAAATCTTTGGATTTCTAGTAATACAAAAAGCAAGCTCAATAGCATAAACTCACTTGCAGTTTTATTTTTCAAAAATTGAGCAAAAACCTTTAACTAAAGCATTTACTTGTTATGCTTTGACCAAAGGAAACAATCCTGGTTTTTATCTTGATTTCAATAATCTCAAGAAAAATATTCACAATTTCAAAAATCTTGTTTTCAAAGGTTTTTACAATTACAAACATGCTTTCAATCATTTAAAACAAAAGGTTAGAATCAATTTCTTCATTGATCCAAATTTTCAAGAAAAAAGATTTCAAAACCTCAAACTCAAGGATAATGTCATTGATCTTTCTGAGGAAAATATATCCTTTTCAAAATATGAAATTCAAACACTGTCTGGTGAGAATGAATATTTAATTCGTGAGGTTCAAACACTTAAAGCCATTAACCAAACACTGTCCAGAGAGAACGAATGTCTAAGGAAAAAAGCTTCAAACTCATTTGAAGATCTCCAGAAGAAACTGATTCTCCAAACATCTCCAATTATTGGTGAATTAACCAAATAAGTGGATTACAAAGTTGACTTTTTAATCCAGAATAAATTAGAAGACTCAATTTTCCAAGACTTTGTTAATGCCCAAAACTGCCTTTGGGAAATTTCTGAAGGAAGCATTCCCCATCAAGGTATCTATGTTTGTCAACCTTTGGCTCATGTTAATCTTCCTTCCAATTAACCAGAAGATGGTGAAGACAGGCAGCGAGCCTTTATTGGAATTTTAAAGGCCAGGATCAGTCTTCCTTTTTATTTCCCAATTCAATACAAAGGAAACCAATATACAATTTGAACTTGGTTAGACTGGGGAATGCTGGATCAATTCTGCACTAACAATTCTTCCCATTTAGTCTTTGGACCAGAAAAGCTGTATTTACTTGCAGCAACAATCATTCAAAAAACTGGAAGGGTTACTTTCAAAGTTAAGTCATCACTTCCCTCTGACAATGGTCTCTTTCCAATTTTGGCCAATCATCATTTTGTTGCTAGTGCTACCGCCTTCTTACCACATCTCAGTTGGCCAGTACAAAGCAGAGTATTTATTAATTCCTAGAGGTTAAGAAAGGAATTAATCAAAAGAGAATTTCTCCCACCAACAGGATGGACCAATCTAAAGTTAATAGGAGAATCTCCTATTTACATATTATGGGCAATTGATGAATGTCTACCAACATGCCTTTCTCAAATTCTTATTCTTCGATATTTGAAAATTACAGATTTGAAGAAAATTTTGAAGAAGACTCATCTGATGATCTCGATGATGTTGAACTTCACAATTTTGAAAACAGAATGGAACCATAGGATTCCTGTGCAAAGGACGACTGTTTTCATATCAATCCTCCCGTCAATCTAACTGATGAACAGCAGACTGTTGACAATCAATCAATTACTCAGAAGACTTAAAATTCAATTATTGTACAATTTTACTATTTGGTACTGTAGCAAAATTGACTTATTACTGTAGCCAATAGTTCCAAGTTTGACTGGTAATTTACCGGAACTGTTCAAATACTTCAATTTCAATTCTATAAAAGGGACTACCAGGCTTCATTGTAAGGCACCCTTAGATTTACGCATTTTAGAGAGAAGTTAGAGAGAGACACTCTGAGTCTCGTAAGCTTTTCTTCTTTCTTTTTGTTTTCAATTTCTGTTTTCAATCTCTACAATTATTCAATAAAATCTTATTTCAATTTCTATCTTGTTCTTAACCGCCTACATGGCAGGTTCTATATTCTGATCTTATTTATTTCTGTATGTTTTAAGTTCTTGTTATTTACTTTTCGTTTTTAATTTTCTGCATTTAATTTCTATCTTTAATCTCGTATATATGCTGAGCAGTCCGTCTGCTTCCTACTTTCCATTTTCCTTTCCCATTTAAGCTCTTCATTCTGCTTTCGACCCCCTCTTATATATATATATATCATTAAGTGTAGTCGGGAGGGCTTTAACTGTAACACCCTGCCTAATTCAATTATTTAATTAAATTAAGTTAGGCTTTGAAATGCTTTAAATTAATTGTTAAGTAATTGAAATAGGGGACAGCATTTAGAAATATTGGGGGTGTGAGTAGCAAGGTGTAGTGTAGTTAAGTGTTTGAAGGAAGGATAATTTGGTCAAGCCACATTTTCTTTCTCCCTTTCCTCTCCTCACCCACGACACTCAGCCCTATTTTCTACTCTCTCTCTCAATTTTTCTGGACAAGGAAAGAAGAGGAAGAAGGTGGAGAGCTAGGGTTTTGGTTTTGGGGGGGGGGAAGGAGAAGAGGAGAATTGGTGCTTCCTTCATCCTTTCTTGCTTTCAAGCATTGGAACTGAGTATTTGGAACTACATTGAAGATTTGGAGCTGCTCTAGACAATTGGGAGAGAAGCTCGAATTTGAAGAAGAGGAGGAGGAGAGGATCTCAAGTCTTCAAGCTTCCTAGCTCATCTCTTTGAGCCAAATGTGAGTTCTTCATACTTAGAGGTTGGGCAACCCATAAGACCCACCACTTAGGGTTTTCCTTTCTAGCCTCATTTGTGTATCTTCTTGATGTCTAAGTTGGAAATGGTTGAAATACATGAATGGGTTTGGGTAAGAAGGAATATGCTTAAGTTAATGCTTTGATGTATATGATATGTTGAGGTATGATGGATTGTGTTTTATGTGTTATAGGTTGGTTTTAATCTTATAGATCAGTCATATGCTTGTTTTTAAGTCTTAAGCTTGATTGTTGTTGGTTGGGATTGAAGGGAAAGTGAGTTGGAAGTTAGAACACGCAGAAAAACACGATTCTGCATAATCACGCGTTGCGGCGTGGCGCCGCGCCTCACAAGTGCGACGCCAGCGTTCTGAGCCAAAATAGAAAAATCTGGCGTGGCCAGCGTGATACAAGTCTGCCTGACGGAGCGTTACAGAGCCAAAATAGAAAAATGCGCGTGACGCGCAGTACAAGTGCGCGCGACGCGCATAGAAACAGAGGCAGCGCGCAAAAATGCGCGTGATGCGCTACTATTTGCGCGCGGTGCGCAACTCTGCAGTACGTCAACTTCGGGGATTTTATTAAAATATCAAACGAAGTCGGAACTGAGCATATGACCACTCGTTGGAAAGCTTAGGATGTCTAGTTTCCAAATATGATTTTTAATTTAGGAAATATCCAACCAATTAGTGCAGTTTTGAGCTACAAGCTAGGGGGTTTAGAAAACTGAACACCAACTATCCCCCAATTTGTAACATAAATGTGTATTTTCACTTCGATGTTCATGAACACTGGTTTCTAAGTGTTTTAAACCCTTAACGTGCGTAAACCTTATGATGTGTTATGAACTCATTGTGTATTGTTTATTGAAGAGCTCCATGAAAAGTAATTGCAATACTTTCTTGGACTCATTGTGTAATGTTTATTGAGGAGCTCCATGGAAAGTCACTGCTATACTTTCTTGGACTCATTGTGTATTATTTATTGAGGAAGTCTACTGAGAGTTTATTTTATACTCCTTTGGATTCATTGTGCAATATTGATTGCTTATTAGATTGTGACGATATTGTGAATTTCCTTTATAACGTTGTATTGGGAACTGATGTGGTGAGGGGTTCATGGGGGAGAACTCACTGAGATTTTTATCTCACCTTTTTCTATTGTATTTTTTTCAGATTCCCAGGATCCGAAAAGTGATCAAGCGAAATAGAGGCTTGATTTTTATTTAGTTATATTGTGTAGTTTGGAAGGGTATAGACTCCTCTATCATTTTGGAAGAAGAACCTTGTTATTGTATTTTGTGCTTCCAAGTATTTAACGATTACAAAGTTGTAATCTAACTATTACATTATTGACTATGCGTGGAGTTTGAACTTGTAATTTAATTACTAAGTTTAACGTATTGTCAACTTTGAGCCATTTATGTGAATCTTCGTTATTTCGAGTAAAATTGAATTACGGGTGTTACATTATGGTATCAGAGCGGTTTAGTCCATTAGGGACTGTGGTTTAGTATTGTGGATTTCCTTTTTGCTTGAAATTCTCTCTATATTCTTGTACTTAGTATGGAATATTAAGTCTGATCAGCTTAATACTTTATACCGTGTATGCAGAATATGGCAGATGAACATGGAAGGCACAGGAGGAGACACCACAGGCAAGGTGCGGAGGAGGCTCGCTGGACTGATATGATGCAAATGTTGAGGGATCAGAATGAACTTCTGAGAGCCCAAAATGAAGCCACTAACAATATGATGCAGCAATTTCTCCAGCAACAACAGCAAGTCCCGCAACCACCTCCACCTGAGCAACCAGCTGTTCAACCAACTGACCCACATTCAGTTTTTCTTAAGTTTCATAAACTTAATCCTCCGAGTTTCCCTGGAAGTGATGATGCTATGGAGGCTCAGCATTGGATGGAAGCTATGGAACGAATATTCAAAGTGGTTCCATGTACGGAGGAACAAAAGGTAACCTTCGTTACACCTTTACCTCCTTGAAGGGCTGCCCATTGGTGGGAGAGGGCACGGGCATATTTGGAAGAAGATGAGGGATGATTGAATGGAAAGATTTCAAGGAAGCCTTTTTGGAGAAATATTTTCCCCAAACGGTCAAGGATCTAAGGAACGCGAGTTCACTCATTTTAAGCAAGGGATCGACTATGTCGAGTATGTCGAAGTTTGAGGAGTTGGCGAGGTTTTCTTCTCATGCCAAATATGCACCGGATGAGACATGGAAGATAAACCAATTTATGTGGGGACTTAGGGCTGACATCCATAATAACTTAGCCCAAACTGAATTTTATACTTTTGCCTCGCTGGTTCGCAAAAGTTATAAAGCCGAGGAAAGTTTGAAGAAAATGTATGACGAACGTCAACTCCTATGGAAAAAGAGGAAGGATGACGGCAAGCCATCCCAACCCTTCAAGGGTAAAGGAAGCAAGGATAAAGGAAAACAAGTTCAATCTTCTGAGGCTCCCAGGTCGAAGGAATGTTCCAAATGTGGCAAGTTCCATAGGGGAGAGTGTAATTCTGGGAAGCCTGTCTGTTTCTACTGTCAACAACCAGGACACTTCATTAAGGATTGCCTCAAGATGAAGGCAAGGGAGGCGTCCCGACCTGATGACCAGTTGCAAGGACGTGTTCACACCTTGAGCGGTAAAAAGGCAAAGGGTGTGGAGAATCTGATGAAAGGTATATGTCTGCTTCATGATCACACTTTAGTAGTATTGTATGATTCTGGTGCAACTCATTCGTTCATTTCTCATAAGTGTGTGAAAAGGTTAAAGTTATGTGTTTCTTCCCTACCTATTCCTTTGAGTGTCCAAACCCCAGCGGAAGGTAGTATTCCCACTTCCCTGATATGCGAGAATTGTCCTATCGTTATTCAAGGAAGAGTGTTTGTGGTTAATTTGGTTTGTCTACCCTTAAAAGGAATGGACATCATCCTGGGTATGGATTGGTTATCGGCTAACCAAGTGGTTATGAATTGTTTTACAAAAACTATAGAATTCCCATTAACTCAGTCCTTTCCTACTCAGGCTTGTCTGAATGAGATGGCTAGTGTTTTTCAATTGCACCATTGCTTATTTGAGGGACACTTGGGTTATATTTTGTTACTCTCTTCAATTTCAGATGTTGAATTAGAAACCGTTCCTATAGTGAATGAATTTTTAGATATATTCTCGGATGAGGTTACTTCTTTACCACCTGAAAGAGAGGTTGAGTTCTCAATAGAGTTGGCTCCAGGAGCAGGTCCAATTTCTATGGCACCGTATAGGATGTCCCCGTTAGAACTGCAAGAACTTAAGGTTCAATTGGAGGATTTGATTTCAAGACGGTTCATTAGGCCTAGTGCTTCTCCTTGGGGAGCACCTGTTCTCCTTGTCAAGAAGAAGGATGGTAGGATGCGTTTGTGCATAGACTATAGGCAAGCGAATAAGGTGGCGATTAAGAATAAATATCCGCTCCCTAGGATTGATGACCTGTTAGACCAACTTAGGGAGCTTACGTATTCTCTAAGATTGATCTTAGGTGCGGATATCACCAAATCAGTCAAGGCTGAGGATATACCGAAAACCGCATTTAGGACTCGGTACGACCATTACGAGTATGTTGTGATGCCTTTTGGTTTAACAAACGCTCCGGCAATATTCATGGATTACATGAATAGGATTTTTCGACCTTACCTTGATAGATTTGTGGTGGTATTCATTGATGATATCCTTATATATTCTAGGGATTCCCAGGAGCACGCGGAACACCTTAGGATTGTGTTAGGCATTCTTAGGGAGAAGAGATTATTTGCAAAACCAGAGAAGTGTGAGTTCTGGCTTCAGGAAGTCAAGTTTTTGGGTCATGTCATTTCTCAGGCCGGAGTAGCAGTTGATCCTAGTAAGGTAGAGGCCGTTCTTGAATGGGAGCGACCCACTACTTTATTGGAAGTTAGGAGTTTCTTAGGATTGGCGGGTATTAGAAGGTTTATCCATGGATTCTCTCAATTGGTTCTTCCATTGACTCGATTGACCCGAGGACAACCATTTGTGTGGGATAAAAGTTGTGAGGACAGTTTCCTAGAACTCAAGTTCCGGTTGACAAGTACGCCGGTTTTGATTATCCCTGACCCGACCTTAGGTTTCGAAGTTTTCAGTGATGCTTCTAAAAAGGGTTTGGGTTGTGTCTTGATGCAGAATAAGCAAGTAGTCGCTTATGCATCTAGACAATTGAAGCCCCACGAGGAAAACTATCCAACTCACGATCTAGAGCTTGCAGCTATAGTCTTTGCCTTAAAAATTTGGCGGCATTACTTATATGGTGCCCGATTTGAAGTATTCAGTGATCATAAAAGTTTAAAATATCTGTTTGATCAAAGGGAGCCGAATATGAGGCAAAGGAGGTGGGTAGAGTTCCTTAAGGTCTATGATTTTGATCTAAAGTATCATCCGGGTAAGGCAAATGTAGTTGCTGATGCCCTGGTCGAAAATCTCTCCATGCCTCTTCCATGATGGTTAGGGAGATGGCATTGTTAGAATCTTTTAGAGATTTAAACTTAGGAGTGTTCATAACTGGGGATAGTTTGATTGTAGGACACCTGGAGATCACTTGTGGTTTTAGAGACCAGATTAGGAATGCTCAAGCTTTGGATGCAGAATTGCAAGCTAGGAGACATCACTATGGATTCTCCGAATCTGATGATGGTACGATCCTTTTCAATCAAAGGATTTGTGTTCCAAAAGATGTGGCACTCAAGAGTCAAATTCTTGAAGAAGCCCATAAAAGTGGATTCTCAGTACACCCTGGTTCTACCAAGATGTATCACGACCTTAGGCAAAGGTATTGGTGGCCGGGAATGAAAAATGACATAGGTGAGTTTGTTGCTCAATGTTTGGTATGTCAAAAAACTAAAATAGAGCACCAAAGACCCTCCGGTTTACTTCAACCTCTAGAAATTCCAGAATGGAAATGGGAGGGCATATCCATGGACTTCGTGGCGGGTTTGCCCCACACACGGTCTGGGTATGACTCCATTTGGGTCATTGTGGACAGGCTAACTAAATCTGCCCATTTTCTCCCAATCAAGTCCACTTACAACACGGCGAGGTTAGCAAGGATATATATTAGAGAAATTGTTAAACTCCATGGAGTACCCACTAGCATTGTCTCTGATAGAGATCCTAAATTCACCTCCCAATTTTGGAAGCATTTCCAACAGGCCTTAGGCACAAGGTTAAGCCTTAGCACCTCTTATCATCCACAGACGGATGGTCAAACAGAGCGTAATATCCAAACCCTAGAGGATATGCTTAGAGCATGCGTGTTAGATGATGGAGGGAGTTGGGATGAGCATTTGGCTCTCATTGAATTCGCTTACAACAATAGCTATCACTCTAGCATAGGCATGGCACCGTATGAGGCACTCTACGGTCGCAAGTGTAGAACTCCTCTATGTTGGTTTGAGGTAGGTGAGAAAAGATTGTTAGGACCGGACCTAATTTAGGAAACTACAGATCAAATCCGGAAGATTAGGGACAGGTTAAAGATTGCTCAAAGTAGGCAGAAGAGCTATGCTGATGAGAGAAAGAAACCCCTTGAATTTGAAGAGGGAGAACATGTGTTCCTAAGGGTCACTCCTACGATAGGCATTGGTAGGGCACTCCGAGCTAAAAAGCTTTGTCCTCGTTATATTGGTCCCTTTGAAATCCTTCAAAGAGTCGGTCCTGTTGCTTATCAAATCGCTCTACCTCCATCTCTGTCAAGTCTACACAATGTGTTCCATGTGTCTCGACTTAAAAGTACATTCTGATCCTTGTCAACCCTTGGATCATGAGTCGATACAACTGAGATCAGATTTGACATACCAGCCTATGCCGATACAAGTTGTGGACCGCAACTTCAAGAGGTTAAGGAATAAGGACGTTCCCTTGGTCAAGATCATCTGGGAAGGATCTACTCCTGAGGAGGCTACTTGGGAGACTGAGGAAGAAATGCGAACTCACTACCCGTATCTATTTCGATAGGTATGTACCTTGTTTCATTTTTGAGGACAAAAATTTTAAAAGGTGGGTAGTAGTGTAACACCCCGCCTAATTCAATTATTTAATTAAATTAAGTTAGGCTTTGAAATGCTTTAAATTAATTGTTAAGTAATTGAAATAGGGGACATCATTTAGAAATATTGGGGGTGTGAGTAGCAAGGTGTAGTGTAGTTAAGTGTTTGAAGGAAGGGTAATTTGGTCAAGCCACATTTTCTTTCTCCCTTTCCTCTCCTCACCCACGACACTCAGCCCTATTTTCTACTCTCTCTCTCAATTTTTCTGGACAAGGAAAGAAGAGGAAGAAGGTGGAGAGTTAGGGTTTTGGTTTTGGGGGGTGAAGGAGAAGAGGAGAATTGGTACTTCCTTCATCCTTTCTTGCTTTCAAGCATTGGAACTGAGTATTTGGAACTACATTGAAGATTTGGAGCTGCTCTAGACCATTGGGAGAGAAGCTCGAATTTGAAGAAGAGGAGGAGGAGAGGATCTCAAGTCTTCAAGCTTCCTAGCTCATCTCTTTGAGCCAAATGTGAGTTCTTCATACTTAGAGGTTGGGCAACCCATAAGACCCACCACTTAGGGTTTTCCTTTCTAGCCTCATTTGTGTATCTTCTTGATTTCTAAGTTGGAAATGGTTGAAATACATGAATGGGTTTGGGTAAGAAGGAATATGCTTAAGTTAATGCTTTGATGTATATGATATGTTGAGGTATGATGGATTGTGTTTTATGTGTTATAGGTTGGTTTTAATCTTATAGATCAGTCATATGCTTGTTTTTAAGTCTTAAGCTTGATTGTTGTTGGTTGGGATTGAAGGGAAAGTGAGTTGGAAGTTAGAAATACGCAGAAAAACACAGTTCTGCATAATCCTGCACGTTTGCGCGTGACGCGCCTCACAAGTGCGCGCGACGCGCAGCGTTACAGAGCCAAAATAGAAAAATGCGCGTGACGCCGCGATACAAGTCTTGACGCCAGCGCGTTCTGAGCCAAAATAGAAAAATGCGCGTGACGCGCAGTACAAGTCCGCGCGACGCGCAGCGTTACAGAGCCAAAATAGAAAAATGCGCGACGCAGTACCCGATCTTGTGCGCGACGCATAGAAACAGAGGCGTACAAAAATGCGCGTGATGCGCTACTATTTGCGCGCGGTGCGCAACTCTGCATTACATCAACTTCGGGGATTTTATTAAAATATCAAACGAAGTCGGAACTGAGCATATGACCACTCGTTGGAAAGCTTAGGATGTCTAGTTTCCAAATATGATTTTTAATTTAGGAAATATCCAACCAATTAGTGCATTTTTGTGCTACAAGCTAGGGGGTTTAGAAAACTGAACACCAACTATCCCCCAATTTGTAACATAAATGTGTATTTTCACTTCGATGTTCATGAACACTGGTTTCTAAGTGTTTTAAACCCTTAACGTGCGTAAACCTTATGATGTGTTATGAACTCATTTTGTATTGTTTATTGAAGAGCTCCATGAAAAGTAATTGCAATACTTTCTTGGACTCATTGTGTAATGTTTATTGAGGAGCTCCATGGAAAGTCACTGCTATACTTTCTTGGACTCATTGTGTATTATTTATTGAGGAAGTCCACTGAGAGTTTATTTTATACTCCTTTGGATTCATTGTGCAATATTGATTGCTTATTAGATTGTGACGATATTGTGAATTTCCTTTATAACGTTGTATTGGGAGGCGATGTGGTGAGGGGTTCATGGGGGAGAACTCACTGAGATTTTTATCTCACCCTTTTCTATTGTATTTTTTTCAGATTCCCAGGATCCGAAAAGTGATCAAGCGAAATAGAGGCTTGATTTTTATTTAGTTATATTGTGTAGTCTGGAAGGGTATAGACTCCTCTATCATTTTGGAAGAAGAATCTTGTTATTGTATTTTGTGCTTCCAAGTATTTAACGATTACAAAGTTGTAATCTAACTATTACATTATTGACTATGCGTGGAGTTTGAACTTGTAATTTAATTACTAAGTTTAACGTATTGTCAACTTTGAGCCATTTATGTGAATCTTCGTTATTTCGAGTAAAATTGAATTACGGGTGTTACATTAACCGACCCCGGAGACCCATCCAACGAACGAGGGTACCCAGGATATCCACAAGATATACCACCTACAGTACACCCTGGTCTCGCCACAGAGGGAAACGGCCCGATGCAGCCTTAAGGCACCTATCAGCTTGCCAGCATGTACAACGCCGAGTCATGTCGGAGAGCCACCCTTCCTGCTTTACAGGCGTGAGAGTTCCATGACTTCTTTATAGGCTTTGATACCAAGAGGGGATCGGAAGTAACTCAGCATAACATTAAACAAAATTAATGTTAGGCTGATCTTTTAAAGGAACGAAAAATAGGACTGAAACGAACTCAGCATAACATTAAACACTGGGACTTAACCCAGAAATAAGTAACTTAAAAACAAAATTAAAAACAAAAACAAAGAACTAAAACATGAAATGCAAATGCAGATCAAAATAAAGAACCTGCCATGAAGGTGGTAATGAACAACATAAATAAAAGTAGAATCGGACAAACTTTTATTTAAAACCTAAAAAACAGAAAGCAATAACATAGCTGAGGGAGAAGGGAAGGGGAGAACTCACTCAGAGCTCCTCTCTCTAAACTCTCTCTAGATTGAGGGAGAATAAAAGCATAGAAGCCAAAGCGTACCTAACACTAAGCCTACGCACGACTTTTATAAAGATTGAAAAATTACCATTTGAACAGTTCCGGTGGATGACCTGAACTATTAATGACTATTTGCTACAGTAAAAGTTGTAATAGTGCCAAATAGTAAAATTAACAGATTGGGGTCATCAGACCAATTGAGTGCATGACAGACTGTCAGCAGCAGCTGCAGGTGACTTTTGCTTTTCAGATAAAGCACCAGCGTGAATTGCGGAGAGCAGAAAGGAATCTTAGGGTTCCATCCTGTTCATAAGATTGTGGAGCTTGACATCATCAGGATCATCATCTTCTGAGTCTTCTCCAATTTTTTCTTGATTGTTGATATCTTCAAACATTGAAGAATAAGAATTTGGGAAGGGCATTGTTATCTCCGTTGGGAGACAGTTTGGAACAGCCCAAAGATTGTAGATAGAAGTTTCTCCTATCTTCTTGAGATTGTGCCATCCAGTAGGAGGAAGGAATTCTTGTCTGATTAGCTCGTGTCTAAACCAGAATGAATTGATAAATTCCTTTGATTGTACTGGCCAATTGATGAAAGGATTGAAGACAACAATACTGGCTATGAAATGGTGGATTGCTGGAATTGAGTATAGCCTGTTGCTGGTCGGCAGGGATGACTTTACCCTAAAAGTAACTCTCCCTTTTCTTGAGATGATTGCTGCTGCAAGCAGATATAATTTTTGCAAACCAAAAACTAAATAATACGAGTCATTAGTCCAAAAGGAATCTAACATACCCAGATCAGCCATGTCCATATAGTATAGTCTTTTCCTTTAAATTGAATTGTTTGATAAAATGGAAGGCTTATTCTAGCCTTTAAAATTCCAGTAAAAGGATGTTGAATGTCTTCATTGTCTTCTGGATGATTGGAAGGAAAATTGAAGTAACCCATGGGTTGACATACATGGATTCCTTGAGCTTGGATGTTCCCCACAGAAATTTCCCAAAGGCAATTCTGAGCTTGAACATAGTCTTGAAAGATTGAATCATAAAGTTTTCTTTGGATTAAGAAATTAGTTCCAAAATCCATGTAATTGGTTAATTGACCGATAATTAAAGAGGTATGTAAAACAAACTTCTTCTTCATATCTTCATGATTGATTTTAGTTAAACACTCAACCTTATGGGACAGTTTTTTGATTGTAGGTTTCAAGTGTTTGAATCCTCTCAGAACTCTCGCACTCATCCTTTCCTTTGAAATTGGCTTTATTTTCCTCAGGAAGATCAATGATCTTTTCCTTGAGTTTGGAAGATTGAAATTCATTTTGAAATCACAGATCAGGAAAACATTTTGATCCTTTTTTATTTTGAAAATGATTGTTTTTTGAAAAATAAACTGCAAGAGCATTCATGCAATTGAGTCTATCTTTTAAGTCATAGGATAGCCATAGGTTATCCATAAGACATTATTGAGTTTGATCGGGATTTATACCTGCCAGGGGGATAAATCTCTTTTGAGGATGAATTGGGAGTTGAAAATGTTCAAACTCCATGATTGAATCTTGATCCTGCAAAACAGAAATTAAATTCTTTCTTGCCGGGTTAGAATAATTGATAGCACAATTTGTGCAATTTGGTATTTCCAAAAATTTGAAAATAACCGATTGATTCTGATGTTAGGTAAAAATACCTTCATCAGTGATTTGTAAAGGGAAAAGTAATTTTATAAAGGGAGTTCCCAAAATTACTTTGTTCTTTAAATTGCTAACCAGTAAAAAGGAGGTTTCAACCTTAAAATCCTGGTTTTGTATGATTGCAGAGGAAACCTTAAATTTGACTTTTAATTCAGAACCATTAGCAGTGCTTAATCGTTCTGAAGTAAATTCAAGATACTTAGTGGGAATTAACCCATCTAAGATACAATTGAAATCAGCACCTGTATCAAAGAGTGTTGTGATATTAAGAGTAAAATCCTTAATAACCAAATTGATATTGATTAAAAATATTTCGGTTTTAACAAGGTTGGTACGCCAATAAAATTATCAACCTTGTTAGTTTGAATAGGATTGATTTTAGAAGCATCAGCTCCTAAAGAAACAGTTTTGGAAGATGAAGCTTCCGATTGATCTGATTCAGAAGTTGGCTTGTCTTCTACCCAGTTTTCAAAAATCAATTGGTGTTGATTTTGAACATGTTTTAAAATCATAATTTCAGATTTTAAAAAATTGATTTCAGATTGAAGTTCTTGGAACGGATCCTTTTTAATGCTAGATTTCTCTAGTCTTTTAAAAGTATCCTTAAGATTGAATTTATTGGAAACTAAAGGATTCCTAGGAGTCTTGGCAACTAGGGAAGTCTTTAGTTTCTCAAGCTACTTGACCTTGTCTTGGGGGTCAGGAATAGCACCGATGACATCAAAAAGGAGTTCCTGCTCCTTAGTATGGACGTTGATCTGGCTAGATGATTCAGTAAGATCATCATCCTGAACATGATTGAAAGATTGATTTGAAGATTCATCAGTAGAATCTTCATCTTAAGAGGTCTCAATTAACAGATTGTTAATTTTGTCCTCAATGTCTTGACCGAGGTTAAGGGCCTTAATCTGTTGCCCTAATTTACAGTATCTACTTATGTGGCCTGGTTTTCCACACTTGTAGCAAATAATTTTGGGTTTAGATTGATGAGAATCTCTGTTCTCATTATTTAATTGGGCTTTGGGCTTAGGTTTCCTAAAGCTCCGATTGTAGAATTGAGGTCTGGGAGGACCATATTTGGTTTTGGGTTTGGTACTGGGCTTCTTAGCACATGGTCACCCGAATTGCTCACAAAAGGTTCGTAACTCCTTACGGGCTTGGGCCTTCTCTTTGGACAATTGTTGTTACACTTTGTCATCTTGACAAATCTTGAGTGCAACTCTTTGGATAAGGGCAATAAGCTGTCCATAGCTTAACTGCTCATAATTGATGGAATTGGAGTCTTGACTCTGGCTTCTAAGCTTATCTCTAACCTTATCGCCAAGAGATTTGGGAAGACCAGCAATGAACTTTTCTTTCCATAAAGCTTGATGACTGTCTTCTCTAGTGTAAACCCTAGTTAGGAAGGTATCCTTGTACCACCTAAAATCTCCTAAGGTTTTGCACCTAAGATTGGATAATAACTCAGCAGATCTATCCTTAATCAGAGAAGGATCTCCTATGAAATGTTAAGCTATTGTAAAGATTAAAGTATTGACGACATCAGGAATACTGGTGCCATTTTCAATGATTGGAGTACCATCAGAATCTAACTTAATGGCACTAAGGATTGAAAGTCTATTTGAGTCAGTAAGATAATTATCCCACCAACCTTTGAGTTGGCCACAGAAACCTGCAACTAAGATTTCGACTATCATAGACTCAGGAAAGTCATTAGAAGTCTCATAGGCAGTGGCTACCATGGTCATAGTTTGAAGAATTTTAGTGATGCCATATTCATTCTCACCATCTATGTTCCATTCATAGATGTTGCTGGCACTAAAACTTTTGAAATTGGAAGTGGAGTCTTTTTCCTCTAAGAGGAGATCAGGTGCCGTGGCTCTAGTCTTTCTCCAATTGATGTTTGGGTTAGAAATAACCAGATTAACTTTGAGATTGTCAGAATTGGATTCTTCAGAGCAGATAGAGGAAGGTTCACCTACCATGTTAACGGCTCTATGGAAGAAGTAATTGAAGGTGGAGTCCTAGGTGATTCAGGAATAACCATTTTATGGAGCTCCAATTTCTTATTGATTTTGGCAAGAAATTCGCCGTGAACTTCTTCAACTTCCTTTTTGATCCGACTTTTAGGATCAGAAAGTTGCAAGGCCTTCTTGAGCTTCTTTGAAATCCTATATGGATTAAACAAAGGTTTCTCAAGTTGATTGGAAGATTGAGGATCACTAGTCTTGGAGGTTTCTAGCAGGGTTTTACCCTTATCTCTGCTATTATCTCCTAAGGCTTGAAGATACCTATTGGTATAATTGGATTGTTCCATCAAATCTTTGATGTCTTTGGCTGAAATAGGTCCATCCTCACTTCTGGACTTGAAGGGAGTGGCTATAACAGGATTGGAGGTTTGACTTTTACTAGTTAAAGTAAAAGAGGTTTTTGGAGGTAACTTCGATTGAGTAGATTGACCATCTCTCAGATGCCATTCCTTAATAACATCTAAAGAATTATTAATACTCCTTTTATCCTTAAAAGGGTACTTATACTTCTTCTTGATGGTATAATAATTGAACCATACAAAGAATGGTATATTGGTTTGAACCTGTTCCATATTTTGGAACCATTGATCACGGATCTCATCCCTCTTAGATCCATGGATATTGTCAAAGAACCAGTCTCTATGAAGAGACCATTTCTCAGACTTCATTTCTGTTGCCAGAAATTCTTTGTCAATAATGAAATCAGAGGATATTGTCATAATATCATAATTATCATTAAGGGAGGAATAAGTTGGAGATTGGATAGATTGATCCTCTTCATCCCTTTGATAAGAGGTTTTTACAGGGGTTATGGCTTCAAATCCCTGCAAATGGATTGTAGACCCTTCATGAGAAGGTTCAGGCTCAGACCTAGGGACAGACCTAGGAATAGTTCTGGAGACTGAAAAGGATCTCCTAGAAACAGCAGATTGAAAATCAGACCTAACAGAATTAGATCTAGACAAAGAGAAAGAATTTCTCCTATCAAAGACTAAATCTACGTGTCCAGTAGGATGCTGAAGGATTTCTTGAAAATTGGGTGTAACCTTCGGTAGGGCTGGAGTGGCTCTATCTAAGGTCCATCTTTCTGGGAGTGTGACATCACTCCACTGGATTGTTTTTGGCACAACAATGTTGGCCTTGGAATTGTCAGCAAGAAACAAAGTGGTTTCACCATGTTTATCACAATTGGTTTTGAGGAAACTGGAACTAATAGAGTTCATAACCTTGTATTGAACTCTATAGATTAAAGAGACGGGAATAGATCCCTCTTTCATGTCATAGCCATGAAGTTTTACATTCAAGAATAAGACATCAAGAATGTTCTTGTCATCCAGACTAACGGTTAAGTCCGAGAAGCAATTGAAGAAGATTGGGCCGTGACAAAGGCTGGTTTCTACGGTTCCTAAAAGGGAATCATGGAAACGATTGTGTCTTTTGTCCCTAAGGCAGAAGAGAACTGCTACATCTAGAGATTCTCTAGTTAGGGGTTTCATGCCTATTTGTACACTACCTATATGTTAGTAATTGTACTTCTTGGCCTTGTGGTGATTGATACTATCCTGGGATAGGAGATGAATCTCTTCATCATCAGATTGAATTTTGTACTTTTGTTCAACATTTTTTATTATAAAATCAGATTGACGGTGCCAAAGGCTTTTTGAAAAAGATTGATAAAGATCTTCATCTTTAATTTTGGCAATATCCCAATTGTCAAAATCTTGATTGATATCTTCGAAACGAATTTCTTCTTTGAAGATATTTTTTGAAAAAGATTGATTGTTTGAAAAGGAAGAGAATGAGAAATCAGAAGACTTGTTCGGAGAAAAACGTGCAGAAAATGAGCGAAACATTCTGAAAGCAAAAAGAGATCACAACACAGATCAAAAAAGCTCAAATAATAAACAAGCCTTCCTCACCCATTAGTATCATCGCCATCATTTATTACTGATAGGGATACTAGTATTAAGAATGAATGGAACAACAGTTACATTCTAACATACTTAACTATGTTTAACCGGGTATACTTGCTTCAGATCAAGGGAAAGATAACCAAGAACATTGTTTCTTAAAAACAACTTTAGTTAACTGAAAAATTATTCCTTCTTATCACAACTTTAGTTACAAGTATTAAAGACTATGAACGACAATGTAACTCAGAAATCATTCCGAAGTAAATGATATTAAAGCTGTATCTGTAAAGTATATGCTTGTGATGACTTTATGAAAACTAAGGCTAATAGAATACTTTCAGATTAACAAGGAGTTATGAAGATACTAGTACTTGCCTTTTGAAAGATTAAAAGAAAACAGATGAAGGAATTTTCCAAAATATTTTCCAACAAAACTAAAGTTCTAAAAAACCATTCCAGATCTCTGCCAGTCGTTCAACTTCAGAGCGGTACTTGTCGGCCTTCCACTGCCCTATCCGTCGGGACTTACTCATCGCCTTTGCCCAGCTCCTTACCTTTATTGAGCCTGGCATTAATCTCTCTCGAGATCTTATCACTTTAGTTCTTAACAGTTAAAAACTATTTCTTCAAAAAATGATCCTTTCAGTTTTCAAATAAACTTATGAATAAAAAAGTTTTTGAACAATGGCAACTTCTGAGTAAACAACATACTTCCACCAGATACTGAAAGATTACTATTACCTAAATCATTTTTCATTTTAATCATGTTTAAGTTAAAGAACATCCGCATATAACTGAACAGTCCAGAACAGTAACATCATGAACCCAGAACATTGGATTCGAGTATCACATTGCATATGTTCATAACAATAAACAGTAACCTTCATCGTGATATCCAGAACAATAAACAGTAACCTTCATTGTAATGTTCGTCACAACAAACAGTAATGTATCTCCCAGATCTTAGAACTTTAACATGGTTAATCATATTAAGTAACTCAGAGAAGTAACTCAAGCATTCAAACTTAATAACACACTCCTACTTCCCCATCTGGCTCTGATACCAAGAGGGGGTCGGAAGCATGATTAAAATGGAATGGAAAAAGTAACCTGATAGACAGAGTACCAAGAATTACTTTATTCTTTAAATTTTTGACCAATAAGAAAGAAGTTTCAATCTTAAGGGTTTGATTGAGGATTATAGCAGAAGATAACATATAATTGATTTTTAACTTGGAGCCACTGGCTGTACTGAGCTGCTCAGAGGTTTTTTCAAAGTACATGGTAGGAATCCTTCCAAAAATTTGGATCTAGCTATCCAAAATCAAAAAATGGAGATTACTCAGATTAATCCTAAACTAATCACTCAATCTCCCAAAAGCCAATTTATCCCAAAACCAAATTACTGGCCTACGATAGGTCTAGAACCCGAATTTTAGGATAAAGATATATTAAGTGTAGTCGGGAGGGCTTTAACCGACTCCAGAGACGCATCCAACGAACGAGGGTACCCAGGATATCCACAGGATATACCACCTACAGTACACCCTGGTCTCGCCGCAGAGGGAAACAACCCGATGCAGCCTTAAGGTACTATCAGCTTGCCAGCATATACAACGCTGAGTCATGTTGGAGAGCCACCCTTCCTGCTTTACAGGCGTGAGAGTTCCAAGACTTCTTTATAGGCTCTGATACCATTATGTGTAGTCGGGAGGGCTTCTTCATATCTTTATTTATGTTGTTCATTACCGCCTTCATGGCAGGTTCTTTATTTTGATCTGCATTTGCATTTCATGTTTTAGTTCTTTGTTTTTGTTTTTAATTTTGTTTTTAATTTTGTTTTTAAGTTACTTATTTTTAGGTTAAGTCCCAGTGTTTAATGTTATGCTGAGTCCGTCTCAGTCCTACTTTCCGTTCCTTTAAAAGATCAGCTCTTAGTTCTGCTTCCGATCCCCTCTTGGTATCAGAGCCTATAAAGAAGTCATGGAACTCTCACGCCTGTAAAGCAGGAAGGGTGGCTCTCCGACATGACTCAGCATTGTACATGCTGGCAAGCTAATAGGTGCCCTAAGGCTGCATCGGGCCGTTTCCCTCTGCGGCGAGACCAGGGTGTACTGTAGGTGGTATATCCTGTGAATATCCTGGGTACCCTCATTCGTTGGATGGGTCTCTGGAGTCGGTTAAAGCCCTCCCGACTACACTTAATGGTATCAGAGCCTGATGGGGAAGTAGGAGTGTGTTATTAAGTTTGAATGTTTGAGTTACTTCTCTGAGTTACTTAATATGATTAACCATGTTAGAGTTTCAAGATCTGGGAGATACATTACTGTTTGTTGTGAAGAACATTTCAATGAAGGTTATTGTTTATCGTTCTGGATATCACGGTGAAGGTTACTGTTTATTGTTATGAACATATGCAATGTGATACTCGAATCCAATGTTCTGGGTTCATGATGTTATTGTTCTGGACTGTTCAGTTATATGCAGATGTTCTTTAACTTAAACATGATTAAAATGAAAAGTGATTTAGGTAATAGCAATCTTTCAGTATCTGGTGGAAGTATGTTGTTTACTCAGAACTTGCCATTGTTCAAAAACTTTTTTATTCATAAGTTTATTCGAAAACCGAAAGGATCAGTTTTTTGAAGAAATAGTTTTTAACTGTTAAGAACTAAAGTGATAAGATCTCGTGAGAGATTAATGCCAGGCTCAGTAAAGGTAAGGAGCTGGGAAAAGGTGATGAGTAAGTCCCGACGGATAGGGCAGTGGAAGGCCGACAAGTACCGCTCTAAAGTTGAACGACTGGTAGAGATCTGGAATGGTTTTTAGAACTTTAGTTTTGTTGGAAAATATTTTGGAAAATTCCTTGATCTGTTTTCTTTTAATCTTTGAAAAGGCAAGTACTAGTATCTTCATAACTCCTTGTTAATCTGAAAGTATTCTATTAGCCTTAGTTTTCCTAAAGTCATCACAAGCATATACTTTACAGATACAGCTTTAATATCATTTACTTCGGAATGATTTCTGAGTTACATTGTCGTTCATAGTCTTTAATACTTGTAACTGAAGTTGTGATAAGAAGGAATAATTTTTCAGTTAACTAAAGTTGTTTTTAAGAAACAATGTTCTCGGTAATTATCTTTCCATTGATCTGAAGCAAGTATACCCGGTTAAACATAGTTAAGTATGTTAGAATATAAATGTTGTTTTATTCATTCTTAATGCCATTATCCCTATCAGTACTAAATGATGGTGAAGATACTAATGGGTGAGGAAGGCTTGTTAAGACTGTGAGCTTTTCTGTTTTTGGTTGTTTGTCCTACTCATATTCTACTCTTTCCACTTATTGTGTTATTTCTTTTGTTTGTTTTCAATCACGTCTTCTGTTTATTCAGACAATCAATCAATCTATTCAAATATGTCTTTTAACAACCAATCGGTTTATTCCAAACAATCTTATCAATCCTTGGCCTCCCATTGGTCTAAACAATCTTTTCAATTTTCAGATTATTCTGATAATCAATCTTTGTCTCAATTTTCTGATAATCAATCTATTATCTCTTCTAATTTTGAAGATCAATTTCCCAATCAACAATTTTACAATTTTCCTGATAATAGCCTTGAGATGGCCAGATCCGTCTTCAAGAAGAACTTGTAGCTTCTTAGGAAATCTAAGAAAATGCTAAAAGACAGTTTTTACAAATCTTTCTGTTCTGCTATTCAATCTGCCCGTAAAGACTCTAAGACTAATAAGCCATTAGTCAGAAAAACCAGGTCTAATAGGTCTGATCAGAGTCTCAATCCCTCTAAGACTAAAAATCCTTTAGTCACCAGAGCAATCTCTCGATCCCATGGATCTGAGAAAGTCAAACCTTCTAAGACTAAAAAGAAACTTTTAGTCTCTGAAGTTAAGTCTGGATCTACACCTAGATCTAGATCTAAATCTCTTCACACGAGTGAAAAGATTCAATCTGACAATTTAGATCAAACGTTAGGTAATGAAACTCTTAGGATTATTTCTGATAGCTTAGTAAACACTAGCCAGATAGAATCCTCTGATTTACCTATTCAAACTTTCCAATCAGGAGATAATATAGAAATGTCCCTAGAACTAGTTTTAGTTCCTCAGAAACCTTCTATTGTAGAAACTCCAGTAGATACCTTCTCAAGAGATTTCTATAGATTCTCCAATCCAAATCCAATTAGGTGATAAGGAAGTTTCTATAGAACCTCCTATAGCCATTCAATTAGCAGAACCTCCCTCTCCACCCCAGGATGATAGGTTATGTATCAATTGTCAATTACCTATCCAACCCAGGATAGATAATAATTTTCAAAACATTAGTATGCTAGATCACCATGGATAGGTCATCTTTGGTCAAACACTAGTCAACAACCCCTTGTCAATTTTAGGCTTGATCCTCTAGATCCTCTTTCGATGGAAATAGAATCCAATCTTAGAATTGATGGCAAGCCCAATCAACTAGGTTTAACCTGTGCTAGTAAGCCCAGACCCAAATCCAAGTCCAAATACAATTACTACCCTCCTAGGCCCAAACCTCAGTATAGGAAGAAATATATTCCTGACCTTGAGGCCCAATCTGCTAAGGAGCATAGTAATCAATCCAAACCTAATAGTATCTGTCTCGAGTGTGGTAAGTCTGGCCATAAGAGTAGGTACTGTTGGATGATCAAGAAAAACCTCAAACAGTCTTTTAATAAGGTTAATAATCTTATTCTTGAAAACTTTTGGGAAAAGGAATGTTTTTCTAAAACCCTTAATTTTCAAAACAGACAAAAGGTTTTTACCCAATTTTCTCAAAAAGAAGATTCTGATGAATCTTTCAATCAAATCAATTTTCTTTAAGATAATAATAATACCAATTTAATTGATATTCAAAATCTTCGTTCGGAAATCAAACGTTTAAAATCAGAATTAACGATTTTAAAATAATTTCCCAATTTGCAAAATGATAATAGTTCTTCTGAAATTATTAACACTGTTAATAAAATTCAAAAGTTCTATATCAATATTAAGATCATTATAAATGATTTTATGCTTGAAACACCGGCTCTTTTTGATACTGGTGCTGATTCAAATTGTATTTTGGAAGGATTAATTCCTACTAAGTACTTTGAAAAAACCTCTGAGCAGCTCAGTACAGCCAGTGGCTCCAAGTTAAAAATCAATTATAAGTTATCTTCTGCTACAATCCTCAATCAAACCCTTAAGATTGAAACTTCTTTCTTATTGGTCAAAAATTTAAAGAATAAAGTAATTCTCGGTACTCCGTCTATCAAGTTACTTTTTCCTTTTCAAACTACTGAAGATGGTATTAGTGCTCATCATCTGGGCAAGTCAATTGTTGTCAAATTTTTGAAAATACCCATCATTAGGATTATCAATCCAATTTCTTTCAAACATAATCAAATTGATTTTCTTAAAAAAGAAATTTCTTTTAAGAATATTGATTATCAATTACAACAATCTGCTGTTCAAGAAAAGATTAATAATCTTTTGAACCAGATTCAAAATTCAATCTGTTCCGACAGTCAGCAAGCTTTCTGGAAAAAAAGGTTCATTGCTGGTCTCTCCAATTCTCTTGGCTATAAGGATAGAGATAAACTTAGAAGCCAGAGTCAAGACTCCAATTCCATCAATTATGAGCAGTTAAGCTATGGACAGCTTATTGCCCTTATCCAAAGGGTTGCACTTAAGATTTGTCAGGATGACAAGGTGCAACAACAATTGTCCAAAGAGAAGGCCCAAGGAACCTTCTGTGAACAATTCGGGTTACCCTGTGCTAAGAAGCCCAGTACAAAGCCCAAAACCAAATATGGACCTCCCAGACCTCAATTCTACAATCGGAGCTTTAGGAAACCTAAACCTAAGCCCAAAACCCAATTAGATAATGAGAACAGGGATTCTCATCAATCCAAACCCAAAATTGTCTGCTACAAATGTGGAAAACCAGGCCACATTAATAGATACTGTAAACTAGGGCAACAGATTAAGGCCTTTAACCTCAGTCAAGACATTGAGGACAAAACTAACAATCTGTTAATTGAGACCTCTCAAGATGAAGATTCTACTGGTGAATCTTCCTATCAATCTCTCAATCATGTTCAGGATGATGATCTTACAGATTCATCTAGCCAGATTAATGTCCTCACTAAGGAGCAGGAACTGAACGTGAACACAAGAAGTGGGGTTGAATTGTGTTAAAAACTTTTTGCAAACTATACGTAAAAAACACTTCAACACAGGTTTTTCAAAACTGTTTGTATATCGAATCTGAAGAATTAAACCGGATGCGTAAATTAAGCGACTTATGAAAACTTGTTTTACTGAGCAAGGTAAAGATAAATGTAAAGCAGTAAAGGATGAGACGCAGAGATTTATACTAGTTCACCACCAACTGGTAGCTACGTCTAGTCCCTTCGTTCCTGAAGTATTTTTCACTATAATCAACTGATTACAATTTTCCTCAAGAGTATTCTTTTGTCACAAACTTGACAATACTCTCAACTTCTCAAAACGACTCAGTGCAGTCGAGCCTTTGAGGAACAAAGCCTTCACAAGGCCAAAATCAGTTTACAAAAGAGATTATACTTTTGAATACAATCAAAATAACTCTCACAGAGAGGATGAAAAGATTAAGCTCAAAACAGAATAGCTTTCTCAAAGAGGGTATAAGGCCGAGTTGATTACGTGTAGACCAGAAACTTGCCACGAAACTTGATTGCTCACTTGAATAATATTGCTTTCAGAATGAAGTTTCTTCACCGTTTTTCCAACTTCTCTTCAATGAATACCTTGGGGTATTTATAGGAGTCTTCAAGGGTATTACAATTACAGTAAAAAATATCTCTTTTCCATTGAGTGAGGTAATTTGAAATGTAGTCCTTTTCTTCCTTTCCAGAGAATATCAGAATAGTACACATTACCGTTTTCGTACTATCTGTAATTTGCAATTTCCTTGTACGATTTTTGTCTTATGCTAAAGGTGTCACCTTTGCTTCCTCGTACATCAAAATGAGCGCATAAAATCAAATTTGAATTCCGTTACAGAACAGTCTGAGGCTAAGAGTAAAAACGTGATCATCACATGCTTCTTTAAAGTGATCAGACGCTCGCTCAGAACAGAGGATGGACGCTCGCAGCAATTGAGTATTCCACGTGTCAAAGAGTAACACTACTGGACGCTTGTTGTTAACAAGACGCTGGAGTAAGTTCGGATGCTGACACTAGTGGATTGTATTCAATTCTTTTGTAAATTTCTTCTCCTTCCTTGAGTGTTTCGTACATATATATGAAGTTTTGATACCTGTACACTTAAAGATGTGTTAGAAGATAAATTGTTCTCTTGAGAATTACTTTGTTATCATCAAAATCAATGAGGGTCTAAACTTCTCAATCGTTTAGGTTCCAACAATCTCCCCCTTTTTTATGATGACAAATATCCAAGGTTGATTAACAATTTAATTTCAAAATAATATCAAGGGTCTCCCCCTGAATTTAACAATTTTGATATATAAGGACAATTAAGGTATTAAGGCGATTGTTGATAAACAAATTCATTTAAGTGATCGCAAAAATACGTAGATGTATCAGAGCATATTTTTTAACAAAGTGAGATCGGATGCTGATTTTCATTTTATCAAAAAGGTTTTCATTGTACCAAATTTAGAGATCATTATTAGAGTACAGGGTCAATGAATATCAACGCATTAATAGGTATTAAAGTAATGAATAACCGTACAAATGCTATGTATGAAATGATATGCATGATACTTTCAGTTTTAGTGTATTCATCGGACGGTGAATTTGTTAATCAGACTTTCACGTGTTTCATCAAACCTTTCTTTTACTCCCCCTTTTGTCATCAGACAAAAAGAGTGTAAAGCACATCATAGTCAAAATATGGCTTAGAAAAATTTGAATATATATAAACAGGTAATCAGATATAGGTATATATATATATATAAACAGATAATCAGAGTAAAAACAATGAATATATGTATATAAGAGTACCAAAAAAATTTATATCACACAAAAAAAAAAAATTTAAGGGTTTGGTGGAGGTGGTGGAGGGATGTTGAGACGTTCATATAAAAGCTTTAGTGCATTCTCCAGCTGAGTGACTTTCAGGTTAGTGGCCTTCATTTCTTCAAACTCTGCTTTAGGAATGGTGACCATTTCAACTGCAGGAGTAGAAGTAGAAGGTCCAGCTTCTGGTGGAGGTTTCATTTTCTGATGCTCTGCTAGCACCCAGTTGGAAAGCTTCAGTCTCAGTTCCTTCTTTTGTTGAGCCTTTTGAAAGAACGCATCATTTGGTATAAACCATTTGATGAGACTTCCAAGTTTCCTCTGCTCAGATTCTGACTGAATTTTCCTTCTTTTCTCCACCTCTTCTGGATACAGCAAATCCATAAAGATAGTTTCCCTATGCAGAAGCACGTCAGCAGTGAAAGCATCAAACTTGTTTCCAGCATCTTCTCCCCATATTCTTCTGATGAAGACACTCAGTGCTTCAGAAGCAAAAGAGAGTGCTTCATTTTCTGCCAAGTATACTCTTCGCAGATTTTCCTTGTCAGTTTCTTCAAGCGCTAAGGGGACGAGGCATGGTAACAAGGCTTTGTCTTTCCAAGACTCAGACCATTGACTGCAAGAAAATCCAATGTCGAAGTGCTTGGTCACAGCAGCCCATTGGACATATATCTTCATGCAGTCAAGAGGCACGACATCGAACACCTGAACGTATCATCAAAGTAGGTAGTTCCCAGATTGGTGTCAGTAACTTTGCTGATAGTGCTAACTGTTGGAATTGTGGCTTTCTCGACATTGCAGCAGTTTGAGGAGCCAGTTCTCCATTCATCTTCCTTCAGAGAACTAAGGTAGAACTTTCTGGCATGATCCTCAGTGATCTTAGCAACCAGAAGCTTAGAGAATTCTTTAAGGTTATACTTCTTGGGAGCCTTCTCATACTCTATGAGCCCGATCTTGCTGAATGGTAGCTTGCCAGGAGCAGGTTCTTTCCTTTTCCCAGGGATAGACCAAGGTAGCCACCTTTGTGCATGCAGGTACAATCTTTCGCGTCTGAGAAGAAGGATCCCTGAACTGTCTGATAACTTCAATTTTCTTCATCTCAAGACAGTGTGCCATGAAGGTAGCTTCTTCATCTGTAATCCATCTTCCACACTCCTCCAGTGTGAGAGGTTCAGTTTGTGGTAGGGATTTAGGAAGGTCAACAGAGAAAGGAATTGCTCTGCTACCAGATACTGGTCTTAGTCTTCCTTTGAATGACATCTAAAAACGGTCTTCTCCATCCTTGAAGGTAGCAGTCATTGGAGAGGCAATCTCCAGTCTGGCAACTCCAGAGGTGAAGGTTTTCGAATGCCATGTAAAGGGACGATTGTAGATGCTGTGATATGACTCATACTTAACAAACCGTGGTTTGTTAATACATGAGACATTCTTCCTTCCACCAAAGTCTGTAGGTTTACGGGTAATGGTGAGTAAAGTGGGAGTGGTTTTGGTGATTGTATAGGTTTTAGGTGTGTAGGGTTTGAAGGGATTAATGGGAGGTACTTTGAATAATAGGATAAAGGGATGAGAGTGAAGTTTAGAAATGTATGTGGTAAGTGAGGTATTTGAGGAATTTTGTGGTAGGTCAAGGTTGAGTGTATTGGATGATGGTTGGGTAGGTTTTGAGAGGGTAAAGGTTTGTCGGAGGCTCATTTTGGTTTTCTTGGTTTGTGGTTGTGAAACAGACAATGGGGGTGCAGGAATAATATCATGAGCATTAAAGACAGATACTGACTCATCAGCAATAAAGTCGAGTACCTTTGGGTTAAGCTCTGAAGACTTAACCAACCTTCTTTTTGTTCCTCTAGGGGCAACAACGGCAGGAGGAGGAGGAGGGACTTGCTTCCCTTGACCGGACGCTGAAGCATCTTTTTCAGCTGCTGGCTTATTCTTTTTCTCCAAGACCTTTCTGATGGGAATTCTATCCTCATCTTCTGGTTCCTTAACAGTAGGTGCAGGAGCCACCTTCTGTTTCATTCTTCTTGTCTCCCGTATAGGGGATTTAGCAGATCTCTTCACACCAGCCATTGAGCTTCTGGTGGTTTTCTTTTCAGCTTCTCCTTCCCGTTGCTCTAATTTCACTTTCTTGATCATAGAGCCAGTTATCAGCTGCATTCTGACTAAACTGTTGACTCCAAAAACTTTTGGACGAACAACAGCGCCAACACCAAAGTATTTTTCTTTTTATTCTGTGTTGGTAGAGTCAGTCAGCTTTCTCACAACACCGTCTTTAATCATCATTATGGAGAGAAGAACTCCATAAGGGATAACCTTGATGATATTCTTCTTATCGACACTCTTCCTTGAGAAGACAAGAGCATTTATGCAGTACTCTGTAGTGGCTTTTCAAGTCTTTGGCAGTGGGAGTTATGTTCTTCTTCTTCAATTCACGGTAGTTTTCAAACAGGGCTTCATTGACGTTTTCCAGTCCTTTGTAAGCGTCAACCCAGTTAGCATGGTAACTGATTCCTTCACAAGGGCACTTGATCGTCTGAGCAATAGAGTTGATGGTGAAGCGTAACTTGAAGCCTCTGATGTGTCCTTCTATAATTTCTCCCGGAAGTAAGTAAGCATTCCCCCAGAACTCCTTTATAGCATAGCTCAGTACGTCGACTGGTTCCCAGATGAAGTAATTTTTCCAGCCTAGTTTCTCCAGACCTTCTTCAAAATCAAAACCATATAGCTTGAAGTTCTCAAAATCAATCCTGTTCTCATTCATGAGTTTTGCCTCAGAGAAGACATCGAAGGTAGTAGTGTATTGTCCAACCTTTCTGTCGGCCGTGGTAGCAGTTACAGAGAGGGTAATGGAGGTTTTAGGGTTCGAAATCACACACACACACACACACAGAGAGAACAGTTTTGCAAGAAAATGCAGAGTGAAGTGATGGAGCGAAAAATGTGGAGTAGTGGGAAAGTTGATAGAAAATGGTACAGTCCTTTTTCAAAAAATCGCTTCGTATTTCCACACAAAAATTAAATCAAAAAGAAAAGAAAATGAAGATTCGCCTTTTCATTAAATGAAGACGCCAAAAGAAAAGTAAGATCAAGTAAAAAGATTTTATCGAAAGTCATAAATAATTATGACTCAGTAGATGTGATGAGACGCTTAAGTGCTTAACACGTGTGACACGTGTGGGTGCGCTCGGACGCACGCAACCGATTCACCAGACGATGAGTTATGATGCACATGACAAATAAGATGTTTATTCGTATACATGCTTATGTCATACCAGATGCTGAGATTATGCATATTATCTGATGCTGAGATTAATCATTCTTCTATAAGATGAAAATTTAAATTTCTTCTTATAAAATTGAATCTATCTTCAGCAAGGAGTTTTGTAAATATGTCAGCCCACTGATGATCAGTGTCTACAAATTTTATTTCGAGAATACCCTTCTGAACATAGTCTCTTATAAAATGATGCTTAATCTCAATGTGCTTGGCTCGTGAATGCAATATGGGATTTTTAATAAGACAGACTGCAGAAGTATTATCACAAAAGATAGGAACGTTACTCTCTTTTATCAGATAGTCTTCAAGTTGATATTTCATCCACAGAAGTTGAGAGCTGCAACTTGCTGCTGAAATATATTCAGCTTCTGCTGTTGAGAGTGCAATCGTGATTTGCCTTTTGCTTGACCAAGATACAAGATTTGCTCCAAGGAATTGGCAGCCTCCACTTGTGCTTTTTCTTTCAATTCGGTCTCCAGCAAAGTCAGCATCACAGAAACCTACTAACTTGTAATCTTTTGATTTCTTATAAAGCAAACCAAGATTAGTAGATCCTTGCAAATATTTAAAGATTCTTTTAACAGCACTCAAGTGTGATTCTTTAGGATCTCATTGAAATCTAGCACACAGACAGACGCTGAACATAATATCAGGTCTTGAAGCTGTAAGATAAAGTAGAGATCCAATCATACCTCTGTACATCTTCTGATCTACCTTTTAACCAGTTTCATCTTTACCAAGAATGCATGTGGGATGCATAGGAGTACACATAGGTTTGCAATCCACCATTTTGAATTTCTTTAGCAAGTCCTTGATATATTTGCTTTGATGTATATAGATACCATCATTGCATTGTTTGATTTGAATTCCAAGGAAAAACTTCAATTCACCCATCATGCTCATCTCGAATTCAGCCTGCATTAGCTTAGAAAATTCTTTGCAAAGGCTTTCATTAGTAGCACCAAAAATAATGTCATCAATATATACTTGAACAATTATAAAGTGCTTGTTTGGTGTCTTTCTAAAAAGAGTAGTGTCTACTAGACCTCTGGTAAAGCCATTTTTCATAAAAAATGTACTCGGTCTTTCATACCAAGCTCTGGGAGCTTGCTTAAGACCATACAGGGCCTTTTTAAGCTTGAAGACATGTTCTGGAAATTCAATGTCTTCGAATCCAAGAGGTTGTTTTACAAAGACTTCCTCAGTTATAAAACCATTCAAGAAAGCACTTTTCACATCCATTTGATAAAGAATTATATCATGATGTGCAGCAAATGAAAGTAAAATGCGTATAGCGTCTAACCTTGCAACAGGTGCAAAGGTTTCAGTAAAATCAATACCTTCTTCCTGTGAGTAACCTTGAGCAACCAATCTTGCCTTGCTTCTCACAACCTTTCCATCTTAATCAAGCTTGTTTCTAAATACCCATTTAGTACCAATAGCTTGCTTATCTTCTGTTAAAGTAACCAGCTTCCATACATCGTTTCTTTGGAACTGATTCAACTCTTCTTGCATGGCCAGAATCCAACCTTCATCTTTCAATGCTTGATCAATCGTTTTAGGTTTCATTTCTGAGAGTAGTACCATATCTGCATGCTCTTTAAAAGAGGATCTGGTTCTTACTCTTTCTCCAGGTTTTCCTATGATTTGATCTTTAGGATGATTGGCTTTGTACTTCCAGCTCTTTCTGAATTCAGCTTCTGAAGATTCTTGTGTCTGGTCACCACCGGACGATGAAGATGTAGGTTCACTATTTGTAGTATTACCTATATTTAATTCTGAAAATAATTCACTAGCTCTGACATGGCTGTGTCAGGCTTCTTGTCATCAAATTTGACATAAATGGATTCTTCCACTGTCATAGTTTCTTTACTGTATATTCTAAAAGATTTAGATCTTTCAGAATATCCCAAAAAGATTCCTTTGTCAGCTTTTGAATCAAACTTACCAAGCTGATCCTTAGTATTTAAAATGTAACACGTACATCCAAATGAATGAAAATATGATATGTTTGGTTTCCTTCCTTTCCACAGTTCATATGGAGTCTTCTTCAAAATAGGTCTAATAGAAATTCTATTTTGAATGTAACAAGCTGGGTTTACTGCTTCTGCCCAAAAATGTTTTGCAATGTTAGCCTCATTGATCATGGTCCTGGCCATTTCTTGGAGGGACCTATTCTTCCTTTCTACAACACCATTTTGTTGAGGTGTTCTAGGAAAGGAGAAATTGTGGGAGATGCCGTTATCATCACAAAATTTTTGAAAGCTTTTATTTTCAAATTCTCCCCCATGATCAATTCTAATAGAAGAAATACAAATTCCTTTTTTATTTTGAACTGTTTTGCAGAATACAGTAAATACCTTGTATGACTCATCTTTGTGAGCAAGGAATCTAACCCATGTCCATCTAGTAAAATCATCAACAATGACTAACCCATATTTCTTTCCAATTAAAGAGGCTGTCCTTGTTGGACCAAAAAGATCAAGATGCAAAAGCTCAAGTGGTCTAGAGGTTGAAACAACATTTTTTGAATGAAAAGAAGTTTTAACTTGTTTTCCTCTTTGACATGCCTCACAGAGAGTATCGGATTGATACTTAAGATTTGGTAAGCCTCTGACAAGACTGTGCTTGTTTAATTTTGAGATTAATCTCAAATTGGCATGACCCAATCTCTTGTGCCAAATCCATTGTTCTTCGTCAACAGACATGAGACACTTGACATCTTGTTTTGCAAGTTCAAAGAGATCAATTTTGTAAATATTTTGTTTCCTCTTAGCAGTAAAGAAAGTAGAGCCGTCTTTCTTGCTTTTTACTAGACATCCAGTTTCTGTAAAGATGACTTCATAACCATTGTCACATAAGTGACTTATGCTCAATAAGTTATGTTTAAGTCCTTCAACATATAGTACATTATCAATAGAGGGAAGAGAGCCTTTACCAATGCGACCAATTCCTACTATTTTACCTTCTCGGTTTCCTCCAAACCAACGAATCCAGCTTCTTTAGGCCTTAGTTCTTGGAACATATGCTTTTCTCCCGTCATGTGACGCGAGCATCCACTGTCTAAGTACCAAGATAGGTGTGTTGACTTTGTTGCTAAGCATGTCTGCAACATAGATTATTTTATCTTTAGGTACCCATATCTTTTTGAGTCCTTTCTTGTTAGTTCTTGAAGGAAGCTTATCCTTCACAGTTTTAAAAACAGTACATGCACTTTTCAAATGACCAGATTTATTGCAGTAAGTACAATGCAAGCATTTACTATGATTATTGGATTTATCAGATGCTGAATCATTTTATAAAAGAGGTTCATCTGATATATAACCAAGACCATGAGTTGTCGTTTTACTGACGCCCCAAATCATTGAAGCTTGCTTGCTTCGAGTTACACTCTCTGCAAGAAACTTTTGAAAAGCATATTCATAATCATTTGATTTGCATTTAGGATTGCCTGTAACTTTAGAGCTTTCAGCTTTTACGATTGAAAGTTCCCAAGCTGCATTCATTCATTTTCTAATTCTTAAATAAAATTCATTCCTATTAATCTGAGAAGAAGAAAAGTCACTAAGGCCATTTGCTTCACTCTCAACCTGGTGGTATACACCATTGTCTTCATCCTTGCTGATCTCCCATGGCTCCGTCGCGACCACTGCCTGCACCATCGTCGGTTATGTTGTTCTTCCTCGTCTCTCCCTGTCACCGTCGTCTACGCACCTCCTCTTCCATGGCTCCATCACAGATCTGTGATGGAGGAACCCACATCCAGTGCCTTCTTCCATAGCCACTCTAGAGTATTACCGTAACGGAGCTTGCAAAACCACAACGCGTAGTACCTTTTTCCGTCAAACCCGCCGGTGCACGAAATGGAAGATCTCCGATCGAGCATCTTCTACACCAGATCTGCGAAGGACGATGACTTGTTGATGTTGCTTCTGTAAACTAAAAATTGATGCTTTTTATAGAAAAATTGATTCTTTTCACTTAGAAGTTTAATTTCTTTTTTGTTGAAAGCTACAAGCTTTTTGTTTGTGTGTATTTTGTTTCCTCTTATGTTTTTATTTATGGCTTTTTGTTCTTGAAGCTTCTGTAAAAATTTCTGGCATTTTGATCTTCAAGCTTCTTCAACAATTTTTTTTATACCAAACCGTGCCAAGCCGTCCTACCACCCGTCGATCCGCTTAAACCGTCATCCGCCTAATCCGATGGCATAAACGGACGGGATTGGGTGAGATATTCTCATCCACGGTTTCTCTCGGATTAGAGATTTTTGGCCCGCAACCGACCGTAACCGTCCGGTGTCCAGCCCTACTCTTATGTGAGGGAGGTCTTATTTCACTATATATGTAACTATATCTACTGGAATTTCTTTTAAAAAAATCGAATATCAAATAATATTGTTGTTATTAGTGTTCTTATCGTTGTTATTACGGTTAGGTTAAATTATATTTTTGGCCTCTTATATTTATTTTAGGTTTCAGTTTTGTCTCTTATATATTAAAAGTTTCGAATTGGTCTCTTACGTGTAAAAGTTATACCAATACGGTCTCTCTTGTTTTTTTTATTCCGAAGAGATCCCTTATGTTACAAAATTATACGAATACGGTCCATTTTTTTTGTAAAGTAAGAAACAAAAAAGGAACCACATTGATATAATTTTTATAACATAAGGGATCAGTTCGAAACAAAAACAAACAAAAAGGACCACATTATGATAACTTTTACATATAAGGGACAAATTCAAAACTTTTAATACATAAGAGACCAAATTAAAACCTAAAATAAACTTAAGGGACCAAATTGCCATCAATGATATGCTGAAAGGCAACGCCACTGCTAGTTATAGGGATCGTGCAGCATGGCGTCCACTTCCACATAAGAGTCAAAGGTCAAAACACACGAAGTCACGAACCGTGTCTTATGCAAAACGCTCATAAACTTGCCTTCCGTTTTATTTACGATTTATTCAATCTAATAATTCTTCTATTATAATCCACCAATCATGTACTGTACTACTACTTGATTAGTTTTCTCCACAAACACTCATAAAATGCAAACACAACAGTCGTTTTGAATATGAGTCATTTTTTAATAGTCTCGTCCACACACTCAACTTTGGAAACATGTCTCCTTTCTAGTGGCTCAATTACTCCCCAAAAAATTTTGGACAAGAAATTTATAGCGGAACCAATCAGTCCCGATCATAACTATTGCAGTCATCTGGTATAACTGCTGCAAAACACACTATAACATATTTAGGTTTTAGTAACATTTGAAAAATGTTGCTAAATCATGATAAAATGTTACCATTTTGATTTAGCAACATTTTAGCAAATGTTAGATAAAGCCTATTTTACTAAAAAGTTTTAGCAACACTTTATAGTATCAATAGTAACATTTAATAAATGTTACCAATTTATATTTTTTGTAACACTTTAAAATACTATTAGTAACATTTAAAAAATGTTGCCAATTTATGTTTTTTTGTAACACATAAAAAATATTACTCATTTGTATAGAGTAAAAAAAGAGTGAATCTACCAAATGCTTTTAATTGGCTTTCTGTATGCTTTGATTTGAATTTTTATGTAATTCTTTTTGTACAAATTTAATTTGTTACGAGAAAAATATCTGACAAGAAACAATTAGTTTGTATTCCTCTATTTCAAAAAGTTCAAATGGACATCTAACAAAATTTACAAAATGGTTGATGCTTAAGATAACTAGGCAACGCTATACATATCATTCTTTCTTTCCTTGTTATCTTTTTTTTTTTTCAAAAATAGAAGACAAATGTGGAAAACAAACCGAGTATTGATTGTTGCTACTTCAAATGTCGTCAGTATTACGGAGTATGTATGAGAAGTATTACGGAGTATGTATGAGAATAATAGAGCAATATAGCTTCAAATTGTCCCTTTATTGAGTTTGCTTGTGCTTTGCCTTGTCAAAAAAGTGAGATCAATTCTAGCCAATAATGATGTAGTATAAACCGAGAGTCAGAATCAAGCCTTCATGGCCTGAGAATGTGTTTTGCAATCTCATCCCTCTAAACATATCCTCCATTTTTTTCTTGACCCTGTCATGCATTACGAATGTCATGTCAAAACAAAAATAATTAAAAAGCAAAAGAGGTATCCTGAAGTTGAGCATAATTGCCCATACAAAATAAACAGATGACCTCAACAAGAGTAGATATTTTGAAGTGTCATTAAAAGGGAATAAAGAGAAATTGTCTAGAAACTGAATAAATAGAAATTAAGTTTCCAGATTAAAGAGAAAACTCACTAAAATATTGGATTCAAATTTTCCGAAAATTAAAGAACAAATCAAAGAAATCGAAGAGGAAGGGGAAATCAAAGACGAAACTAAAGAAACAGAAGGTCAAGGAACAGGAGGTCAAGGAAAAAAAGTTAACAACTATTAAGGAATTAAAGTAGCTAACAAAGGAAGGAAAAAATTAACTGGATTAAAAAAATTTGTGTGTGAGGGGGGATGGGGATGACAAAAACATTATCTTACCCAAGACATGCTAGCACTGATTATGTGCTTCCACCAGGGCAATTTATATACACCTGCCAATAGAAGCATCCTAATGTAAGTCCTGGTTTGGGATTGAACAAAAATAAAGTAACAAAGTCAATACAGAACAAATCAGTATATCTGCATCTACATCAATAGTAGCCAGAGTTACAAAAATAATGAATTTGATTGTAATTTGCTGGTAAAATCCCTAAAAGGGAGAACAAAATAAGTGCATTGGGTTATCATCGTTAAAAAAAACTAAAGCAATCATGAAAATACAGCCATAGCTGAGTAAGAACTCTCATATCTGTCCCCATTTTCATTGTGTTTTTTTTTTATACTAATAAAAAGTAATATCGGAAAAATAATGCCGAATTTTGAATTATGATTTAAACATTCTATATAAATTACTCAAAGTTTTTCCATAAACACATACTACCAGAGACTACAAAACTGACATTATATAGAACTGAAATTGTTACAAGTGATCCACATCAAATTAGATTTCTATCACGGTACTGATATAGAAAAGAGATAATGACTTGTGGAACCAAGCCATCTAGCTAATCTAATACCAGTGAAAGAAAACATAAGGCAAAAAGCTAAATAGCATACCATCAAATCAAAGCTTTAAGCATATTAGATAATATTAGTTTATAAGGGTAGTATAGTCTTTTAGTATTATACTATATATTCTCCTTTTAATATTGTATTGTCAAGACTTTGTTATGTTTGTAATATTGGAACCGTATGGGAGCTGTTCCCCTTTTCTCCTTCTCTTCCTTCTTCTCTCCATATGATTTGCATGTTTGTTAACATGGTATCAGAGCTAGTAAGATTTTGGGAAGAACATTAGTGTGATCCACAGCTTCTGTAAGACCCGTTTTGCGACCCGGTTTCCAGGGACCTCTCGATCGTGGTTTCTGGGTATAGGCCTGCCGCGGTTCTATTGTGGTTTTTCCGGTGTGGTTCTGTTTCGGCGTGTTTTTCCCGTTTGGTGCGCATCTGTTCTTTGGTGGTCTGGTATTTGTTTTTCTCTCTTCTGCTCGATTTTTCTTGTGTTGGTCTGGTATTTGGTCTGCTGTTGGTCTAGTATTTGTGCCTTTGTTGTTTTGGCTTCTTGGGTATCTGCTGTTTGTAGAGATGGCAACTGAAAAATACGATTCTTTTCAATCCATTAGTGTGCAATTGACTTGGCAAAATTTTTCCTATTGGACCTATGTTATGAAAAAAAAATTGAAAGGAAAAAGAATGTGGAGCTATGTTGAGGGCACATCTCTTAAGCCCACAGATAAAGATAAAGAGAAAGATGCAGCTAAATATGAAAAGGAGTTAGAAAATTGGGAAGTTAACAATTCAAAGATCATTACTTGAATTAATAACTCAGTTTCACAGTCTATAGGCATGCAACTTGCTAAATTTGACATTGCTAAGGCTTTTTGGGATCACTTACACGGCTATATGTACAGTCCAATTTTGCTAAACAATATCAATTAGAGATTGATATTCGGGCTCTTCAGCAAAACAATATGAGCATTCAGTAATTTTATTCTGCTATGTCAAATCTGTGGGATTAATTGGCTCTTAATAAATCTGCTGAATTACAAGCCTTCACACTTTATACTAATCAAAGGGAGGAGCAGCGTTTGGTTCAATTTTTGATAGCTCTTAGGGATGATTTTGAGGGTCTTCGTGGGACCATCTTACACCGTAATCTTCTCCCAAGTGTTGATTCAGTGGTTAATGAGTTGTTGGCTGAAGAAATTCGACTCAAGTGTCATTCTCATTCTGAAAAAGGCAATATCTCCACTCTCACTCCATCTGTCTTTGCTGCTGCTTTTAACAAAGGCAAGCCTCATGGGAAGGTTGGTTCTGATTATTGCAGCTATTGTAAGGAGAAGGGTCATTGGAAGGAACACTGTCCAAAATTAGGGAAATCACCACATTCTTCTCAATGGCGCCCTCCTTCAAATCGCCACATGCCATGTCTACCTCTTCCTTTAAAGGTTTTCCTTTCTCTAGCCCGTCAGGTATATCTTCACCCTTATGGATACTTGATTCTGGAGCTGCACATCATATGTCATATGATTATAATTCTTTTGTGTCTTTAAACCCTGTCTTATCTATGTCTGTCATGACTGCTGATGGTACTCCCATGCCATTAGCAGGCACTGGGTCTGTTTCCACAGCTAACTTGTCTTTTTCAGATGTATACTACATTTCTAATCTTACATTGAGTCATGCCTCTGTTGGTCAGTTATGTGATTTTGGTAATGTAGTTTTGTTTTCTCCCACTCATTGTTATGTGCAGGATCAGCGATCCGGGAGGCTGATTAGGACAGGCCGTAGGCAGGGGAACTTTACTTTCTGGATGAGCTGAAAGTACCAGATGTTGTAGCTTTTACTATTGACTTGTCATCATTTCGGATGAGTTCATCTTCTTCTAGTTTTTATTTGTGGCACTCTCATCTTGGACATGTTTTCTCTTCTCGTTTGAAATACTTAGCTTCTACTGGTGCCTTAGGAAAGTTGCAAACAAATGATATTTCTGATTGTTGTGGTTGCAAACTTGCTAAATTTTCTACTTTGCCCTTTAGCAAAAGTGTTTCAGTTTCTAATTCACCTTTTGATTTAGTTCATTCTGATGTATGGGGTCCATCACCGGTTCCTACCAAGGGTGGATCTAGATATTATGTATCTTTCATTGATGATTGTACTCGTTATTGTTGGGTTTATCTTATGAAACATCGTTCTGAGTTTTTTGGTATTTATCATATGTTTCGTGCTTTGATTAAAACTCAACATAATGCTGTTATAAAGTGTTTTCGGTGTGATTTAGGTGGTGAGTATACCTCTAATAAATTCTCTGAGTTGCTTGCTTTTGATGGGACCTTGCACCAAACTTCTTGTACTGATACCCCAGAACAAAATGGCGTTGCTGAAAGAAAACATCGCCATATTGTTGAAACAGCTCAGTCCCTTCTTTTGTCTACCTCTGCTCTAAGTGAGTTCTGGGGTGAGGCTATTCTTGCAACTGTTCATGCCATTAATAGAATTCCATCCTCTATCATCTCAGGTTTGTCTCCCTTTTAAAAATTGTATGGTTGTGTTCCTAATTACTCATCCTTGAAAGTCTTTGGTTCCACTTGTTTTGTCCTTCGCCCTCATGTAGAACGTAGTAAATTGTCTTCTCGTTCTACAATATGTGTTTTCCTTAGTTATAGGGATGGACAGAAGGGTTATCGCTGCTATGACCCTTCAAGTCAAAAACTATATGCTTCCTGTCATGTTGTATTCCTTGAGCACATACCATTTTACTCTATTCCTCCTAACTCTCATGGTCTCACTAGGTCTGATCTCACACGTATTGATCCTTTTTCCATGGATGTTGATGACTCTGATATTGAGAATTGTAGGGTTGATGACACTAGTACTTCTGCAGCTCCAGACATTCCCTCTGTCCCCACGGTCCCTTAAGAACCTCATGTGATTGATGATCCTGCAGCTACTCCTACTTCTCCTCCTTCTCCACCTCCTCGGTATCCTCTACGTGATCGTAAGTCTACTAAATTACCAGATTATGTTTACTCTACTTATTCTAATTCTTTTGCTTCTTTCCTAACCATTATTTATAGTTTATCTGAGCCCTCTTCCTATAAAGAGGCTAGTCTTGATCCCCTTTGGCAGCAGGCTATGGCAGAGGAACTTTCAGCTTTACACAAGACAGATACATGGGACTTAGTACCTCTTCCACCAGGAAAACGTGCAATTGGGTCTCGTTGGGATCAAAACCAAGTCTGATGGGTCAATTGAGCGTTATAAAGCCTGCCTTGTTGCTAAAGGATTCTCTCAAGAATATGGCATGGAATATGAAGAAACTTTTGCTCCTGTGGCCAAAATGACTACTATTCATACTCTTATTGTAGTTGCATCTGTTCGTCAATGGCATATTTCTCAGTTAGATGTTAAAAATGCATTCCTAAATGGTGATCTTCAAGAAGAGGTTTACATGGTTCCTCCACCAGGTGTTTCTCATAATCAGGGGGAAGTTTGTAAGTTAAAGAAGACTCTCTATGGTCTTAAACAAGCTCCTAGAGCTTGGTTTGAAAAGTTTTCCACTGTGATTGCCTCTCTCGGCTTCCATGTTAGTGATCATGATTATGCTTTGTTTCTCAAGTCTACTCCTCATGGTCGTGTTATACTCTCTTTATATGTTGATGACATAATTGTTATAGGGGATGATGCTGATGGTATTGCTGAGTTGAAATTACAGTTGGCCAAGTAGTTTGAGATGAAGGATTTAGATTTTCTTCACTACTTCTTCGGGATTGAAGTTGCCTACTCTCCTAGATGTTATCTTCTCTCCCAATCTAAGTATATTGGCAACATTCTTGAACAAGCTCGTCTCTCTGATACTCGAGCCACAGACACTTCTATTGAGCTTAATGCTAAATATGTCTAATCTGATGGTGTTCCTCTACCAGATCCCACTTTGTATCGCACACTTGTTGGCAGCTTGGTGTACCTTACTATCATTAGACCTGATATTGCTTATGCAGTGCATGTTATCAGCCAATTTGTTGTTTCTTCTACTACAGTTCACTGGGCAGCTGTTCTTCGCATTCTTCGTTATCTTCAAAGCACTCAGTTTCAAAGTCTTCTCTTTCCCTTTTCTTCTTCTTTGGAGTTGCGTGCTTACTCTGATGCTGATTGGGCTGGTGACCCCACTGATCGCAAGTCTACCACAAGGTTTTGCATTTTTCTATGAGATTCTCTTATTTCTTGGAGGAACAAGAAGTAAGAAGTTGTTTCCCGCTCTTCTACAGAAGCTGAGTATCATGTTATGGCAGACACCACTTCAGAAATAATTTGGTTACGTTGGTTGATTTCTGATATGGGTGAATCTCTTTCTGGACCAACTCCTATGTACTGTGATAACAAGAGTGTTATTCAAATTGCTCACAACTTGGTTTTTCATCAACGCACCAAGCACATTGAGATTGATTGTCACCTCACTCGCCATCATCTTCAACATGGCACCATTTCTTTGCCTTTTGTCTCTTCCTCCATGCAGATTGCTGACTTGTTCACAAAATCTCATTCTATTAAGCGTTTTCATTTTTTGACTGACAAACTCTCAATGCTTTCTGTTAATGCATCGTGAGTTTGAGGAGGGATATTAGATAATATTAGTTTATAAGGGTAGTATAGTCTTTTAGTATTATACTATTTATTTTCCTTTTAACATTGTATTGTCAAGAATTTGTTATGTTTATTATATTGGAACCCTAAGGGAGCTCTTCCCATTTTCTCCTTCTCTTCCTTCTTCTCTCCATATGATTTGTATGTTTGTTAACAAAGCAAACACTGATATAACAGAAAAACCAATTTCCTGATATAAATCACTTGTTGTAACTAAAACTCTACAGGCCGTAACTAAATTCCCAAGAAACAATAGCTTGCCACTGAGCATTTCTACAAATATGCATCCAATGCTCCAAACATTAAATGTGGCAGTCTACTGCAAAAGACAAGGATTTAAAATGGCGTTCATGCTTCAGTACTTCAAAGAGGCAACTGGTCTAGTGCATAAAAGGCTTTCGCAAAAGGATAATGAAGACTAAAAAAACAGAACATATATAGCTCCATGTAAGGGTACGCATATATGACAAAATTTTGAAAATTCAAATGTTTAATCAAAATTTAAATTGCATAAGTGAAACAAGATTTCTAAAAACTGCAATAATTAACTTGTAAATAAATATTAACTTGTAAAAAATATAAAAAGATAAAATGCATTCTATGTTAAAACTAGGAAATAAATACCTTGGATAAAAAAACTACTGATCAACTCTACCATTCTCACATGCTTAAACTATTTGTCATATATGTGTGTGAAACTTTACAGCTTTAACTGTCAGCTCCACACTCTGTAAGATTATGTCAATAAAAGTTGAATAGGAATTGTAAAATAACTACATTTATGACGACTTGATGACTAAGTATGTTGGAAAATTAGTATTTGACAAAAAGTGTGTAGTATGCCTAGTTCATCTTTGAAAACCATTAGTGACCCCAAATTTTTGCATTCCTTTTTCAATAATTAGCAATCAGAATAAACTTTACACTTGGCTTTTGTAAATCAGCAATCCTAGACACAGGAAATTCAATAATATTCGCTAAAAACCTAGATATATCTTCTAGACTCTTCAAAAACAAGAAATCAAAACTCAAAATTCTTAAGAACAACATCTGGATTCAGCGAGCAAGTGCGCTAACTTGTGTAAAGTTGAATTTGGATTTCAGAGAATAAATGAATAATTGAATTAGTGAAAGTGAGGAATGGAAGTAAAGTAGAACCTATTTCTTGATGATCTTGGAGAAAAAGCGTTCAACGTCGAGGGCGAAGAGATCACTGCAATGACCACACCATATGAGGTTGTTCATGCCATCGTTGCGTCCAAATCCCTAGATTGGATCCCAAATTCACAATCTAAACAGTATCACAATGACGGAAAGAAAGGAAAAGTGAAAATCGAAGACGAAATCAAATGTTATTGCAGGTAAGAGGAAGAAGAAATCAAAGAAATGGAAAATCACCTATTAAAAGTGTAATTTTCTGAAAATCTTGAAGAAGCATGGAGATCTATAGCCAAACAAGAGAGAGTGAGAGAAATCCATTTTCAGATGAGCAAAACCACGAGAAAGAGAGAAAGAAATAGAGAAAACGTGTAAAATTTGAAAAAAGATCTAAGTTGGGAGATCAAAAGCTCATGTTTTCAAAAATATAAATAGTACAGATTAATAAGAAAATTTATGAAAATGACGAATGTACTAGGTAAAAGATAAATGAATTTTGCTACATATCTTTCCATCCATCCACCGAGAACCCGGTCAAAAAATGAATTTTGCTTTATCATCCATATTACCCAAAACCGAGTCTAGGTAAAAGATAAAAACTTGGTTAAATTCCACATTAGCCAGAGTTTAAAAAAAACACATCAAACAACTGGCAAAGATGCTGAGAAACACCTCATTAGAGGACATACCCGGTCCAGATGTTCATGCTCTAATACAAAACTAATAAAATATATTTCATTTGTATCCAGGACGCTTTAGCCTAAACATCTTTAGCCAATGCAGCGAAATCAGCATTTGCTGATTCGGTATCCTTGGATTTAGGATAGGCATCTTGCCGACCATACTCTTCAACAGGTATCCCTCGCCTCATAGAGGACGAAGATGATGACTCTACATCAAATACAGGTGGAGACTTTGCAAAAATATCAAAAAAGCCATTCTTCATTTCTTCAGCTGCCACATCAATGAAGTGGCTGAAACCACTGAAGAGGTCGTGTTTGATGGCTTCAATATCACTTCGTAGTCCTGGGAAGTCAAATACACCACGGCCTAATGAGTTGTTTGATGAGCCAAATGTGGTGGACCTTCCTTAAGTACCTCATTTGTGATATCCTCTTCGGTATACTCTTTGTTTGGTTGCAACACTTCAACGGGCCAGAGAATTAGTAAAAGGTAAAAATGGAATTAGAATTTCAGTCGCATTTAAAAAAGAAAGAGTAATACAACTGCTAGGGTAATTGAGTATTGGCAGCCCTTATTCCCAAGAATTTAATGGCCAAAATTATAATGACCCTATAAAGCACTGAAACTTTAAAGAAGAATCTGTGTTGTCCATATGAAGATACTTTCATTGAAGCACTTCCAAAAAGCTATGCAAAACCTAATGTCTCCCATAACTGGAATCAAGCACGGGTGCACACACACTCCATATCATATCATAAAACTTCAAATTTCAAAGGAATATCTAAACTTTTGGTGAGTCATCATGCCCGTGCTTCTTGGGAACCAAGCCTAAGCTAAAGAAGGCACTAAATACATTTGGTAGAGCTTATTTTGGCTTATCTTATGACACAATCACTTGTGTAGGTATTTGAAAGAGTTTATGGTATGTTCATAAGTTGTTTTCAACTTATCTTCATAAGCTCTCTAGAATAGCTTAAAGAAACGGCTTACACAGAGTTTATGCGAAGTATCCACTCATTTCCTCTTTGATTACAGAAAAATTTAAACACAAGCACTTATACAATAAGCACTTCATAAATAAACATTTAATTAATATGTTTACCCAAATACCCCCTAAAGCTCTTAACTCTGGCTGCTTGGCCATTAAATATCAACTATGAAGTATGGATCAATTCAAATGAAAAGCTCAATTGCAAGACTCAAGTGTGTGTGTGTGGCACATATGTGTGACGGGAAGCATTCCGTTTCCCACCCTGTTGCAAAATTGAGCATTTTACTAATGTGATTTGCAGCTGAAGCAACTGAAAGTTAAAAATCAACTGCATCTTCTACTTCTAATATGTTAATATGTCTTCTCTATGTGAAACATAGTCAAAAGATATTGCAATTTGTTTAAGGATCTTAACAGAGGAGAAGAGTATATTGGGATGTGTTGAGCAATTATTCCCTGATTTACTTTCCTGAATTTCTTTATTATTTCCATTATGTAAATATGCTTTATTTCCCTGTATATATTAACTAGATAGATATAGGTTACTTGTTCTTATCCCTTGTTTACTGGGAAATTTGGTTCAGTAGAACTGTGTCTACCAAATTCATCAAACAAACAAATAATTAGTTTTTTCAAGTGATTGCGTGATCGAACGAGTTATGTGGTAATCCTGTTTTTTCAACAAATGGTCTTATCTATGAGTAAACGGTCGAATTCTCGACCGAGAGTCACTTTGCAATGTTCTTGGCCACTAAGCCATTAATCATTGTGTTTTTGCCAATTTTAAGTATGATAATTTTCAACTAACAAGTGACTTGTAGTCGAAATGGCACAAATTATAATAATTTAACCAAGTTTGGCTGTGACTGACCAATGTCTTGATTATCAAGTAACTTTAAACAGAAAGTAAAGTTAAAACATCAAAATGCAACACATAAGCATGCATTTATAGAAATAAACGTGGATGAAAGAATTTGTGAAATAGTGGTTGACATAAAAGTATAAGACGTGAAATGTAAATAACAAGAAAAACAGAATAAATTAAGTGCCAAAAACGCTGGAATGCAAATGACTGTTGAAATAAATAACAGGAAGTAAAGTACAATATTTGAAATGAATGATGTATATAAAATGACTTTGAAAGCAGGTAACATGCAGAAAGTAATGAAGAGAAATGTAAGTTTCGAAAGACAGTAAAACAGCCAAAGTTAAATTTAAATGCATAAACAGAATGTAAACTTGCAAATAAATTAAATGAACAGGCAAAACAATAATTGATAAAATTGACTTGAAATTGAATTGCTAAATGTGAAAGTTTTGGAAGGCATACAGTGATCATTTTCCTTTAATCTGCTCTACTATCGAGATGTTAGGAACTTAGATCATGTATCCAACCCTGATTACATTGTGCGAACTACTATTTATAGACAAAAAATATGAAAAACTACCTATCATCCGACCAGACATGTGTACGGATACAAGGTCGGTAGTTTATTTCGCTAAAAACTATAAAACTCGACAAAGCACTTCTGTCGAGTTGTACATTTGTTTGCTTAATGCCTAAGTCTTACTCACCCAACCACGTCTGACATCTTCGACGCTTAAAACATCCCGTCGAACAACCTTCACATCACCTAGTCTTTAAGACTTAGTCAATTCTTTACTTCAATTTCTGGCTCCTTGCCTCTTCATTCATCGAACCCCTGAGCTCTGTCGAACAAACTCCAAATCTGAAATTTGGCACCCAATGAATGCCCCCAAATTACGAGTTTTTCGACGCCATATGTGAAGAGAACCAATTTTCTTACTCCACTCGCGACGGTTACTCTGCAACATTGTCCCATCATCGAGCTGCGTTTCCCACTTCCCTAAAAAATAGGCCCATTATTACACTTGAAGTAGGAAGTTACAATCCCGTGTGCTCATTCTCACCGCAAGCTAACTTATATATATCCACTAGGGTTCAAGTGAAAACACTTTCACTTCCTCTGCATTCTGAAAGAAACTTGCTTTCTATCAATGGCGTCTTCTTCCATTCCAACTCAAAGCTCTAAATCACCTCTGAGGAAAACTTGGAGCAATCCTGATGTCGATTCGTCGATCCCATGGCAAAAGTCTAAGGTAATCATACCTCATTTAATCGATCGTTCTTGTCGTTTTGATCCACCTGTTGCTTATTTAGGACCAGTTATGACTCTTTCCAATTTTCCTGATGACTTTAAAGATTCTTTTCCAAATAAGGATGGTCAAACTGATATTCTCATTTCTTCTCCTAGTTTGTACATGCATTATTTCCTCAAAAGTGTTAGGCTTTTCAGAAACCCTCTTTTGAGTATAAATGGATATTCTGCTTGGCCCAATCGTGTCGAAGCCAAGAAAAGACTTATTTGGAAACAGTTAGGTACCTATGACTTGATTAAGTTGTCCGAGCATACCTTTAGGTTGGACCCATCCATGTTAGGAGCTGCTATTTTCTTTTGGAATCCTACTACTAACAATTTACACCTTCCACGTGGAATGATTGGACCAACTCTTTTTGACGTTCTTTGCTCTCCTTTGGCCTCCCACCGGATGGCCACATGATTCACCCTTTGTGTGCTCCTGAAAACGTCATTGATGTTTTCACTGACCAACCCCTTGCTTTCTCCAAGTATATTGCAAGCCAAATGCAAGACACACAAGAGGTTTCTGATCAAGAGCACGTAGCCTTTCTGTTCCTTTGGCTCTGTGCCTTTGTCATTTGCAACAAGAATGTTCAAATGTCAAAGTCATTGCTTGAATTGGCCAACCTTCTTCATGAAGGTAAAAGATGGGCTTTAGGCCCCTTCCTTTTATCTAACCTCTACTCCAGCATGTTGAGTTTATACAACATGGTAAAAGGTGGGGGAAAGAAAGTTGGAATTGGTGGCCCAATATGGCTTTTACAACTCTGGTTGAATGCCATATTGCCGGGTCACACTATCAATAGATCTCCATCGAACCTTGAAATTGATACCTATGGCACCTTGGCCATGTATCGTGTCCCCAGACCTTTCGACAATGAGCTCGACAGTTTCAAGTATTACTTTGAACTTTTTCATTCTTTCTCTGCTGGAACACCAGGTATTCGCTTCCAATCTTTTATTGGTAGAGAACATGGTCCTGAATGGTTCACTAATCCTTTCGATCCCGATGACCAATTCTGCAAAAACATTTGGCCTCACTTCCTTACTCACCAAGTCTTTCCTGCAGGATTACCTGGTTCGTCAGATAATTCTGCTTTCTCTTGCTTACCCAATGCTTCTTCTAACAACATTGGTTTCTTTCAATCTATCCCTGGTCCCTTTCCTTACAAGAAAGAGGATATTCTTTTGTACACCATCACTCTTAAGGAGTCCACCATCAGCAGCATGCAGACAAGAACAAACTTCGCAGGGAGGCTGTCAACCTTATCTCTTTTACCCCTTGTTTGGGTATATCCCAAGATTTTGAGACATGGTGGAATGATTACTACAGCAAGTTCCACCCTTCCTTTGATGACTGTATGGCTAAACTTATGGTGCAGGAACAGGACCCTTCGACAAAGACCAAAGGAGAGCACTTGCAAGATATTCACAAATTTGAAAGGTTTTACAAAACGAAATGGGATCCTAGGTATCCTTTTCATATTGTTCGACAGGCACTACAAGAAAACAGCTCGTTACCGACGGAATTTTACCGACGGCCCCGACTCCGTCGGTAATATTTTTATTACCGACGGCTAAGCCGTCGCTAAGGCGCCGGAAAAATATGACTTGCGAAATTATTTTTTCCCGACATTACCGACGGCTAAGCCGTCGGTAACGTCGAAATATAAAAACTGATTTTTTTCCTACGTTACTGACGGCTAAGCCGTCGGTAATTTCGGACGGCTTTTGGGCCGTCTGTAATTACCGACGGCTAAGCCGTCGGTACAAAATTATGTTGGCGGTAAAAATTTTTGTTGTCCCGCGTTTAATTGCCGGACGGTGGACGAAGTACCGACGGTTGGATTTACCGACGGCTAAGCCGTCGGTAATATTCAGACAAAATTTGTTGACCACAAAGCAATGTGAACCACAAAGCAATGTGATAGACGCATCAACTCCCTCCTTCTCTCGCCTACTTCCTCACCCTTCTCTGAAACAGCGCCATCGTCTTCTCTTGTTCTCTGAAACCTGTTCCAACCACAACAGCATCATCGCTCCTAATCCCCTTCTCTTGTTCGACGACTACGAGATGGACGACGACGAAATGGAGGAGGTCGACAACAAGAAGGACTTCGACATCGAGTACGAGCCCAACGGCGGCGACCTCGACATTGCGGCGGTGAATTTGGAAAAGGAAGGGGCAGATAGAGAGGCAGAGGGGCTTGAGAGGGAGAGGGAGAGGAAGAGGAAGAGGAAGAGAGAGCATGGCCGATCTATTTGCGTGGCTTATCTCCTTCTTCCTCCTTATTGCCTTACTCGTCCTCGTCACTTACCAGGTTCCCTTCCTCCTCCTCCTCCTCCTTATTTTTCTTCCCTTTTATTTCCATTTCGCATCATTTTCTTTCCATCTGTAATTGTCTAGCATTCATTTTAGGATTTGCGATGAATTTTATTTTACAGGGTTGAGGAATTCTATTTGAGTCTCTACTCTCAAACTCAAACCCTTGTTCAACACCACTCTCATCCTCCAACCTCCGTCAAGGTCTAGGTCCAGGCACAACCAATTCGACCCGCCGGCAGCGGAGACGTCGACTCCGCCGGCCTCGACGACTACGAGATGGACGACGACGAAATGGAAAAGGTCGACAACAAGAAGGACTTCGACATCGAGTAGGAGCCCGGCGGCGGCGGCGACCTCGACATCGAGCAGAGCAAGAGCTTCATGTCCACAAAGGGCTGGGACCCCGAGACCGTCGTTGATTACAGAATCAACGAAGACGAGTTTCACAAGATTAGTAATTGTCAAAATGCTTCGAAAATGATTTCTCTTGAAGATGTGAAACTTAACTATTTTTCTTGGCTGTGCAGTGGTTGAAGAAGACAAGAAGGAAGGAAGAACGACGGAGACGTCGACTCCGCCGGCCCCGACGGAGACGTGAAACTTTCCTATGATTGCATTTGCAGCTTGTTTTGGTCAATCCTGGAAGCGAGGTGATGAAGAAACTAAACAAAAATTTCATAAAAAAAAGAAAATAACCGTCGGTAAATTACAGACGGCCAAGCCGTCCGTAAATTACAGATGGCCAAGCCGTCGCAAATTCAATTTTTAATTCGTGAGAATTACCGACGGAAAAGCCGTCGGTAATGCGCCACTGTCGGCTTTTCCGTCGGTAAATCTCACAAAAAGTTTAAAAAAATCAACGAAAATAGCGACGGCTGTATATAATTTACCGAAGGCTAAGCCGTCGGTATCTGAAACAGGATTTAATTGGCCGTCGGTAAAAAATTTCCAACGAACGATTTTCCAAGCGCCCCGAGGCCGTCGGTAATCCGTCGGTAATCACGATTTACCGACGGCTTTCTTGTATTACCGACGGAAATTGGCCGTCGGTAATGACGAAAATTCTTGTAGTGAGGTAAAGGAAATGACTGCTAAATCGAAAGAAGAGCACAAGAACAAGTGGGGTATCAAGGCTCTCAAACATAGAGAAGCCACAGGACGAACACTTAAAATACCTCCTTGTCCTGACCCAGTGCCTTTGCCTTGTGCAAATTTTGGTTTGGCTGATCCATTTCCGAGTAAATCGACAAGAGCTGGTAACTTCCTTGCACTAGAAAGACTTCGGTGTCATTCTAACATAGGCAATTTTGAAAACAAAGAATTCACTTTCACTGGTTAATTTGCCTCCTTTTACGAACAATATGATGAAGATGTCAAGGTCATCTCCCAATTTCCACAAGGTACTACTGTCGATTCTTTCTTCCTGAGAGCACAGTTGCTTTGTGCATACATCCTTCATTTTCTTTTTAGCTCTTGGCCTAAAGGAACCTTTAAAATACAAACAACCAAGTGGCAAGGTCCAAGAAGCTGAAGACGACGAAGGTGATGATGAAGACAGTGAATCTCCCTTTCAGGCATCTACTCCAAAGAGAAAATCCAGCAAGGCTTCTGTCAAGAAAGCAGAAGCTAGTAAGAAGCCTCCTGTGTCGAAGAAGAAACCTGCTAAGACCAAGTGCTCGACTGGCTCTTCCTAGCAGGACACACCTAAAAGAAAGGTGAAAGAAGCCAGTCCTCAAGCTCACCCCAAAAGACGCAAGATGACAGTTTCTAAAGCTCCTTCCTATTCGACACCTCAAACGGTTCTTCCTTCTCTTTACTTGTGCAACACTTTCTTTACGCATGGCTCATTTTTTTTTCTTAAAAGCTTCAAAAAAATTTGTTTCCTTTCTAGGAATCCCCTGTCGAAAAATCTGCTTCTGCGAGTTCTGAAAATATTCCATCAGCTGATTTTGCGGTGGTATGCTATATGAACCATTATTTCTCTTCATGATTTCATTTACATTACACAAGTATTGACTCACTGTTTACACCTTTATAGAGACCCAAGGCCAAACCTTCACAAAAAGGCACTTTGCAAGAATGCACTTCTAAAGACCTCCATTCGGTCGAAGAGATTGGCTCGTCGAGTACTGACAAGGTACATGCCTTCACATCATATCTTGATGCATCTTCAAACACATTTTCCGTTTAAACTACATTTCTGTTTCACTCAACAAGGCTCCCCTGAGCGGCCATATGTAGGTACTTCTTTACCTTTGCAAACGATTTTTCCAAACCAAAAAACCGCTGAGGTAGGCCTATTTCTCACCTCCTTTGTCAAGTTTAACATTAGGCTTGTAACTCATTTGAGTTTTATTTTCTAACAGGAAAATCCAAAGCCTCAAACTGCACCAGTGATCGAAGAAACCACTGCTATGGACGTTGAAATGGCTCAACCTCAACTCTCGACGGGAAGTCCAACTCCAAGCCCTTCTCAACAAACTGATCCTGCTCCCAGTATAGAAATCACTCCTGCCCCCCAAGCCACTGAGAAGGTATCTCCTGTGGTGATTATAGCAGAAAGTGTTGACATGGATCGGTTTTTTGATGATCTGACCATACCGTCTACTTAGCCTGCCTCGTCGAACAACCCTGTGCCACAAGACACCAACATTGAAAAGGGTAACGTTGGAGTGGATGAGTGGATTAACTTGCTTTCAGGATCTAGCAGCAGGACTTCTCCCATGTCTGTGCGTTCTTCCACTCTTCCTGGGGATAACTTTACCGTGAAACTTGATGGCCTAGTTGAAGAGTTGAAAGGTTTCTTTAAATACTCGTTTGATGACCTCTATCTCAAACTAGAATTCAGAGGCAAGCTGATGCACACAGTACAAGAAATTCATGCTCTTCGCAAAAAAGCTGCCTCCGGTTCAACGAGGTTACTTCAATGCCATCTATGAGTTCATTGAAGATCTGACTCCTATAAATACCCCATGGTATCCATTGAAGAAATGGCCGAAACTCTACAAGAGAATATTGCTTCATTTACTGAGAACAAGCACTGTTGCTATACACTACAAAGAGTCAATACTCTGAAAACACTACTTCTGTGAGCAACCAAGTTTCGTGCCAAGTCTCTGGACTACAAGAACTGAACTCAGCGTTCGACACTTTCTTTTAGAAAGCATTTCTGTATTGAGCTTAATCATTTATCCTCTCTGTGAGAGTTATTTCTGCTTGTATTCAACTTACTTGTAAAAGTTGTTGTGGCCTAGTTAAGGCTGTACCCTCAAAGGCTCGAATGTACTGAGTCGTTTTGAGAAGTTGAGAGTATTGTCAAGGTTGTGACAGTAGAATACTCTTAAAGTTTTGTAATCAGTTGATTATAGTGGAAAATCCTTCAGGAACGAAGGGACTAGACGTAGCTACCAGTTTGGTAGTGAACTAGTATAAATCTCTATGTCTATTGCTTTACTGCTTTCTATTTATCTTTATCTTGTTCTGTTAAAAACAAGTTTTCACAAACTGCTTTTCCAGCGTCCGATACACAAACTGTTTGAAAAACCTATGTTCTAAGTGTTTTTAACTTAAAGTTTGCGAAAAGTTTTTAACACAATTCAACCCCCCTTCTTGTGTTCACGTTCAACTATCACCTCGTTTAGGAACCAGGAGACTCTAAACCCGAAACTTCTCTCAAAAGTTTCTATCTTAACGGTGAAAGAACCATTGGGTTTTGGTAATTTGCCTAATATTAACCATGAGTTTTGGTAAGTTGCCTAATGTGGCTTACCAAGCTCATTGGTATGTGCGAGAAAGGTAAAAGCCTGAGGCATTTTTCCTTAGAATAGTTTTGCGCTCCTTGACACCTCATGTTGAAAAACCTTACATGAAGGATCTGTAAACTATAAGGAAAAGTTTTGTCCCGTCGAGGCCGATTGTCAAGCGCATTATGGCCTCGACTGCAAATCTTAGTCTCAGCTCTCCTTCTGCTCACTTGTGACCTGGGCATTCCTAATCGACCTGTTCAAACTTCGACTTCACATCCCCGTCGATTTGGATGCCGCTCCTTTCGTGACTCTTGCGGACTTAATTGGCTCGACCAATAATCTGCCGCCCCCTATGCTTTTTGAATTCCTTCTCTTCATTTTGAATTCGGCATAGTTCTTTGCTATTGTATCTGATACTTGTTTTTGTAACAACCTTGAGTTTCAGGACTTTTCTTTACTTGTATAACCTGGCTATCAGCCTATTCGACAATGTATTGTAAATTGCCAAATGGCCTATAAATGAAGGAGTTCCTTTTATCTTTCAAGGTTGTATTTTCACTTCGCACATTGTCGGTCTATATGACTTTAAATATTTGCCATTAATAGACTTAATTCTAAAACCAGAATTAACATCGACAAGTGCATAAGCATTCCCTGAGAACACCTGAACCACCTTAAATGGCCCTTCCCACTTCGGGGACCATTTTCCAAATTCTCGACACTTTTTATCCATTGGCAGAATAACCTTCCATACCAACTCACCAACTTTGAAACGCTTATACTTAACTCGACTATCATAAAACTTAGCTATTCTTTCCTTCTGTCGAATTAAGTGTTCTAAAGCAATCAACCTCTCATCATGAAGTTCATTTAATTCGTCAAACATTAAGTCCCAGTATTGATCCACTGGTATCGCATCTTGTTTTTGAATTCTCAATGACCCTAGATTTATTTCAACAGGTAATACGGCTTCATGCCCATATACTAACTTGTATGGCGTCGTACCTGTCGATTCCTTAGGAGAGTTCCTGCATGCCCAAAGGACTTATTCCAAAGTTGAATGCCACCTCTTCGGGTATCTGCCAATGTGCTTCTTTATCAATCCTATGATAATTTTGTTCATAGCTTCGACCTGTCCATTTGCCTGAGCATAATATGGTGTCGAAGTAATCATCTTAATCTTCCTCAACCTGTCCATTTGCCTGAGCATAATATGGTGTCAAACCAAACAGAAGGCTAGATTTATCCTCATCTGTGCTATGACAGAAAGAGAATATGATAAATGTGGTAAGTTTGATACTGCCAAAGAAATCTGGGATTCTCTTGTTTTGTCTTATGAAGGTTCTGTCCAAGTAAGAGAAACAAAGGCTAGCATGATGGTTTGCCAGTATGAGCTATTCAAAATGGAAGATGGAGAAAACATTGAAACTATGTTTGGAAGGTTCCAAACACTTGTTCATGGGTTGCAGGCCCTTGGAAAAAGTTATACTACACTTGACCATGTGAGAAAGATCTTGAGAAGTTTGACTAAGCAGTGGAGACCCAAAGTCACTGCTATTCAAGAAGCAAAAGATCTAAATGTCCTTCGGCTTGAAGATCTTATGAGTTCTTTGAAAGCTCATGAACTTGAGCTAAATGAAGAAGAACCTACCAAGAAGAGTAAGTCTGTTGCTTTAAAAGTTAATCAACATAAACCTAGTACTTCTAAAGCTTTTCAGGCTGAAGAAGAAGAATCAGATGATGAAGCTTCAGAAGGAGATTATGATGGATCAGACGATGAGCTAGCGTTCATATCTAAGAAGATCCAGAGAATGTGGAAGAAGAGAAACTTGAGAAGGAGGTTTCAGAAGAAAGATACAAAGGACAAGAAGGAAAGCAAAGACAAGGACAAAGCCCAAGTCATTTGCTATGAATGTAAGAAGCTTGGACATTTCAAGTCCGAGTGTCCTAATCTTAAGGAAAAGTCCACAAGAAGCTCCTTCAAGAAAAAGAAGAAAGGTCTCATGGCAACATGGGAAGATCTTGACTTATCCTCCTCTGAGGAAGATAAAGAAGAAGAAGCTCACATTGCCCTCATGGCAGATACTGATCTTGATTCAGAAGAAGAAGTTGAAGAGGTAATAATATACGATTCTTATTCTGAACTTCAACTTGCATTTGATGATCTGTTAAAGGACTCTGCCATTCTCTCTATTGAGTATAAGAATTTGAAAAAGAAATTTTCAAAACTATCACAAGATTTTCATTCTTTATACAATGAAAACTCTGTACTCAATGAAGAGAACCAGAAGCTGAAAACTGAAAATCAGCGTCTGGAAGCTAACAAGCAACCAGAAGCTGAGAGCTCTCAAGTTAAAAGCTCTGTAGTTACAGGCAATCCTAACTGCAAATCAAATGACTATGAACATGCATTTCAAAAGTTTCTTGCAGAGAGTGTAACTCGAAGCAAGCAAGCTTCTATGATTTAGGGTGTCAGTAAAACGACAACTCATGGTCTTGGTTATATATTAGATAAACCTCCTTTAGAAAATGATTCAGCATCTGATGACACCAATGATCATAGTGAATGCTTGCATTGTACTTACTGCAATAAATCTGGTCATTTGAAAAATGCGTGTACTGTGTTTGCAACTAAGAAGGACAAGTATCCTTCAAGAACTAACAAGAAAGGACCCAAAAAGATATGGGTACCTAAAGATAAAATAGTCTATGTTGCAGACTTGCTTAGCAACAAAGTCAACACACCTATCTTGGTACTTAGACAGTGGATGCTCGCGTCACATAACGGGAGAAAAGCATATGTTCCAAGAACTAAGACCTAGAGAAGCTGGATTCGTTGGTTTCGGAGGAAACCAGAAAGGTAAAATAGTTGGAATTGGTCGCATAGGTAAAAGCTCTCTTCCTTCTATTGATAATGTTTTATATGTTGAAGGACTGAAACATAATCTATTGAGCATAAGTCAATTATGTGACAATGGTTATAATGTTGTCTTTACAGAAAATGGATGTTCAGTAAAAAGCAAAAATGATGGATCTATATTCTTTACAGCAAAGAGGAAGCAAAACATTTATAAAGTTGATCTTTCTGAACTTGCAAAACAAGATGTCAAGTGTCTTATGTCTGTTGAAGATAAGCAATGGATTTGGCACAAAAGATTCGGTCATGCCAATTTGAGGTTAATCTCAAAATTAAACAAGCACAATCTTGTTAGAGGCTTACCAAATCTTAAGTTCCAATCTGATGCCCTATGTGAGGCTTGTCAAAGAGGAAAACAAGTTAAAACTTCCTTTCATTTAAAAAATGTTGTTCCAACCTCTAGACCACTTGAACTTTTATATCTTGATCTTTTTGGTCCCACAAGGACAGCCTCTTTAACTGGAAAGAAATATGGATTAGTCATTGTTGATGATTTTACTAGATGGACATGGGTTAAATTCCTTGCCCACAAGGATGAGTCTTTTAAGGTATTTACTGTATTCTGCAAATCAGTTCAAAATGAAAAAGGCATCTGTATTTCTTCTATTAGAAGTGATCATGGGGGAGAATTTGAAAATGAAAACTTTCAAAAATTTTGTGAAGAAAATGGCATCTCCCACAATTTCTCCTCTTCTGGAACACCTCAACAAAATGGTGTTGTAGAAAGGAAAAATAGGTCCCTCCAGGAAATGGCCAGGACCATGATCAATGAAGCTGATATTGCGAAACATTTTTGGGCAGAAGCAATAAACACAGCCTGTTATATTCAAAATAGAATTCTTATAAGACCTATTTTGAATAAGACTCCTTATGAATTGTGGAAAGGTAGAAAACCAAACATTTCTTACTTTCACCCTTTTGGTTGTATTTGTTATATTTTGAATACTAAAGATCATCTTGGTAAGTTTGATTCCAAGGTTGACAAAGGAATCTTTTTGGGATACTCTAAAAGATCTAAAGCTTTTAGAATATACAACAAAGAAACTTTGACAGTTGAAGAGTCCATTCATGTCAAGTTTGATGATAAGAAGCCTGACACTGCTATGTCAGAGCTAGATGAGTTATTTTTAGAACTAAACCTCGGTGACAAGTCAGACGGTGAACGCGCACCTTCATCATCCGGTGGTGACAAGACGAAGAATTCTACTCAAGTAGAAGCTGAAGCAAGAAAAAGCTGGAAGTACAAAACCAATCATCCAAAAGATCAAATCATAGGAGAACCTGGTGATAAAGTACGGACCAGATCCTCTTTTAAGGAGCATGCTAATTTTGCACTTCTCTCTGAAATGGAACCTAAGACGATTGATCAAGCATTGGAAGATGAAGGGTGGATTCTAGCAATGCAAGATGAGCTAAATCAGTTCCAAAGAAATGATGTATGGAAGCTAGTCACTCTACCAGAAGATAAGCAAGCTATTGGTACTAAATGGGTATTTAGAAATAAGCTTGATGAAGATGGTAAAGTTGTGAGAAATAAAGCAAGGTTAGTTGCTCAAGGTTACTCACAGGAAGAAGGTATTGATTTCACTGAAACTTTTGCACTTGTTGCAAGACTAGAAGCTATTCGCATTTTACTTTCATTTGCAGCACATCATGAGATAACTCTATATCAAATGGATGTGAAAAGTGCTTTTCTAAATGGTTTTATAACTGAGGAAGTTTATGTTAAACAACCTCCTGGTTTTGAAGATATTGAATTTCCAGAACATGTTTTTAAACTTAAAAAGGCTCTATATGGTCTTAAGCAAGCTCCCAAAGCATGGTATGATAGACTAAGTTCCTTTTTAATGGAAAATGGATTTACAAGAGGTTTAGTTGACACTACTCTTTTCAGAAAATCTTCTAACAAGCATTTCATACTTGTTCAAATCTATGTTGATGATATCATTTTTGGAGCCACTAATGAAAGCCTTTGCAAAGAATTTTCTAAGCTTATGCAGGTTGAATTTGAGATGAGCATGATGGGAGTATTAAAGTTTTTCCTTGGAATACAAATCAAGCAATGCAGTGATGGTATCTATATACATCAAAGCAAATATATCAAAGAATTATTGAAGAAATTCAAGATGCTGGATTGCAAGTCTATGTGTACACCTATGCATCCTACCTGCACTCTTAGTAAAGATGAAATTGGTAAGAAGGTAGATCAGAAAATATATTGGATCTCTACTTTATCTTACGGCTTCAAGACCTGACATTATGTTCAACGTCTGCCTGTGTGCTAGATTTAAATCAGATCCTAGAGAATCACACCTGAGTGCTGTTAAAAGAATATTCAGATATTTGTAAGGAACTACTAATCTTGGTTTGCTTTATAAGAAATCAAAAGATTACAAATTAGTAGGTTTCTGTGATGCTGACTTTGTTGGAAACCGAATTGAAAGAAAGAGCACAAGTGGAGGCTACCAGTTCCTTGGAGCTAATCTTGTGTCTTGGTCAAGCAAAAGACAAAGCACTATTGCACTCTCAACAACAGAAGCTGAATACATCTCTGACAAGTTGCGCTTCTCAACACGTGGATGAAGTATCAACTTGAAGACTACTTGATAAAAGAGAGTAACATTACTATCTTTTGTGATAATACATCTGCCATTTGTCTTACTAAAAATCCTATATTGCATTCTAGAGCAAAGTACATTGAGATTAAACATCATTTTATAAGAGACTATGTTCAGAAGGGGACACTTGAAATCAAATTTGTAGACACTGATCACCAGTGGGCTGATATTCTTACAAAACCCCTTGCTGAAGATAAATTCAATTTTATAAGAAGAAATTTAAATTTCCATCTTATAAAAGAATGATTAATCTCAGCGTATTATGATAGATATCATTTGAGCATCTGGTATGACATCATCATCATACGAGTAAGCATTTTTATATGCCAACTGCATCATAACTAAGCATCCGAAACACACACGTGGTAAGCTCGTGTGGAACTTAAGCGTCTCATCACACCTAATCTGAGTCATGATTATTTACGTTTTCAATAAAATCTTTTACTTTATTTTGGCAACTGCATTTAATGAAAAGAGGTATCTTTATTTTAATTTCTTTTTAAATTTATTTTTATTACTCGGATAATGAAGAGGCTTTTGAAAAGTAACTGTACCAGTTACAAAACCTTCCTACTACTCCTTCTTTTTCGCTCCACAATCACTCGCTCGCTTTCACCAAAAGCAGCTTTTCTTCTCTTCATGATTGTTCAGAAACCCTAAACCTCCATTTCTCTATCTCTCAACTGCAATCATGTCTGGTGTAACAACCTCTGAGTATACTGCTATTTACGACACCATGGCTGAAGGAAAGGTTCTGTTGGAAAATCGAATTGATTTAAAAAACTTCAAACTCTATGGCTTCGATTTCTACAGTGGTTTCAAGGCAATAGGTTGGGAACACTACTTCTTTTGGAAACAGGATGAGGTTCTAGTTACTGCTATCAAGGAATTTTAGGGTAATGCTCGTTTACACCAAGGTGGTATCTTTGAAGGAACTGTGAGAGGCTACAAGTTCATTTTTACCATTACCAACATTTCTGAAGTCACTGGTTGTCCCTGTGAAGGTATCATTTACTACACAGATTGGGCTGATGCATTTCATGGCCTTGAGAAGGTCAATGAGGATTTGTTTGAGAATTATAAACAGCTGAAAGAATCTGGTGAAACCCCTACTGCAAAGCATTTGAAGAGTCATTACAGAGTTCTTCACAAGATAATCACTAAGAGCGTCTGGTTGAAGGCTGGTTCTAGTGACATAGTTAACTATGAACAGAAGTTCATTATGCGGAACTACATGGCTGGTCACAAGGTAAACCTGCCAAGATTGATCTACAACAACCTGATTAATGCACTGGTTAATTCGAGGAAAGGTGTTGCTGATAAGAAAAACACCTATAAGTGCATTCCTTATGGTGTTCTGCTCACTAAGATGATGGCCAAGAATCTGGTTGTAAATAAGCTGACTGCCTTGCCAGATCAAGAAAAGGTGAAGTATTTTGGCACTAAGAGCGTTGTGATTCCTGACACCTTTGGAGTTAACAGCTTGGTCAGAATGAAATTGATCACTGGTGAACAGATGAAGAAGGTGAAAAAGGAACAGGGAGTAGAATCTGGTCCCTCTCTTCGCAAGAAGTCTACTACTGACAAAACCACCAGAAGCTCAGTGACTGGTGTGAAAAGGACTTCTGATTCTCCAGAAGAGGAGACAAGAAGCAAGAAGCAGAAGGTGGCTCCTGCACCTAAAAGAAAGACTGAATCAGAAGATGAGGACCGCGTTCCCATCACCGGTCTCGAGGAAAAGAAGCAAGCGGTCGAGAAACAAGTTTCGGCGTCCGGTGCCTGAAGAAGGAAATTCAACATCCGCCTCCGATTCTTGCCCCTAGGCGGTGAAGAGATTGGTCGAGGCGATCGAGCTTGAACCAAAGGTACCGAATTTGCGATGATTCTCAGATCTGCTTTTGAAACTGATGATACCATTCTGCTCCACCTATATCTGTTGCCTGACAACCATCAACCATTCAAACCTGCGTACGTAGCCGTAAACACAACCGTAGCCCTCAAACAACTTACCCAAACAGGACCAATACACTCACCATCTCCTCACCTCAAACCTCCACATATACCTCCTTCACTTCATACATTTCCAAACTTCATTCTCATCCTTTTAACCTCCTTTTCAAAGTCCCTCCATTTAATCCTTTCAAACCTTACATTCCCCCCAAGTAAAATATCACAGTAGTGACACCAAAAACTACTGCCCTAATTCCAAAGAAACCTGTCCCTCTTGACATTAGACCAAAATTTGTTAGATATGAGTCATATAACTCTATCTACAATCACCCATCTTTATGGCACTTAAAGACCTTCACCTCTGGAATATCAAGACTGGAGATACCCCCTCCAATGAATGTTGTCTTCAAGGATGGCAAAGACAATGTTGAGATGTCCTTTAAAGGAAGGCTGAAACCCAAACCAAACAGCAGGGCTATTCCCTTTTCTGTTGATGTACCAAGGTTCCTGCCCCAGAATGAACCTCTTACATTAGAGGAATGTGGTAGGTGGATCACGGAAAGTGGCTTTGTATGATGGCTCATTGTTATGAGCAGAAAAGGCTTGAAGTCATTGGCGAATATAAAGACCCATCATCTGTCTCTATAAAGATTGTTCCAGATAGGCAAAGGTGGTTACCTTGGTCTATTCCTGGAAAAAGAAAGGAAGCTGCACCTGGCAAAATGCCATTCAGTAAGATAGGCCCTAAGGAATATGAGAAAGCTCCCAGAGACTACAAGGTCAAGGAGTTCACCCAGCTTCCGGTAAAGAAAATTTCTGAAGATCATGCCAGAAGGTATTATCTGAGTGCTCTGAAGAAAGATCAATGGAGAACTGGATCTTCCAACTGCTGTAATGCAGAGAAGGCAACAATCCCTACTGTTGGTATCATCGAGAAGGTACCTGAATCCAATCTTGGAACTGCTTATTTTGAAGATATGTTCATGTGTTCTGTGATTAGACCGCTCAACTTGGTGAAGCTATATGCTCCATGGGATCTAGTCTGGAAACACTTTTACATTGGATTTGGCTGGATGCAATGGTCTGCGTCTTGGAAAGACAAAGCCATTATGCCTTGTTTTGAGCCCCTGACTATTGACAAAGATGACAGAGAAATTTTGAGGAGACTATTTATTGCTAAAAATGAAGGCCTCAACTTCTCCTTTGATGCCCTAAGTGTCTTCTTAGGCAATATGTTTGGAGAAGCTGCTGCTGAACAATTTGATGGGTATGCTAGAGACATTCTTCAACACAGAGAAATGATCTTCAATTATCTTCTGTTTCCTGATTTTGTTGAGCAAAGAAATGAAGCCCTATATGAGTCTGAAAGAAGAAAACTTGGAACTATTATCAAATGGTTTCCACCAGAAGATAATTATTTCCAATGGGCAAAGGATAGGAAGAAGATAAAATCTGATTTGTCTCAAACTGTTCTTGAAATCCATAAGAAGATGAATTTAGAAGCTGCAGGTGTTGCTAGTATGCCAGAAGCTGAATCTGCTCCCTCCACATCTTCAGTGGAAATGATTACAATTCCTAAGGAGGAATTTGAAACCATGAAGGCAACCTATTTGAAAGTTCCTGAGCTTGAAATGCAGCTGAAACTCATCATGGAACGAATCAACCTACTACCTCAAAACCCTTAAACTTTGTTTTGTTTTAAACTTTTTTTGGTACTGAGTGATATTACTTAATCTTTGGTACAATTATATTGTGAATTTATTACTCAAATTTTTCTTCTATTTTGCTTTTTAACTATGATGTGTTTTTACACTCTTTTTGTCTGATGACAAAAGGGGGAGTAAAAGAAAGGCTTGATGAACGCTAAGATAAACACGCTAAGGATAAATATACATGCTAGAAAGGCTTGATGAACGCTAAGATAAACATGCTAAGGATAGATATACATGCTAATCAATCATTCATAACATTATTTCAGCATCCGATCTCAGCGTCTTTTATTGCTATACTTATCTAAGTTGTTGAACTCAGGGGGAGACCCTTAAAACACTTATTTGAAACTTAAAATTGTTCATCAACCTTGGATATTTGTCATCATCAAAAAGGGGGATATTGTTGGAACCTAAACGATTGAGAAGTTTAGACCCTCATTAATTTTGATGATAACAAAGTATTCACAAGAGAACAATTTATGTTCTAACAATTCTTGAAGTGTGCAGATACTAATATTACATATACTTCTAAGCCACTTAAGCAAGAAGAAAGAAGTTCACAAGAAAAGGATACACTCCATGTGTTAGCATCCGGCTCATCCTAGTATATTGTCTTCGTGAGCGTCTGGAATTATCTTTTTGTGACACAAGGCTTATCCATTTGCTACGAGCGTCCGACCTTCCTGTTCTGAGCGAGCGTCTGAACTTCATTTTAAATCACGTGATGGTCACGTAGTTGCTCTTCCTCTCAGAAGCTTCTGGAACGGATTTCAAATTTGATCTTATGCGCTCAAATTGTTGTACGAGGTATCAAAGGTGACACCTTTAGCTAAAGACAAAAATCGTACAAGCATTTGTGAAAAGCAAGGTAGTACGAAAACGGTAATGTGTACTACTGAGATATTCCCTGGAAAGGAAGAAAGAGACAGCTTTTTGAAATCACCTCACTCAATGGAAATGATACATTTTTACTTTAATGGTAATATCCTTTAGAACTCCTATAAATACCCCATGGTATCCATTGAAGAAATGGCCGAAACTCTACAAGAGAATATTGCTTCATTTACTGAGAACAAGCACTGTTGCTATACACTACAAAGAGTCAATACTCTGAAAACACTGCTTCTGTGAGCAATCAAGTTTCGTGCCAATTCTCTGGACTACAAGAACTGAACTCAGCGTTCGACACTTTCTTTTAGAAAGCATTTCTGTATTGAGCTTAATCATGTATCCTCTCTGGGAGAGTTATTTCTGCTTGTATTCAACTTACTTGTAAAAGTTGTTGTGGCCTAGTTAAGGCTGTACCCTCAAAGGCTCGAATGTACTGAGTCGTTTTGAGAAGTTGAGAGTATTGTCAAGGTTGTGACAGTAGAATACTCTTAAGGTTTTGTAATCAGTTGATTATAGTGGAAAATCCTTCAGGAATGAAGGAACTAGACGTAGCTACCAGTTTGGTAGTGAACAAGTATAAATCTCTGTTTCTATTGCTTTACTGCTTTCTATTTATCTTTATCTTGTTCTGTTAAAAACAAGTTTTCACAAACTGCTTTTCCAGCGTCCGGTTTATTTCCAGCGTCCGATACACAAACTGTTTGAAAAACCTGTGTTCTAAGTGTTTTTAACTTAAAGTTTGCGAAAAGTTTTCAACACAATTCAACCCCCTTCTTGTGTTCACGTTCAACTATCACCTCGTTTGGGAACCAGGAGACTCTAAACCCGAAACTTCTCTCAAAAGTTTCTGTCTTAACGGTGAAAGAACCACTGGGTTTTGGTAATTTACCTAATATCAACCATGAGTTTTGGTAAGTTGCCTAATGTGGCTTACCAAGCTCATTGGTATGTGTGAGAAAGGTAGAAGCCTGAGGCATTTTTCCTTAGAATAGTTTTGTGCTCCTTGACACCTCATGTTGAAAAACCTTACATGAAGGATCTGTAAACTATAAGGAAAAGTTTTGTCCCGTCGAGGCCGATTGTCAAGCGCATTATGGCCTCGACTGCAAATCTTAGTCTCAGCTCTCCTTCTGCTCACTTGGGACCTGGGCATTCCTAATCGACCTGTTCAAACTTCGACTTCACATCCCCGTCGATTTGGATGCCGCTCCCTTTCAGCAGCTCTTGCAGACTTAATTGGCTCGACCAATAATCTGCTGCTGCCCCCTATGCTTTTTGAATTCCTTCTCTTCATGAAATTTGAATTCAGCATAGTTCTTTGCTATTGTATCTGATACTTGTTTTTGTAACAACCTTGAGTTTCAGGACTTTTCTTTACTTGTATAACCTGGCTATCAGCCTATTCGACAATGTATTATAAATTGCCAAATGGCCTATAAATGAAGGAGTTCCTTTTATCTTTCAAGGTTGTATTTTCACTTCGCACATTGTCGGTCTATATGACTTTAAATATTTGCCATTAATAGAATTAATTCTAAAACCAGAATTAACATCGACAAGTGCATAAGCATTCCCTGAGAACACCTGAACCACCTTAAATGGCCCTTCCTACTTCGGGGACCATTTTCCAAATTCTTGACACTTTTTATCCATTGGCAGAATAACCTTCCATACCAACTCACCAACTTTGAAACACTTATACTTAACTCGACTATCATAAAACTTAGCTATTCTTTCCTTTTGTCGAATTAAGTGTTCTAAAGCAATCAACCTCTCATCATGAAGTTCATTTAATTTGTCAAACATTAAGTCCCAGTGTTGATCCACTGGTATCGCATCTTGTTTTTGAATTCTCAATGACCCTAGATTTATTTCAACAGGTAATATGGCTTCATGCCCATATACTAACTTGTATGGCGTCGTACCTGTCGATTCCTTAGGAGAGTTCCTGCATGCCCAAAGGACTTGTTCCAAAGTTGAATGCCACCTCTTCGGGTATCTGCCAATGTGCTTCTTTATCAATCCTATGATAATTTTGTTCATAGCTTCGACCTGTCCATTTGCCTGAGCATAATATGGTGTCGAAGTAATCATCTTAATCTTCCTTGACTCAAAGATACTCAACGACTTTCTTACCAACAAACACTGACCCTTGGTCTGTTGTTATTGTTTGTGGTATACCAAATCTACAAACAATGTGGTTCTCGATGAAATCCACAATGTCCTGTTGTGTTACTTCTTTCAGAGCCACTGCTTCTACCCACTTGGTAAAGTAGTCAACTCCTACTAAAATGTACTTATGCCCTTTGGAAGAGGTAGGATAAATTTGACCTATGAGGTCTAGAGCCCATCCCCTGAAAGGCCAAAGCTTAATAATGGAATGCAACTCACTGGCAGGTAAATTCTGTATATGGCCATGTTTTTGACATTCTTCACAGGATTTTGCAAATATAATACAATCCCTAACCATGGTAGGCCAATATACCCTTTGTCTTCTTAGAATCCATTTCATTTTTCACTGCCTGATGAGCGCCCCAACTCCCCTCATGAACCTCTGCCAAAGCCAAATGTGCATCTTCTTCACTAAGGCATGTTTCAAGATTCCCATCGACAGACTTTCTATACAAAGCCCCTGCAAGAACAACGAACTTAGTTGCCTTGTACTTAACTTTCCTGTCGACGTTATCACTTGGATTTTCCAGGTATTCGATAATTGGCTTTCGCCAATCAGCAACATTCGACGAGTTTGAAACGAGGACATCCCTCTCATCCAATGGGTACAGTAACTCATGAATCTCTATGAGTTCTGCTAAAACCTTTGAGGATACCTTATACCTTGAAGTTAATTGGGCTAACTCATTAGCCTCTTGATTTAATTCTCTTGGTATATGTTCCAACTCAACACTGTCGAACTGTTTCATCAACTTGCTAGCCACTCGACAATACTTAACAAGATTATGGCTAACACATTTATAAGTTTGAGTTAATTGCCTTATAACTAACTGTGAATCACCAAAGACTTTGATAGTACGAGCCTGCATTTCTACCAAAATCTCCAAACCCACAATCAAGGCTTCGTACTCAGCCTCATTGTTAGAACAAGCATATTTCAACTCAAACATTAATTTGGTTGGCACACCTAAAGGTGAAATTATAAGAATGCCAATGCCAACACCATTCTTATGTCTTGAACCATCGAAGTACAAATGCCAAGGGTTTAAATCAACCAGCCCTGTTGATTCTTTTATTTCCAAACAAGGAAAGTCTCTCAAAAAATCAGCAATTGCTTGACCTTTAACAGCCTTCATAGGTACATATTGTAAAGAAAATTCAGACAATGCAAGTGTCCATTTTCCAATTCAACCATTCAGAATTGGCTGGGACAACATGTACTTAATTACATTTGTCTTCAACATCACTAACACATTACAAGGCATCAAGTAATACTTGAGTTTTGTACAAGAAAAATACAATGCTAAGCAAAGCTTCTCTATAGCACTATATCTTGTTTCTCGTGATCATTCAAAGACTCGACTAAGGTAGTAAACGGCCCTCTCGACATTGTTCTCATCTTCTTGAGCCAGTAAACAACCTATGGTCTCTTCTGATGCAGAAATGTACAATTTCACCGGTCTACGTGGTACTGCAGGCATCATGACCGGTGGACTTATCAAATACTGCTTGATTTGGTCAAAAGCTTCCTGATGCTGTTGTGTCCATACAAAAGCTTCCTCTGCCTTGAGTTTTACTAAAGGAGCAAAAACTCTAGCTCTTCCTGAGAGGTTTGATATAAACCTTCTAAGAAAGTTAACCTTTCCCAGGAAAGACTAAAGTTCCTTTTTGTTTGTGGGTGGCCTAGCCTCCAGAACAGCCTTAGCCTTGTTCTTCTCTATTTCAATGTCTTTTTTATGCACCAAAAAGCCCAAGAAGTTGGCAGCAGACACGCCAAACCCACATTTCTCAGGATTCATCCTCAAACTGTGCTTCCTCATCTCTTGAAAAGCTTGTTTCAGATGCTCCAAATGCTCCTCCTGACTACTTGACTTGACAATGACATCGTCGATGTAAACCTCCACAAACTTGCTTATCATCTTGTGGAAAATAGTGTTCATTGCTCTTTGGTAGGTTGCACCAGCGTTCTTTAAACCAAAAGGCATCACCACCCACTCGTATGTTCCAATCGAACCTGGGCACCTGAAGGCAGTTTTGGGTACATCTTCTTCAGCAATGAAGATTTGGTTGTACCCTGCATGTCCATCCATGAAACTAAGAAATTCATGGCCAGATGCTGAATCCACTAGCATATCAGCTATAGGCATTGGATATTCGTCCTTAGGAGTAGCAAAGATTGAGGTTCCTAAAATCAACACAAACCCTCATCTTGCCATTCTTCTTTATGGCGGGCACCACATTCGACAACCATTCAACATATCTAGTTGTCCGAATGAACTTGGCCTTCAACAAGCTGCCCACTTCTTCTTTTATTTTCAAAACAACCTCAGGAGCAAACCTTTTGCTGGCTTGTTTGATAGGCTTACACTCAGGTTTCAGAGGCAACCTATGTTCCACCAAGTCTCTCCTCAAACCAGGCATTTCATGATAATCCCAAGCAAAGCAATCCTTGTATTCTGAGACTAACTCCACAATCTGCCTTTTGAACTGGTCTGACAACAAGGAACTAACATATATTGGCCTCTTCCTGTCAGCATCCCCCAGATTAACTTCTTCCAAAGGATCCTCCACCTTGAAACCATTCTTATCTTCAAACCCGTTTTCAAATCCCAAAGGGCCATCGTCGAATATGCAATCAGCCAACACACCTTCTTCAAAGATTTGTCGCCGATCGGCCTCATGGGCCGATAATTGTGTTTGACAGTTTTCAAAGGACATTGCCGTCGACTGGCCAATTGTCTTCGGCCTCATCCAGCAATTTGACATTGAACTGCTCCATCCAGCAAGCATTCAAAGTCTCTTTATCGATAACACCATCCTGCACAGATATTGGTTTCACCTTTGGGTCATACACCTTGAAATCCACATGCATCTGTTGCAAATAACATGGACTATCATCAGCTTCAATGATCTCAATATCATCACGTGAATTCCAGAAAATCAGCTTCTGATGCACTGTCGAAGGTACAGCTCCAACAGCATGAATCCAATCTCTGCCCAACAGGACATTGTAACTAGACCTTGAAGGAATAACCACAAACAAAGTGGACCTCTCTACAGATCCAACCTGTACATCTAGCATGGCTACCCCATCTGTTGGGGCAGATCTTCCTCCAAAATCAGTAACCACTATGTTGGTGGGCAACAAATCTGTTTCATCTTTTCCCAGCTTCTTGAACATAGCTCTTGGGATCAAATTCACGGACGCACCTCCATCGACCAACACTCTATTGACTATCTTTCCTTCAAGCATTGCCTTAATATGCAATGGCCTTAGGTGACTTCTTTCTTCATTAGTTGGTTTGTCCAAACGGGCAAAGTTGTCAAAGATGGTTACCATGTCCTGCTTGACAAAGTGCCAACCAACAGGAAAGTCATCAAATTCCTCTTCATCAGGAACATCAACAATTAACTCATCGAAGCCAGACTTTGTTTGGCAATACTGATACCAAGTTTACGTTGAGATTAGTAAACTCCTCTTCAGTAGCCGTCTCTTCATTCTCCAGATGACTCCCTAACTTCATATCCTTCTTGTCGAAAAGATTTTCTTGACGTCCTAAATCTGACAGAGTTGTTCCCATTGCCACCACTAACTCATCCAGATCTCCGTCTAAGTTAGTGTCAAGATCGAACTCCTCTTTGTCATTCAAACCAATGAGATCTCCTGGGTCATACAATGCCTCAATAACCTCTTCCATGGACAAATCTGTTTTGACACATATTCATTCCACTGGCTCCATTGGTTCATCCAGCAGATCAGAATCATTAGCTATGATCCTCAATTCCTCCATGGACACGTCACTTCCAGTATCCTTCTCTGGGGCCGCTTGGACACCAATGTTGCCTTGGACTAGGGCTATTCTTTCAGCTTCAACCAAACCCACTGGCCAAGGCTTTATTTCCTCCCTTCGAGAATTGGCCTTGCCAGGTTTGACACTCTGCTTGAAACCTACTACAGGTCCCTGTCCCCCTGCCTGAGACGTTTGACCCTTGTCGAAGTTAGTTCCCTTGACATCAACTACTACACTTTTCAATTTCGGTCCAGGCTCTTTAGACAATGGCACCTTCTGAAGACCCACCATGAAACAGTTTTCAGTTTGGGGCTTAGACGACTCGGCAGTCTTCATGTTATGTTTGTGTGCTTTCCTTATCCGCTGTCGTCGACGTTTCTGACTTCTCGACAATGGTGCCTTCTTCACTTGGTCACCACCTGGATAAGGGATTCTGCCACACTGGTAATCTTCATCCCAAAATGGCATCTGTCGAGGATTACTCTTCCTTGCCCTCACCCTATTTCTGTGCTCAGGGCAACGAGCCTTTGCAGAATTCTCGACCCATTTATTCACCATGACATTAGCATCAGGTTTCCTAGTCTTATTTACAACTCGACCAGAAGACCCCCTATGGTTGCTTCCACGACTTTCGAGGATTCAACCAGCCATCCCCCAACTGCTCTGTTAGCCTATATGCAACAGGCCTTTGCATTTGGTTGACTGAAACAGGCATTTGGTTTACTGGAGCATGCCCCTGGTTTGCTGGAACAGGTTTAAAGCTCCTATTTGCATAACCAGTCTGCATGTTCTGGCATGCTTTAGCCTTCTGAACATTACTGGCTTTCTGAGCAGCTTTTTCGTCGAAATACTTGCCACAATGTGGGCACAATTTCAACTGGCCCCTATTGTTTTTCCTCCTCAGAAAGTCTTCGACAGTCTCATGAGGCCTGGGGTAAATGTCAAAAGGATCTCCCACATTCGCCACATATTTCTGCTTGGCGTTGATGTTCACCATGTTGCAGCTTCTTGAATTTTAGCCTTCGACATTGGATATGCCTTGGCCAAATGGATCTGTGTCCACCTTCATGCTAGGCTTCTGCTTGTCGGCAAACTTGAGCCTACCTTCTTTGAGAGCTTTTTGAATCAAATCCCTGAGACGAAAACATTCATTAGTAGGATGGCCTAAAGCCCCATGGTACTTGCAATAATTTAAACTATTGGAGTTTTCAGGCCCTTTCAATTTATGATCATCTGATAACTTAAGCTGTTTGTCTTTTATCAAGATATCAAATATTTTATTAGCTTTTGTTATATCAAATGTGTACGTTTTCTTATTCATAAAACTCATCTTTTCCCTTCCCTTGGAAGGTATTAATGCTTGACAAGCATAAGGTGGCCCTTCTTTTAACTCAGCAAGACTTATCTCTTGCTCAGCAATAGCCTCATCCTCGTTGTCTATTTGATCTTGTTCGACACAATTAACCTTCTCACGCCTTACGAATTTCTTATTGTTTTTGAAATTCTTTTCAGACCTGAGTTGTTCAATCTGTCGAACTTTCTCCCCTAACTGGGCAAGATCTACTATGTGTTGGTTTACTAATTTCTTTCTAATATGGTAATCCAACCCACTGGCGGCCATCTTAACAATTTACCTTGAGAGCAGTGTGAAACACCTGCTCTTCATTTGCTTGAATCTAGATATATAATCATCTATAGACTCATTGTAAATACGCTTGACATTGAATAAATCAGTCAAGTTCACTCTTAAGTCACCCCCTGAAGAATTGATCATGAAACAACCCTTCTAATTGTGCCCACGAATGGACTGAATTGGCCCTCAGCGTGGAAAACCAAGAAAATGTATTCTTTGTCAAGGAACTCGGAAAGAACCTCATTTTCAACCCTTCCATTGTGGCCAATTCTCCCATTTCTATGGAGTATCTAGCAACATGTTCGACAGTCGATTCTCCACTGTCACCAGAAAACTTAGACAATTTGGGGATTTTCATTCCTCTTGGCACTTCCGCTTGTTGTACCCACTCAAGGAATGTAACATCCCAATTTTTAATAAAAGTGATTTTAGCAATAAAATCCTGAATACTCGAAAAATAAGTCATAGAGATTGATCACCTCAATGATTTACTAAGAGTACGTGGAATTATTTTGATTTATTATAAATAATTTATTTATTAAAAATAAATATTAATCATGTTGTCAATTCAAATTAATTGACAGCGTAGACGTATGTTGCGTTAATGCGAATTCGTCAATTTAAACTTTATATAAGTTTTCTGCGTGACACGGTAACACGTATTTTGTGCTAACCGAGAAATTGATTGAAATATATCAAGATGAAATTAAATTTAAGAATTAATATTTTATATTAATTCATGGTTCGAAAATCGTCGGAAAACTCTAACGAAGTTTCGTCGCGTTTCGAATTGCCGGGTAAATTTTATCCGCATTAAAATTTAAAACCAACTCCGATTTCGATGAAAATCGAAACGTAACTTCTTGTGATTATTTTTTAATGTTTTAGATTGTTTTTATTATTTATAATAGTATATTATCACGCGGTGAATTAATTTCTCGTTAAATTAATTTTCTCGAATTTATCGGCGGGGAATTAATCAGTGACGCGGTTACTCGACGCCGTATTTTTAGCATGCTTTAGACTCTAGGATTAGACGGTAATCATGAGAGATGTGAGATTAGATGGGATAGATTAATTGATGTGTTTAGCATCTTTGCTTTATTAATAAGTGTCACATTTTGGGGTGATTAGTTTGTAGCACTTTACTAGACTTAATATTAACCAAGTAAATTATCTTGTTTAATAAATATTTTTTTTCAGTCTTCTTCCTGCCCTTTTATTAGACCAGGCGAGGCCCTCCTTCACAACCACTCCTTTTAATTCTTTTAAATATTTAAGTGTGGGTGAGATAGAAATGTAAAAGGATGCAAAACCCATTCTTTTTTTTTCTCCTCTGTAGCGTGACTTTCTCCTCCTCTCAACCATTTTATTTTCCCTTCCCTTATTTCCCTTTCCTGGCCGTGAGCCCTTTCTCCTACCCTCTATTTCTTTGCTTTTCTCCAAGATTATTCATGTGTGGTGAAGAGAAAAATGAGACAAATCCACCTCCTTTCCTCTCCTTCATCCAGCCGAGCGCACCCCTACTCTCACCTTCATCTCCATTTTGCTTCTTTTTGGTTCTTGAGAGAGAAAGCATGAGAGCTTCCATGGCTCCCATTGTTCATCTTCTTGGCACTTCATCATTCTCATTTCCCAACCCAATGCTTCTAGTTTCATCTTCCTCTTGATCATCTCATTCCACCATTGTAAGTGAATTTGAAAACAAAGTATTCCCTTCCATTTTCCAGCGCAAAATTGTGAACCTTAATAGGATATTGGGTGAGGATTTATTTTTAGTTTCTTTTCTATTTTGCTTGCTTATTTATTTAATTGTGTCTTGATTATGATCAAGGAGCAAAATGATCAATATTTCCCCAAATTGTGTGAACCCTAGGTTTATGAAAAAAAGAAAAAAAAATTGATTGCTCATGTGAATCATCCAATTAAATTGTGTCTTTTGCTTATTAGATGTTGTTATTGCTATAGTAGTTGTCAAGTTTGATTTGAGTCAAGAATTAGAAGTTTTTGAATAAAACCCTTGTTCTTGAAGGTATCGAAAAAAATAGGGTTGGGTCTTTGATTGTGAATTAATTGTCATTTGTGAAAGGATTGAGATAATGGATGATTTGGAATGATGTGGTTAATTTATTTTGGAAGCTTTGCAAATTTTCCCTCTTTGGGGTGTGTTGGCCAAGACCCTACAAGGGCATGGGGAAGAAAATAATTTTGTGTTCTTGGCTTAAACTAGTTGTTTTGGGTTATTGAGTAATTTTGGAAAGTTTTGGAAAAATTGAATGGTTATATGAGTCTATTTGGAGTGGTTGTGGCTATTTTGGGTGATAGTTTTGAATCTAACTTTTGGTTAGAAACTTTTTGGGGATGAAAATCAATTTTGAAAGAGGGTTTAAGGGTGATTGCATTGTGAAAAATGTGTTGGGTAATGTTTCTTGTGTTCTAGTTAGTATATATCTCATTATGATTGTTAGAATTGTTAAAGTAAGAAAGTTAGTGATTTTATTGGAAAACCTTGTTCTTGGAAGACTTGAAAACATCTTTGGAACGTGATTGGGTTTGTTTTGAGTTGTGGTTTGATGGTTTGAGAAAGAACTGGTGGCCGAGAGTTCAAGGGAAGTATGGGAGGAGAATTACTTTTTGCAAACTTGTTTTTCATGGCGTGTTGATGGTTATTTGAGTTTTGGGAAAATTATGGAAAATACCTTGCTAATTTAATTGGAAGTTGTAATTGTTTTGGAAATAGGGGTGTGTTAGCTGAGGACCCTCAAGGATTAATGTAGAGAAATTGTTTTGCAAACCTATCCATAAAGATTGATTAATATGTTTCAAGGCTTTGGAAATTTGGAAAATGACTCTTAATTTTGAAAGGCTTTTCTTTTCACTAGTAGTGAATTGTATCAAGTGTAAGTATTCTTTGAACAAATATTTCAAGCATCTATTCTAGTATTCCAAGTTGTGTTCTAAGTGAAATTGTTGGTTAGGAAAAAAAGGGTTAAGTTTGAGAGCCTAAGGTTGTAGAAATAAGTTTTTAGAATTTCGCTAAGTTTGCTTTGTGTGATAGGCTCGTATGATCCGAGATCGTGCGGCATGGAAATCGAGAAATACAAGGATACGCATAGCTTGGAGTTCGGTAAGGGCGCTTCACATTCTAGAGTTATTGGTTATGTATTTATGCGTAAGGGCAACTTTTAGATACGATAGGAATTTAATTTCAAGTATGTACGCGAAGAAGTCTGAGAACCTCAGGGTTCGAAGTGAGGGTCGTGTACCCCTTCGTTTTACTGCTTTTGATATACTGATTATTTAGTGGGCTTGTCTGCAAGTGGTTGGCAGCTGTCCCCAACCCCCCACACTTGTTTGTTCCTCTCTGTCAACTCCATCGAGCTGCAGTGGGATGGATTCTGTGATTAAGTGGTCGTGATATGATTGGTTGCGTTGATTGCTTATTACTGTTGGACTGAGTTTTCTGTATGAGTTTGCGTGAATATCTATTTAATATGTGATTGAATAATTATTCGAATTGCTTCTTGAATTATCGTATGCGGCGATTTATTCATCGGAGTGCGAGAGTTTAGTCGTGACGTTTTGGAGTTTCGATCTGAACAGCCAAGGGCGGTGTAGAAGTCCGAAGCTACGGCTGGGTGGTGAAGAAGCCCGAAGCCAAAGCTGGTGTTCAGTGGCCCGAACAACCAAGGGTGGTGTGGAAGCCCGATGCCACGGCTGAGGTGGTGTAGAAGCCTGAAGCCACGACTGGTGTTCAATTGCTCAGTTGGTATCTGGTGGTGTAGAGCCCGTAGCCACGACTGGTATTCAGTTGATAGTGCGGCGTCTGCTTTTCGGAAAAATTATTGAAGTGTCGTGAGAGAATGAGTCTAGAGTCGAGTCTTAAGATAGTCTTGAGTTGCGTCTTGAGAACTCTGTATACTGTGGATTGCCTATTGTCATGATTGCAAATTCCTGTAATATGCCGTGTTATTATATGTTTTGTTGCCGAGTGTGTTGTCGAATATGTGTATCTGCTCTTTATTTTTAAGAAGTTGACCTTTGCCAGTGGTTCTTTCAATTTAATGAATGTGGTCCACGTGGTGTCTTAAATTATTTTCCGCCATGTTTCGAAAAGTCACTGTGATGCTCTGACTGCTTCTTTAAAGAACTTTAAAAAAAAACAATAGGACCACATTTCTCGAAAACCCTACGAGCAGAGTATTCCACCTTTCGGAAACATGTCAAATTTTGTTAGAATGTTCACTTAGTAGCACTCCGGAAACGGGGTGTTACAGGGAACGCAGATATAAAGTATGGCCTATTGGCTTGACCAATATTAAAACCAAGTCTATTAAGTATTTGCTCAACAGCTTGATTCACATTATGCTCAATCTAGTTCCCCATGATATTGTGCCTGATGTGATTTCATGCCTTGACAGGATTTGTTTTGATGATTGACAAAAGGAGTTCCACGAATAGTCATGTGCAAAAAGCGGAAAATTACACCAAGACGCCTACCAAGGATCAAAGTTTTTTTTAAGTATTTATTTTATTTTTAGGACTATTTGTAAGTAGTAATAAAATGCTCTCAACTAATTAAATCACACACTCACAAAATGATTTTTATTCTAAAACTGATTTTATGATAATTTTTCCTAAATTATTGTTAGGCACAAAGTATTTCGAAAAATTCTTAAGTTGTGCTCAAAATATTTTTCTGAAAAATGTTTCAAGTTTTCTTTGGCTTGTTGCAAGAAACAGAATACCCTTAAACGATTATAAGGATATTCATAATCGTTTATGACGTGCTCCTCTTCTCCGTGTCGAGCAGTGATATCTTGACATGCAAATCTCGTACCGCGTGCCGAGCTGTGTGGAGAGATCGTATGCCGAGCTGTGTGGAGAGGTCGTATGCCGAGCTGTGTGGAGAGATCGTATGCCGAGCTGGGGAGAGGTCGCATGCCGAGCTGGGGAGAGGTCGTATGGAAATACGATGTCGGACACCAAGTGTGTCCGAGAATCATTTCCGTCTCCGTGTCTTTTGATCACTTTATAATCGATTACACCCTTTTTAAATGTCATCCGTGTATCATGTTTTCAACAAATTGCAGCTGTCATCTTATGACCAATTGACAAAGAAATGTTTATCCACAAACGCGCTTTTTTTATGCCAATTCTCTCTCCGCATCTTTCCAACGGCTCTTTCGCTTTTTGCCTATATATAGGGACATTGTGCATTCCAAACGACACTCACTTATTCTTTGTGCCACCACTCTGTCAAGTATTCTCCATCACTCTCACTTCTTTTGAGCACAATTTCTTGAGAGCTTTTTATTCTACATAATTTAAGATTATTTGAGCTTCAATTTGTTATATCCGCACTATTGAGTGTATCTTTCTCATCTCATTTTATTTGTAAAAACATTTCTTTTGGGTAGGAATCCCAAGGTGTTCATAGAGAGGTGATATCTCTTGAACGTATTGCTCACAGTATAGAGTTGTAAAGGTTTCTAGCTGAACTCGATTTAAGAGCTAGTGATTTAGTGAAAATCCCACGTGCTTTGCCTTGGGGACGGGGCGTAGGCCACGAGGGTGTTTGGTGGCGAACCTTTATAATCTGCTGCGTGCTCTTCTTTGCTCGCTGTCTCTTTATCATTCAAGCACTTTATTTATTTTATTTATTTATTTTTTGGTCATTTATTTTCTGTCATTTATTTATTGCAATTTAATTCCTGCAATTTATTCTTCAAGTTATTTATCTTTTAGCAATTTATTTCTTTCAAGTTTCTTTTAATTCAGTAATTTATCTGTAATTTTTATATAAGCACCGCTATCACAATTCACCCCCCTCTTGTGTTTGAAGTCACTTGGCAACAAGTGGCATCAGAGCTAGACTCTTGTATAAAGGACTTAACCGTCTCAAGAGAATGACTTCAAACAATAACGAGGGAACTTCCATGAACAGACCCCCATTTTTCAATGGTGAGGGGTATGGTTATTGGAAGGATAGAATGCAAATCTTTCTTGAGGGTGTTGATCTTGATATTTGGGATGCTGTGGAAAATGGTCCATTTGTCCCCACTCAATCAATTAATAATGCAGTGGTAGACAAACCAAGATCACTTTGGACCGAAGATGATAAGAAAAAGGTCCAATACAATTTGAAAGCTAAGAACATCATCACTTCTGCTTTAAGCTACGATGAGTTCTATAGGGTCTCAAATTGCAAGACTGCTAAAGAAATGTGGGACACCCTTCTATTGACCCATGAAGGTACTACCGAGGTCAAGAGGGCTCGAATGAACACATTAACCCATGAGTATGAGTTATTTAGGATGAAACCAAGTGAAAACATACAAGATATGCAAAAAAGGTTCATCCATATAATAAACCATCTCAGAGCTCTTGGGAAAGTCTTCAGTAATGAAGATTTAATTAATAAAGTTCTTAGATGTTTAAATAGAAACGAACAACCCAAGGTTACTGCTATATCTGAATCTAAAGATTTATCTACTATATCATTGGCAACCTTGTTTGGAAAATTGCAGGAACATGAACTTGAACTAAATCGACTCACTGAGAGTGAAGAAAGTGATAAGAAAAAGAAAGGAATTGCTCTCAAAGCAATCGTAAATGAAAAAGAGGAATCTGACAACAATGATAGTCTAGATGAGAATGAGGAAGACATAAGTCTGATGGTTCGAAGGTTCAAAAGGTTCATGAGGCAAAAGGGGAGAACGGGCAAGGTACAAAATCCTCAAAAGAAAAATGAGGAAGGAACTTCTTTTAATCCAACTTGCTATAAGTGTGGTCAAAGGGACATATAAACCCGACTGCTGTCATGGTCAGAAGAAAACGGAAAAATTTGATAGAAGACCACAAAAGGAATCAAAAGGAAGAAGAGCCTACATTGCCTGGGATGACAATGATATGGACTCGTCTGATGAATCAGAAAATGAGGAGGCCAACTTATGTCTCATGGCAAAACACGAGGAGAATGAGGTAAATGCTCTTGAACTCGAATCTCCTTTAACTTATGATGAGCAGCTTATTGCTTGTGAAGAATTAAATAATGAAACGACTAGACTTCGAAAAATTATTTCTTCTTCTAAGAAAACCATCTCTTCTCTTGAATCTAAAATTATTTTCTTAAACCAAGAGATGGAAGTTTTTAAGGAAAAACAAGTTGTTGTGACTGAAGTTTCTACTTGCACCTTTTGTGAAAACCAAAAGATTGATACTTTCAAGTGTGATGAATGCAATGTTTTGAAAAACAAGATTGAAGATTTGGAAAACACCCTTGCCAAATTTACCATGGGAAGGGATAACTTAAACATTCTATTGGGAAAACAAAAGGGTACCTTTGGAAAAGCCGGTTTGGGTTATAATCCACAAACGCATGAAAAATCCTTTAAACTTGTTAATCACAACAACACTTCAAGCAACCCATTCATTAAATGCTTTGCTTGTGGTACAAATGCTCACACTGCCTCCATTTGCAATATTAGAAAGAACAAGAATGTGGTTGGCAAAAAGATATGGATTCCAAAGGGTACTTTGCCAAAAACTAACTCATCTGGACCCAACATGGTTTGGGTACCAAAGGTTAAAATATGATTTGATGATGTAGGTGTGCTTGAAAGCCAAGGACTTAAATTGGTATCTTAATAGCAGCTGTTCAAAGCACATGACAGGAGACAAAAGCAAGTTCTCCTCATTGGTACCTAAGAATAGTGGCTATGTCCGGTATGGTGACAACAACAAAGGTAAAATTCTTGGGATTGGTTCTATTGGTAAGAGTCCTAATCCCACTATTGAAAATGTTTTGTATGTGGATGGTTTGAAGCATAATTTGCTAAGCATTAGTCAACTTTGTGATAAAGGAAACAAAGTGGTTTTCGATTCTTCAAAATGCATGGTCATGGATTCTATAAATGAAGATGTTATTGTTATTGGACCTAGAATTGGAAATATCTATATGCTTGATTTAGACAAAATACCTTCAAATGATGCATGTTGTCTTATTAGTAAAGAGGATGAATCTTGGCTATGGCATAGGAGAATGGCTCATATTCACATGGATCATCTTAATAAGTTGGTTCAAAAGGACTTAGTAATTGGCTTACCAAAGCTTCGTTTTGAAAAAGATAAATTATGTGATGCTGTCAAAGGAAAACAAGTAAAGGCCTCTTTCAAATCAAAAATATTGTTTCCACAAACCGGCCTTTACAACTTTTACACATGGACTTATTTGGACCATCTAGAACTAAAAGCTTTGGTGGAAATTACTATGCCCTTGTTATTGTGGATGACTATTCTCGCTATACATGGACTTTATTTCTTTCTCATAAAAATGACGCTTTTTGCCTTTCGTAAACTTGCTAAAGTTATCCAAAATGAAAAAGGAATGAACATAGTATCCATCAAAGTGATCACGGTGGGAATTCCAAAATGAGGCATTTGAGGCCTTTTGTACTGAAAATGGAATTGAGCTTAATTTTTTTGCACCTAGAACACCACATGAGAAGGGAGTGGTGGAAAGGAAAAATCGGTCTCTTGAAGAGCTTGCGAGGGCGATGCTCAATGAGACCAACCTTCCTAAGTATTTTCAGACGCGGTAAGCACCGCATGTTATGTAATGAATAGAGTCCTCATAAGACCTATTCTAAAACAAACGCCCTATGAAATTTACAAGGGAAGGAAGCCCAACATTTCCCACCTTCACGTATTTGGATGTAAGTGCTTTGTTCTAAATAACGGTAAAGATAACCTTGGTAAATTTGATGCTAAAGCTGATGAAGGTTTATTTCTTGGATATTCCACTTCTAGTAAAGCCTTTCGAATTTTTAATAAACGTACTTTAACTGTTGAAGAATCTGTGCATGTTTCTTTTGATGAATCTAACCCCAAATCTTCAGTAGAAGAAAGTGTTGATGATCTTGCAGAAGTGTTTGGAGATACCTATTTAGAGGAACAAGAGAGATCAAAAGTTCAAAAGGAGGATCAAGAGTCCTTGCCTCAACCCTCTCAAGAACTCTCTCACTCAAATCTTCCAAAGGAATGGAGAGTCTCAAAGAACCATCCTCTTGACAACATAATAGGTGATATCTCAAAAGGGGTAACGACTCGAAACTCTCTTAATCATGCATGTCATCATATGGCCTTTGTCTCTCAAATTGAACCAAATGACGTCAATGAAGCCATCTTTGATGAGCATTGGACCCTTGCTATGCAAGAGGAATTAAATCAATTTGAGAGAAATGATGTTTGGGAACTTGTCCCTAGGCCTAAAGATCACCTAGTCATTGGGACCAAATGGGTCTTTCGCAACAAGCTTGATGAAAACGGTATCATTGTTAGAAATAAAGCTAGACTTGTTGCAAAAGGCTATAACCAACAAGAGGGCATAGATTTCGATGAAACCTATGCACCCGTGGCTAGATTAGAAGCTATTCGCATGCTTCTCGCATTTGCATGCATCATGGATTTCAAACTTTTTCAAATGGATGTTAAAAGTGCATTTCTTAATGGCTTTATTCAAGAAGAAGTATATGTTGATCAACCTCCCGGTTTTGAAAATTTTGAATTTCCAAATCATGTCTTCAAATTGAAAAAGGCTTTATATGGTTTAAAACAAGCTCCGAGAGCTTGGTACGAGAGGTTGAGCAAATGTTTACTTGAAAAAGGTTTTGAAAGAGGAAAAGTTGATACCACTCTTTTCATTAAACACAAAAATCATGACATTTTACTTGTTCAAATTTATGTTGACGATATCATCTTTGGTGCTACTAATGAGTCCTTGTGTGAAGATTTTTCCAAAATCATGCAAAGTGAGTTTGAAATGTCCATGATGGGAGAGCTCAACTACTTCCTTGGTCTTCAAATCAAACAAACAACAGAAGGAATTTTTATAAATCAATCCAAATATTGCAAGGAGTTGCTTAAAAGATTTGGAATGAGCAACGCCAAAGAAATCTCAACTCCAATGAGCACATCATGCTATCTTGACAAAGATGAAGGTGGTAAGTCGGTCGAAGTAACCTCTATCTCACTGCTAGTCGTCCGGATATTATGTCTAGTGTTTGTATGTGTACACGTTTTCAAGCAAATCCTAAGGAATCACATCTCTTAGCGGTAAAACGCATCATGAGATATCTCACAGGCACACAAACTATGGGTTTATGGTACCCCAAAGGTGCTGACTGCACACTTATTGGGTACTCGGATTCTAATTTTACGGGTTGCAAAATGGACCGAAAAAGCACTAGTGGGACATGCCACTTACTTCGGAATGCCTTGGTCTCATGGCATAGTAAGAAACAAGCCAGTGTGGCTTTGTCCACTGCTGAAGCGGAATACGTTGCAGCAGGCAGTTGTTGTGCACAAATTATTTGGATGAAACAACAGTTGAATGATTATGGGATTAATCTGAAAACTGTTCCAATTAAGTGCGACAATACTAGTGCCATAAACCTCACGAAAAACCCGGTCTATCACTCCCAGACTAAGCACATAGAAATTAGGCACCATTTTATTAGAGATCATGTTTAAAAAGGAGATTGTGTGATTGAGTTTGTGGAAACATCTAAGCAACTTGCAGACATTTTTACTAAACCTTTGCCTAAAGAAAATTTCTTTTTCATAAGAACTGAATTAGGAATTTTAGATCAATCGTGCATTGAATGATTGCGTGTGAGTGCATTTTATCTTTTACAAATTCTAACTTGGGCGTTGGAGTGTGCTAACAATTTTATGCAGGTCTCAAATTTCATACGCCTCAAGGACAAAAGAAGCGAGCAAAATAGAGAGCTCTTAAACGTTTATGATAATCGTTTACGAAGAGTTTAAACGGTTATCTAATCGATTACCATGTACTTCATAATCGTTTATGTAAACGATTACTTAATCAATTACCTAAGCGATTCTGAGGCGGAGCTCACCCGTCAGCGACTATAATCGATTATGAGAATCCCATAATCGTTTATGGGTGGCATTCTCGCCAATCAGATCACGCCACGCCTCTATTCGCCAACATCGCATACGTAGTTCATCTTCTCGCTTCTCTAGTGCATCCGACGATGATGAGGACGCTCTTGATAATGATGTCGATCATGATGGGTCGGATGAGGATTAGTAAACCTCATTCTCGTTTTTCTCTTCTTTTTGTCATGAATCTGTGGTTTCTGTTTAGATTCTATAATTTGACCCAATGCCGCACTACATATATCACTTACCATAGCATCCTTGGCATATGCATATCTGATTTAGTACTTTGACATATGTGATAATTTTTTGTTCAATGCTGGGATGTGCAACTTTAATGCATATACATATGACTTAGTACTTTGATGCTCTGTAGTGTGAAACCCTGTTGTATTATCACATGCCCTTCCCGCTTTTTGATGTTGCCAAAAGGGGGAGAGTTATATGATTCAGGGGGAGTGGTTTATTTCATGCATATTGTGAGGGGGAGTTCTTCACCAAAATGCCAAAATGCACCTAAATTCTGATATCTCCTTTTGAAATAATTATGCGTATACATCATTGTCGAATTATCAATGTACTTTACTAACTTCCCTCTTTGAGATGTTTGTCATCATCAAAAAGGGGGAGTCTGTGATTTCATGCCTTGACAGGATTTGTTTTGATGATTGACAAAAGGAGTTCCACGAATAGTCATGTGCAAAAAGCGGAAAATTACACCAAGACGCCTACCAAGGATCAAAGTTTTTTTTAAGTATTTATTTTATTTTTAGGACTATTTGTAAGTAGTAATAAAATGCTCTCAACTAATTAAATCACACACTCACAAAATGATTTTTATTCTAAAACTGATTTTATGATAATTTTTCCTAAATTATTGTTAGGCACAAAGTATTTCGAAAAATTCTTAAGTTGTGCTCAAAATATTTTTTCTGAAAAATGTTTCAAGTTTTCTTTGGCTTGTTGCAAGAAACAGAATACCCTTAAACGATTATAAGGATATTCATAATCGTTTATGACGTGCTCCTCTTCTCCGCGTCGAGCAGTGATATCTTGACATGCAAATCTCGTACCGCGTGCCGAGCTGTGTGGAGAGGTCGTATGCCGAGCTGTGTGGAGTGATCGTATGCCGAGCTGGGGAGAGGTCGCATGCCGAGCTGGGGAGAGGTCGTATGGAAATACGATGTCGGACACCAAGTGTGTCCGAGAATCATTTCCGTCTCCGTGTCTTTTGATCACTTTATAATCGATTACACCCTTTTTAAATGTCATCCGTGTATCATGTTTTCAACAAATTGCAGCTGTCATCTTATGACCAATTGACAGCAAATGTTTATCTGTCAAACGCGTTTTTTTTATGCCAATTCTCTCTCCGCATCTTTCCAACGGCTCTTTCGTTTTTTGCCTATATATAGGACAGCGCTGTGCATTCCAAACGACACTCACTTATTCTTTGTGCCAAAACTCTGTCAAATATTCTCCATCACTCACACTTATTTTGAGCACAATTTCTTGAGAGCTTTTTATTCTACATAATTTAAGATTATTTGAGCTTCAATTTGTTATATCCGCACTATTGAGTGTATCTTTCTCATCTCATTTTATTTGTAAAAAAACATTTCTTTTTGGGTAGGAATCCCAAGGTGTTCATAGAGAGGTGATATCTCTTGAACGTATTGCTCTGGTATAGAGTTGTAAAGGTTTCTAGCTGAACCTGATTTAAAAGCTAGTGATTTAGTGAAAATCCCACAGTGCTTTGCCTTGGGGACAGGACGTAGGCCACGGGGGTGTTTGGTGGCCGAACCTGTATAATCTGCTGCGTGCTCTTCTTTGCTCTCTGTCTCTTTATCATTCAAGCACTTTATTTATTTTTTTTATTTATTTTTCGGTCATTTATTTTCTGTCATTTATTTATTGCAATTTAATTCCTGCAATTTATTCTTCAAGTTATTTATCTTTTAGCAATTTATTTCTTTCAAGTTTCTTTTAATTCAGTAATTTATCTGTAATTTTTTATATAAGCACCGCTATCACAATTCACCCCCCTCTTGTGTTTGAAGTCACTTAGTAACACCTGAGGTTGACCAAACCTTGGTGCATTGGAGGTCCTTGATCATGATTCCTTTGCAATATTTGCACTTTGCCATAGGCCAAATTATTCGCATTATGGCCAAGGTTCTGGTTTGGCTGAACTATCTCATTTCGCACCATAATAGGGTTATTCACATCTTGGGGAATGCCCCCCATGCCTTGACCTTGAGGCGTGGCCCCTAAGCCCTGCTGAAGATTTGCATCTACTGGTGCTGCCAAACCCAATGCTTGATTCAGCCTTTCCATTTGTAAAGCCAATGCATTGCATGCTTGATTAGTAGTCTGCATGAGAGGTGTAATTACTTCACCCATCTGCTGTGTGAACATGTGCACCATCTCATGATTGCTATCATCGACTTGCTGTCGAATGCTCGCCAGCGAGTTTTGTGTCATTCCTCCATTATTTTGGGGTATCAACCTCGACATGTCCCCTGCTCCTGACCCCTGTCGATTAGTTGTAATAGTGGTCACACCTATCATGCCTTGAGTATTAGAAGAACCCCTAAACGACACAAAAGGCTGGTTGGCATATTGGTTGAACGTGGTCGAACCAATAGGAGGAACCGTCGTGTTATGCAAATAACCATAAGGCATCCCAAAAGGAGGCTGTGTTACATGTGTCGTTGGTCTAATGCTCGAATTCCTCGCACTTCCAGGCGTTGTTTGGATTTCTGGAGCACTTTGAACCACCAAAGGCTCAGAGAGGGCAACGCTTGAAATAGGTTCGCCTATCGCATTGACCATTGCCATCCGAGTACCTGCGCCAATGACAGAATTGTTCCCTTGAGGAACATTCGATACCCCAGCGTTTGTACTGGAAACCGACACGTTCGAATTGCTTGTCGAAGCATTCGCGTTAGTAACACTTGGAAATGTGGCACTGCTACTTGCGCTGCCACTCATGTTTCGTTGTCTAGACACGTTAGAAGCAGTTATTTTTCTACTTCTTAAACGCATAAAACCATCGTTTACAACGAGTTACTCTAAACTCGTCCCACTGGGCGTGCCAATTTGTTTACTGGGAAATTTGGTTCAGTAGAACTGTGTCTACCAACTTCATCAAACAAACAAATAATTAGTTTTTTCAAGTGATTGCATGATCGAACGAGTTATGTGGTAATCCCGTTTTTTCAACAAATGGTCTTATCTCTGAGTAAACGGTCGAATTCTCGACCGAGAGTCACTTTGCAATGTTCTTGGCCACTAAGCCATTAATCATTGTGTTTTTGCCAATTTTAAGTATGATAATTTTCAACTAACAAGTGAATTGTAGTCGAAATGGCACAAATTATAATAATTTAACCAAGTTTGGCTGTGACTGACCAATGACTTGATTATCAAGTAACTTTAAATGTAAAGTAAAGTTAAAACATCAAAATGCAACACATAAGCATGCATTTATAGAAATAAACGTGGATGAAAGAATTTGTGAAATAGTGGTTGACATAAAAGTATAAGACGTGAAATGTAAATAACAAGAAAAACAGAATAAATTAAGTGCCAAAAACGCTGGAATGCAAATGATTGTCGAAATAAATAACAGGAAGTAAAGTACAATATTTGAAATGAATGATGTATATAAAATGACTTTGAAAGCAGGTAACATGCAGAATGTAATGAAGAGAAATGTAAGTTTCGAAAGACAGTAAAATAGCCAAAGTTAAATTTAAATGCATAAACAGAATGTAAACTTGCAAATAAATTAAATGAACAGGCAAAGCAATAATTGATAAAATTGACTTGAAATTGAATTGCTGAATGTGAAAGTTTTGGAAGGCATACAGTGATCGTTTTCCTTTAATACTTTCTATTTGTCAAGATGTTAGGAACTTAGATCATGTATCTAACCCTGATTACATTGTGCGAACTACTATTTATAGACAAAAAATATGAAAAACTACCTATCATCCGACCAGACACGTGTACAGATACAAGGTCGGTAGTTTATTTCGCTAAAAACTATAAAACTTCGACAGTAACACTTCCTGTCGAGTTGTACATTTGTTTGCTTAATGCCTAAGTCTTACTCAACCAACCACGTCTGACATCTTCGACACTTAAAACATCCCATCGAACAACCTTCACATCACCTAGTCTTTAAGACTTAGTCAATTCTTTACTTCAATTTCTGGCTCCTTGCCTTTTCATTCATCGAATCCCTGAGCTCTGTCGAACAAACCCCAAATCTGAAATTTGCACCTAACATCCCTATAATCAAGGGATCTTGAATATCTTGACCGTAATCCTGTTGTTATAAGGCTAAGGGTTAATCTCTCAAGTCATCCAGAGCCAAACTCTAGTCTTCCTCTCTGAATTCAAGTGGATGATTTGGAACATCTGTCCACCAAGGCCTCTCTGTTAATTGCATAGAGCTTTTTCAACTAAATCCCATTTTTCAACTTAGATGAAAAAAATAGAGCTTCCTCAACTAAATCCCATTTTTCAACTTAGATGGGAAAAAAAAAGATATTGCAGGAATCTCAATGTTCCAAAGATTCTGCTGATCATAATTTTATAAGTAGTCAATTTGTAACACCATAGTAAGGATCAATCTGAAGTTATCAATGCTTAACATCATTAAGGCATTATGTGATCATCAAGAATGTTAAACAATTAGCCCAAACTCCAAAAATGACACAATAATCTACAGACCTGGCCTAGTACAGGCATAAAGCATTAAGGTCCACCTTCCACTTAAGATCTTGATCGGACCACAGATCACTCAATAAGATGACCCAACGAAATACAACATTTCTTTCTATAAGAAGAAAAAGAAGTAAATAATTTAACTTCCAACAACCTAAGAAGAAATAATCCCTACTTATATACTATCGTACATCCAACTAGTTGGTTTGTCTATGATGCTAAAAATCTAATCACTCAAATTATATCTTAAAAAGGTTTAACAAACTACATTTTAAAACTAATCCAACTCGTGTGCATCACAACTTACCCACTTTCAACCTATTTACAATAGTCGTATTAATAAAACCATGTTTGACGTGGTTCCGCATGAAAGTAGATAGATGAAAATTGAAAAGGAAATAAGTTGGGGAGAACAGGTGATACAGGATAAAGAAGGGTCATTTTTATTTATGTTGATGTTCAGTGTCAACAGAAAAACAGGTTTCACATACAACGCTTAGATACGCATCATTCATAAGGCTTTTTATAAAACTCAGAATGGCTCTTACCTATGAAACATAGGTACTCCAAAATTAAAGCCACACACGTACAAGGTAAGTACCCACACCCGGTACGCATTGGGTATGTACCATGTGTGTACCAAAAATATTTTTCAAACAAAAATTTGGGCACTCATTTTGGGTACACATGGGTGCTGTTTAGGTACATACCAGCTCGTACCTGCACGGTCTGATCGATAGATAAGAAAAAATCGTTGTTTAGTGAAAAATAAAAAGGTTTTCTCATTCCTTTTGTTGATAATGTTGATATTTTTTCCTATTATCATGTGAATTATTTCCCTATTTCCCAAAATGTAAATATGTTTTTCCCTATTTCTATCACATTTCCTAATTTCCTTGTTTCTTGTGTATATTACTTGATTCGATTCTGATTTGTAATGTAAGAAACTACTAAAGCTTTTAGGCAATAATTAGATAATCAATTCCTATCTATGGTCAAGGGTTTATTTTGTAAAGAGGTTATTATAAATTCTGGTGACATAGATTCAGGCAATGAAGTACCAATTCTAGTCTCTCCTATTCAAGTGATTCAAGTAACTTCTCTCCCCAAATTTGCATATTTGATGTATTTTTTAACTTTTTCCTTCCAAGTCTTCTTTTGCCTTTTATACAATATGGTCATGTCGATATGCAATTCTATTTTTGTTATATTTTCAATTTCTCTTAATGTACCTCAGGGACGGATTCAAGGGAAGGCAAGCCTGGGCTTAAGCCCCCCCTCATTATTCAATTGGCGCTTGGTAATATGTTGTGGTGTGAGACATAACAAGAGATTCTTTCGACAATACCACATTCACTCAAGGGATTTTATTTTCCCACCTCCCTCACTTAATTTTCCCGCCTCCCCTATTACATGAAAGGACAAAATTGCACCTCCTCTTTCCCCCCCACTCCCTCTTTTTCTTCCCTCTTCCCCACCTCACCTCCCATCCCTCCCACTCACAACCAGAACCCATCCCACTCTGAACTCCACACATAGAATTTATTTAGGTCGGCATCACTGTGTATGCATGTCAATGCATTCATCACATTTTTATTGAACAAACCAACACATATTTCAATATTCACTACTATTAACAACATCATTGAATCATAACCATACAATTCATCACATAACTCAATTTTTTCACCGAATCACAGCAGCACTTTAATAACTCAACAATCTTCAAGGCCAAACATTACACAACACAATCATACTTAAGAAAATTAAGTACTGGAAGATGCCCTTACCACAGAGCTTTTCTTCCTTGCTAACGTCAAAAATACAATCACGAACTCTCCCACGTACGCAACCAAGACCTCTACAACCCTAAGATAACAACACTAGGATTTTAGAAACAATTTCTAAATCACTAAAACTACACCTAGGTCACGGTTTTCCAACCAAAATCCTAGGGTACACACTCTAAAATTTTTCTAACTTATAATCCACACTTAAAATACTAAAACAAAGTTAAAAACAATGCTTTAAAACTAAACAACTTACCCAAAAATTTTCACAACTTTAACATCAAGAAACTTTTAATTTTTTTTTTTTGAAATTAACTAAAACCTTTTCTTTTCAAATAAGACCAAACTCTAAACTCTAAGAAACCTCGCAGTTTCTATAACTAAAATCAACACCAAAATTTTTCTTACTTTTGAACATTTTCTAACAATAAAATCAACATCAAAACTAAAGATTTTTGTCACAAAATTTCTAAGACTCCACCTCTTTTAAGAAATACAAAGATTCCTTTAAAACTTAGGTGTTCATAGTCTCAAATACCAAAACAATACTTAAATCAAACTTAAACTCAATCAAACCTTTCCAAAAGATTTTAAACAACAAAATCATGAAAGAAAACAAGGTTTGAAACTTGAAATCTTCTCCCTTTTCTTAGGGCAACTCAAGCTACCCAAAACAGGAGAAAAACTTCAAATTTTTCTTAACCAAATCATCAACAACAACAACAACAAAAACAACAACAAATTAACCAAGTGATTCAAGATAAATTTTTCCCAAAATTCTCCTCTAGGCCATGGCCAAACAAAGACTCAAAGGAGAGGAAACAATTTCACCATTGATCACATCAAAATCATCATTAACACTATGCTAAAAATTGGAAGTAAAATCAAGAATTTCTTACCCAAAAATCTCCAACAAGGCTCACGATTTTAGGGTATAAGACAAGGAGAAAATTTTGATTCAAACCCTCACACAAAAGATCAAGGTTCTAGCATTAATTTGGAGAAAAAAAAAATCAAAGAAAAGAGGTGGTGTTTCTTTGTTAGTCCTCACGACTTGGAGGAAGAAAAAGAGAGGAGAATGAACTTTGTTTTTCTTTCTTCTAACTCACCAACATTCAAGAGAAAGTAAAAATAAATTTTTTTCCCCTCCTGTACCTTAAGTTAGAACCGGCTTAGGGCAAGAAAGAAGGAAGGAAAAAATCTTTTGGTCAATGCTTATCCAAAGACCATGACTCACCACCCTAAGTACATGATTCACCACTCTAATTTTTGTTTTTAACCACTAATTTTATGACTTATCAGACAATCACTTTTTAGGCATAACACCTCATCATGCTAGGTGTCCCTCCTAGAAAATTTCATTGGTCGTGCTACCGCGTCATTGCGTGCATTAATTTACCAAGAAATTAATTCACTGTGTGATTAAGAAATTATTCACAAATAATTTTTTTGTCAAAAAGTCATAAATCTAATTTAAAACAATCATATAATGTCACAACAAGTCATGATTCGATTTTCATCGAAATCAGAATTCGTTTCAAATTTTATTGCGGATAAAAATTACCCGACGATTCAAAATACGGCAAAACTTCATTTAGAATTTTTCGACAAGTTTTGAATCATGAATTAATATTAAATATTAATTCTAAAATTTAATTTTATCTTGATTTAATTCAATCACTTTATTAGCAGAAAAAAATTGCTTATTTATTGCATAAATATAGCAAATTTACAATACCGTAATGGTAATAACATGCAGTAAAAATATAGATGTTACAACGACGACTTGAGCGTGCGACCCTGACGGAAGCTTTGCTGCGAAGTCTTCTTAGAATGTGGTCCAATCACAGGCTGCCACGTGTCAAACTTTCGTTGGACCTCCTAAACGGATACGCTTAAGCGTGGGATGCCTATGATTAAGCATTGCACGCTTAAGCGAACGTCCTTGCATGCTTAAGCATGCTTCCTGGATCAGGAATACTTCATTTTATCGCTCGACCCCTAAAACCCTAGTCTTAGGCCTATCCTAATACCTTAATAAAACATACAATCATGCACACAATCAAACACTTATCAAGACATGGAAAATTGGGATGTTATGTAACACCCCGCCTAGACAGGGCGCCACATTTATAACACACAGGTATAAAGCAACAACACGTGTTATTTATTATCAGAGTACGCAAAGCATGACACATACACACACATAGATATATACCCCACACCCACAAGGGGTGACAAAAGGACACATTGACCGTGATACAACTGTCTGAACACTACCTTTAGGCAGTTTTATTATAGCGGTCACCTCCGCTAGGTCCCGCTCCCCAGGCTCTAAACTCAAGTTGTTCTTATCTATCTGCTATTCATCATGATATAATATAAAACACACAAGAAGGAAGGGGTAAAAAATATCACCAATAAGTAGGAAAACAGGATAGCAGGGTAACTGTCACCATGCACAGCACAATTAACAACAAAGATAACCACCATCAACAATACTGATACCACAGATACTACACACTGAGCACATAGTCATAGACTACACCACGTACTGACACAGACCACTGATACCACATACTGATACAGATCGCTGATACCACATACTGACACAGACCACTGAATATTACGGACCCATACCGGTCCTCTCACACAGACCATTGAGTATTGCGGATCCATACGGGCCCTACTCCCTAGACCGATCACCATTCTCAGGGCACAGAGGAATGATACATAAGTTAAGTGTCTCGGGAACACATCCTGATACGCTACCATCTTTGATCACCAGAGTAAGGTACCGTCCACGTGCACAATGGATAGCATTCCCCATACCGGGAATGGCTAAGATTGTCCCCCCGTCAAACGCGGAGTCCTAGAGCCTCGTCGAATGACCACTCCACCCTTAGGTCCCACGGGTCAGCGACTATCTCCAAACTACTCCGTACCTTTGATCATGGAGCTCGGTTTAGTTCATCTACTCCACCCACCCCAGGTACACCAACCTCGGGTACACCGACCCAGCTATCACCACTAACAAATAGAGTGTCGACGGTAATACTTACTATCACCGTCTAGGGATTCGCAATCCTCTAACTAGAGGGCATCACCCTTGACTCTAAGACTACACATTAATCACACTCACAGATATTATATCAAATCAACCAGTACATAGATATTAGTAGATTAATCATATTGTCAATATATCACAATCAATAGATATTAGTAGATTAATCATAATGTCAATAGATCACAATCATGGAGCATATAAATCATTCCTAGCGTCGCCAAGGTGACTGTCAACTAACCATACCAAGCATAAAACTATGTTGGTTGATATGTCTACGACGACTATCCTTAGCCACCGTATACCGTAACTCCTCTCCTAAGGTTTTGCTGATATCAACCCCTGGTAGGATTTGAGACCCCCTACGCATGGTGACAATACTACTCTACTACCTATTTTCCCTAGTAATTGAGTTATTCTTCCCCCTCACTTGGCACTCCTGGTTAAGCTCCTAAGCTTTGACCCTCGACCGCTGTCCTTATTCCTTCATTAACCATGTACTTTTTAGTGGTTTGTGAAATATGATTAAGGCATCGGGATAACCCATTAACCACGTAATGAACTAATTAACCAAGCATTTGCAAGTCATTAACCATGTATTTTTTAGTGGGTTGTGAAAAAAGAAATTGTCAAAAAAATAATAACCCATTAACCACGTAATGAACTTAATTAACCATAACCACACACCAACACATGAACAATGTTATACGGTGCCGCAAATTGGTTGTCAAAATAACATTTGTCTATATATATATATATATAAAACTAAAAACAAAAAATATTTTTATAAACCAACCAAATCCTAGGTCCAAATACCAATATCAAAATTGAGACTTGCTTCCTGCACCCCACTTGTTTGCTTACCACACCCCGCACTCCTCTAAAAATTTTGAAAATCGCAAAATACCCCCACTCACTTTTTTTTCCTTTTTTCTTTTCCCTCCCATCTCTTCTTTCTTCTCCCTCTCATCCCTCCTCCACCACCCCACCACTGGAAACTCACTGGAGCCACAACCCCTCCACCCCCAACACCGGAACACCTCCCCAGGGGCCACCGCGACCAACCCTGCGGCAACCGAAGGTACTTATGTCCATTTTCGCGATTATGGTTTTTTTTTACAGACTGTATATGTTCCATCAATTCAGTTGCTAGAATACATTTTCAATAGCTTCCGGCAATTAGTTACAGGAAGCTATTGAAAATGTATTCTGGCAGCTCAGTTGTCGGAACATATCATAATTTTGGAAAAATATACTTCCGGCAACTAGTTACCGAAAGCTGTTGAAAATGTATTCTGGCAACTAAGTTGCCGGAACATATCATAATTTTGGAAAAATATATGCCAGAAGCTGTTGAAAATGTATTCTGGCAACTAAATTGCCGGAACATATACAGTCAGGGGGTATTTTTGGGATTTCAGACTTATTAGAGGGTTAGGAGGTGTGGCCAGCAAACAGGTGTGGTGCTAAAAGCAAGCCCCTCAAATTTTGTGTATGATATAAAGATCATTCTCCTTCATCTTTATATAAAGATATAATTATATGATATCTATACATTATCTATTTAAGAAAATTAACTATGAGGACACGTAAAAAAAGCTCATTTATCCATTTTTTCTTGAAAAACCTAACTACACTAGGTTCCATTTTTCTTTAAAACCTGTGCTAAGCACAAGTTCTCCCGGCTAATGTAAAGATAAATCTATAAACTAAAAAAGTTTTCACAAAACAATCAACCAAATCCAGGTCTAAATACCAATAACAAAATTTTTGTTAGTTTTCGTTGACTGGTTACTAGTAACTGATCTCATCCTTTTGACATAACATGATAATATTTTATCCAAGGATTCTAAGTCATGCTTCTTCAGTATACCATATGATTGGTACTTCACCTTAAAAGCAGTCTACTCATTGAATGAAAGATGCTAAAAACTAATATCCTCCCTGTGTAATCAACGTAATCTCTTAATCAAATCAAACATATCAACCTTAAAACAATTTTGATACAAAATGAATTGAAAAATGATAGGACACATGGTCCTTATGCTGAGAGGAAGAGTGATGTGGGTTGGATTGAAGGGAATATTCTAGAAGATGGAAGAGAGGTGCAGCTATGGGGAAGGGAAGTTAGTTACGTGACGTGGCAGAGAGAGACTCATAATTATGTTAAAGAGGAGTATTAAGAGAGGGTAGGAGGGGAGTAAGGATTCATTCATGAAATTGAGAATTCGGTTGTTAGGAGAGAATATCTCTCTGGTCTAGGAGGATTTTGCTCTGGTAGGAGCCCTAGGCTCTGGTCTATCTTTTAGTCTCCATTGTACGAGCTCTTGAGCTCAATCTTTCTCAGTAAATAATACAATCACATACCTTGTTTTCTGCTTAATTCTCTGTTTTGCTTGATTATGTGATTCACGGGTTCTAACATTGGTCCGACCTGCCGGATACTCGAGTGAGAAATAGTGAGGAACGCAATCGTCTATGCCACCCAAGATGACTGATAGAGTCGACGCGTTGGAAGCAAGGTTGACGTCAATGGAGAATTCGTTCCGGCAAACCATGGTGGAGTTTCGTCAATCTGTAATGGCAGAATTCGCCAAGATTGTCACGATGCGTAACAACGAGGGGGAGTATCTGCCATCGCATAGTGACAACTCTGTATCAGGGTTCAAAATGGTAGTGAAGAAGGTGGAGCTGCCGCCGTTTGACGGGGAGGATCCTGTGGGGTGGATCACCCGTGCTGAGACCTACTTTGAGGTGCAGGGATCGTCGGAGGAGCTGAAGGTGACGTTGGCGAAGCTGAGTATGGAAGGTGCTACCATTCACTGGTACAACCTTCTTCGTGAAACGGAGGACGATCTGACTTGGTTGAAGCTGAAACGTGCCTTGATTGAGAGGTACAGAGGGAGGAAAAGTGATAATCCATTCAAGGAACTGAAGGATCTGCAACAAGGAGGAGTTGTCGATGATTATATCGCGCATTTTGAGTTAATGTCTTCTCAGGTGAGTTGTCTTCCTGAGGAGCAGTATTTAGGGTACTTTATGGGTGGACTCAAGTAGGAAATTCGATTGAGAGTGAGGACCTTAAACCCTAAAACTCGTGTTCAGGCGATGAAGCTAGCACGGGATGTGGAAACGGACCTCCGTGGGTCGTTGGCTCCTCGAGGCGGTACTGGAGGACTGGGACGACAAGGGAAAGGGGCTAAAGACTTGGATCATGGCCGGCCCACAAAAGCTACTCTGGGTCAGCTTATAACTCGGGTCCAAATCGAGTGGGTTTTATGTAACGACCCGTTTCTGGACCGGTACTCGACTAGAAATAAACCTATATGCGACGCATTTCTTTTAAACGGTACTCTTGTGTCCTTCAAAAAATGCGGTACATTTTTTTTAAAAAAAATAACATCATCCGCAAGCACGCACAGAGTAGCTACAGCGTTTCGAAACATGGTGCAATCTAGGACACAAGACACATGCACTGGGAATACATATATGCATATATAGACAAGTCATCAGATACAGTACGTGCAAAATAACCAGTGCAGAAATTTACAAGAGAATACACCTATGGTATGAAGACCCTCGTAAGAGTAGTCATACCCCGGGGGTACTCCCGACAGACACCCACGCAGGGGGCTGCTCCAAAAGTAAATCGCCAGTCTACCCTGTGGTACAAAAAAAATCTGGAGCCCGACTGGTCACCAACTAACTGTACACCAAAAGTAAATACTATAGTCATCCCAAAACACAAACATGCAACAGTCAGTCACTACAAATAAAAGTCGTTGCCCGCATCCTCGGAGGGGTCCTCCTCACCATTGTCCGCCATCGGATCTTCCGCGTCCTCGCTATTGCCTGGGTTGCCATCATCATTTGAAGGAACCACCGGAAAGGGTAAACTTCTCAATAAATCAGGAAATAACAATCATAACAATGGGCAAAACAAGTATATGCACAGTATTCGAGACACAACTCAAACTCTCACAAGACTCGACTCAATTCTCATATTCTCTCGACACTTGACAATTTTTCGGAATGTAACGCCGATCCATCCACTGAACGTCAGTCGTAGCCTTGGGCTCTCCGCTCACCCTAGAACATTCAGCTCAGGTTCCTTGACGCTACGACGCCTAGCTAATCTGCCGAAAAACCAGCCGGAGCCGTTTAGGGGATCCTAGCACCCTAGGTTAATCGGATCAAAGCTCAAAAACGTCACGACACTCAACGACTCGACTAAACTTTCGCACTCCAATGAATAAATTGCCGCATACGATAATTCAGGAAACAATTGAATAATTATTAGGCCGCATATCAAATAATATTCATGCCAAGCTCAAAATAGTGCGAACAGTTCAGCAGTATAAGCAATTCATCTCAACAATCATAACTCAGCAAACAACGACAGTCAAACAACTTAGTTCATCCCTCTGCAACTCAATGGGGTTGGTAGAGAGGCAATCAAACAAGTGTGGGGGGTTGGGGACAGCTGCCAACCACTTGCAGACAAGCCCACTAAATAATCATAATATCACAAAGCAGTAAAACGAAGGGGTACAAGACCCTCACTTTGAACCCTGATGTTCTCAGACTTCTTCGCATAAATACTTGAATTTAAATTCCTATCAATATCTAAAGTTGCCGTTACCAAAAATGCTAACTAGCGTAGCACCGCAAGCTTCGCGTCCACGCTGCACGATCTCTGAGTTCGGAACTCCTATCACCACAAGTAAACTTAACACAATTCTATAAACTCAACTTAGGAACCTAGGCTCTCAACATAACCCTTTTCTAACCAAGCATTCACACTAAACATTTAGTCACCAACTACTTGAAAATAATAAGGTTTTGGAACCAAAATCATTTCTTAAGGTCACCAAACATAATACATTTTCTAATATTCTTGAAAACCTTTAAAGTAACACAATTCATTTAATCACTACAACTTTAAAGAAAGAGAATTTGGAACTAAAATCTTTTCTTGAAAAAAAAACTAAACATAACATATATTTATTTCTTTGAAGACTTTGAAATGAAAAAAATTCCAATTAACCACTCTTTTCATAATTCTCTTAAGCCTAGAAATACATCCATACAATCATTTAAACAAATTCACACAAAATAATTTTCCTTCCAACCTCCCTTATGGCCTCTCGGCCACCACCCTTATTCTATACAAAAGATTTGCAAAACTTCTTTTTACAATCTAACAACCCATTTCCAAATCATTTACCTATACTCCAAGACATCAAAACATCAAGACATACACAAGACATAATTCAAAGCACATCCCAAACATATTCCAAAACCATTTCCAATTACTTCAAGAGCAAAGTTTCCAAATCTTAGATTAGCATCATTTCACATAGCATTTTTTTTTTCAAATAAGTCATGATCAAGACCAAATTCACCAAGTTTCATAACTCATTTACAAAAACATCTCCAAAAGTAGAAGTTTCAAAGAGTCCTTCCAATTCTTTTGATTCCAAAATATTTTAATCATGGCCACAACAATGCTAATAATTAGAGAACAACCCAAACAAGTTCCACATGCTATTCTAGTCCCTCAAGAACCAATTTTTCACAAATCACTTACTAATTCTCTTACTTAAGCATGCATAACACATCCAATAGTCATTAAATCAATCAAGACATGTTATTCATCAATTAAATACATGATTCACCAATTAAAGAAAGATGCAAAACAATTTTTCCCCTTCTAATTTCCTCCTAGGGCTCACGGCCCTACTCCCTTTTTCAAAGAAAAATTACAATTTTTCATACAACCTCACCAACACCAATTTTATCAATTCTTCTACTTCATCAAACCACACTTAAAACACTCAAAAAAATCCTCATCAAAGCTAGGCATGTTCTTACAACATTCAAGAATCTAAAATTCCAAAATAAATTCCTAATCATGCATACAATCCAAAATTAACAACTAAGACAACAACAACATCATCAAAGAGACTCATTCAACCAATTATTTCTTGATTCACTAGGATCACATCTTTTTCCCCTTTTTCTCCCCTTAGGTCATGCTTAGGGTTCCATGGATTTGGGGATATGATGCTCACATCCATCATAGGTCACAACCAAGTAGAATCAAACACAAAACAAGCATGAAAATCAAGAAAGAAAAGCAAAGAAATCAACCTAGTAAGGAGGAGGAGGGAGGCACTGTTTGTGCAGAAAAATGGGGGAGGAAAATCACTTTTTCTTCTTGCTTGGATGGTTGGAAGATGAAGCATCAAGTGGAGGAAGAACTTGGGTGCAAGAATGGTAGAGATTGGAGGTCAAAAACTCAAGAAGATGAAGGTTGAAGACTATGGAGCTCCAAACCCTTTCTTTCTCTAGAAATGGAAGAAGAAGATGATATGAAGGGTAGAGAGAGGGAGGGTCACGAAAATGGGGCTGCATATAGCTCCCACCTTTCATTTATTTTACTTATAAAAAATAAATAAGCATAGTTAATATAAAATAGTTTAGTAAAAAGGAATTTTTCAAATTAATCACACACATAATGATACCAAGCAACTTTATGAGATGCTAATCACATCAATAAGTCCTACCCATCTAATCTCACACCTCTCATGATTACCCTATAATTCTAGAGTCTAAGGGTTGTTAAGACACGACGTCAAAAAACCGCGTTACCAATAAATTCGCGAAATTTAATTTAACAAGAAATTAATTCATCGCGTGATAATATTTAATTATAAATAATACAAATCATGTCAAACACTAAAAAATAGCCTCAACAAGTTATGTTTCGATTTTCATCGAAATCGGGATTAATTTAGAATTTTATCTGCGGCAAAACTGCCCGGCGATTCGAAACGCGACGAAACTTCGTTGGAATTTTTCGACGATATTCGAACCGTGAATTAATATAAAACATTAAATCTAAAATATACTTTGATCTTGATTTAATTAATTCACTTACTTAGAGAATAAGAAATTGCTTATTATAGCATAAATACGACAAAATATACTAAATAACACCATATAACGCATCGAAAAAATTACGAGTGTTACATTTCGGGTCTAACCCATTTAGAAATAATTCACAAAAAGGGGATCAATCCACCTTACTTGCGAACCCTAACATGAGCGAGGCAAGGCTGAATCGCGACGACGAGAGGAAAGGGAGCGACCGGAGCAGAGGGGTGAAGCATTTACCCTACTCTGAGTTGATGGAAAGGAAGGCCCGTGGCCTGTGCTTTCGATGCGGCGATCAATTCCATCCTCTGCACCAGTGCGCTAAGAAGCAACCGCGACTGATAATCCTCGGTGACGATGAGACAGTGAATGACGAAGGGGAGGTGATAGCGATGGAAGTGAGGGACGGCGAAGAGGCTCTGGAATTCAAGAGTATGAGTCTCTTTGGGTGTGGAATCGGGAACCCGGGGACAACCAACTTGAAATTGGAGGGAAAATTGATGGGAGCACTCGTCTCAGTGATGACTGACACTGGTGCGAGCCACAATTTCATCTCGCCACAGGTGGCAACGACTCCAGGTTTAACGGTGCTCCGGGACAGAGCCATGGTGAGTCTAGGGAATGGCCATCAAGTGTCCACAATGGGCAATGTTCGAATTTGCAAGTGTCTTTAGGAGACTTCTCCTCTCTGATTGATGCTCATGTGTTCGAGCTAGGAGATCTTGACATAGATCTGGACGTGGCATGGCTGAGAACAATTGGGAATGTGACAATGGATTGGAAAGAAATGAAAATGAATTTCCAATGGCAGGATAACGTGATTGAGTTACAAGGGCATCCTGCAACAGTAGTGAATAGGGTTGACGAACATGAAAATTTGTTGACTACCCAAGAAGCTCATGAGAAGGGGAACACTATTATGCAGTGGCTGGTTAAGTGGAAGGGCAAACCCAAGAAGGATATTGCTGGAGAAGATGAACTGGAATTCAAGAGTCAATGTCCTTACCCCAGCCTTGGGGGGGGACAAGGCAAGGCTGTTGTTCCAGGGGGAGTAGTGATAGGACACTACAAGAAAACTGCGTATTACCGACGGAATTTTACCGACGGCCCCGACTCTGTCGGTAATATTTTAATTACCGACGGCCAAGTCGTCGCTAATGCGCAGGAAAAAATCTGCTTACGAAATTATTTTTTTGCTACGTTACCGATGGCTAGCCGTCGGTAATTACAGAGGGCTTATGGGCCGTCTGTAATTACCGACGGCTTAGTCGTCAGTAACGTAAAAATATGCCTGCTGATTTTTTTGGCTATGTTACCGACGTCTTAATTACAGACGGCCCATAAGCCCTCAGTAATTACCGACGGCTAAGCCGTCGGTATAGTTAACATATGGAATTTGAAGATCTGCTATTATCGACGGCTTATAATTATGTTGGACAGTAAAATATTTTGTTGTCCCGCATTGTGTAGATTAATAAGGAAAGGGGTTGTATTACTGAGAATAGGTGGTGTGAGTAGTAAGTTATGTTTTTTTAATAATAAAAAAAAGAGTAAAAGGGCGGGTTCTGATCGTGGGATCAGAAGAGAAAAAAAAGAAAGAAAAGAAGAGAAAGAAAATAGAGGAAAGGAAGAAAGAAAAGAAAAGAAAGAAGGGAGAAGAGGAAGAAAAAAGAGAGAGAGTGCGACAAAGGGAAGAGAAAGGACGACGAGGCCGCGCCGGGGGTCCTGTCGTGGCAGCGCACGATGGCACGCCATGGAAGAGGAAGAGAGAGGGAGAACGAGACTGAGGGGAAGAGAGTGAGAGATACAACGCGCGAGAGAGATAGAGAGAGACAGTGAGGGAGAGAGAGATCGAGACAGAGGAGGTGAGAGAGCTCGAACAGAGGGACAAAGGAGGAAGATGGAAGAGGATATGATCAAGGCTCAAAGGGAAGCTTGGAATCAAAGGGGTGATGGAGCTCAAACCCTAGGAATTGGGGATTTTATCCCCAAATTCCTCAATTCCTAAGGTAACATAGAATCCCCAATTAAAATATCTCTTTAGGGTGTGCTTAGATTTTTATGCAATTTTACATGCCAGGAAACCCTCCATTTATAACGGTTTCTCTTTCTCTTCACAGAAGAGAATTGTTGCTGTCGTTGGTTGCAGAGGGAGCCGTAGGGTGATTGTCGCTGCTAGACCTCCCACTGAAGATGCTATTGTTGCTACTGAACCACTTACAAAGAATGATCTCATCGATTATCTTGCCTCTGGTTGTAAGCCCAAGGAAAATTGGAGGTGCTTATTTCATCTCTTTCCTCTAATTTTATTTTATGTCCCTCTGTCTTCTTTCATGATTTGTCTTGCTTTAGTTTGTATTTCATTCTTTTTTATCATCTGATATACAATTTTTTTTTTGAGCAGAATATCACTTTAATTTCAAGTTTCAACACATGTTGAGAGTGTTTTTTATCTTCTTCATAAATTACATGTTTTTTGCTTGGTATTTTGTGTTTCTTGGTGATGCTGTTTGTGGGTGAAAAATTGAGGTTTTTTATGTGCTTGTTAAAAATGTTGTGTAACCATTGTTTGTAAGAACTTTGCTTATTTGATTAAAGGGTGTTATTTAATGGCATTGGCAGTCCTGAGTCTCTTAGATGGCCTAGTGTTGGGAAGTATAAAGTTGATGTGGCATCTTTCGAGTCACTAGCACTGCCTGAGTTGCAGGTAAGCTTGCTTTCTCCATAGCTTGCGGCATTGTTTGTCGCAGAAATTTTGCTTATGTAATTTTCTTAACTTTAGTCGGAGATTAATGCCATAATAGCAGAATAGATGCATGTTTTGGATAATATATGACCATCCGTACATGTATTTAAATGCATATCAAAAAATCTCCCCTGCATTTTTAAACTACTGGTGGGATTTATTTTCTGAGATTTGAAAAGACATGTTCATTGACTAGGTTAGAGAAGAAACTGATCTTTTCATCATTGACGAAGTTGGTAAGATGGAGTTATACAGTTCGTCATTCTTCCCTGCAGTTCTAAAAGTTTTGGAGTCAAATATCCCAATTTTGGCTTCCATTCTAGTTCCAAAATTTGGCAGAGATATACCAGTAGGTAGATTTCCCATACCTTCACAATCCCCATTTCTCAAACTTCATGTTTCTTTTTTGGTGATTGTAAGGACAATTTTTCTTTTCTTGATTCTTTAAATAAACAAGATGGGGCAAAATTTGTCATAATACCTGATAAGCATGAACCTCAAAGATCTATTGGTGTTTTGGGGATTTTGAAGCCTTTGCCTAGTTAATGGGTTTGCTGAATTTGTAAAATGTATAATTTCATCCATTTCTGCAGTTGCAAGATTGAGGAATCATGCAGGAGCAACTTGTTTTACATTGAGCATTAGTAACAGAGAAGCTATTAGAGAACAGATATGCTCACTATTGGAAGATCTGCTGAAAAAGCACTAGTCGTTGCAAAGTTTGTCTTCTGAGCTCATGCTGTGTGAAGCTTCTTTAAGTTCTAAATGCATCATGATGGGCTAATACTCTGATTAGTGAAATAAAAGGAGCAAATCTCAACGTGCTTGTTAATCTTTGTTCATTGAAATGAAGATTGATGTATGATAAAGGTGATGGGTGTTAATACACCAAACAGCAAATTGGATGCAATCTTGTTACTTTGTCATGTTTAAGAGTATTACTTTGGGCGTTAATACCCATTTGTCAATAATGGATTGTTTAAGCAAGTTTAGTTTGTTTGGTCTGTAAGACAAAAATCATGTGATATGCTACATTAGAGAGGAAAAATTAATCAATCTTCTGGTAAAAACTGAAAAAAGGCTGAGATTTTTTTTTGTTTTAATTTCTAGATTACTGTGGGCTTAGCCGTCGGTAAATTTACGGACGGCTAAGCCGTCGGTAACATTGGATCTATGTTTTTTTTTAATTTGTAGTTTTTTGTGGGCTTAGCCGTCAGTAAAGTACAACAGCAAAAATGGTTGTTTTCGTGGATTTTACCGACAGTCACGTGACGACTTTTTGACGACCAAGCCGTCGGTAATTACCAACGGCTTTTTTGGCCGTCGGTAAATTTTACCAAGGAGGAAAATACCGACGACCCCGAGGCCGTCGGTAATCTCGAATTACCGACGGTTTTTGAGAATTACCGATGGCTTTTGGCCGTCGGTAATGACGAAAATTCTTTAGTGGACACGTGGTCCTTATGCTGAGAGGAAGAGTGATGTGGCTTGGATTGAAGGGAATATTCTAGAAGAAGGAAGAGAAGTGCAGCTGTGGGGAAGGGAAGTTAGTTACGTAACGTGGCAGAGAGAGACTCATAATTCTATTAGAGAGGAGTATTAAGATAAGGGTAGGAGGGGAGTGAGGATTCATTCATGAAATTGAGAATTCGGTTGTTAGGAGATAATATCTCTCTGGTCTAGGAGCATTTTGCTCTGGTAGGAGCCCTAGGCTCTGGTCTATCTTTCAGTCTCCATTGTAAGAGCTCTTGAGCTCAATCTTTCTCAGTAAATAATACAATCACATACTTTGTTTTCTGCTTGATTCCCTGTTCTGCTTGATTCTGTACAAAAAAACATTTTCACGTCAAAGCGAAAAAGGATTGTCCACAAGCCAAAAGGCATAGCAAAATACTGAACATTTTGCGACGAGCCGTGAAACATGCATAAACACTTATATCTCTATTTTGGATAACTTAAAATACACTGGTCTCATATGCATAAAAATTCCACAAAATTGAACAAATCTACATTAGCCTTGCCATATATATTAACTAACTTCTCCACAAATAACATCCAAGCTGATCTAATTACCAAACACAAATTCTTGCCAAAACTTTTTTGCATTCATCGCCAAGCATCCCAATATTAGTTTGGATACCTTGTCTCGTGTATCACATAGTATTTAATCCGTCTAAATCACAACTCTTCATTTGGATTTTCACATTTTGAGCTCTTATTTCTTTTCTTGGATGCTGACATGCTTGATTTGTCTCTTGATGCCATCTTCTCATGTCCATCATTTCCTTTAGACATTTTGTATTCTTCACCCTGTTTAGACCATTTCTTCCTTTCACTACTGTTATGGACCGGTCTCCGAGCCGAGCTCCCGTCTATCCACCAAACCAAGCCAATCCGGCCCCTATCCGATCGGCTCCGACCTTGGACGAGGCACATCCGACCCGGAACAGGCCAAACCCGTCCTCCAAGTATAGTCATCCCGGGGCGAGCATCGAGCATGCCAGGGCCGAGCCGACCGGTGGCTCTCGAACCTTCTGGAAAAGGATGTGCCCGGAGATGACACTTGGGGCCGTTGCCACTCCGAAGATTGAGGAGCACGTAGCCAGTACGTGGTGAACCTAGTAGGTGTGAGATATTAGGAAGGGATGAGCTGATCCCTGAAGCTTGGGGGGAGGAGTTACCACGCGCAGGATTCGGATCGTTAGTTATCATCCTCATGCGAGACTCCACTATATAAAGGGGGCTTGACCCCCCAGGTTTACATACTCTCTACACACTCTGAAACCCTAAACACTTAAGCTCACCTTCTCTTCTCCAAAAGCCCTATCTGATTTAGGCATCGGAGTGCCTTTTGCAGGTACCCCCCAGCCGTGCCGAAGGAGAGCCTTGCCATTTCGTGCATTAACATTGGCACCCACCGTGGGGCCCGGTAAAACTAGCCTGGGCCTCAAGGATACCACCGAGCAAGGATGGTACACACTAGAAGCACGGCGAATCACAAGTCGCTGCCACCAAGCCATAACTCAGTCAGTCAGGACGAACGCCCGCCTCCAGACCCGGTCGTGGAGCTTCTCAGGGCTGAGAACAAAGAGTTAAGATGCAAGATCGAAGAGGCTCTAGATCGTGAGAGGAGGATGGGCCGCCAAACACCTTGCAGAACGCGCCAGGAGACAAGTCGCGACGATGAGGGAGACTCATCGAGAACGGATCGGTCGAGCCAAACAGAAAGCCCCAAGCGCCGGCGCGCGCACCACCACAGAGACCGACCCTCGGAGTTCGGGCTAACGTTACTCCCCTTCAGCGAGGAGATCATGTCTGATCCAATCCCCAAGCATTTCCAAATCCCCAACATGGATGCTTACGAGGGTAAAACCGACCCCGAGGAACACCTCACCACGTTTAATGCTCGGATGCTGCTAGTGGGGGCCTCAGAAGGTTTAAAGTGCAGGACTTTCCCATGCACCTTGAAGAGATCCGCCATGACGTTGTTTTCCAACCTCCCCCAGCATTCGATCCGTTCCTTTAGCCATCTCGCCGAGCAGTTCGTGGCCAGGTTCACCACGAGCCAGCATTCAGGAAAAATTCAACATGCCTGGTCGGGCTCAAGCAGAGATCGGACGAGACCGTCAAGTCATTCATAGAGCGTTTCAACAATGAAACAGCCCAAGTCAGGAACCTCAGCACCGATGTGGCGCTCCACGCCATAGTGTCAGCGCTAAAGCCTGGACCTTTCTCGGACTCCCTCGCTCGCCGCCCCGCCGAGTCCCTGGACGAGTTGAGACGTCGTGCTGTGGGATACATCAACATGGAGGAAGTCGCCGCCGCCAAAAAGGAGACTCAAGGTCGACAAGACAAAAGCAGAGAACCAGCTAGAGATCAGACAGACAGAAGGAATGACCGCTGCGGATGGCAAGACTATAGAGGATAGTTCACCCCCTTGACAGTAGGAAGGGACCGAGTGCTGAAGGAAGCCTACACAGGCAACCTCATCACCCTGCCTCCTCGGAGAGACTCCCTGCCGGACGCGGACCGCCAAAGGTACTGCGAGTACCACCGAGTCTATGGACACACCACCAAAGAATGCCAGGCACTAAAGGTAAAAATCGAGAAGCTCATACAAGCCAGACATTTGATAAAATACGTGGACAAAGGGTCGGCAGCAACTCCTAAGGGAAGCAACGGAAATCGCAGGAGATCCCGTATGCCCGAGCGTAGACGCGACAGATCGCCGGCTCGGGGAGGGAGAGAGAGACGTTCACCTACTTGGCAACGCAGGCAAGGACATGACGGAGGTACTCCTTCACTTAACTTGTTTGCAGGTGGTTTTGCAGGCGGAGGTGAGTCGAGCAGCAGCCGAAGAAGACACTTGAGGTCTGTCAATAGCTCGAGCTCAGTAATCGCTCCTCCCGCTATCCTACCGACCATTTCCTTCTCAGAAAAGGACTACCAAGGAATAGATCGACACCAGGACGACCCCATGGTAATCACTGTCCACCTCACTGGGTTCAACGTCAGGAGAGTGTTTATCGACCAAGGTAGCTCGGCAGACATCATCTACAAGAAAGCCTTTGATCGGCTCAAGCTGCCAAGCTCAATAATCAGACCCTACCGAGGTACGTTGGTTGGTTTTTCAGGTGCTAAAGCCCGGGTGACAGGGTACTTTGATGTCCTGCTCACCTTCAAAGCAGGCATAGGAGTCAAAACAATCGAAGCACACCTATCGTAGTAGAGTTTAGTCCAGCCGACATCGTGATACAATATGATAAGCGGAAGAATCATTATCAACGGGATCGAGCCATAGTCTCCACCCCCATTTGGCAATGAAGTTCCCATTGTCCGATGGATGATAGCCACGATACATGCGGACGAGGAAGGAAGCGGCGGTGCTATGTCAGCGATCTCGAGAGATGGCAAGAGCAGGGATCGCCCTAAATCGGGCTACATGATCGAGCTGGACCCCAGGGGCGAGAGTGACTTTCGACCAGTGCCAGTGGACGATATCAAGAACGTTGAAGTAAGGGGACCAGGTAAGAGCGTACGAGTCGGAACCCAACTACCCCAGCAAAGCGAGCAATCCCTAACAAAGGTCCTGCGCGCTAACGCTGATCTATTCGCATGGGGCCCGGAAGACATGCCTGGGATAGATCTAAAAGTGGCCTGCCACAAACTCGCCGTCGAGCCCGGGGCTTGCCCCATCGCCCAGCGCAAGAGGAAGATTACAGGAGAAAAGAAGCAAGCAGTCCGGGAAGAGACCTCCAAACTCCTGAAGGCAGGATTCATAAAGGAAATCAAATACCCTACTTGGCTTTCTAACGTGGTATTGGTGAAGAAAAGCAATGGTAAATGGAGGATGTGCACTGACTTTACCGACCTGAACAAGGTGCGCCTAAGGACCTCACCTCTTCCGAGCATCGACGCCTGGTGGGCTGACGTCAGGTACCAAGTGTTGAGTTTCATGGACGCATACTCTGGATACAATCAGATAAGAATGCACCCACTCGACGCTCCGAAGACAGCCTTCATGACAGAAACCTCCAACTTCTACAACATCACTATGCCTTTTAGGTTGAAGAACGCAGGCTCAACCTACCAGAGGATGATGGATGAAGTCTTCACCGACCAGATCGGGAAGACAATCGAGGTATACATGGACGACATGGTCGTAAAAACCCCCAATTTCGACGCACACCATAGGGACCTTCAAGAGATATTCGACATCGCAAGGACGTATAACATCAGGCTCAACCCCGAGAAGTGCTCCTTTGGGGTACTCGGAGGAAAGTTCCTGGGGTTCATGATCACCCACAGAGGCATCGAGGCCAACCCCGATAAGTGCCGAGCTGTGATGGAGATGCAGAGCCCAAGCTCCGTCAAAGAAGTGCAACGACTGGCTGGTCAGATAGCAGCCCTTTCCAGGTTCGTAACTCGCGCTGCCGACAAATATTTTCCTTTCTACCAGGTACTCAGGAAGCCAGCTCGGTTCGAGTGGACCGAAGAATGCGAAACAGCCTTTCAACGGCTTAAAGAATTCTTGGCATCGCCGCCAGTCCTCACTCGCCCCACCAAAGGAGCCTCCTTGCTCCTTTACCCAGCAGCCACTGACAGCTCGATCAGTTTGGCCATGGTTGAAGAAAGAAATTCCGAACAACACCCTGTGTACTTCGTGAGCAAAGTCCTTCACGAGGCAGAGCTCAGGTACCAAAAGGTAGAGAAACTGGCACTCTCGATAGTGGTCTCTGCAAGAAGGCTAAGGCCTTACTTCCACGCCCATCCGATGATAGTCAAAACCGACTACCCCATTAAGAGAATCCTGCAGAAGCCCGAGCTTTCAGGTTGGATGGTGGCCTGGTCAGTCGAGCTTTTCGAGTTCCAAATTAGGTATAAACCTAGAGGACCCATTAAATCACAAATTTTAGCTGACTTTATTGTAGAACTAACGCCGACCCCCGAGGTCGAGTACTGGACACTCTACGTGGACAGTTCCTCCAATTCCAGAGGTAGCGGAGCAGGTATCATTGTGGAAAGTCCTGCAGGAATCTGTGTTGAACAAGCACTCAGGTTTCTGTTTAAAGCCAGTAACAACCAAGCCGAATACGAGGCATTGCTGATCGGTCTCAAGCTCGCATGGGAGCTAGGCGCCCAAACACTCCGAGTCAAAAGCGACTCCCAACTCATGGTCAACCAAGTCAAAGGCTATTATCAGTGCCGAGACGATGTCCTAGCTCGGTACGCCCAGAAAGTAGCCGCCATGATCCAAAACTTCCAAGAAGTCCAACTCGAACACATCCCTCGAGAGCAGAATAACAAAGCTGATCTGCTAGCGAAACTAGCCAGTATGAAGACCGAGGGACAGCTCCACACAATCGTTGTTCAAACCTTGACATCGCCAAGCGTAGAAACAGCAGAAACCAACTCGGTGAATCGGTCGGAATCATGGATGGCAGATATCATAGAGTATTTGCAGCGGGGAAGGCTACCCGATGACCCTGTAGAATCACACAGGGTCCAAAGGCGGTCCACACATTACATTCTGGTCAGGAACAGACTCTACCAGAGGGGCTTTTCGCAGTATATCATGAGAGAGCTACATGAAGGCATATGTGGAAACCATTGTGGAACTCAGACGTTAGCTGCCAAGGTCCTCCGAGCTAGATATTACTGGCCAACAATCAGATCGGACTGCATGGAATTCATATAAAAGTGCGACAACTGCCAACGGTATGCAAAGCGAGACTACCTCCCCCCTGAAGTCCTACACGAAGTCATCGCCCCTTGGCCCTTTAATACTTGGGGGCTCGACATACTTGGCCCCTTTCCCCCTGCACCAGGCCAACTCAAGTTCATTGTGGTTGCCATAGACTACTTCTCCAAGTGGATAGAAGCAGATCCACTAGCAACTATCACTTCCGAGAGGGTCAAGAAATTTGTCTGGAAAAACATAGTCTGCCGCCACGGTCTACCCCACACCATCATTACGGATAATGGCACGCAGTTCACCAGCTCAGTATTCAAAGACTGCTGCAAAGGCCTTGGTATCCAGCTCACCTATGCCTCGGTGGAACATCCGCAAACCAACGGCCAGGTTCAAGCTGCAAACAAAGTCATCGGAGGCCTACGCAAACGACTAGACCAAGCTAAGGGAAACTGGGCAGAAGAACTCTGCGGCGTGCTATGGGCATACCACACCACCCCACAATCAATAACAAATGAAACACCTTTTCGATTAACATACAAGATGGATGCTATGGTACCAGTGGAGCTCAGCTTGACCTCAATCAGGAGAGAGCACATGCAGTCGCTGGCACAGGGAGAAGAAGCAAAAGTAAAGCTCGACCTGCTAGAAGAAACTCGGGAGCTCGCCCGGATACAAGACTTTGCAACTAAACAGCGCATTGCCAAGCACTACAACTCTAAGATTCGACTAAAAGGATTCAGGGTAGGAGACTTAGTCCTTCGAAAGATTGAACTGGCACGAAAAGATACAAGGCAAGGAAAGGTCGGACCTACTTGGGAAGGACCATACCGTATTAGATCGGAATATCGCCACGGAGCTTACAAGCTGGAAGAACTGTCCGGGAAGGAGATACCGAGGACGTGGAATGCCACACACCTCAAGCTTTACTTCAGTTGACAACATATGTAAACGGATGGCGTACTCTTTTTCCTTTGCAAACCTTTTTTTTCCCACTGGGTTTTTGGTTTGTGAAGGCTTTAACGAGGCACATCCTTATTTCCTTTTTCCACATTTAATAAAATCCATCTCCCATTGCATTCAAAACATCATTCGTGTACTTCACCGAGCTCAGTCGCAACTCGGAAGGTCTTACTCGACCTAAATGACCCCTGTGGTCCCAAACCCAAGTTAGCATAAAAACTTGGCGAGCTCACTCGCAGCTCGGAAGGTCTTACTCGACCTAAATGACCCCTGTGGTCCCAAACCCAAGTTAGCATAAAAACTTGGCGAGCTCACTCGAAGCTCGAAAGGTCTTACTCGACCTCAATGACCCCTGTGGTCCCCAACCCAAGTTAGCATAAAAACTTGGCGAACTCGCTTGCGGCGCGGAAAGTCGTACCCAACCTAAAGATTTCGTAGGGAAACTAGTACTCGGCTAGTATCGGTGCGCGGAGAAAATGTTCCAAACTCAACAGTTGAAACAAGTTTTTTCGGGGGAAGCTACCCAGGGACTACCCTAGCCGAGTAGGAGCTACCCGAGGACCACCCTATTCGAGTACGGTAACCGACAATTACTAAGTGCAAAACAAAGAAAATTTACGCAAACACTGTTTAAACTTAGTCAATTTCATTCATTTGAAACGAAAATACAAAAGGGGAGCTCCTAGAAGAGCAAGTACATCACCAAGACAGAATGAAAGCAAAAGTAAAACAAAAACAAGTTACACAAGGGCATCCCCTTGGTCCTCAACTCAGGTCTTAAGGACCTCCTCGGCCGCAACACTCTGACCGGCAACCTCCATATCGGGCCCGACTCCGGTCCCCTTCTCGAGCTCGAGCCCGAGCCCAACCTCATTTCCCTTCTCCAACTCGCCCTCAGGCTCCTTCTCCTGCTCTGCACGGTCTTCTTCCTCGCCCTCCTCTTCTTCCTCCACGATCTTCCCCTCCTTCACCACCTTGGTGAAGTTGAGCTCGGAGATATCAAGGTCAGGGGCGATCACCTTCAGCTGCGCAACGACATTATCGAACCCTTCCTTATACTGAAGGGCGCTGTACTCATGATACTCCTCGACCCGGGCAGCCTTGGATGAAGACTTCTTCTTCTCTTCCCGCAGCTGACCCAACAGAAGGTCATTCTTGGCTTGGAGTTCCTCCCGCTGCCCGAGCAGAGAGGTGTTGCTCTTAATCAGAGCATCCCTTGCCTCCGAGAGGCGAGCATAGTTCTCCTCCAGCTTACCCATCTTTTCCTCAAGCTCACTAAGTGCGGTGGCCTTGTTTTGGTACTTCCTCCTCGCCAGCTCGGCCTCAGTGGCCCGCGCCCTTATCCGATCAGAAAGGATCTGGGCCATAACAGAGGCACGGAGCCCATAAATGCCCAAAGCTGTGAATACATGCCTTGACAGGATGATTTTGATGATTGACAAAAGGGAGTCTTTGCAAATAGTCAACCGTGCAAAAAGTGGAAAAGAATACCAAGACGCGTATCAAGAATGATAGTTTCTCAAGTCTTTGGGTTTTGGGTATTTATTTATTAAGACTATTTGTAAGTAGTAATAAAAAGCTCTCAATTAAAATTAAATCACACGCACAAAATATTTTGACATGCATATCTCGAGTCGGATGTCGAGCTGAGGAGGAAGTCGCGTGTCGAGCTCTGAGGAAATCGGATGTCGAGCTGAGTAGGAAGTCGGATGTTGAGCTCGAGGAAGTCGTATGTCGAATCGAGGAGGAGGTCGCGTGTCAAGCTTATGAGGTCGCTGCATCGAGGTCGCGTGCCGAGCTCTTTGTCGCGTCTTGGTGATGATCCGTGTCGAGCTTATGAGGTCGAGTGCCGAGCTATGAGAACCGAGGCGATGAGGAGGTCGTATCTTGTACGTGTTCAGGGTCTTTGCCGAGCTGTTCGAGGTCGTATGCCGAGCCGTGTGTCGAGGTCGTCTGTCGAGCCTGTGGCGAGGTCGTATGCCGAGTTGTCTTGGTCGTATCGAGCCGTCTCCGTGTTTTCAATTTCTTTATTTCAAAGCATAGCGGGCGATTTTCCTGCAACGACAAATCCTTTTAATAATCAACGCAACGGGCAAATCTTCACCGGGCAAATCCCCACCGGACATTTTTTTTAAGTGCGTGAGACGCTCCTCGGTCGGTCTATAAATAACCAACGCTGTGCTCTTTCTTACAACACAACAATACAACAACGCAGTGTTTAATTTTTGTACCAAAACTCATCAAATATTTTTCATCACTCACACTTATTTGAGCACAATTTTACGAGAGCCTTTTATTCTACATAATTTGAGTTGTATTATTTGAGCTTCAATTTGTTATATCTGCACTATTGAGTGTATCTTTCTAAATCTCATTTTATTTGTGAAAATCATTTATTTTGGGTAGGAATCCCAAGGTGTTCATAGAGAGGTGATATCTCTTGAGCGTATTGCTCTGTTTAGAGTTGTAAAGGTTTCTAGCTGAACCTGATTTAAAAGCTAGTGTCTTAGTGAAAATCCCATAGTGGTTTGCTTTGGGGACGGGGCGTAGGCCACAGGGGGTGTTAGGTGGCGAACCTGGATAATTTGTTGTGTGCTTTTTTACTCCTTATCTCTCTACTTTTTAGTCAATTAAATTTCTGTACTTTATTTTATTGTTATTTATATCTTACTATTTACTTTATTTTTAACTCGTTTGCAATTTATTCTTCAAGTGATTTATCTATTTCACATTAATATTTCCATGACTCATAATTAGCACTTATTTCTCCAAAGTTTTTGAAAGCTGTTCACACACAATTCACCCCCTCTTGTGTTTGGAGTCACTTGTCAACAAGTGGCATCGAGCTAGAATCTTGTATAAAGGACTTAACAGTCTCAAGAGAATGACTTCAAACAATTACGAGGAACTTCCATGAAACAGCACCCCATTTTTCAATGGTGAGGGGTATGGTTATTGGAAGGATAGAATGCAAATCTTTCTTGAGGGTTTTGATCTTGATATTTGGGATCTTTGTGGAAAATGGTCCATTTGTCCCCACTAAATCAATTAATGATGTAGTGGTAGACAAACCAAGATCACTTTGGACCGAAGATGATAAGAAAAAGGTCCAATACAATTTGAAGGCTAAGAACATCATCACTTCTGCTTTAAGCTACGATGGGTTGTAAAAGGTCTCAAATTGCAAGGCGCTAAAGAAATGTGGGACACCCTTCTATTGACCCATGAAGGTACTAATGAGGCCAACTTATGTCTCATGGCAAAACACGAGGAGGATGAGGTAAATGCTCTTGAACTCGAATCTCCTTTAACTTATGATGAGCTGCTTATTGCTTGTGAAGAATTAAATAATGAAACGATTAAACTTGGAAAAATTGTTCTTTCTTCTAAGAAAACCATCTCTTCTCTTGAATCAAAATTGAAATTTTAAACAAAGAGATAGTGATTCTTAAAGAAAAACAAGTTCTTGTGATTGAAACTTCTCCTCCCATATCTTGTGAAAATAAAAAGATGAAGTTTTAAAATGCAATGAGTGTAGTGTTTTGAAAAATAAGGTTGAGGATTTAAATAACACTCTTGCAAAATTTACAATGGGAAGAGATAATCTAAACATTATTTTAGGAAACCAAAAGGTACTTTTAGAAAAGCTGGTTTAGGTTATCATCCAAAAATTCATGAAAAATCTTTTAAACTCGTCAATCACAACAAACCCTCAAGTAGTCCTTTCATTAAATGCTTTCACTTTGTGGTAGAAATGGTCACACCGCCTCCATTTGCAATATTAGAAAGAACAAGAATGTGGTTGGCAAAAGATATGGATTCCAAAGGGTACTTTGCCAAAAACTAACTCATCTGGACTGACTTAGTTTGGGTACCAAAAGTTAAAACCTGATTTTATTTTGCGGTGTGCTTGAAAGCCAAAGATTCAAATTGGTATCTTGATAGCATTTGTTCAAAGCACATGACAGGAGACAAAAGCAAGTTCTCCTCTTTGGAACCCAAAAATAAAGGTTATGTTTGTTATGGTGATAATAATAAAGGTAAAATTCTTGGGATTGGTACTATTGGTAAGAGTCCTAATCCCATTATAGAGAATGTCTTGTATGTGGAAGGTTTGAAACATAACTTGCTAAGTATTAGTCAACTTTCTGACAAAGGCAATAATGTTATATTTGATTCTTCAAAATGCATGGTCGTAAATTCTTTTAATAAAAGTACAGTTTTCGTTGGAACTAGAATTGGAAATATCTATATGGTTAATTTAGATGAACTACCTTCAAATGATGCATGCTGTCTTTTTAGTAAAGAGAATGAATCTTGGCTATGGCATAGAAGAATGGCTCATATTCACATGGATCTTCTTAATAAATTGGTTCGTAAAGACTTAGTAATTGGCTTACCAAAGCTTCGTTTTGAAAAAGATAAACTTTGTGATGCATGTCAAAAAGGAAAACAAGTAAAGGCATCTTTCAAATCTAAAAATATTGTTTCTACAAACCGGCCTTTACAACTTTTATATATGGATTTATTTGGCCCTTCTAGAACTAAAAGCTTTGGTGGCAATTACTATGCTCTTGTTATTGTGGACGACTATTCTCGCTATACATGGACTTTATTTATTTCTCACAAAAATGATGCTTTTAATGCTTTTCGAAAACTTGCAAAGGTTATACAAAATGAAAAGGGACTTAACATTGCTTCCATTCGAAGTGATCATGGTGGGGAATTTGAGAATGAAGCATTTGAAGCATTTTGCCTGAGAAAATGGCATCGATCACAACTTTTCTGCTCCAAGGACACCGCGACAAAATGGAGTGGTTGAAAGGAAAAATCGGTCTCTTGAAGAGCTAGCGAGGGCGATGCTCAATGAGACTAACCTTCCTAAGTACTTTTGGGCAGACAGTGAGCACCGCTTGCTATGTGATGAATCGAGTTCTTATAAGGCCGATCCTTAAACAAACACCGTATGAACTCTACAAAGGAAGGAAGCCCAACATTTCCCACCTTCACGTTTCGGATGCAAGTGTTTTGTCTAAACAATGGTAAGAATAACCTTGGAAAATTTGATGCTAAAGGCGATGAAGGTTTATTTCTTGGATATTCCACTTCTAGTAAAGCCTTTCAATTTTTAATAAACGCATTTTAACTGTTGAAGAATCTGTGCATGTTTCTTTTGATGAATCTAACCCCAAATCTTCAAGAGAAGAAAGTGTTGATGATCTTGCGAAGTGTTAGGAGATACCTATTTAGAGGAACAAGAGAGATCAAAGTTCAAAAGGAGGATCAAGAGTCCTTGCCTCAACCCTCTCAAGAACTCTCTCACTCAAATCTTCCAAAGGAATGGAGAGTCTCAAAGAACCATCCTCTTGACAACATAATAGGTGATATCTCAAAAGGGGTAACGACTCGAAACTCTCTTAATCATGCATGTCATCATATGGCCTTTGTCTCTCAAATTGAACCAAATGACGTCAATGAAGCCATCTTTGATGAGCATTGGACCCTTGCTATGCAAGAGGAATTAAATCAATTTGAAAAAAACAATGTTTGGGAACTAGATCCTAAACCTAAAGATCATATAGTCATTGGGACCAAATGGGTCTTTCGCAACAAGCTTGATGAAAACGGTATTATTGTTAGAAACAAAGCTAGACTTGTTGCAAAAGGCTACAACCAACAAGAGGGCATAGATTTCGATGAAACCTATGCACCCGTGGCTAGATTAGAAGCCATTCGTATGCTTCTAGCATTTGCATGTATCATGGATTTCAAACTTTTTCAAATGGATGTTAAAAGTGCATTTCTAAATGGTTATATTCAAGAAGAAGTATTTGTTGATCAACCTCCTGGTTTTGAAAATTTTGAATTTCCAAATCATGTTTTTAAATTGAAAAAGGCTCTGTATGGTTTAAAACAAGCTCCTAGAGCTTGGTATGATAGGTTGAGCAAATACTTACTTGAAAAAGGTTTTGAAAGAGGAAAAGTTGATACTACTCTTTTCATCAAACATAAGAAGCATGACATTTTACTTGTTCAAATTTATGTCGATGATATAATATTTGGTGCTACTAATGAATCCTTGTGTAAGGAATTTTATGATATCATGCAAAGTGAATTTGAAATGTCAATGATGGGAGAGCTAAATTACTTCCTTGGACTTCAAATCAAACAAACAAAGGAAGGAATATTCATCAATCAATCCAAATATTGCAAGGATTTACTCAAGAAATTTGGAATGACCGATGCAAAAGAAATCTCAACTCCAATGAGCACTTCATGCTATCTTGACAAAGATGAAGGTGGTAAGTCGGTCGAAGTAAGTAAGTATAGAGGTATGATAGGATCTCTTCTCTATCTCACTTGCTAGTCGCCCCGATATTATGTTTAGTGTTTGTATGTGTGCACGTTTTCAAGCTAGTCCTAAGGAATCACATCTCTCTGTGTAAACGCATTATGAGATACCTCATTGGCACACAAAACACGGGTTTATGGTACCCCAAAGGTGTCGAATGCACTTTGATTGGGTACTCGGATTACGATTTTTGCGGGTTGTAAATTGGACCGAAAAAGCACTAGTGGGACATGTCACTTACTTGGGAATGCCTTGGTTTCATGGCATAGTAAGAAACAAGCCAGTGTGGCTTTGTCCCTTCTTTGAAGCGAATACGTTACGTGGCGGTTGTTGTGCACAAATTATTTGGATGAAACAACGATTTAATGATTATGGGATTAATCTGAAAACTGTTCCAATTAAGTGCGACAATACTAGTGCCATAAACCTCACGAAAAACCCGGTTTATCACTCCCGGACCAAACACATAGAAATTAGGCACCATTTTATTAGAGATCATGTTCAAAAAGGAGATTGTGTGATTGAGTTTGTGGAAACATCTAAACAACTTGCAGATATTTTTACTAAACCTTTGCCTAAAGAAAGCTTCTTTTTATAAGAATCGAGTTAGGAATTTTAGATCAATCATGCATTGAATGACTGCGTGTGAGTGCATTTTATTATGAATAAGTTCTAACTTGGGCGTTGGAGTGTACTAACATTTTTATGCAGGTTCCGTTACCAAGACTAAAAGTGGAGAAATGCAACCGCCCTTCCGTAATCGCTAAAATAAAAGTTTGTGCAGGTTATGTTAACTGCAAACAATTATGCTTCATTGAACCCTTGATACTCTATTATTTTTCGCCATCTAGTTACACGTATATGCATACGTTTTACATGCCTTTCCCTTTATCTTTTCCGCTTTTTGATGTTGCCAAAAGGGGGAGTGGTTTATTCCATGCATATTGTGAGGGGGAGTTCTTCACCAAAATGCCAAAATGCGCCTAAACTCTGATATCTTTTTTTTAATATTGTGAGGGGGAGTTTTTCTAAAATACGTGCTTAAACTCTGATATCTTTTATTGAAAAACCTTGCTTATATCTCATTGCTATATCATGATTATATTTTTACTAAAAAACCCTCCATGAGATGTTTGTCATCATCAAAAAGGGGGAGTCTGTGAATACATGCCTTGACAGGATGATTTTGATGATTGACAAAAGGGAGTCTTTGCAAATAGTCAACCGTGCAAAAAGTGGAAAAGAATAGCAAGACGCGTATCAAGAATGATAGTTTCTCAAGTCTTTGGGTTTTGGGTATTTATTTATTAAGACTATTTGTAAGTAGTAATAAAAAGCTCTCAATTAAAATTAAATCACACGCACAAAATATTTTGACATGCATATCTCGAGTCGGATGTCGAGCTGAGGAGGAAGTCGCGTGTCGAGCTCTGAGGAAATCGGATGTCGAGCTGAGTAGGAAGTCGGATGTTGAGCTCTGAGGAAGTCGTATGTCGAACTGAGGAGGAGGTCGCGTGTCAAGCTTATGAGGTCGCGTACCGAGGTCGCGTGCCGAGCTCTTGTCGCGGCCGTGATGATCCGTGGTCGAGCTTATGAGGTCAGTGCCGAGCTATGAACCGAAATGATGAGGAGGTCGATGCCGAGCGTGTTCAGGTCTTTGCCGAGCTGTTCAGAGGTCGATGCCGAGTGTGTCGAGGTCGTCTGTCGAGCCGTGTGGCGAGTCGTATGCCGAGTTGTCTTGAGAGGTCGTATGCCGAGCCGTCTCCGTGTTTTCAATTTCTTTATTTCAAAGCATGGCAGGGCGATTTTCTGCAACGACAAATCCTTTTTAATAATCAACGAACGGGCAAATCTTCAGCGGGCAAATCCTCAGCGGACATTTTTTTAAGTGCGTGAGACGGCTCCTCGGTCGGTCTATAAATAAACAACGCTGTGCTCTTTCTTCTGACAACAATACAACAACGCGGTGCTTAATTTTTGTACCAAAAACTCATCAAATATTTTTCATCACTCACACTTATTTGAGCACAATTTTACGAGAGCCTTTTATTCTACATAATTTGAGTTGTATTATTTGAGCTTCAATTTGTTATATACACTATTGAGTGTATCTTTCTCGTCTCATTTTATTTGTGAAAATCATTTATTTTGGGTAGGAATCCCAAGGTGTTCATAGAGAGGTGATATCTCTTGAGCGTATTGCTCTGGTTTAGAGTTGTAAAGGTTTCTAGCTGAACCTGATTTAAAAGCTAGTGTCTTAGTGAAAATCCCATAGTGGTTTGCTTTGGGGACGGGGCGTAGGCCACGAGGGTGTTAGGTGGCGAACCTGGATAATTTGTTGTGTGCTTTTTTACTCCTTATCTCTCTACTTTTCAGTCAATTAAATTTCTGTACTTTATTTTATTGTTATTTATATCTTATTATTTACTTTATTTTTAACTCGTTTGCAATTTATTTTTCAAGTGATTTATCTATTTCACATTAATATTTCCGCAACTCATAATTAGCACTTATTTCTCCAAAAGTTTTTGAAAGCACCGTTCACACACAATTCACCCCCCTCTTGTGTTTGGAGTCACTTGTCAACAAAAGCCTTGCACAAACCCAGCTCGCCTGCCTCGGCCATGCACCTATCATCGGCTCGACGCATGATCTGGTCAATCTAATCGGAACAATCGATCCCGACGTTCCAAAGGGAGTCCTCGGCGTTCTCACTTTGATCAGCAAACTCTCCGAGGTGGAGAAACCACTCGAAACCATCAGGGATGTTCAAAGGTATCCCTCCATGAGGCCCCCTCGACGCCTTCGCAGGGGGCTGGTCGGAGCCAGGGGTCGGAGAAGCGTGTGGTCGCTTTTTAGCAGCCTTGGCAGGAGAAGGGGAGGCAGCAACTTCGAAAGGTATCGGCCCAGGAGCCTGGGCGACCTTCTCTCTTTGAGCTTTCTTAAGCAGCTCGACCATCTCCTTCTTGCTCATCTTCGGGGCCATCGTACCTGAAAAGAAAGTAAAATTAGTACCCACATTCAGGCCGAGAATTATACTGGAGGATGATAACAAAACTTACTTAAGTATTCCCACCACCGTTGTGCGTCCTTTAGAGCTCGGGTAAGTAAGGGACCACAGTGCAATGTGGGTAAACAGGAAAGGAAGTTCACTATCGTCTGGTCAGTGACCGACAACGAGTTGAAGTCCACCTCTTTTATGGGGAGAGGATTAGGACTCCAGTACAAAGGAAACAAGGGCTCGTTTTGAGCAGAGAAGAAAAAAGGATCTCCCCTCCGTACCCGAATTTTAAAGAAGTCGGGTTTCCAGTTCTTATAGGATTGGTCGAAGAGCTCAAGAATGTAGAAGCCGGGTATTTTGTTAAGCGAACACCACTTAAGCTGTTTGCCAAGCCTGAGTTGGAAGAAACTGAAGAAGAGAGCAGCAGAGGGGGTAACTGAGGGGACCACAGCAAGTGTACCGGGTCGTTGCAAGTAATAATTTCAGTAAATAACCGGTTATCGTCCTCAAGGATCGAAGGCCAAATACCAATATACGTTAACAACTACTAAGTGAACACCAAAGGACTTTATATGATTGGTGGTGGTAAGAGAATAACAAAGGCACAATGCAAATGGTAATTTAATTCAATGGAGAAAAGTGTTGGAGTCAAGCTTCATTCTACTTCAACTTTGGAATATTTTAATATAGCAATTAACACAAAGTGGTTCTCTAATTTGTCTATCAATTTCATTAAACTAGTTAAATCCCAATTCCTTGGGCAAATAACCCTTTTTATCCAGCTAGAAAGTCCAATTCCTTGGATGCATTCAACAAGGTAAAAGCATAAAGAAAAAGAAATTACAAAGATAGCAAGTTCCCAAAGGCTATTCCTAGCTCAAAAGAAACAAGGGTCACCTTCCTAGGGCACAAAAGAACTTCCATTCAACACACAAATCAAAAGTTCATTCTAAGATTGATCAAGTCTCAAAAAGCATTAAGAAGAAGGAAGGAGATCACCAAACTAAGAGAAACTCACATGCATTAATAGGAAACTACATCAAATATCCATAGTGTTCATAGAAATCCACTCAACTCCAACAAAAGGAGATTTAGTTCAACATGATGATAGTAGAGAATGAAAAGAAAAACAGAGAAAAGAGATAAGAACCCATCCACAAGCCAAGGAGTTGAGCTTCCACCCTTCTCCTCTTGCCTCCTTCAATGGGTGTGCTAGGGTTTGTGCTCCCAAGTCTTCTTTCTGCCTCTAATTCGTCCTCCTCCCAGTTCAGACCATTAGTTAGGTATTTATACCAACTGGGCCTAAAAGAAAGCCCAAAACGCGCAAGAACAAAAGTTAGCGGCAGGCGCCCTGCGCCCCGTGTTCACCGAGAGCAGGCGCCAGCGCCGCTTACAGGCGCCTGCGCTGGTTCTTCTGGCCAGCGCCCTGCGCAGTGGCGCCTGCGCAAGATTCCCGAGAGCAGGCGCCAGGCGCTAGCTGAGGCGCCTGCGCCTGCGATCTTACGCTCCATGCTTCCCGGCGAGCGCCTGCGCTGGATTGGCTGGCGCCTGCTACGACTTGTGCAGCAACTCCACTTCAAAAAGCTATCATGGTCTTGGGAACATGTCTCCAATCAATCCTTTTTTTACCTACATTAAATCAAGACCAAAGTAAGGACATTTTTCCATCAAAACAACAAAAGAGCTAACATGATTGTCAACTAGAATATCTCCACAACAAAGACTAAGACACCTAAGATTAGAGGCCAAACAAGGAATAAAGTCTAAGTTTGCATGAGAATTCCCTTCAATTAAGTGCATGAAATTGAGCATACTAGGGAACAATCAAACACTCCAAACTTAAACCTTTCTTGTCCTCAAGCAAGAACTCAACAAAAAAAATACAACTACCCAAAATGTCAATCTTGATCTAACCACTTCGACTAAACCACAATTTTTTCACCGCTTTCAATTGTTATCACACAAAATGTACACCAATCACAGATTATTTTACTGGGCTTTGTCATCATCAGAACCAATATGAGACTATTAGAAATTGGAGTCACATAAGCAATGAATTCACCATTATAAACTCAATAAGTAATGGAATGTACAATTGAAACTTTCAATGTGATTGAATGCTTTCTTTTTCTACTCACAGAGATTAGGAAGAATTTTCACTCCAACTCTCAAGTGTTTGGGGTTTTTGTTTCACTCAGTCAACACTATTTAAGCCCGTCCCCCATGGATTTGATTTTCATCTCTTTCTGACATGAGTACCACTTGCACAATGCTCCAACCAAAAGGTCTTTCAAGGTTGTAACTTGGCCAAGGTTAGGGTGTACGGATTAGACATTTAGGCTATCACCCTTCAAAGGTAGATGAGCATCAACCAACTCTAAAAATTTTCACTATAATTCCTCTTTTGTTCAATTTTCCAAAGGTGGTGTTTTCCAAAAGCTCAATCCTTAAACAACTTTGTATCACACAATTATTAATTCCCCCATAACTCTTTGGTCTCAAAAGGGGTACCAATCCAAAAACAAGCCACTTTTTTCTGGTTTTTCTATTTTTTTTTTCAGCTCAAACCACAACCAATCATAATGTTGTTCACTTCCCCCCCAACTCCAAACTTAGTTCTTTGTCAACCTTAGTCAATTCATGCTCATCCAACCTTCTTAGGTGGGTAACAAGTTAATCACAAGGTTAAAAGCTATTGTTTTGATAGGTTAACAAGAACAGAATGTTTTAGGCTCAACGGGGCTTTGCAAACAAAAGACATATCATGTCGGGTTGGCTTTTTGGCTAATTGGCTTCCACAAAATTTGCCTTTTTATATCAAAGCATTGTATAACCAATAACACGCAACAGAGATTCAATCAAATTTAGGGGGATGTAGACTCAAATGTGTCCTCTCCAAAGAATTATTGATGAAGGCTCTACAAACACCACAGGACAAGCACATATCAATCACAAAGACATTATAACAAACCAAAACAATTGAGCAATGGTTGACTCACTCTAAAAAGTTTTTAGTCTCAAGTTGTAACTATTCAGCGGCCCACTTAACATCACACCGAGTGATTGGTGCTTAACACAAAATTCAATTCACAAGTGGGTTCAAATCATAGTTCAGCCAGCAGTTATTTCAATTTGACATCTAGGACTTACAAACTAAAAATAAAGGAACTCCAAACTTAAGCTTTGACAACCATGCTAAAATGAAATCAAACAAACTAAATTCTAAAAAATGCAAGAGAAAGGGATAGAAACTCCCTCGCATGGGTTGCCTCCCATGAAGCGCTTCTTTAACGTCACTAGCTTGACGCATGAAGAGGTTGATCATGGCTCCTTGAATGAAGAGAAGAAGATTGAAGCATATCCATCTTTAGGAAGATGCACACCCATGACATTGGGTGCTTGCAAAGAAATCACCTCCCTTTTCTTCATTGGTCTTCTTTTTCTCCTCTTGAATTTATAAGGGTGGAAATTGTCATCCCTCACATGTTGAGTGCACTCTTTATAGGAATGAGTAGGTTTTGCTAGTGCATTCTTTGGACTTTTGTAAATTGGGATTTGTTTCTCATCCTTCATATGCATAACACCCTTTCCTTTTGAAATTTTTGATTCTTCCTCACTTCCTTTTCCTTGCATTGGCAATGTTTCAAGGGCCACATAAGTACATTGCTTGCTAGAGGCACCATCATACATATCATCAACCACATCCATGCGGTAGCATTGTTCTTCATCACTTACAGGATGGGTAGCATCAAATACGCTAAATGTTACCTTCTCATCTTGAACTCTAAGCATGAGCTGCCCTTTTTGTACATCAATAAGAGCTCTACTAGTTGCTAGAAATGGTCTTCCCAGTATTAGAGGGACCTGAGCATCTTCCTCCATGTCAAGGACAACAAAATCAGCTGGAAAAATGAATTTATCCACTTTCACCAGGACATCTTCTATAATACCATAGGGTATTTGGTGATCGGTCCGCTAACTGGAGAGACATCCTTGTAGGTTTAACATCATCTGTCCCTAATTTCTTCAACATAGACAGTGGCATGAGATTGATGCTAGCCCCCAAGTCACATAGTGCCTTCCCAATAGACATATTCCCTATAGTGCAGGGAATTGTGAAACTACCAGGATCTTTCAGCTTTGGAGGAAGCTCTCTTTGTAGGATTGCCTTTGCACTCTTGATCAAAGCAATTTTTTCATCTTTCAATTTCCTCTTCTTTGAAAGAATCTCTTTCATGAACTTGGCATAAGTAGGTATTTGCTCAAGAGCTTCGGCAAAGGGAATGTTGATTTGCAATTTCTTGAATACATCTAGAAATTTGCCAAATTTTTTCTCATCCTTCTCCTTACTCAATCTTTGAGGATATGGCAATTTGATGATTGGCTTTGGATAGACCATTTTCCCTTGCATAGTAGGTGGATTATGTGCTTCATTTGGGTCCTTCTCATCTTTCTCCTTAGGCTCACTTGACTTCTCCACTTCTTTCCTGGGTATGGGCTCAATCACTTTTCCACTCCGGGTAGTAATGGTACTAACATTCTCATGTCCCTTGGGATTTGGAATTGTGTCACTTGGTAGAGAACCCAGAGGTCTTTCTGTTATTTGTCTAGCCAACTGACCAACTTGAGTTTCAAGGTTCCTTATGGAGGCCTCTTGATTTTTGAAAGCAGCCCTTGTTTCGGTCATGAAAGCTGAAGTTTGCCCAGCTAGTTTTTCAATAGCAATTTCCCATACGGCTTTACGCTCGAGGGCTTGTGGTTGAGATGAAGAACTTCCTTGCAGACCATGTGAAGCTTGAGCACCTTGATCCTTCCAAGAGAAATTCGGGTGATTTCTCTAACCCGGAATATATGTATTTGAATAAGGATTGTTGTGTTGCCTTTGAGAATTGTTGACAAAGTTGACCTGTTCTGAATCTTTGCTAATCTCCACAGGGGCAACACAATCAACGCTAGCATGATCTCCTCCACAAAAACCACATTTGGGGTTTACAGAACCAACTGAATTTATGTTCATCCCTCCAATTTGCTTGGTTATAGAGGCTAATTGTTGACTCATAGCCTTATTTTGGGCTAGAATAGCATCCAATGCACCCACTTCGAGCATTCCTCCTTTTCTTTGTTGCCTATCAAATGGTGCATTCATGGTGTTTTCCGCCATAGCCTCCATAATCTCAAGGCTTTCAGCTGGAGTTTTTAAATCAAAAGAGCCTCCACATGCAGCATCGATCATCACCTTAGTGTTCGAAATGAGCCCATTATAGAATGTCTGAGCTTGAAGCCAATCGGGTAATGAATGTTGGGGGCACTTTCTAAGCAATTCTTTAAACCTCTCCCAAGCATCATAGAGTGTTTCCCCCTCCTTCTGAACAAAGGCAGTGATCTCACTTCTCAGCTTGGCAGATCTAGAAGTTGGGAAGAACTTGCTCACAAACTTGTTGGCCAAATCATCCCATGTGGTGATACTCCCTTTAGGTAGAGAACTAAGCCAGCTTCTAGCTCTATCCTTCAAGGAGAAGGTAAAGAGCCTCAAGTAAATGGCATCATCAGTAACGCCATCAATTTGCGCTGTATCACACAACTGGACAAAGACCTCCAAGTGTTTATTCAAATCTTCATGAGGTAAATCGGCAAACTGATTCTGTTGAATAACTTTCAAGAGGCCCGATGGAATGGTGATGCTATGGCCTGACAATGCTCCCATAATACCCCCTGGGAGTGGCCTTGGGGTAGTCTCGGAGAGTTCTCCTTTCACTGTTCGCGTCACCCATCACCTCTTCTGGTGTTTCAACAATGGGTTCCGGAATTGTTTGTAGTGCCTCTCTTTGTCGTAGCCTTGCTTCTCTTCTTCTAGCCTTTGCTTCCTTTTGGTTACGTCGGGCTGTTCTTTCTATCTCTGGGTCAAACAATAGCTCTTGAGGATCTACTGTTCCACGCATACACTGAAAAGCAAGCACCTCAAACAAGTGTCAAAGCATCGAGAAATAAAAAATGTTATGGACAATATGAAAAAGAAGTAATTAAACTAACACTAAAACAGAAATTAAAGCGGGTTCGAAATAGAAGTCGCCTTGAAATTACCGTAATGGTAAAATCGATCCGGCGTGGCGCCAAAAAACTTGATGGGACCACGGCAAGTGTACCGGGTCGTTGCAAGTAATAATTTCGGTAAATAACCGGTTATCGTCCTCAAGGATCGAAGGCCAAAGACCAATATACGTTAACAACTACTAAGCGAACACCAAAGGACTTTATATGATTGGTGGTGGTAAGAGAATAACAAAGGCACAATGCAAATGGTAATTTAATTCAATGGAGAAAAGTGTTGGAGTCAAGCTTCATTATACTTCAACTTTGGAATATTTTAATATAGCAATTAACACAAAGTGGTTCTCTAATTTGTCTATCAATTTCATTAAACTAGTTAAATCCCAATTCCTTGGGCAAATACCCTTTTTATCCAGCTAGAAAGTCCAATTCCTTGGATGCATTCAACAAGGTAAAAGCATAAAGAAAAAGAAATTACAAAGATAGCAAGTTCCCAAAGGCTATTCCTAGCTCAAAAGAAACAAGGGTCACCTTCCTAGGGCACAAAAGAACTTCCATTCAACACACAAATCAAAAGTTCATTCTAAGATTGATCAAGTCTCAAAAAGCATTAAGAAGAAGGAAGGAGATCACCAAACTAAGAGAAACTCACATGCATTAATAGGAAACTACATCAAATATCCATAGTGTTCATAGAAATCCACTCAACTCCAACAAAAGGATATTTAGTTCAACATGATGATAGTAGAGAATGAAAAGAAAAACAGAGAAAAGAGATAAGAACCCATCCACAAGCCAAGGAGTTGAGCTTCCACCCTTCTCCTCTTGCCTCCTTCAATGGGTGTGCTAGGGTTTGTGCTCCCAAGTCTTCTTTTCGCCTCTAATTCGCCCTCCTCGCCTCAGACCATTAGTTAGGTATTTATACCAACTGGGCCTAAAAGAAAGCCCAAAACGCGCAAGAACAAAAGTTAGCGGCAGCGCCTGCGCCAGTGTTCACCGAGCAGCGCCAGCGCCTCGCTTCGAGGCGCCTGCGCTGGTTCTTCTGCCAGCAGCGCCTGCGCTCGTGGGCGCCTGCACCTAAGATTCTCGAGAGCAGGCGCCAGGCGCTAGCCTGTCTGAGGCGCCTGCGCCTCGCGGTCTTCGCTCCATGCTTCAAAGAGCGCCTGCGCTGATTGGCTGGGCGCCTGCGCTCGACTTCAGGCAAAGAACTCCACTTCAAAAAGCTATCATGGTCTTGGGAACATGTCTCCAATCAATCCTTTTTTTTACCTACATTAAATCAAGACCAAAGTAAGGACATTTTTCCATCAAAACAACAAAAGAGCTAACATGATTGTCAACTAGAATATCTCCACAACAAAGACTAAGACACCTAAGATTAGAGGCCAAACAAGGAATAAAGTCTAAGTTTGCATGAGAATTCCCTTCAATTAAGTGCATGAAATTGAGCATACTAGGGAACAATCAGTAACCCCAAAGTACTCGACACGAGCTTGAAAGCTCGGATGAAAGCCCAGCTATTGGGGTGAAGTTGCGAAGGGGCCGCATCCAACCATTGGAGGACCTCGCACTCAAACCCACCGAGGGGAAACCGGAGGCTAACTCGGGTAAAGAAAGTTTTGTAGAAAAAGCAGAAGTCGAAAGAACTCGACTCACCCTTACCAAAACACACTCGGTCCTCGGGAGAGCAAGGAAGGCACGTCACCTCCTCGTCTCGTTCCCGGTTCCGCGTAAAAGATACGCTAGACCGAAGAGCGGCCACGCCGGTGTCCGAAAAGATATTTGAGGCCACCCTGAGCACATCTGGGTGCACCCAAGCATAAGGAGACCTATCGTCTCCCACTCGGCGTTCGCCCCCCTTGTGAAGTGAATACGAGGGAAGAGAAGTGACGGGAGGAGAAGCTGGAACCCAGGAAACGGGGGGAACCACCTGGAGGGGCACCGGGTCGCGGCCATTGTAACACCTGATGAAGAGATCGACCGCGTGCACGAGCTGCTGAGGTCGCGTACCGAGCTGAGGAGGTCGTATGCCGAGCTGAGGTCGCGTACCGAGCTGAGGAGACCGCGTGCACTAGCTGCTGAGGACGCGTACCGAGCTGAGGAGACCGTGTGCACGAGCTCGTGATAGAGCCTTGTGCGCTTGCATAAGCACCCTGGTCGACCTCGTGCCGAGACTGTAACACTCGTATTTTTACGAACGTTATTTAGTGTTAATTAGTATTTATATGTCACTTATTTATGGTTTTCTTTTAATTAATTATTGTTGAGTGTTAATTAAGGGAGAAAGGACCATAATGCCCCTTCCCTCACCAGCTAAATATCACGATCAGTCCCCTCAAACCCTCACTTTCTCTTTTCTTCTTTCTTCTTCCTTCTTCTCTAAGTTTCCTCTTCCTCTCCAAACTTCCATTGAAAAACCTTGGGTTCCATTGAGTTTTTGCACAAACCTTCTTCATCAATCTTGTTTCTCATCATCTCCTCTACCTATATCATCATCTCGATCATCATTTGAGGTATGAAAAACAGAATTTTCTCTCCCTTCATGCTACTGTTTAGCGCCACTTCCTCCTTCCATTTTAGCTAGTTTCTATGCTTCCAAATCATGTCATATCGATAGGTTTTCTTCTTCATGACATTACCTACCTTTCTAACCATTTATTTGAGCTTGAAAAACAAATTGTTTCCTCTGCTTTTCACAAGAGGTAGCGCCCAAAACCCTAACCACTTGGCTTGTTTTGATTTCTTGTTCTATGTTGTTGTATGTTGCTTCTTCTTGTTGTTTGTTGTTGATTTATTTGTTGTAGCATCATATAACCTCTTTCATGAGCATTTGATCAAAAACCTAACCTTGAGTAAGAGGGAAATTATGTTTAATCTTGCTTGAATCATGCATGAGATATGTTATTGTGTTATAGTAATTATTTAGGTGCTAATAGCATGGCTAGTTTAATTTAATCAAGTGCAACAAAGTTAGTTTTGGGTCTTTCCTATTCTTGAGTCTTTAGAAACTTGCTTTTTTGTTGTCTAATTAGGTGTGAAGTATGTGATTATGTGTTTAATATGATTTTAGGTCTAATTAGGATTAAGTTGCATGATTAGTTTAGTGTTAGATAAGTTTTTGTGCAAAATGGATTTTTGAGGGACCAAAATGGCATGTAGGGAAATTGATCTCTTTTTATGATTTAAATTTTAACACAATTGGTTATGGTCTTATTTTAATTGTTGGACCACTGATGAAAATATTTTTTAAGAAAACATAAACTTAGATTTTGATTAATTTGTGCTTAATATGCTACTTGATTTTAAGCTTGAATTAGTACTTAGGAAAAATGGCCTTGTATGGTGATATGTATGAAAGAAGTTTTTAATAAAATTTTAGAGAAAAGGAATGAATTTGTAATCTTTGGAATTCTTGTTGTATTTGTTTAAGTTCTTGAGTTTTAATGCTTGCTTGGGTTGTAGTTAAGATTGGGATAATGAGAGCTAAGTGCTATTAGAAAACCATAGATAGTACTAAGTTGTGCTGGTATTAGGAATTGTGATTCCCGAGATCGTGCGGCACGGAATCGAGGTGTACGGGAGAGCGAACCCGAGGACGTGGGAGCAGTGGGATCCAGATTGAGGACGGTACGTGTCGAGGTCGATTGAGAACCGTACGTGTCGAGGTCGATTGAGAGCCGTACGTGTCGAGGTCGATTGAGAACCGTACGTGTCGAGGTCGTTGTCGAGCTCGATTGAGGACAGCACGTAGACGCCTAGCTTGGAGTTCGGTAAGGGCAACTTCTAGATATGTTTAGATTTTATTTTTAGTATTTAAATGCTTCATTTAAATACGAAGAAGTCTGAGAACTCTACGAGTTCGGTTAGGTCTTCGAACCCCTTCGCTTTTGTTGTCGTGAGGTCGAACATTTATCCGAGTCTTCGTGGGCGAGCGAAAGTCGCTATGCGGTTGGTCTCTGAACCCGGCCCCCACACTTGTATGTTCCTCTCTGTTAATTCCATTGAGTTGCGAGAGGATGGATTCCTTGATTTGCTTGTCGAGCATGTAATGTTGTGATATGATTGAGTTATGCATTATTTGATATGAGATTGAATATATGCCATGAATTGCGTGTTGCTGTTGAATTGCGTTTCTTCATGCAGGTGTTTTTATTGCTTAAAATGTCGAATTGTGTTTTCTTCATATTAAGCATGCTCTCTTATTTGATATGCGGGCAAGCAATCTTATGCGCGCCACTCTTTGAATATTGTGCGGAGAGTTGTTCATCGAGTGAGAGATCTAGGCAGTCGTTATGACGTTTGAGCCGTGACCGGATAATCGAGGGTGCTAGGTCCCCTTTTGTTTACGGGAGATTGACTAGACGTCGCAGTCAGAGGAACCGCATCGCATATCTAGGGAGAAGCGAAAGATCCCAAGGCTACGGCTGGTATGTCGGTTGATGGATCTGCGTCGCTTCCTAGGAATAATGGTCGAGTCGAGAGAAAATGGATCGCGAGTTGAGTCGAGTCTAGAGTGAGAGGGTTGAGTCACGCTTGGTGAATGATATACATTGTTGTTTGCTTATTTCTTTACGCCTTGATTATCTTGATTTGTTGAGAAGTTGACCTTTTCCCGTGGTGCCTTCAATCCATGATGGTTACCCAGCGATAGTGAGGACGCAGGAACCCGGCGCCAGTGATGGTGGGGAGGACCTCGTCGAGGATCCGAACGACGATCTCTATTTGTCGTGATTGATTATGTCTATTAGATGTTTTTTGGGATGACTGTAGTATGTCTTTTGTGTACAGTGGTTGTGACAGTTAATGGGTGATGTTTTGTTATTACAGGGTAGACTGGTGGTTCCACTTTTGGAGCAGCCCCCTGCGTGGGTGTCTGCCGGAAGTACCCCCAGGGTATGATTGCTCTCTTGAAGATCGTCATACCATAGGTGTATTTCTTTGTACATTCACTACTCTATATTTTGCATACACTATCATTCCGACTTGTATATATATATATATATATTATCTATGTATGTTTTATTTAGGATTTAAGTCTTGTGTCTTAGTTGCACCATGTTTCGAAAAGCTGTAATTACTCTGATGTGCACTAGCGGGAATTAAAAAAAAAAAGTACCGTATTTTTCTGAAGGGCACAAGAGTACCGTTTTAAAACGCATCGCATACAGTTTTAGTGTAGCTCGGTAGCGGTCCGGAAACGGGTCGTTACAAAGGTGGTATCGTGAGCGCTTCGCTCGACCGGCCGCGTGCATAGGAAATTTGTACTGGTCACTGTGTCGGGATATGTGTGTCGGGTACATAGTTGTACTATATTGATTGCTGTTTGATTAAGTGAAGCACTTATTGCTTGAAAAATTGTTTGAATTGTTTCTTGATTGAAGCAATGTGTCTTAACACATCCTTGTTGTGAGATTCTGACAGGTTTTGATCTTTGTGGAATCTAATGCCACCTCGTAGGGATACGACGGCTGTACCTGAGAACGTCGACATGGAACGAGCAATTCAAGCTATGACCGAGATGGCGGCGGCCATGGCTCAGCAATCACCGCCGCGAACTCAACAGCCTAACGCGATGGCTCAACATACGGCAAATGCTAACCCAAAGAAAACTTGCAAAGAACAACAGAGAGCAGAGCGGAATGCTGAGGCGAGAGGATTAGCAGACTTTAGGAAGCATGACCCACCGAAGTTCTACGGTGAGCCAAACCCAGATAAAGCTGATCTTTGGATGCAAGAGATCGAGAAGATCTTCGAGGCACTCCATTGCCCAAACAACGTGAAGGTAGACTACGCCACCTACTTGCTGCTGGGAGACGCAGAGTATTGGTGGAAGGGAGTGAAGCAAGCACTGATAGCGGAACGTCGCGAAATAACGTGGGAGCTTTTTCGTGGAAGGTTCTTGGACAAATACTTCCCAGATACTGCACGAGCTGAGAAGGAGCAAGAGTTTCTTCAACTACAACAAGGCGGTATGACAGTGTCCGAGTATGCAGCCAAGTTTGAGTCACTGGCGAGGTATTTCAGTCCATTTCGTGACCGAGCTGACCAAGGATGGTTAAGTGAGAGGTTCCAACGAGGATTAAGATTTGACATTCAGAAGTCGGTGGTGTCATTGAGGATCAGGAATCTACAGGAGTTGATAGATCGTTGTGTTGAGGTAGAGGGTGTAAGAAGCCACAAGAAGAAAACTGTTGTAGGCGGACCGATGAGACCCCAGAGTGCGGGGCAGAGGTTTGCACAGAAGGGGAAACAACTGCAGAGGAAGCCTTACAACCGACCTCAGGGGAACAACAACAGGGGACAATATCGTCCGATGACCCAGGGAGCGAGAAGTGGAGGTCAGACTGGCGTAGAAGTGATTTGTTTCCGTTGTGGAAAGTCAGGACATTATGCAAATAACTGTACTCAGAAGGAGGATGTGTGCTACAATCAGAAGAAGCTGGCATTTTGCCAAGGATTGTCCCACACCTAAAGCCAACCGCAATGCTTGGCGCAAAGGCCAGCGGAAGCGCCAAACAAAGAAAAGGCGTAGTCTTCTGCATGAGCGGCGAGGAAGCAGAGCAAGCTGATGATCTTATTCAAGGAGAATGTGAGATTGAGGGTAAATCCTTATCCGTCCTCTTTGATTCGGGTGCAACCCATTCCTTTATTTCTTCTGATTGTGTGGACCATTTGAACTTGATCAGAATCGCTTACTGCTCAAACTGGTAGTTACAACCCCAGCTGCTAAAACCTTAGTCACAAACACTGCATGTCTTAATTGTGTAGTGGTTATTCAGAGTAGAAGGTTTGTGGTCAATTTGGTTTGTTTGCCTCTTAAAGGCTTAGATGTCATCCTCGGGATGGATTGGTTGTCACACCACCATGTCCTCTTGGACTGTGCCCGTAAAACTGTAATTTTCCTGCACCTTGAGTCTCCAATTATCTTTCTACTGAACGTATTGGAGTTTCTTTGCAAGAAGGAACTAGGGAATACATGTATCTGGCTAGTTTAGAAGTTTCTCAGCAGATTGAAGTGAAGAATGTTCCAGTGGTGTGTGACTTTGTGGACGTTTTTCCCGAAGACGTGCCAGGGTTACCACCAGTGCGAGAGGTCGAGTTCTCCATCGATTTGATTCCAGGAACAGGACCGATTTCCAAAGCGCCATACCGGATGTCCCCTGCCGAGATGAAAGAACTGAAGTCCCAGATTGAGCATTTGGAGTCAAAGCAATTCATACAACCGAGCGTGTCACCGTGGGGAGCTCCAGTGTTGTTGGTCAAGAAGAAGGATGGACGATCAAGACTGTGCGTGGACTACCACGAGCTCAACAAGGTTACTGTGAAGAACCGGTATCCGTTACCGCGTATTGACGATCTGATGGATCAATTACGTGGAGCTGCAATATTTTCCAAGATAGATTTGAAGTCTGGTTATCATCAGATTCGCGTGAAGAAGGAAGATGTCCCCAAAACAGCTTTCAGGACCAGATATGGTCATTACGAGTACTTGGTGATGCCGTTTGGAGTGACAAATGCGCCAGCAGTGTTTATGGATTACATGAACAGGATTTTCCATTTGTTTTGGATCAGTTTGTAGTAGTGTTCATCGACGACATATTGATCTACTCGAAGAGCAGAGAAGAGCACGAAGGGCACTTACGCCGAGTATTGCAGATATTACGAGAGAAGCAACTCTATGCCAACCTTTCGAAGTGTGAATTTTGGCTTGAAGAGGTGAATTTTCTTGGACATGTGATTTCCAAAGAAGGGATAGCTGTGGATCCAACTAAGATTGAAGCTGTGCTAGCGTGGGAACAGCCGAAGACAGTCACTGATATCAGGAGCTTTGTTGGCTTAGCAGGCTATTATCGAAGATTCATTGAAGGTTTTTCGAAGATTGTCGCGCCTCTTACACGACTCACGAGGAAGGATCAACCTTTTGCCTGGACTGAGGAGTGTGAATCCAGTTTTCAAAGACTGAAGGAGCTTTTGACAACAGCGCCTGTGTTGATTTTGCCTCAACCAGAAGAGCCTTACGAGGTTTATTGCGATGCGTCACACCAGGGATTGGGGTGCGTACTGATGCAAAGACCGAAAGTGGTAGCGTATGCTTCAAGACGACTTAAGATTCACGAGAGGAACTACCCTACTCACGATTTGAACCGCATCGGTGGTTTTTGGCGTTGAAGATATGGAGGCACTACCTTTATGGGAGTACTCTCACTTTTCAGCGATCACAAGAGCTTGAAGTACTGCTCGATCGAAAAGAGCTCAACATGCGTCAAGAAGATGGACGAAATTTCTCAAGGATTACGACTTTACATTGGAATATCATCCAGAAAGGCTAATATAGTAGCAGATCGTTGAGTAGGAAGAGCGTTCTAGCTTCAAAGAATGATGATCAAGGAGTTGGAGATGCTCGAGAAATTCCGAGACTTGAAGTTGAATGTGGAAGTTTCACCGGGAAGTCGAGATTTGGTATGCTTACCATTTCTAACAGATTGTTGGACGAGATCGAGACCAAAGAGTTCATGACAAGCTTACGCAAGAGAAGATACGATTGATAAGCGCAAGTGGAAAGCGACGAATTCAAAGTCGGAGCGGACAACATTTTAAGGTGCAATGGCCGAGTGTGTGTACCTAACGTAGCGGAGCCGAGAAAGTTAATACTTGACGGCGCATAAGAGCAATTTTAGTATTCATCCAGGAGTTCACGAAGATGTATCAAGACTTGAAGAAGCATTTTTGGTGGTCCGGAATGAAGAAGCAAGTGGTCGAGCACGTAACCGTGTTTAACGTGTCGTAAAGCGAAGGTGGAGCACCAACGGCCGGCGGAATGCTACAATAAACGGCGTACCCGGTATGGAAGTGGGACAGTATCTCCATGGATTTCGTTGTAGGTTTGCCGAAGACGCAGAAGAAGAATGATTCGATTTGGGTGATCGTCGACCGATTGACCAAATCTGCTCATTTCTTGCCAGTGAGGTCGACGTACAACGTGGAAAAGCTGACCGAGATTTACATCGCGGAGATAGTGCGACTACATGGTATACCCTCTTCAATCGTGTCGGACCGAGATCCGAAGTTCACATCTCATTTTTGGAGGGAATTACAAGAAGCGATGGGAACCAAGCTCAAGCTTAGCTCGGCATATCATCCCCAAACCGACGGTCAGACTGAAAGAACGATCCAATCGCTTGAAGATTTGTTGCGAGCGTGTACATTAGATCACCGAGGAAGTTGGGATGATGTCTTACCATTGGTGGAGTTCACCTACAATAACAGTTTCCATGCGAGTATTGGAATGGCACCTTTTGAAGCACTGTATGGACGCAAGTGTCAGACGCCTCTTTGTTGGTACCAGGATGGTGAGAGTTCTATTGTGGGACCAGATATGGTCCAGCAGACTACTGAGAAGATCCGTTTGATCAGAGATAGGATGCGAACGTCTCAGAGCCGACAGAAGAGTTATGCCGACCAAGGACGTCGACCGCTAGAGTTCAAAGAAGGAGAGCATGTATTTCTTAGAGTCACCCCCACTACTGGAGTTGGTCGAGCGATCAAGTCCAAGAAACTTACCCCTAAATTTATTGGACCTTACCAGATTCTTCGTCGTATCGGTCCAGTGGCATATCAGATTGCCCTGCCACCCTTCCTGTCAAACATTCATGACGTCTTTCACGTCTCACAGTTGCGGAGATATATTTCCGACCCCTCTCATGTCATCGAACCAGATGTGATTCAACTGAGGAACGACTTATCCTTCGAAGCATCACCAGCAAGGATCGTTAATCGGAAAGCCAAACAGTTGCGGAACAAAGAGATCCAACTTGTCAAAGTTGTGTGGGATCAGAAGACCGGATATGCAACTTGGGAACTGGAAGAGAAGATGAAGACTCAGTACCCTGAACTTTTCCGCGGTAAGTATCTTATTTGCAATTTCGAGGACGAAATTTTTTTTTAGAGGGAGAGTATTGTAACACCTGATGAAGAGATCGACCGCGTGCCGGCCGAGGTCGCTGCATCGAAATGAGGAGGTCGTATGCCGAGCTGAGGTCGCGTACCGAGCTGAGGAGACCGCGTGCACTAGCTGCTGAGGACGCGTACCGAGGTGAGGAGACCGTGTGCACGAGCTCGTGATAGAGCCTTGTGCGCTTGCACAAGCACCCTGGTCGACCTCGTGCCGAGACTGTAACACTCGTATTTTTACGAACGTTATTTAGTGTTAATTAGTATTTATATGTCACTTATTTATGGTTTTCTTTTAATTAATTATTGTTGAGTGTTAATTAAGGGAGAAAGGACCATAATGCCCCTTCCCTCACCAGCTAAATATCACGATCATTCCCCTCAAACACTCATTTTCTCTTTTCTTCTTTCTTCTTCCTTCTTCTCTAAGTTTCCTCTTCCTCTCCAAACTTCCATTGAAAAACCTTGGGTTCCATTGAGTTTTTGCACAAACCTTCTTCATCAATCTTGTTTCTCATCATCTCCTCTACCTATATCATCATCTCGATCATCATTTGAGGTATGAAAAACAGAATTTTCTCTCCCTTCATGATACTGTTTAGCGCCACTTCCTCCTTCCATTTTAGCTAGTTTCTATGCTTCCAAATCATGTCATATCGATAGGTTTTCTTCTTCATGACATTACCTACCTTTCTAACCATTTATTTGAGCTTGAAAAACAAATTGTTTCCTCTGTTTTCTACAGTAGGTAGCGCCCAAAACCCTAACCACTTGGCTTGTTTTGATTTCTTGTTCTATGTTGTTGTATGTTGCTTCTTCTTGTTGTTTGTTGTTGATTTATTTGTTGTAGCATCATATAACCTCTTTCATGAGCATTTGACCAAAAACCTAACCTTGAGTAAGAGGGAAATTATGTTTAATCTTGCTTGAATCATGCATGAGATATGTTATTGTGTTATAGTAATTATTTAGGTGCTAATAGCATGGCTAGTTTAATTTAATCAAGTGCAACAGGTTAGTTTTGGATCTTTCCTATTCTTGAGTCTTAAGAAACTTGCTATTTAATTGTCTAATTAGGTGTGAAGTATGTGATTATGTGTTTAATATGATTTTAGGACTAATTAGGATTAAGTTGCATGATTAGTTTAGTGTTAGATAAGTTTTTGTGCAAAAATGGATTTTGAGGGACCAAAATGGCATGTAGGGAAATTGATCTCTTTTTATGATTTAAATTTTAACACAATTGGTTATGGTCTTATTTTAATTGTTGGACCCTGATGAAAATATTTTTTAAGAAAACATAAACTTAGATTTTGATTAATTTGTGCTTAATATGCTACTTGATTTTAAGCTTGAATTAGTACTTAGGAAAAATGGCCTTGTATGGTGATATGTATGAAAGAAGTTTTTAATAAAATTTTAGAGAAAAGGAATTAATTTGTAATGCTGGAATTCTTGTTGTATTTGTTTAAGTTCTTGAGTTTTAATGCTTGCTTGGGTTGTAGTTAAGATTGGGATAATGAGAGCTAAGTGCTATTAGAAAACCATAGATAGTACTAAGTTGTGCTGGTATTAGGAATTGTGATTCCCGAGATCGTGCGGCACGGAATCGAGGTGTACGGGAGAGCGAACCCGAGGACGTGGGAGCAGTGGGATCCAGATTGAGGACGGTACGTGTCGAGGTCGATTGAGAACCGTACGTGTCGAGGTCGATTGAGAACCGTACGTGTCGAGGTCGATTGAGAACCGTACGTGTCGAGGTCGTTGTCGAGCTCGATTGAGGACAGCACGTAGACGCCTAGCTTGGAGTTCGGTAAGGGCAACTTCTAGATATGTTTAGATTTTATTTTTAGTATTTAAATGCTTCATTTAAATACGAAGAAGTCTGAGAACTCTACGAGTTCGAAGTTAGGGTCTTCGAACCCCTTCGTTTTGTTGTCGTGAGGTCGAACATTTATCCGAGTCTTCGTGGGCGAGGGAAAGCTGTTGCGGTTGGTCTCCTGAACCCAACCCCCCACACTTGTATGTTCCTCTCTGTTAATTCCATTGTGTTGCAGAGGGATGGATTCCTTGATTTGCTTGTCGAGCATGTAATGTTGTGATATGATTGAGTTATGCATTATTTGATATGAGATTGAATATATGCCATGAATTGCGTGTTGATGTTGAATTGCGTTTCTTCATGCAGGGTGTTTTTATTGCTTAAAATGTCGAATTGTGTTTTCTTCATATTAAGCATGCTCTCTTATTTGATATGCGGGCAAGTAATCTTATGCGTCACTCTTTGAATATTGTAAGCGGAGAGTTGTTCATCGAGTGAGAGAGCTAGGCGAGTCGTTATGACGTTTTTGAGCCGTGACCCGGATAACTGAGGGTGCTAGGTCCCCTTTTGTTTACGGGAGATTGACTAGACGTCGCAGCGTAGGGCACCGCATCGTGCATATCTAGGGAGAAGCGAAAGATCCCAAGGCTACTACTGGTATGTCGATTGATGGATCTGCGTCGCTTTAGGAATAATGGTCGAGTCGAGAGAAAATGGATCGCGAGTTGAGTCGAGTCTAGAGTGAGAGGGTTGAGTCACGTTTGGTGAATGATATACATTGTTGTTTGCTTATTTCTTTACGCCTTGATTATCTTGATTTGTTGAGAAGTTGACCCTTTTCCCGTGGTGCCTTCAATCCATGATGGTTACCCAGGCGATAGCGAGGACGCAGGGAACCCGACAGCAGGTGATGGTGGGGAGGACCTCGTCGAGGATCCGGACGACGATCTCTATTTGTCGTGATTGATTATGTCTATTAGATGTTTTTTGGGATGACTGTAGTATGTCTTTTGTGTACAGTGGTTGTGACCAAGGGCCGGTGATGTTTTGTTATTACAGGTATTGGTGGTTCCACTTTTGGAGCGACCCACTGCGTGGGTGTCTGCCGGAAGTACCCCCACGGTATGATTGCTCTCTTGAAGGTCGTCATACCATAGGTGTATTTCTTTGTACATTCACTACTCTGTATTTTGCATACACTATCATTCCGACTTGTATATATATATATATATTATCTATGTATGTTTTATTTAGGATTTAAGTCTTGTGTCTTAGTTGCACCATGTTTAGAAAAGCTGTAATTACTCTGATGTGCACTAGCAGGAATTAAAAAAAATCTTGTATTTTTCTCAAGGGCACAAGAGTACCGCTTTAAAACGCATCGCATACGCTTTTAGTGTAGCTCGGTAGCGGTCCTAAAGCGGTCGTTACAAAGGTGGTATCAGGCTTGATTCGGTTATGGCCAAATTTGTGCATAGGAAATTTGGGTGGTCCTTTGTGCCGGGATATGTGTGTCGGGTACATAGTTGTACTATATTGATTCTTTGTTTGATTAAGTGAAGCACTTATTGCTTGAAAAATTGTTTGAATTGTTTCTTGATTGAAGCGGTGTGTCTTAACTCATCCTTGTTGTGAGATTCGACAGTTTTGAACTTTGTGGAATCTAATGCCACCTCGTAGGGATACGACAATTTGTACACGAGAACGTCGACATGGAACGAGCAATTCAAGCTATGACCGAGATGGCGGCGGCCATGGCTCAGCAATCAGCTGCTGCAACTCAACAGTCTAACGCGATGGCTCAGCCAGACGGCGGCGTTAACTCCAAAGAAAAACTTGGCAAAGAACAACAGAGAGCAGAGCAGAATGCTGAGGCGAGAGGATTAGCAGACTTTAGGAAGCATGACCCACCGAAGTTCTACGGTGAGCCAAACCTAGATAAAGCTGATCTTTGGATGCAAGAGATCGAGAAGATCTTTGAGCCACTCCATTGCCCAAACAACGTGAAGGTAGACTACGCCACCTACTTGCTGCTGGGAGACGCAGAGTATTGGTGGAAGGGAGTGAAGCAAGCACTGATAGCGGAACGTCGCGAAATAACGTGGGAGCTTTTTCGTGGAAGGTTCTTGGACAAATACTTCCCAGATACTGCACGAGCTGAGAAGGAGCAAGAGTTTCTTCAACTACAACAAGGCGGTATGACAGTGTCCGAGTATGCAGCCAAGTTTGAGTCACTGGCGAGGTATGGTTAAGTGAGAGGTTCCAACGAGGATTAAGATTTGACATTCAGAAGTCGGTGGTGTCATTGAGGATCAGGAATCTACAGGAGTTGATAGATCGTTGTGTTGAGGTAGAGGGTGTAAGAAGCCACAAGAAGAAAAGCGCTGTAGGCGACCGATGAGACCCCAGAGTGCGGGCGAGGTTTGCATGAAGGAAACAAGCTGCAGAGGAAGCCTTACAACCGACCTCAGGGGAACAACAACGAGGGACAATATCGTCAGATGACCCAGGGAGCGAAATGGAGGTCGGTGGCATAGAAGTGATTTGTTTCCGTTGTGGAGCGTCAGGACATTATGCAAATAAGCGTACTCGGAAGGAGGATGTGTGCTACAATCAGAAGAAGCCAGGGCATTTTGCCAAGGATTGTCCCACACCTAAAGCTGAACCGGCAATGCTTCGCGCAAAGGCCAAAGGAAGCGCCAAGCAAAAAGCGAGTCTTACGCATGAGCGGCGAGGAAGCAGAGCAAGCTGATGATCTTATTCAAGGCGAATGTGAGATTGAGGGTAAATCCTTATCCGTCCTCTTTGATTCGGGTGCAACCCATTCCTTTATTTCTTCTGATTGTGTGGACCATTTGAACTTGACTGTGACTGCTTTACCGTTCAAATTGGTAGTTACAACCCCAGCTGCTAAAACCTTAGTCACAAACACTGCATGTCTTAATTGTGTAGTGGTTATTCAGAGTAGAAGGTTTGTGGTCAATTTGGTTTGTTTGCCTCTTAAAGGCTTAGATGTCATCCTCGGGATGGATTGGTTGTCACACCACCATGTCCTCTTGGACTGTGCCCGTAAAACTGTAATTTTCCCAGACCTTGGAGTCTCCAATTATCTTTCTACTGAACGTATTGGAGTTTCTTTGCAAGAAGGAACTAGGGAATACATGTATCTGGCTAGTTTAGAAGTTTCTCGTGATTGAAGTGAAGAATGTTCGGTGGTGTGTGACTTTGTGGGCGTTTTCGAAGACGTGCCAGGGTTACCACCAGTGCGAGAGGTCGAGTTCTCCATCGATTTGATTCCAGGAACAGGACCGATTTCCAAAGCGCCATACCGGATGTCCCCTGCCGAGATGAAAGAACTGAAGTCCCAGATTGAGCATTTGGAGTCAAAGCAATTCATACGACCAGGCGTGTCACCGTGGGGAGCTCGGTGTTGTTGGTCAAGAAGAAGGATGGGCGATTAAGGCGTGCGTGGACTACCGCGAGCTCAACAAGGTTACTGTGAAGAACCGGTATCCGTTACCGCGTATTGACGATCTGATGGATCTATTACGTGGAGCTGCAATATTTTCCAAGATAGATTTGAAGTCTGGTTATCATCAGATTCGCGTGAAGAAGGAAGATGTCCCCAAGCGACTTTCAGGCCCAGATACGGTCACTCCGAGTACTTGGTGATGCAGTTTGGAGTGACAAATGCGCCCGGCTGATGTTTATGGATTACATGAACAGGATTTTCCATTCGTTTTGGATCGGTTTGTAGTAGTGTTCATCGGCGACATATTGATCTACTCGAAGAAGCGAGAGAAGAGCACGAAGGGCACTTACGCCGAGTATTGCAGATATTACGAGAGAAGCAACTCTATGCCAACCTTTCGAAGTGTGAATTTTGGCTTGAAGAGGTGAATTTTCTTGGACATGTGATTTCCAAAGAAGGGATAGCTGTGGATCCAACTAAGATTGAAGCTGTGCTAGCGTGGGAACAGCCGAAGACAGTCACTGATATCAGGAGCTTTGTTGGCTTAGCAGGCTATTATCGAAGATTCATTGAAGGTTTTTCGAAGATTGTCGCGCCTCTTACACGACTCACGAGGAAGGATCAACCTTTTGCCTAGACTGAGGAGTGTGAATCCAGTTTTCAAAGACTGAAGGAGCTTTTGACAACAGCGCCTGTGTTGATTTTGCCTCAACCAGAAGAGCCTTACGAGGTTTATTGCGATGCGTCACACCAGGGATTGGGGTGCGTGCTGATGCAGCACCGGAAAGTGGTAGCGTATGCTTCAAGACAGCTTAAGATTCACGAGAGGAACTACCCTACTCACGATTTGGAGCTGGCATCGGTGGTTTTTGCGTTGAAGATATGGAGGCACTACCTTTATGGGAGTACTCTCACTGTTTTCAGCGATCACAAGAGCTTGAAGTACCTGTTCGATCAGAAAGAGCTCAACATGCGTCAGCGAAGATGGACAGAATTTCTCAAGGATTACGACTTTACATTGGAATATCATCCAGGAAAGGCTAATATAGTAGCAGATGCGTTGAGTAGGAAGAGCGTTCTAGCTTCAGCAATGATGATCAAGGAGTTGGAGATGCTCGAGAAATTCCGAGACTTGAAGTTGAATGTGGAAGTTTCACCGGGGAAGCTGAGATTTGGTATGCTTACCATTTCTAACAGATTGTTGGACGAGATCAGAGACCAGCAGGTTCATGACAAGCTTCTGCAAGAGAAGATACAGTTGATAGCGCAAGGGAAAGCGACAGAATTCAAAGTCGGAGCGGACAACATTTTAAGGTGCAATGGCCGAGTGTGTGTACCTAACGTAGCGGAGCTGAGAAAGTTAATACTTGACGAAGCGCATAAGAGCAATTTTAGTATTCATCCAGGAGTTACGAAGATGTATCAAGACTTGAAGAAGCATTTTTGGTGGTCCGGAATGAAGAAGCAAGTGGCTGAGTACGTAGCTTCGTGTTTAACGTGTCGGCGAAGGTGGAGCACCAACGGCCGGCGGAATGCTACAATCGTTTGGCGTACCCGGTATGGAAGTGGGACAAAGATCTCCATGGATTTCATTGTAGGTCTGCCGAAGACGCAGAAGAAGAATGATTCGATTTGGGTGATCGTCGACCGATTGACCAAATCTGCTCATTTCTTGCCAATGAGGTCGACGTACAACGTGGAAAAGCTGACCGAGATTTACATCGCGGAGATAGTGCAACTACATGGTATACCCTCTTCAATCATGTCGGACCGAGATCCGAAGTTCACATCTCATTTTTGGAGGGAATTGCAAGAAGCGATGGGAACCAAGCTCAAGCTTAGCTCGGCATATCATCCCCAAACCGACGGTCAGACTGAGAGAACGATCCAATCGCTTGAAGATTTGTTGCGAGCGTGTACATTAGATCACCGAGGAAGTTGGGATGATGTCTTACCATTGGTGGAGTTCACCTACAATAACAGTTTCCATGCGAGTATTGGAATGGCACCTTTTGAAGCACTGTATGGACGCAAGTGTCAGACGCCTCTTTGTTGGTACCAGGATGGCGAGAGTTCTATTGTGGGACGGATATGGTCCAAAGACACTACCGAGAAGATCCGTTTGATCGAGATAGGATCACGAGCGTCTCGAGCCAAACGGAAGAGTTATGCCGACCAAGGGCGTCGACCGCTAGAGTTGAAGAAGGAGAGCATGTATTTCTTAGAGTCACCCCCACCTCTGAGTTGGTCGGCGATCAAGTCCAAGAAACTTACCCTAAATTTATTGGACCTTACGATTCTTCGTCGTATCGGTCGGTGGCATATCGATTGCCACCGCCACCGCTTCCTATCAAACATTCATAGCGTCTTTCACGTCTCACGATTCGCGGAGATATATTTCCGACCCTCTCATGTCATCGAACGGATGTGATTCAAGCGAGGAACGACTTATCCTTGAAGCATCACCGAAGGATCGTTGATCGGAAAGCCAAGCGATTGCGGAACAAAGAGATCCAACTTGTCAAAGTTGTGTGGGATCGAAGGCTGGAGATGCAACTTGGGAGCTGGAAGAAGATGAAGACTTCGATTACCACTGAACTTTTCCGCGGTAAGTATCTTATTTGCAATTTCGAGGACGAAATTTTTTAGAGGGAGAGTATTGTAACACGATGAAGAGATCGACCGCGTGCACGAGCCGAGGTCGCTGCATCTGAAATTTGAGGAGGTCGTATGCCGAGGTCGCGTGCATCGAGAGGAGACCGCGTGCACTAGCTCGAGGACGCGTGCATCGGTGAGGAGACCGTGTGCACGAGCTCGTGATAGAGCCTTGTGCGCTTGCACAAGCACTGGTCGACCTCGTCTTGAGGCTGTAACACTCGTATTTTTACGAGCGTTATTTAGTGTTAATTAGTATTTATATGTCACTTATTTATGGTTTTCTTTTAATTAATTATTGTTGAGTGTTAATTAAGGAGAAAGGACCATAATGCCCCTTCCTCACCCGGCTAAATATCACGATCGGTCCTCAAACCCTCACTTTCTCTTTTCTTCTTTCTTCTTCCTTCTTCTAAGTTTCCTCTTCCTCTCCAAACTTCCATTGAAAAACCTTGGGTTCCATTGAGTTTTTGCACAAACCTTCTTCATCAATCTTGTTTCTCATCATCTCCTCTACCTATATCATCATCTCGATCATCATTTGAGGTATGAAAAACAGAATTTTCTCTCCCTTCATGATCTTTGTTTAGCGCCACTTCCTCCTTCCATTTTAGCTAGTTTCTATGCTTCCAAATCATGTCATATCGATAGGTTTTCTTCTTCATGACATTACCTACCTTTCTAACCATTTATTTGAGCTTGAAAAACAAATTGTTTCCTCTGTTTTCTCGATGAGGTAGCGCCAAAACCCTAACCACTTGGCTTGTTTTGATTTCTTGTTCTATGTTGTTGTATGTTGCTTCTTCTTGTTGTTTGTTGTTGATTTATTTGTTGTAGCATCATATAACCTCTTTCATGAGCATTTGATCAAAAACCTAACCTTGAGTAAGAGGGAAATTATGTTTAATCTTGCTTGAATCATGCATGAGATATGTTATTGTGTTATAGTAATTATTTAGGTGCTAATAGCATGGCTAGTTTAATTTAATCAAGTGCAACAAGTTAGTTTTGGATCTTTCCTATTCTTGAGTCTTAAGAAACTTGCTATTTAATTGTCTAATTAGGTGTGAAGTATGTGATTATGTGTTTAATATGATTTTAGGACTAATTAGGATTAAGTTGCATGATTAGTTTAGTGTTAGATAAGTTTTTGTGCAAAAATGGATTTTTGAGGGACCAAAATGGCATGTAGGAAATTGATCTCTTTTTATGATTTAAATTTTAACACAATTGGTTATGGTCTTATTTTAATTGTTGGACCCTGATGAAAATATTTTTAAGAAAACATAATCTTAGATTTTGATTAATTTGTGCTTAATATGCTACTTGATTTTAAGCTTGAATTAGTACTTAGGAAAAAAGGCCTTGTATGGTGATATGTATGAAAGAAGTTTTTAATAAAATTTTAGAGAAAAGGAATTAATTTGTAATCTTTGGAATTCTTGTTGTATTTGTTTAAGTTCTTGAGTTTTAATGCTTGCTTGGGTTGTAGTTAAGATTGGGATAATGAGAGCTAAGTGCTATTAGAAAACCATAGATAGTACTAAGTTGTCTTTGGTATTAGGAATTGTGATTCAGAGATCGTGCGGCACGGAATCGAGGTGTGCGGAGAGCGAACCAGGGCGTGGGAGCAGTGGGATCCAAATTGAGGACGGTACGTGTCGAGGTCGATTGAGAACCGTACGTGTCGAGGTCGATTGAGAGCCGTACGTGTCGAGGTCGATTGAGAACCGTACGTGTCGAGGTCGTTGTCGAGCTCGATTGAGGACAGCACGTAGACGCCTAGCTTGGAGTTCGGTAAGGGCAACTTCTAGATATGTTTAGATTTTATTTTTAGTATTTAAATGCTTCATTTAAATACGAAGAAGTCTGAGAACTCTACGAGTTGAAGTTAGGGTCTTCAAATCCCTTCGTTTTGTTGTCGTGTGGTCGAACATTTATCCGAGTCTTCGTGGGCGGGCAAAAGCTGTGCGGTTGGTCTCCTGAACCCAACCCCCCACACTTGTATGTTCCTCTCTGTTAATTCCATTGAGTTGCAGAGGGATGGATTCCTTGATTTGCTTGTCGAGCATGTAATGTTGTGATATGATTGAGTTATGCATTATTTGATATGAGATTGAATATATGCCATGAATTGCGTGTTGCTGTTGAATTGCGTTTCTTCATGCAGGGTGTTTTTATTGCTTAAAATGTCGAATTGCGTTTTCTTCATATTAAGCATGCTCTCTTATTTGATATGCGGGCAAGTAATCTTATGCGTCACTCTTTGAATATTGTAAGCGGAGAGCTGTTCATCGAGTGAGAGCTGGCGAGTCGTTATGGCGTTTTTGGCCGTGACCGGATAAGCGAGGGTGCTAGGTCCCCTTTTGTTTACGGGAGATTGACTAGACGTCGCGGCGAGGAAGATGCTTGCATATCTAGGGAGAAGCGAAAGATCCCAAGGCTACGGCTGGTATGTCAGTTGATGGATCTGCGTGAGCTTTCAGGAATAATGGTCGAGTCGAGAGAAAATGGATCGCGAGTTGAGTCGAGTCTAGAGTGAGAGGGTTGAGTCACGTTTGGTGAATGATATACATTGTTGTTTGCTTATTTCTTTACGCCTTGATTATCTTGATTTGTTGAGAAGTTGACCCTTTTTCCCGTGGTGCCTTCAATCCATGATGGTTACCAGGCGATAAGCGAGGGCGCGAGGAACCCGGCGGTGATGGTGGGGAGGACCTCGTCGAGGATCGGACGGCGATCTCTATTTGTCGTGATTGATTATGTCTATTAGATGTTTTTGGGATGATTGTAGTATGTCTTTTGTGTCTGATGGTTGTGACGGTTAGGTAGGGTGATGTTTTGTTATTATGAGGGTAGTGGTGGTTCCACTTTGAGCGACCCTGCGTGGGTGTCGGAAGTACCCCAGGTATGATTGCTCTCTTGAAGGTCGTCATACCATAGGTGTATTTCTTTGTACATTCACTACTCTGTATTTTGCATACACTATCATTCCGACTTGTATATATATATATATATTATCTATGTATGTTTTATTTAGGATTTAAGTCTTGTGTCTTAATTGCACCATGTTTCGAAAAGCTGTAATTACTCCGATGTGCACTAGCTGGATTTAAAAAAAAAAAAAGTACCGTATTTTTACGAAGGGCACAAAGTCTGGAGTTTTAAAGCATCGCATCTGATTTTTAGTGTAGCTCGGTAGCGGTCAGGAAGCGGTCGTTACAAAGGTGGTATCGAGCTTGATTCGGTTCTGGCCAAGGTGTGCATAGGAAATTTGGGTGGTCAGCGTGTCCGGGATATGTGTGTCGGGTACATAGTTGTACTATATTGATTCTTTGTTTGATTAAGTGAAGCACTTATTGCTTGAAAAATTGTTTGAATTGTTTCTTGATTGAAGCAATGTGTCTTAACACATCCTTGTTGTGAGATTCGACGGGTTTTGAACTTTGTGGAATCTAATGCCACCTCGTAGGGATCTGACAATTTGTACACGAGCGTCGACATGGAGCGAGCAATTCAAGCTATGGCGAGATGGCGGCGACCATGGCTCGACAATCACCATCGCAACTCAGCGATCTAACGCGATGGCTCAGCCAGACGGCGGCGTTAACCCGTAAAACTTGCGGCAACAGAGAAGCATAGCGGAATCTTTGGCGAGAGGATTAGCGGACTTTAGGAAGCATGACCCGCAAGTTCTACGGTGAGCCAAACCAGGATAAAGGCGATCTTTGGATGCAAGAGATCGAGAAGATCTTTGAGGCACTCCATTGCCCAAACAGCGTGAAGGTAGACTCGCCACCTACTTCTTCTTTGGGAGGCGCTTGAGTATTGGTGGAAGGAGTGAAGCAAGCAGCGATAGCGAACGTCGCGAAATAACGTGGGAGCTTTTTCGTGGAAGGTTCTTGGACAAATACTTCCCAGGATCTTGCACGGTGAGAAGGAGCAAGAGTTTCTTCAACTACAACAAGGCGGTATGGCGGTGTCAGTATGCGACCAAGTTTGAGTCCTGGCGAGGTATTTCAGTCCATTTCGTGACCGAGCTGACCAAGGATGGTTAAGTGAGAGGTTCCAACGAGGATTAAGATTTGACATTGAAGTCGGTGGTGTCATTGAGGATCGAGGAATCTCTGAGGAGTTGATAGATCGTTGTGTTGAGGTAGAGGGTGTAAGAAGCCACAAGAAGAAAAGCTGTTGTAGGCGGGCCGATGAGACCCAGTGCGAGGCGGAGGTTTGCCTGAAGGAAACAAGCTGCAGAGGAAGCCTTACAACCGACCTCGGGGAACAACAGCGAGGGGACAATATCGTCAGATGACCCAGGAGCGAAGTGGAGGTCAGGTGGCGTAGAAGTGATTTGTTTCCGTTGTGGAAAGTCGAGGACATTATGCAAATAAGCGTACTCGAGAAGGAGGATGTGTGCTACAAGTTGTAAGAAGCCAGGGCATTTTGCGAGGATTGTCCCACACCTAAAGCTGAGCCGCAATGCTTGCGGCAAAGGCCAAAGGAAGCGCCAAACAAAAAGGCGAGTCTTACGCATGGCGGCGAGGAAGCGAGCAGGTGATGATCTTATTCAAGGAGAATGTGAGATTGAGGGTAAATCCTTATCCGTCCTCTTTGATTAGTGCAACCCGTTCCTTTATTTCTTACGATTGTGTGGACCATTTGAACTTATTGTAGCGCTTTACCGTTCAAATTGGTAGTTACAACCCAATTTGCTAAAACCTTAGTCACAAACACCGCATGTCTTAATTGTGTAGTGGTTATTGAGTAGAAGGTTTGTGGTCAATTTGGTTTGTTTGCCTCTTAAAGGCTTAGATGTCATCCTCGGGATGGATTGGTTGTCACACCACCATGTCCTCTTGGTGTGCCGTAAAGCGTAATTTTCCCGGACCTTGGAGTCTCGATTATCTTTCTCTTGAGCGTATTGGAGTTTCTTTGCAAGAAGGAACTAGGGAATACATGTATCTGGCTAGTTTAGAAGTTTCTCGTGATTGAAGTGAAGAATGTTCGGTGGTGTGTGACTTTGTGGGCGTTTTCCAGAAGGCGTGCCAGGGTTACCACCGGTGCGAGAGGTCGAGTTCTCCATCGATTTGATTCGAGGAGCAGGGCCAGATTTCCAAAGCGCCATCTGGATGTCCCTGCCGAGATGAAAGAAGCGAAGTCCCAGTTGAGCATTTGGAGTCAAAGCAATTCATCTGACCGGCGTGTCGCAGTGGGGAGCTCCGGTGTTGTTGGTCAAGAAGAAGGATGGGCGATCAAGGCGTGCGTGGACTACCGCGAGCTCAACAAGGTTCTTGTGAAGAACCGGTATCCGTTACCGCGTATTGGCGATCGATGGATCAATTACGTGGGCGCAATATTTTCAAGATAGATTTGAAATGCGGTTATCATCAGTTCGCGTGAAGAAGGAAGATGTCCCCAAAGCGACTTCCGGGACCGGATATGGTCATTCACGAGTACTTGGTGATGCCGTTTGGGTGACAAATCGCCCGGCTGATGTTTATGGATTACATGAGCAGGATTTTCCATTTGTTTTGGATCAGTTTGTAGTAGTGTTCATCGGCGACATATTGATCTACTCGAAGAAGCGAGAGAAGAGCACGAAGGGCACTTACGCCAGTATTGCGGATATTACGAGAGAAGCGACTCTATGCCAACCTTTGAAGTGTGAATTTTGGCTTGAAGAGGTGAATTTTCTTGGACATGTGATTTCGAAAGAAGGGATAGATGTGGATCCAACTAAGATTGAAGTTGTGCTAGCGTGGGAGCAGTAGAAGCGATCAGCGATATCGGGAGCTTTGTTGGCTTAGCGAGGCTATTATCGAAGATTCATTGAAGGTTTTGAAGATTGTCGCGCCTCTTTACGACTCACGAGGAAGGATCAACCTTTGCCTGGGTGAGGAGTGTGAATCCGGTTTTCAAAGATGAAGGAGCTTTTGACAACGGCGCTGTGTTGATTTTGCCTCAACCGGAAGAGCCTTACGAGGTTTATTGCGATCGTCACACCAGGGATTGGGGTGCGTCTTTGATCACGGCTGCCGGAAAGTGGTAGCGTATGCTTCAAGGCGACTTAAGATTCACGAGAGGAACTACCTACTCACGATTTGGGCGGCATCGGTGGTTTTTGCGTTGAAGATATGGAGGCACTACCTTTATGGGAGTACTCTCCCTTTGTTTTCGATCACAAGAGCTTGAAGTACTGTTCGATCGAGAAAGAGCTCAACATGCGTCGGCGAAGATGGGCAGAATTTCTCAAGGATTACGACTTTACATTGGAATATCATCCAGGAAAGGCTAATATAGTAGCAGATCGTTGAGTAGGAAAAGCGTTCTAGCCGGCAATGATGATCGAGGAGTTGGAGATGCTCGAGAAATTAGAGACTTGAAGTTGAATGTGGAAGTTTCACCGGGAAGGCGAGATTTGGTATGCTTACCATTTCTATGATTGTTGGGCGAGATCGAGACCGGCAGGTTCATGACAAGCTTACGCAAGAGAAGATCTGATTGATAAGCGCAAGAAGCGGCGAAATTCAAAGTCGGGCGGACAACATTTTAAGGTGCAATGGCGAGTGTGTGTACCTAACGTAGCGGGTGAGAAAGTTAATACTTGACGAAGCGCATAAGAGCAATTTTAGTATTCATCCAGGAGTTCACGAAGATGTATCAAGACTTGAAGAAGCATTTTTGGTGGTCAGGAATGAAGAAGCAAGTGGTGATCACGTAACCGTGTTTAACGTGTCGAAGCGAAGGTGGAGCACCAGCGGCCGGCGGGAATGCTGATAATCGGCGTACGGTATGGAAGTGGGACCGATATCTCCATGGATTTCGTTGTAGGTTTGCGAAGGCGCAGAAGAAGAATGATTCGATTTGGGTGATCGTCGACCGATTGACCAAATCTGCTCATTTCTTGCCGGTGGTCGGCGTACAGCGTGGAAAAGCTGACCGAGATTTACATCGCGGAGATAGTGCGACTACATGGTATACCCTCTTCAATCGTGTCGGACCAGAGATCGAAGTTCACATCTCATTTTTGGAGGAATTGCAAGAAGCGATGGGAACCAAGCTCAAGCTTAGCTTCGGCATATCATCCCCAAACCGACGGTCGGTGAAAGAACGATCCAATCGCTTGAAGATTTGTTGCGGCGTGTACATTAGATCACCGAGGAAGTTGGGATGATGTCTTACCATTGGTGGAGTTCACCTACAATAACGGTTTCCATGCGAGTATTGGAATGGCACCTTTTGAAGCCTTTGTATGGGCGCAAGTGTCGAGCGCCTCTTTGTTGGTACCAGGATGGCGAGAGTTCTATTGTGGGACCAGATATGGTCGGCGGACTCTTGAGAAGATCCGTTTGATCGAGAGATAGGATCACGAGCGTCTCGAGGCCAAACGGAAGAGTTATGCAAACCAAGGGCGTCGGCCGCTAGAGTTCAAGAAGGAGAGCATGTATTTCTTAGAGTCACCCCCCTTCTGGAGTTGGTCGGCGATCAAGTCAAGAAACTTACCCTAAATTTATTGGACCTTACAGATTCTTCGTCGTATCGGTCGATGGCATATCAGTTGCCTGCCACCGCTTCTGTCAAACATTCATGGCGTCTTTCACGTCTCACGATTCGCGGAGATATATTTCCGACCCTCTCATGTCATCGAACCAGATGTGATTCAAGCGAGCGACTTATCCTTGAAGCATCATGCGAGGATCGTTGATCGGAAAGCCAAGCGATTCGCGGAACAAAGAGATCCAACTTGTCAAAGTTGTGTGGGATCGAAGGCGGAGATGCAACTTGGGAACTGGAAGAGAAGATGAAGACTTCGATTACCACTGAACTTTTCCGCGGTAAGTATCTTATTTGCAATTTCGAGGGCGAAATTTTTTAGAGGAGAGTATTGTAACACGATGAAGAGATCGACCGTGCACGCAGCGAGGTCGCTGCATCGAAGTGAGGGGGTCGTATGCCGAGCTGAGGTCGCGTACCGAGCTGAGGAGACCGCGTGCACTAGCTGCTGAGGTCGCGTACCGAGCCGAGGAGACCGCGTGCACGAGCTCGTGATAGAGCCTTGTGCGTTTGCACAAGCACCCTGGTCGACCTCGTGCTGAGACTGTATCACTCGTATTTTTACGAACGTTATTTAGTGTTAATTAGTATTTATATGTCACTTATTTATGGTTTTCTTTTAATTAATTATTGTTGAGTGTTAATTAAGGGAGAAAGGACCATAATGCCCCTTCCCTCACCAGCTAAATATCACGATCAGTCTCCTCAAACCCCCACTTTCTCTTTTCTTCTTTCTTCTTCCTTCTTCTCTAAGTTTCCTCTTCCTCTCCAAACTTCCATTGAAAAACCTTGGGTTCCATTGGGTTTTGGCACAAACCTTCTTCATCAATCTTGTTTCTCATCATCTCCTCTTCCTATATCATCATCTCGATCATCATTTGAGGTATGAAAAGCAGAATTTTCTCTCCCTTCATGATACTGTTTAGCGCCACTTCCTCCTTCCATTTTAGCTAGTTTCTATGCTTCCAAATCATGTCATATCGATAGGTTTTCTTCTTCATGACATTACCTACCTTTCTAACCATTTATTTGAGCTTGAAAAACAAATTGTTTCCTCTGTTTTCTCTGATGAGTAGCGCCCAAAACCCTAACCACTTGGCTTGTTTTGATTTCTTGTTCTATGTTGTTGTATGTTGCTTCTTCTTGTTGTTTGTTGTTGATTTATTTGTTGTAGCATCATATAACCTCTTTCATGAGCATTTGATCAAAAACCTAACCTTGAGTAAGAGGGAAATTATGTTTAATCTTGCTTGAATCATGCATGAGATATGTTATTGTGTTATAGTAATTATTTAGGTGCTAATAGCATGGCTAGTTTAATTTAATCAAGTGCAACGAGTTAGTTTTGCATCTTTCCTATTCTAGAGTCTACAGACACTTGCTATTTAATTCTCTAATTAGGTGTGAAGTATGTGATTGTGTGTTTAATATGATTTTAGGACTAATTAGGATTAAGTTGCATGATTAGTTTAGTGTTAGATAAGTTTTTGTGCAAAAATGGATTTTGAGGGACCAAAATGGCATGTAGGAAATTGATCTCTTTTTATGATTTAAATTTTAACACAATTGGTTATGGTCTTATTTTAATTGTTGGACCCTGATGAAAATATTTTTAAGAAAACATAAACTTAGATTTTGATTAATTTGTGCTTAATATGCTACTTGATTTTAAGCTTGAATTAGTACTTAGGAAAAATGGCCTTGTATGGTGATATGTATGAAAGAAGTTTTTAATAAAATTTTAGAAAAGGAATTAATTTGTAATCTTTGGAATTCTTGTTGTATTTGTTTAAGTTTTTGAGTTTTAATGCTTGCTTGGGTTGTAGTTAAGATTGGGATAATGAGAGCTAAGTGCTATTAGAAAACCATAGATAGTACTAAGTTGTCTTTGGTATTAGGAATTGTGATTCAGAGATCGTGCGGCGGAATCGAGGTGTGCGGGAGAAGCGAACCAGGGGCGTGGGGCGGTGGGATCAGTTGAGGGCAGTGCGTGTCGAGGTCGATTGAGAACCGTGCGTGTCGAGTCGATTGAGAGCCGTGACGTGTCGGTCGATTGAGAACCGTGCGTGTCGAGGTCGTTGTCGAGCTTCGATTGAGGGCGACTGCGTGAGCGCCTGGCTTGGAGTTCGGTAAGGGCAACTTCTAGATATGTTTAGATTTTATTTTTAGTATTTAAATGCTTCATTTAAATACGAAGAAATCTGAGAACTCTACGAGTTGAAGTTAGAGTCTTGAACCCGCCGTTTTGTTGTCGTGGTCGAACATTTATCAGAGTCTTCGTAGGCGGCGAAAGGCTGTGCGGTTGGTCTCTGAACCCGACCCCCACACTTGTATGTTCCTCTCTGTTAATTCCATTGAGTTGCAGAGGGATGGATTCCTTGATTTGCTTGTCGAGCATGTAATGTTGTGATATGATTGAGTTATGCATTATTTGATATGAGATTGAATATATGCCATGAATTGCGTGTTGCTGTCGAATTGCGTTTCTTCAATGCGAGTGTTTTTATTGCTTAAAATGTCAGTGCGTTTTCTTCATATTAAGCATGCTCTCTTATTTGATATGCGGGCAAGTAATCTTATCGTCACTCTTTGAATATTGTAAGCGGAGCTGTTCATCAGTGAGAGAGCTGGCGAGTCGTTATGGCGTTTTGGCCGTGACCGGATAAGCGAGGTGCTAGGTCCCCTTTTGTTTACGGAGATTGACTAGGCGTCGCGGCGTAGGGCAAGATCTTGCATATCTAGGGAGAAGCGAAAGATCCCAAGGCTACGGCTGGTATGTCGGTTGATGGATCTGCGTGCGCTTTCAGGAATAATGGTCAGTCGAGAGAAAATGGATCGCGAGTTAGTCGAGTCTAGAGTGAGAGGTTGAGTCACGTTTGGTGAATGATATACATTGTTGTTTGCTTATTTCTTTACGCCTTGATTATCTTGATTTGTTGAGAAGTTGACCACTTTTCCGTGGTGCCTTCAATCCATGATGGTTACCAGGCGATAAGCGAGGGCGAGGAACGACGGCGGTGATGGTGGGGAGGACCTCGTCGAGGATCAGGACGGCGATCTCTATTTGTCGTGATTGATTATGTCTATTAGATGTTTTTGGGATGGTGTAGTATGTCTTTTGTGTCTGATGGTTGTGACCCGGTTAGGCGGGTGATGTTTTGTTATTACGAGGGTAGGCTGGTGGTTCCACTTTTGGAGCGACCCACTGCGTGGGTGTCTGCCGGAAGTACCCCCAGGGTATGATTGCTCTCTTGAAGGTCGTCATACCATAGGTGTATTTCTTTGTACATTCACTACTCTGTATTTTGCATACACTATCATTCCGACTTGTATATATATATATATATTATCTATGTATGTTTTATTTAGGATTTAAGTCTTGTGTCTTAGTTGCACCATGTTTCGAAAAGCTGTAATTACTCTGATGTGCACTAGCGGGAATTAAAAAAAAAAGTACCGTATTTTTCTGAAGGGCACAAAGTGCAGTTTTTAAAGCATCGCATCTGATTTAGTGTAGCTCGGTAGCGGTCGAAGCGGTCGTTACAAAGGTGGTATCAGGCTTGATTCGGTTACGGCCAAAATTTGTGCATAGGAAATTTGGGTAGTCAGCGTTTGTGTCGGGATATGTGTGTCGGGTACATAGTTGTACTATATTGATTCTTTGTTTGATTAAGTGAAGCACTTATTGCTTGAAAAATTGTTTGAATTGTTTCTTGATTGAAGCGGTGTGTCTTAACACATCCTTGTTGTGAGATTCAGCGGGTTTTGAACTTTGTGGAATCTAATGCCACCTCGTAGGGATCTGACAATTTGTACCTGAGCGTCGACATGGAGCGAGCAATTCAAGCTATGGCCAGAGATGGCGGCGGCCATGGCTCAAGAATCATTTGCAACTCAACGATCCTAACGCGATGGCTCAGCCAGGCGGCGTTAACCCGGCAAAACTTGCGGCAACAACGAAGCGAGCGGAATCTTTGGCGAGAGGATTAGCGGACTTTAGGAAGCATGACCCAGAAGTTCTACGGTGAGCCAAACCCGGATAAAGGCGATCTTTGGATGCAAGAGATCGAGAAGATCTTTGAGGCACTCCATTGCCCAAACAGCGTGAAGGTAGACTCGCCACCTACTTCTGCTTTGGGAGGCAGAGTATTGGTGGAAGGGAGTAAAGCAAGCAGCGATAAGCGGAGCGTCGCGAAATAACGTGGGAGCTTTTTCGTGGAAGGTTCTTGGACAAATACTTCCCAGATCTTGCAGTGAGAAGGAGCAAGAGTTTCTTCAACTACAACAAGGCGGTATGGCGGTGTCAGTATGCGACCAAGTTTGAGTCCTTTGGCGAGGTATTTCAGTCCATTTCGTGACCGAGCTGACCAAGGATGGTTAAGTGAGAGGTTCCAACGAGGATTAAGATTTGACATTGAAGTCGGTGGTGTCATTGAGGATCGAGGAATCTGAGGAGTTGATAGATCGTTGTGTTGAGGTAGAGGGTGTAAGCCACAAGAAGAAAAGCTGTAGGCGGGCCAGATGAGACCCAGTGCGAGGCGAGGTTTGCCTGAGAAGGAAACAAGCTGAGAGGAAGCCTTACAACCGACCTCGGGGAACAACAACGAGGGACAATATCGTCAGATGACCCAGGGAGCGAAAGTGGAGAGTCAGGTGGCGTAGAAGTGATTTGTTTCCGTTGTGGAAAGTCGAGGACATTATGCAAATAAGCGTACTTTCGGAAGGAGGATGTGTGCTACAAGCTGTAAAGCCAGGGCATTTTGCGAGATTGTCCCACACCTAAAGGCTGAGCGGCAATGCTTGCGGCAAAGGCCAAAGGAAGCGCCAAGCGGCAAAGCGAGTCTTACGCATGGCGGCGAGGAAGCGAGCAGTGATGATCTTATTCAAGGCGAATGTGAGATTGAGGGTAAATCCTTATCCGTCCTCTTTGATTGGTGCAACCCATTCCTTTATTTCTTACGATTGTGTGGACCATTTGAACTTGGTATTTGCTTTACCGTTCAAATTGGTAATTCTGACCCAATTTGCTAAAACCTTAGTCACAAACCTTTGCATGTCTTAATTGTGTAGTGGTTATTGAGTAGAAGGTTTGTGGTCAATTTGGTTTGTTTGCCTCTTAAAGGCTTAGATGTCATCCTCGGGATGGATTGGTTGTCACACCACCATGTCCTCTTGGGTGTGCCAGTAAAGCGTAATTTTCCCGGACCTTGGAGTCTCGATTATCTTTCTCTTGAGCGTATTGGAGTTTCTTTGCAAGAAGGAACTAGGGAATACATGTATCTGGCTAGTTTAGAAGTTTCTCGGCCAGTTGAAGTGAAGAATGTTCGGTGGTGTGTGACTTTGTGGGCGTTTTCAGAAGGCGTGCCAGGGTTACCACCGGTGCGAGAGGTCGAGTTCTCCATCGATTTGATTCGAGGAGCAGGACCGATTTCCAAAGCGCCATCTGGGATGTCCCTGCCGAGATGAAAGAAGCGAAGTCCCAGTTGAGCATTTGGAGTCAAAGCAATTCATCTGACCAAGGCGTGTCACCGTGGGGAGCTCGGTGTTGTTGGTAAAGAAGAAGGATGGACGATCAAGGCTGTGCGTGGACTACCGCGAGCTCAACAAGGTTACTGTGAAGAACCGGTATCCGTTACCGCGTATTGGCGATCTGATGGATCAATTACGTGGAGCTGCAATATTTTCCAAGATAGATTTGAAGTCTGGTTATCATCAGATTCGCGTGAAGAAGGAAGATGTCCCAAGCGACTTTGGGACCAGATATGGTCATTACGAGTACTTGGTGATGCCGTTTGGGTGACAAATCGCCCGGTGATGTTTATGGATTACATGAGCAGGATTTTCCATTCGTTTTGGATCAGTTTGTAGTAGTGTTCATCGGCGACATATTGATCTACTCGAAGAAGCGAGAGAAGAGCACGAAGGGCACTTACGTAGTATTGCGGATATTACGAGAGAAGCGACTCTATGCCAACCTTTGAAGTGTGAATTTTGGCTTGAAGAGGTGAATTTTCTTGGACATGTGATTTCAAAGAAGGGATAGGCGTGGATCCAACTAAGATTGAAGTTGTGCTAGCGTGGGAACAGTAGAAGGCGATCAGCGATATCGGGAGCTTTGTTGGCTTAGCAGGCTATTATCGAAGATTCATTGAAGGTTTTCGAAGATTGTCGCGCCTCTTTATGACTCACGAGGAAGGATCAACCTTTTGCCTGGGTGAGAGTGTGAATCCGGTTTTCAAAGGCTGAAGGAGCTTTTGACAACGGCGCTGTGTTGATTTTGCCTCGACGAGAAGAGCCTTACGAGGTTTATTGCGTCGTCACACCAGGATTGGGGTGCGTCTTTGATGCGACAGGAAAGTGGTAGCGTATGCTTCAAGGCGACTTAAGATTCACGAGAGGAACTACCTACTCACGATTTGGAACTGGCATCGGTGGTTTTTGCGTTGAAGATATGGAGGCACTACCTTTATGGGAGTACTCTCACTGTTTTCAGCGATCACAAGAGCTTGAAGTACCTGTTCGATCAGAAAGAGCTCAACATGCGTCAGCGAAGATGGACATAATTTCTCAAGGATTACGACTTTACATTGGAATATCATCCAGGAAAGGCTAATATAGTAGCAGATGCGTTGAGTAGGAAGAGCGTTCTAGCTTCAGCAATGATGATCAAGGAGTTGGAGATGCTCGAGAAATTCCGAGACTTGAAGTTGAATGTGGAAGTTTCATAGGGAAAGTGAGATTTGGTATGCTTACCATTTCTATGATTGTTGGGCGAGATCGAGAGACCAGCGAGGTTCATGACAAGCTTACGCAGAAGAATCTGATTGATAAGCGCAAGAAGCGGCGAATTCAAAGTCGGGCGGACAACATTTTAAGGTGCAATGGCCGAGTGTGTGTACCTAACGTAGCGGGTGAGAAAGTTAATACTTGACGAAGCGCATAAGAGCAATTTTAGTATTCATCCAGGAGTTCACGAAGATGTATCAAGACTTGAAGAAGCATTTTTGGTGGTCAGGAATGAAGAAGCAAGTGGTGATCACGTAACCGTGTTTAACGTGTCGGCGAAGGTGGAGCACCAGCGGCCGTGGGAATGCTCTGATAAGCAGCGTACCCGGTATGGAAGTGGGGCGATATCTCCATGGATTTCGTTGTAGGTTTGCGAAGGCCTTGAGAAGAAGAATGATTCGATTTGGGTGATCGTCGGCCGATTGACCAAATCTGCTCATTTCTTGCCGGTGGTCGGCGTACAGCGTGGAAAAGGCGGCCGAGATTTACATCAGCGGAGATAGTGCGACTACATGGTATACCCTCTTCAATCGTGTCGGACCGAGATCCGAAGTTCACATCTCATTTTTGGAGGAATTACAAGAAGCGATGGGAACCAAGCTCAAGCTTAGCTTCGGCATATCATCCCCAAACCGGCGGTCGGGCCGAGAGAAACGATCCAATCGCTTGAAGATTTGTTGCGAGCGTGTACATTAGATCACCGAGGAAGTTGGGATGATGTCTTACCATTGGTGGAGTTCACCTACAATAACAGTTTCCATGCGGGTATTGGAATGGCACCTTTTGACGCAAGTGTCAGACGCCTCTTTGTTGGTACCAGGATGGCGAGAGTTCTATTGTGGGACGGATATGGTCGGCCAGACTCTTGAGAAGATCCGTTTGATCGAGAGATAGGATGCGAGCGTCTTAGGCCGACAGAAGAGTTATGCGGACCAAGGGCGTCGACCGCTAGAGTTCAAGAAGGAGAGCATGTATTTCTTAGAGTCACCCCCTTCTGGAGTTGGTCGGCGATCAAGTCCAAGAAACTTACCCTAAATTTATTGGACCTTACAGATTCTTCGTCGTATCGGTCCGGTGGCATATCGGATTGCCACGCCACCGCTTCTGTCAAACATTCATGGCGTCTTTCACGTCTCACGATTGCGGAGATATATTTCCGACCCTCTCATGTCATCGAACAAGATGTGATTCAAGCGAGCGACTTATCCTTGAAGCATCACTGAGGATCGTTGATCGGAAAGCCAAACAGTTGCGGAACAAAGAGATCCAACTTGTCAAAGTTGTGTGGGATCAGAAGACCGGATATGCAACTTGGGAACTGGAAGAGAAGATGAAGACTTCGATTACCACTGAACTTTTCCGCGGTAAGTATCTTATTTGCAATTTCGAGGCCGAAATTTTTTAGAGGAGAGTATTGTAACACCTGATGAAGAGATCGACCGCGTGCGATTTCTTGAGGTCGCGTCTGGTGAGGAGGTCGTATCTTGGTGGTCGCGTCTGAAATTTGAGGAGACAGCGTGCACTAGGCTTTGAGGACAGCGTCTGGTGAGGAGGCCGTGTGCACGAGCTCGTGATAGAGCCTTGTGCGCTTGCACAAGCACCTGGTCGACCTCGTCTTGAGGCTGTAACACTCGTATTTTTACTGAGCGTTATTTAGTGTTAATTAGTATTTATATGTCACTTATTTATGGTTTTCTTTTAATTAATTATTGTTGAGTGTTAATTAAGGGAGAAAGGACCATAATGCCCCTTCCTCACCGGCTAAATATCACGATCATTCCCTCAAACCCTCATTTTCTCTTTTCTTCTCTTTTCTTCTTTCTTCTCTAAGTTTCCTCTTCCTCTCCAAACTTCCATTGAAAAACCTTGGGTTCCATTGAGTTTTTGCACAAACCTTCTTCATCAATCTTGTTTCTCATCATCTCCTCTACCTATATCATCATCTCGATCATCATTTGAGGTATGAAAAACAGAATTTTCTCTCCCTTCATGCTACTATTTAGCGCCACTTCCTCCTTTCATTTTAGTTAGTTTCTATGCTTCCAAATCATGTCATATCGATAGGTTTTCTTCTTCATGACATTACCTACCTTTCTAACCATTTATTTGAGCTTGAAAAACAAATTGTTTCCTCTGTTTTCTACAGTAGGTAGCGCCCAAAACCCTAACCACTTGGCTTGTTTTGATTTCTTGTTCTATGTTGTTGTATGTTGCTTCTTCTTGTTGTTTGTTGTTGATTTATTTGTTGTAGCATCATATAACCTCTTTCATGAGCATTTGATCAAAAACCTAACCTTGAGTAAGAGGGAAATTATGTTTAATCTTGCTTGAATCATGCATGAGATATGTTATTGTGTTATAGTAATTATTTAGGTGCTAATAGCATGGCTAGTTTAATTTAATCAAGTGCAACAGGTTAGTTTTGGATCTTTCCTATTCTTGAGTCTTAAGAAACTTGCTATTTAATTGTCTAATTAGGTGTGAAGTATGTGATTATGTGTTTAATATGATTTTAGGACTAATTAGGATTAAGTTGCATGATTAGTTTAGTGTTAGATAAGTTTTTGTGCAAAAATGGATTTTTGAGGGACCAAAATGGCATGTAGGAAAGATGATCTCTTTTTATGATTTAAAGGTTAACACAATTGGTTATGGTCTTATTTTAATTGTTGGACCCTGATGAAAATATTTTTCAGAAAACATAAACTTAGATTTTGATTAATTTGTGCTTAATATGCTACTTGATTTTAAGCTTGAATTAGTACTTAGGAAAAATGGCCTTGTATGGTGATATGTATGAAAGAAGTTTTTAATAAAATTTTAGAGAAAAGGAATTAATTTGTAATGCTGGAATTCTTGTTGTATTTGTTTAAGTTCTTGAGTTTTAATGCTTGCTTGGGTTGTAGTTAAGATTGGGATAATGAGAGCTAAGTGCTATTAGAAAACCATAGATAGTACTAAGTTGTGCTGGTATTAGGAATTGTGATTCAGAGATCGTGCGCACGGAATCGAGGGGCACGGGAGAGCGACCCGGAGGACGTGGGAGCAGTGGGATCCAGATTGAGGACGGTACGTGTCGAGGTCGATTGAGAACCGTACGTGTCGAGGTCGATTGAGAGCCGTACGTGTCGAGGTCGATTGAGAACCGTACGTGTCGAGGTCGTTGTCGAGCTCGATTGAGGACAAAGACGTGACGCCTAGCTTGGAATTCGGTAAGGGCAACTTCTAGATATGTTTAGATTTTATTTTTAGTATTTAAATGCTTCATTTAAATACGAAGAAGTCTGAGAACTCTACGAGTTCGAAGTTAGGGTCTTCGAACCCCTTCGTTTTGTTGTCGTGAGGTCGAACATTTATCCGAGTCTTCGTGGGCGAGCGAAAGCTGTTGCGGTTGGTCTCCTGAACCCAACCCCCCACACTTGTATGTTCCTCTCTGTTAATTCCATTGAGTTGCAGAGGGATGGATTCCTTGATTTGCTTGTCGAGCATGTAATGTTGTGATATGATTGAGTTATGCATTATTTGATATGAGATTGAATATATGCCATGAATTGCGTGTTGCTGTTGAATTGCGTTTCTTCATGCAGGGTGTTTTTATTGCTTAAAATGTCGAATTGCGTTTTCTTCATATTAAGCATGCTCTCTTATTTGATATGCGGGCAAGTAATCTTATGCGTCACTCTTTGAATATTGTAAGCGGAGAGCTGTTCATCGAGTGAGAGAGCTAGGCGAGTCGTTATGACGTTTTTGAGCCGTGACCCGGATAACTGAGGGTGCTAGGTCCCCTTTTGTTTACGGGAGATTGACTAGACGTCGCAGCGTAGGAACCGGGTACTGCATATCTAGGGAGAAGCGAAAGATCCCAAGGCTACGGCTGGTATGTCAGTTGATGGATCTGCGTCTGCTTTCCGGAATAATGGTCGAGTCGAGAGAAAATGGATCGCGAGTTGAGTCGAGTCTAGAGTGAGAGGGTTGAGTCACGTTTGGTGAATTGTTGTTTGCTTATTTCTTTACGCCTTGATTATCTTGATTTGTTGAGAAGTTGACCCTTTTCCCGTGGTGCCTTCAATCCATGATGGTTACCCAGGCGATAGCGAGGACGCAGGGAACCCGACAGCAGGTGATGGTGGGGAGGACCTCGTCGAGGATCCGGACGACGATCTCTATTTGTCGTGATTGATTATGTCTATTAGATGTTTTTTGGGATGACTGTAGTATGTCTTTTGTGTACAGTGGTTGTGACCAGTTGGGCCGGGTGATGTTTTGTTATTACAGGGTAGACTGGTGGTTCCACTTTTGGAGCAGCCCCCTGCGTGGGTGTCTGCCGGAAGTACCCCCAGGGTATGATTGCTCTCTTGAAGGTCGTCATACCATAGGTGTATTTCTTTGTACATTCACTACTCTGTATTTTGCATACACTATCATTCCGACTTGTATATATATATATATTATCTATGTATGTTTTATTTAGGATTTAAGTCTTGTGTCTTAGTTGCACCATGTTTCGAAAAGCTGTAATTACTCTGATGTGCACTAGCGGGAATTAAAAAAAAAAGTACCGTATTTTTCTGAAGGGCACAAGAGTACCATTTTAAAACGCATCGCATACAGTTTTAGTGTAGCTCGGTAGCGGTCCGGAAACGGGTCGTTACAACCATCGTGGCCACTATCGGAGGGAAACTCCCTTTGACCTGAGCCTCCGGTGCATGGTGGCGTGGAGAGATCGAAGGAAGCGCTCGTCGTTTCAGACGATGAGTCACCCCCAGAACTCAGAGGTATGGGGGAGGGGGGATGACGAGAAGAAGATGAAGAAGCCATTAGCCAGATTAGAAGAGAAACTTACCAGGAAATGCAAAGGAATTGGGTAAAGATGACCGCTCGGGACACAAATGCAGAGAAAGGAGGCAGAAGGAGCATCGCAGGGGCAAGGTAACGAAGAAGAAAAGAGAAGAGAGGAGATAGAGGTAGCTTTATAACCCCTGCTGAAGGGAGACCGAAAGGCGAACCAATTCGAGCCCTCCATCTTCAAAACCAGACGCAGATCTAACGGTCCAGGCCGTATCAGGCGATCGACGGTGGGAAGAGGAACGGCTGAGTAGGTGTCCCATCCGAGTCCCATCGTGTGGCAGAACACCGAGTAAGGGTACGACATGTAGAGCATAGCGCACTAAGCGAGGAAGCTTCTGGGATACGCCCCCGAGAATAACGCTCGGCTCGGATACCGACCCAAGAACGATAGGTAGACCCTATGCCCTTTCGTGCAAAGAGTCTAGGGGGCTTGTGTTACGGACCGGTCTCCGAGCCGAGCTCCCGTCTATCCACCAAACCAAGCCAATCCGGCCCCTATCCGGCCGGCTCCGACCTTGGACGAGGCACGTCCGACCCGGAACAGGCCAAACTCGTCCTCCAGGTATAGTCGTCCCGGGGCGAGCACCGAGCATGCCTGGGCAGAGCCGACCGGTGGCTCTCGAACCTTCTGGAAAAGGATGTGCCCGGAGACGACACTTGGGGCCGTTGCCACTCCGAAGATTGAGGAGCACGTAGCCAGTATGAACCTAGCAGGTGTGAGATATTAGGAAGGGATGAGCTGATCCCTGAAGCTTGGGGGGAGGAGTTACCACGCGCAGGATTCGGATCGTTAGTTATCATCTTCATGCGAGACTCCACTATATAAAGGGGGCTTGACCCCCCAGGTTTGCATACTCTCTACACACTCTGAAACCCTAAACACTTAAGCTCAGCTTTGCAGGTACCCCCGCAGCCGTGCCAGAGGAGAGAGGACGCCGCTCCGAGGAGAAAGAGAGCCCTGCCATTTCGTGCATTAACAACTACTATCTACAACATTTTCTTTATTTCTAGAAGATTTTTTTCTTTTCAAAGTTGATGCTTTAATTTCTTCCCCAACCATGATCTCATTCGATGTTTGTTCCTTGCATGGTAGCAAATTCGCTCTTGATGACATTTCTGAGTATATAAAATTAGAGGAGTAGAATAAATAGGTGTACAGACTTCAATAACCAATGGCAATAACAAAGTACGCCACATGTTAAAAACAAGGTCATGGATTCAAGTAAAAAAGAAAATTGATATGAGAAATAAACAAAAACTATAAGCCAGAAGATTGGAATTTTATTGTTAAAATCTGAACAGAAAATAGTGAATAGAATTCCCCCCAGGAGTTTCCCCTTCGCAAACGGTCTCTCCTTTCACTCACAAGCTATCAAATGCAAAGATTGAATCCATCCAACCTGATTATCCCTATCTATAACTACAATCCCTTCTAACTAACTATCCAAACTAATCCCAACTACTTTAACCCCTCTTTATTATCCTAACAAGCAAAAGACTCAGGTGTGCCACTTGTAATCCACCAGGATAGCAGATCTGGTCTTCAAATCTGATCAATGAGGGCACATCAGGATTGATTGCTTTAAATGCTTCATTGAATTTTACTCCTCTTAAGGGTTACTGTGCGGGCATATTCAGTCCAGAGCTATACATCGAGAGTCTATCAACTTTTTTCCCTCATCCTTAGAAATTCTGAACTGATACTAAATTTCCTGGGTACCCTAAATGCCAAAAAGTTTTGACAATTCTTGCATTTAGCACCACAAAAATACAATAGATACACACATGCACGTTTTTAAACTGCGTCACTATTTTGCAAGGTTGTCAAAACCGGACCGGACACTGAACCTGTGTAGGCACGGGTTCAAGGTTCAAAGGTCGGACCGGGATTGAACCGTTATAATTCAATAATATTTTTTATAAATTTTAATATAATATATTGAGTAAGATGTATTATAATATTTCAAACAAAATTTATTATATATATAAATCACATCCAGTATTTATATTTAGTAAATAGTTATAAGTGATTTATTTATCCCACCGTTAGAAACTTTTGATTTCAATAATTTCAATTAAAAAAAAGGATAAGGTGAAAACATGAATCACTGTAGATGTGGACTTGGTGGTTTAAGTGGGCCCATGGACTTAACAGTACACTACAAGAATTTCCGCTGTTACTGACGGCCATTTTCCGTCAGTAACGCACGAAAGCCATCGATAAATTATTATTACCGACGGCTTACCGACGGCCTCGGGGCCCATGGCAAATGGCTCGTTGGAAATCTGCTACCGACGGCCATTTAAAGCCGTCGGTATTACCGAAGGCTAAGCCTTCGGAAACCCATAAACAACCGTTGGTAACTCGGTGGTATTTTTTAATTTTTTTTCACATTTACCTACGGCATAGCCGTCGGTAAATGTGACAAAAAATTAAAAAATACCACCGAGTTACCTATGCCGTTGGTAAATGTGACAAAAAATTAAAAAATACCACCGAGTTACCGACGGCTAAGCCGTCTGTAACTTACTGACGGCTCAGCCGTCACTAAATTACTGATGAAAATTTGCGACAGATTAGTCGTCGGTAACGAACTGACGGCTGATTCGTCAGTAAATTACGACGGTAGTTTGCGACGGATTAGCCGTTGGTAATATACCGACGGCTGATCAAAATTACAGGCGGATTAGCCGTCGGTAAATATGCCCAATTAAGCGAAAATAAGGATTGATTTTGCGACGGCTTAGACGTCGGTAATTAAAAATTACAAAAATCTATCCATTTTTGCGACGGTGTGGCCGTCGGTATTGTCAAAATAAAATTTTGGAAATTTTTGTTTTTAAAACCGCCCCAAAATTTTACGGTACCTAACATATAAACGCAACAGCAGCAAAGGTATCAATGGCCATCAACATACATTAACAAAAGAGACATCAACATACATTTTTAATCATTAAAAGTCATAGTAAACAATCCATAATGTAAAAAACCAGAAATCCATAATGTCAAAAGCCAGAAATCCATAATGTCAAAACAAGTCAATAATAAAAAAAGTTTGTAGCCTAACGGCAAGACTAATCCTCCTGAGACTCAGACTCCCCATAGTTCGGATGGCGACGACGGGATTTGTGGGCATGGATGGCAGCAACACTGGCAGACAACTCCCTCAACTGCCGTTGAAACTCCTGATCCCGCTCCGAGGCAATTCTCCTTGCCTCTCGTGCCTCCTGAGCCTCCTCATCTGCCTTTCTCCTTGCCTCCCGTGCTTCCTCCCCTGCCTCCCGAGCCTCCTCCTCTGCCTTTCTTGCGCGCTCCTCAAAAGCGGCACCAGGTAACCACCTCAGAGTAATCGAAGCCTGGATCGGCATCGTGCCGATGCACGAGACTCGGGTCGAGAGGAGACATCATACCTAAACGTCCGGACAAGCCTCCGACACCGCATACCCGCCCTCGAGTCCTACCTCAGCAGATTGGGCCCATAATCGCAATCGAAGCCAGGGGTCAACACTGCCAGTTGTCTCCCCTCCATCAGAGGCCTGAGAGGCGGCCTGCTGCACTTTCTCTTGATAGGCTTCCTGCTCAAAATAAAACAGAGTAAAGATTGGTTACAATATGGTTTATGAAACAAAATAAAATTAATTAAATAAAAAATGCAATGATCTGACTTACATATGTCTCCCTGGATCTGTTGTCCACCCAAGACTTATCCTTCTTTTTTGTGTGAGTCTTCAAGAAGATCTCATCCACCGTGAGCTCTCTACGCAACTCATCAGACTGAAACATAATTAAAAACATTAGAAACATATATATAACAACAAATTTATGTGATGAATTTTAAGCAATGAAATGTTTAAAAAACATACCAGGCGTAAGGCATGCTCAGTGATAGATATAGATCTACCAGTATGCATAGAACCACCCTTAGAAGAAGCACGGTTCTACTTGGCCTTGGTGCATTTCTCCTTATAGTCTGGAGCCTTCCACTTGGCATTAAGTTCTGCATAAGCCCCCTCGCCTATCCAGGTTGGGCGTTTACCATTCTTCCTCACCTCCATAAGCATCTCAGAAAGACGCTTTGAGCCTTTGGTGTTGAAAGCTTCTCAACTAGATAGTGGTCTTTACGATCTCACGAAACATGCTCCTACAATATTATATTACAAATTAGATCAATATTCATTATTAATATCAACACACAATAACGAAAACTCTTAAATAAGAAAAGTAACATTATCTTACTTCAAATTTCTCAAACCATTTCTCCACCGTCTCTCCTGGAATCTCTCCCCAAGTATGATATGGTTCCCGGAACTGTGATTGAATGACCGCGGTGATGGCCTTAGAGGCTACTTTACCCGGGATGAACCTATAAATAAGTTATAAACATAATATCCGCATTAACTAAAGATGCATTCTCAAACTACCTTTGTTTTCTTTAACCCTTGCGAAATAAGATATAAAACTAAAAATCAATGCCTGAATGCTTGAACTGGGTAAGAATGAATGCTTGAAATACAAACAGTGGGAATGTTCTTGAAAATCTAAGTAAACAATTTTTTTTCCTATCTTAGGTTCAGGGACGGTGTATGTGTGAAATTTCAATTTCAATTAGCATCACTCGTGTATCGGACATTATATCAACTAGAAAGCCCTGTATTTGAAAACTATAGCTTCAAAAAGATCTTTCTAACATTAGTTCACCATTTCAATACATGTTTAAGTTTGTTTATTTGAATCATGTACAAGCATATTCATTAAAATCAAAATAATGGGGGAAGGCCAATAGGTACTGCATCAAAACATAAAACTAAGGGAAGCAAAATCAATTTACAACACCCTCAAAGGTGGGATTAGTGCTGTAACTTAAACATGAGTAAATTAGTGTTGTAAGTTGAAGATGCAATAAAACACCACATTCCAATAGTTCTTTTTCATGGTTTTTAACATGGATTTAAAATTTCTTCTGCAAGAAAAACAAATCAAAGTTGGCTCTGGTTCTCCAATATGACCAGATTGCATATTTTTAGGTATACACAACAAGTTTCAAATCCAAAAATTAGGCTATAAAGTGACATACGATTTGCCATGAACCCTAATGATGGGTTTCCCATTAGGTGTCACCTCAGTCCCGCCCGGATGGGAATATCGTGACCCCTACACTGTCGGACCACTATGTGCAGTGTGCGAAGGTCCTGCACCTGCATCATCCTGACTCGGAGGAGTGTGCTGCTCAGAAATGGATGTCGCCTGCGGTGAAGGGGAAACGTGCTCATACAATAAAAATCAATTTGTTACCACAAAGGGAAAGCAATTAAAAAAAAAAACCCAACAACTAGTTAAATACATACCTGTACAGGAGGAGGTACAAATCTCGGATTTGGGATCATCATTATAGGGGACAGGGGAGGTGGTATCACTTGGCGATCTTTGGCGAGGAAGTTGCTGACTAGCCTCACAGAGTGGTGTGCTAGCGTCGTCCTCCAGTGGTGACTGTGTCAATCGATTTGCCAATTGTTGTGGCAAAATCGTCTTAGCCTTTTTCATAGGCAGCTTAGACCTACGATGCTCTTTCTCTTTAGGAGGCATCTGTCAAAAAAAAAAACAAGCATTCACATATATGTTCACACATATTGTCAGTCAACATGTACAATAATTAAATAAACAAGTATAATGACTTCACTAACTTTTAGAATAAATAAGTACAATGGCATCAGTAACTTTTAAAATAAACAAGTACAATGACTGTGACTAACTATTTAAATAAACAAGTACAATGACTTCACTAACTTTTAGAATAAACAAGTACAATGATTTCACTAACTTTTAAAATAAACAAGTACAATGACTTCACTAACTATTTAAATAAACAAGTACAATGACTTCACTAACTTTTAAAATAAACAAGTACAATGACTTCACTAACTTTTAAAATAAACAAGTACAATAACTTTAGTCAATGTCTTCATCTTCATCATCCACAGCCATATCAGCATCTCCCTCATTAGAGTCAAGCTCAGACTCATAATTATCATCATCGTCGACATCCATGTCAACTTCATTACCAATATCAATGTTTGGAATTGACGTAACATCGACCTCTTCATCACTATGTGTTTGATCACGCAAGCAATCCATTTCTTCAATTTCAGTTATCTGCTTTATGCGTGTCATCTCTTCATCTTGATAGGGAATGTCATCGTCAATTTCATTCACCTCTACACGGCCTCTAGGCTTTGTTTTTATCACTGCACACCAACCAGGTTTGTTTGTCCTCATATCTGGGTAAGGTACATAATACACTTGTCTAGCCTTTTGTGCAATTATGAATGGATCGTAACGATCATAATGCTTGTTCATCTTGATGTCTACAATGCCATATTGCGGATGAACTTTGGTTCCTCTATTCCGTCTTGGATCAAACCATTGACAATAAAACAAGGCAACCCTGTGAGGCAACTTGTGATACGTTAACGCGTAGATATGTTGTATGACACCATAGAAATCATCTTCTCCTCCTTCTGTAACCCCTTTGACATAAACCCCACTGTTTATGGTCTTTTTACCCTGAGCCCATGCTTGTGTGTGGTATTTATACCCATTAATGAAGTATGTGTGCCAACTTATGGCCTTTGACACTCACGCCATTTGATTCATTAGTATTTATATCAGTCACGCCATTTGATTCATTAGTAACCTATACAAACAAGACACTCACAATGAGGATAAGAAGACAATTTATTTGCAATAGGATTTTGGTCAAATACTTACATAGGACCGAAACCATTCTGGGAATTCAGCATAAATACGAGTTTGAGCTAAAGGATCTGCTTCATCGATGGAGTTATATTGCAAAAAGCAACTGCCAAGAAAGACAGAGTTGTTGTAAGTATATACTAGTAAATACATTGAGTGTGGGTTTAGTGGTGTATTACTTACTCAATATATGGCTTAACCTCGATGCAATTGATGAGGATGTGTACATGTGCAGACCTCCATTCAGCATCACTCAACCAGTGAGCTTTGGATTGCCCACTAGGACGTCCTAGTCCATTGCTAATTGACAATGTTGATGTGACATCGTCATTCAATCTTGCAGCTTCATTACGTTGACTTTTGGCATACAAGTCAATTGTTTTGAAATAATGTGAACAAAAATATGTTGTCTCCCGTTGTAAGTAGGACATACATATTGAGCCTTCTACTCTAGCCTTGTTTTTCACTGACCGCTTAAAATCACCCATCATTCTACAAATAAATGAGAATAAAATGGCTTATAATAAAGATATGACAATATAGAGGGAGATAATTGCAAATATCAACGAATACCTTTCAAATGGAGACATCCATCCAGATTGAATCGACCACCAAGTGTTGCCTCGAGTGGGAGGTGAATTGGAAGATGCTCCATTAAATCAAAGAAACCTGGTGGGAAGATTCTTTCAAGTTTGCATAAGATTAATGGAATGTTTTCATTCAATTTGATCAAATCATTCTGGCTCAAATTATTACTGCACAAGCCCTTGAAGAATTGACTTAACTCTGTAAGTGGTCTCCACACAAGGTCAGGCAATGAACTAAATGCAAATGGGAGCAAACACTCCATAAATACGTGACAGTCATGACTCTTCATCCCGTACATTTTCCCTCTATTAACATCTGCACATCTTGCCAAATTTGAAGCATACCCATCTGGCATCTTGATCTCTTTCATTCACTTCATCACATTTTTTGCCTCACCTGAAGAAAGACAATAATTTGCCTTTGGTTTTGTCATTTTTCCATTGGCTTTTGGAATCAACTCCAAGTCACTACGTTGGCATATGAGGGCCAAGTCCATTCTTGCTTTTTCATTGTCCTTTGTTACGCTTCTTAACATTCATGATCGCCATAAACACATTATCAAATACATTTTTCTCTATGTGCATCACATCTAGATTGTGCCTTAATAAATTGTCTTTCCAAAGATGGAAGATCCCGAGAATATCTTTGCGCTTTATCCAATTGTGACTACGCCCATACTCAGGTAACTTTTCAACTTTTCCATCTTCTACCACACTTGGAACCCCACTGACCCAATTCCATATGATATCACCCGTCAAGATTACAGAGGCCCATGTTTCTCAACCCTCGCTTTTTGTAAACCTCTTTACTACTTGAATTTTTGTTCACTGGTAAAAATCGACGGTGGCAATCGAACCAAGAGTTTTTCCCCATATTTTAGTCTAAACGACTTTGTATCGTCCATACATATGGGACATGCCAATTTACCTTGTGTACCCCACCTGCAGACAACATACCATATGCGGAAAATCATTAATTGTCCACATCAAGGATGCTCTCATTTGAAAGTTTTGCTTTTTAGATATATCATAAGTCAAAACACCCTCACTCCACAACTGCAGCTCATCTATTAAAGGTTGTAAGAACACATCTATTTTTTCTTTCGGATTAGATGGTCCGGGTATGAGGCAAGTCAAAAACATAAATGGTTTAGTCATACACATTTCAGGAGGGAGATTATATGGGGTCACAACAACCGGCCAACATGAATATGGGGTTGTAGATGCCTGAATATAAGGTGTGAACCCATCGGAACATAAACCGAGCCTTACATTTCTTGGTTCGTTTGCAAAGTCTGGATACACCGCATCAAAATGCTTCCAAGCTTCACCATCAGATGGATGGTGTAAAATGTCTGACCCAGATCTATTGTGAGAATGCCATCTCATTTCAGCTGTAGTCTCTGTTGATGCATACAGTCTTTTCAACCTAGGAGTGATTGGCAAATAGAACATCCTCTTTGCTGGAACATTTTACCCATCCCTGTCTTACGGGGAACATATCGTGGTTCTTGACAAAACTTACATTGTCGTTCTGCACTATCATCCTTGTAATACAACATACACCCATTAACACAACAATCAATTTTTTGAGATTCCAAACCTAGCATGGACACCAATCTTTTTGCTTGGTAAATTTTTTTTGGCAATTTCTCCTTTGAAGGACACACGTCTCCCAACATACTTGCAATGAAATCAAGACACTTTTGAGGAATGTTCCAATTTGTCTTGCATGCCAACAATTTCACGCATATTGAAAGCTTTGACTCAGAAGCACCCTCATATATGGGCTCGTTTGCAACAGTTAGCAAATCATAAAAGTCTTGAGCATCAGCATTTGGGGGCTCTTCATGAATATCTTCCTCGACTTCATGAATATCTTCCTCGTCTTCATCATTACCCACATCACCCATACTTTGGAAGTCATACCTAGGCCTAAACGCATCGTCGACCATATGTTGCATTAGCGTGAACGGATCATCATTATCCATTTGTCCACTACTACTAGGCACATCTACTGGGTGAACACGTGGCACTTCTTCACTGTGCTCAGTCCAATACCAATAATTTGGTTGGAACCCAACACGATACAGATGAACCTTGACTTCTCTTTCAGACAATATGCTCCTAAACTTGCAAATGTCACAAGGACATCTGATTCCACCATTACTTGCAACTTCAGGTTGTACTCTAGCTTTCAGTATAAACTCTTCAACCCCTTTTACAAAGCCTGGTTTCACCCCTCCTCTACCAGGATAAAGCCTATCATATACCCAACTCCGATCTGGAGGGTAACCATCCATTTCTGAAATGTGTCACTTTTAGTAAGGCGACCAAAAAATTCTGCTTATAATGTTACAAACAATATACTACATCAATTCAAATTAAATAAATAAACAGCAGACCTCTCCTTGTACTCAGCTTCCAAGGTAGGGAATTCAATACTATACTACATCTACTATTCCTGTTAAGGCATACAAACACAGATTGAAAAAAAATATCGATAATTGATCAAACTGTCATGTTTTTGGTATGGCTAACAAGACAAAGTGAGTAGAATGCACTACTTCAAATTAGTTAGTGTGAATGGTAGTTACATCTTATTAGCTACAATATGTTAATTTATTAAGGGAATCCTTATGTCTATGAAAAAGTTGAAGAAAGAAAAGAAAAAGAAAGGCAACCAAAAAATTATGCTTGTACTGTTCCAAGAGAGGTAATTCAACGTTATACTACATCAATTCAAATTAAAGCATGTGATTTATAATCAAATAACATAAAAAAAAATTCCCAATAAACCAATCATGCATCTAAGCTACTGAAAACATTCAACAACATCCAATCATGTTCATAACATAGTGGGCTCACTTTTTCTTGCAACATCTACTTGCTATATGTGCATAACATAGTGGGAAAACAGATTTTCACATACACAAAGCAATGGATGATGCTCAGAAGGTGACTAATCTTGAAATTTGAGTAATGCACAACTAAAAAGATGATACTAACATACTTGTAATTTTAATATATACTTACATTGAATCGGATGTGAAGTTGAAATATCAAATAATGTTGCCACAACCAAGAAGACAATACCAACAACTATACCCAATGACTCAGCCTGCAAAGAAAAATGTAGCATAGTCAAAACTTAGTAACAAAAATCCAAAGGGATGTGATGAACAATCAGGAACAAGTATAGGATAAAAAAAGGAGCTTAAAGCTCACATGGAATTGCTTATACCTCATATTTTGTAAATAGTACATGCTTGAAGCCATTTCAATCAGTTTTATTTAGTGCTTACTCTACTAATAAAGTAATAACCCCTTTGTACCAAAATAAATAATTTCTACTACTAAAGTTACTTCAGGTTTCCATGCACAGGACATTTTTCTCAACCATCGTTCCATTTCAACTGCCAACCCCTCCCTCCCTATAAAAACACTACTAATAATTAATATTTATTTTCTTAGCAATAGAGGTGAAGATGAATTGAGATTTGGACTATTTAATTTTTTTTCATTTGATTATCGTGGAGAATCATCTACAACCAGCAGCATTCTCTTTTTCTTTTGTCCTGGTGAACTTTTAATTACGCATATAAAACAAATACATGAACTCACACAACCACATCAATGTTAATTTCCAGACTCAAGGCCTGCTATATGTAAAGGTTTATAATTAGCTTAGATGGAATGAGTCATTACGAAATCATTCTGGTTCAATTCCATGAGACCATCAAAATGTCCCTATCAGCTCCAACAAAATAAAGGAACATGTACACAAGTCAAAGTTTAGCTTTCTTTTTGCTTTAGCTAGTGAGTGATTGCCGCCTATTTGTGACCTTAACTTGTGATTCATTCATAACCACCTTAAAAAGAAGTTTTCTTGTTGAATAAAATCCTTTGATGCTAGAATTGACTGTGTCCATGTGAGAAAAACTATTCCTGCATGTTGCTATATTAGATATCAAGTTTTATCTCTAGTCCCCAATTATCATTAAGTATTAGTGTGGCCCTCACTTTCTGCTACCAATAGTGGTAGCATCTATCTTGCTAATGTAAAGAAAAGATTTTAAACTTTAAGAAATTGAATGCCCAATCAGCAGACATATATAGAAAACCCCTCTTTACAAGGCCAAATCTGAACCATTGTATATTCAATGCTTTTCAGGAACACTCGTTGTAAGCAAAGTGATTGACTTGTACCTCCTGCTCCTACTAGCTTCATAATAGTATTTAGTTTGCGGTAATCATTATGAGGTTGGTTTCAAGATATCAAAGAATTCGTTCATGGAACAAAGTGTTTCCTAGATGTTAGGTATGCAAATAAATGCCATGCTTTTATTTGCAGGACTACAAATATAATTTTGCCCACCTTGGATGGTATGTTTTAGAAGAGGAAGTGGTTTCCAAATTTCAAATGATCCAGATTTGCCAGAGAATGCAAGGCAACAATTCTGAATTTCTTAGAGTGAGTGTGTGTGTGTGTGTGTATACTTGTGTACAAATTACTTTTCAAATAATGGAATGGAATGGAATTCAAGTGCTTGTGATATGCATTTAATGGAATGGAAGCTACTATCTGTCTAAATTGTAGCAAATGCTCACAGTAGTAAACAATCAAAGCAAGCAATTATGGAAAAGTGAAAAAAAAACTCCACAATTACTAATACTATTGGAAGTTGTTTTGGGATCCAAAACTTGATATGTACTACTAGTACATTTTTAAAACAGTTAGTACCAAAGAGCGTGGTAGATGAGAGGTCTTGGAATATAATGCTGCTTCTAACAAAAGTAACATGCAAAGTGACTATCACAAGATCAACACACTGATTGAATGGATTATATCGTGCAACTAAAAATTGAATTAAAACTGAGAAATGGGTAACCAAAACACAAAGTCAAACATAAGATTCAATCAAAAAGACTCAAGTCAAAAGGGGAAAAGGGTAAAAACCTTAGAAACTATCTTGAACTCAAAACTGGACAAATGGGTAGGAAGAAGTCTTTTGAGAACACCTTTGGCTGCGGCTTCTTGCACGGATGGAGGTGCCCTTTTGGAGTCCAAGCGCTGAAGCAAAAGTTCTATGGCTTCATGCTTAGACAATGCCATGGGCAATAAAGTGACAACTGAGAGTGGTGGCAAGAGGAATTTTTATTAATGTCTAAACAACTACATGCTATAGCTTATTAATGTCTGTTGCCAAAGCAAATCATCTTAAATTTTTGCTTTTGTTTTCAACAAATAAGTGTGCATAAACAGCAGAACCTATTTGGTACCCAATAGAAAATTTGAAATCTCATTGTCCTATTGTCATATCATAACAATCATACAACAAATGCTTACACCTAATAGAGAAACACACATTTGAAATGTCCAAAGAGTTTATATGTCTACTTTGAAAAACCTACATATTAACAAAACTTTATATTGGAGTTGAGACAGATCATTAGGTGTATGGAAACATAAAACTGGCTATCCAATAACTTATTATTATGAAATTCAAAATCTTTTGATAAATCTGCAAGATCTTCAGTTCCAAACCAGTATACAAAAAGTAATATATGACAAGATATATTTCCAGATTTATCAATTTCCTTTATTTTCATTAACTTGTCAGATTGATTGTGTCTTATTTCATAAACCTGGAAAAAGCTCTTCTAAAATGAGCTTTTTAGAAAAATGCACAGCTAAGAACACAATGTGATTTAAGAGTTGATATACCTTACTTGTAAAATTTACAGATAAGTTCATTTTTTACAAGCCTTATCCCATAAACTCAAAGGATAGTAGTGATATTCTCTTCAATTCTTTAAAACATAATTCAATTCTCTAAAATCAACCCAAGAACAAGTTGAGCGTATGCAAAGGAACCCTCAACAGCAACCCCCACCAAAAAACACACACACAGTCGAACATACAGAAAAATCACAACTAAAACCCTTGAAAAGGACTTTGCAGTAACTCATAATGAACAGGATTATGGAAAGGAACCCTAGTAATGATACAAGATAGGACAATAAGAGTTGCTTCTCTGCTAATCTTTCATTAGTACCATGGAATAAAATGAAGAGGAGGAAATAATTACAAACGTTGATGCTTGTCAATATTGACATTCAACACTTTAATATAAAAATAAAGAGATGAATGTAAAGAGTACTTGATGGTTACATGATGAAAAATGGAAAATATCATGTTAAATATGTCAAATCTCTCAAATTGAAATCCAAAAAATATATCATGGTTTCTTTTACCAGAACTTACACCATGCATTTGTTTTCCTATTTCATATTACTGCCTTTATAATTCAGCATTTCCAAATACAGATTCCACTTTCTCTAAACAAACCCCACTAGGTAAGACTAAATTCTCATTTCCATTCCTAGGCTATGAACACTCATGTCGTGGTTAAGTTCTTGATTGGAACAGTGGGGAGGAGTTGAAGAGCATACTACTCAACCTTATCAACCAATTAACCACATAGCTCAAGAGAAAGAGAAAGAGAGAGTGAGGGACACGGCCAAATCCCAAAGCCCCAAAATTTTACAGAAATTGCACGGATGAATCAGAATCACCTCATTCATTGTTCACAACTTCACATCAATAAACTGAAAATTAAATCCAGGAAAGCAAAAAAAAAAAAACCTTCATTTCATTTCAAAACCTGACTCTGCAATCAGATTTTTCTGGGTCAAAAGTCAAAAACCATTCAAAATCAGATGCTTAAACAAAAAAGGAAAGGGTGCATAAATCAAAAGAAAAGAGAAACGAGGCATGCAAAAGAGGAAGAGTAAGAGAGAGTGAAAGAGTACAAGAGAGTGAGTGACTAAGTGAAAGAGAAAGAGTACCGTGGAAGAAGAAAGAGTACCGTGAAAGAGGACTGAGCGACTGTAGACAAGGGCGACCACCGTGGAGAGGGCGTGCCGTGGAGGGCGCCGTGGAGAGGGCGTGTCGTGGAGAGCGTCGTGGACAGGGCGTGCCGTGGAGAGCGCCGTGGCCGTGGAGAGCGCCGTGGGTTTCAGAATGAGAAATAGGGTCAGAATTAGAATAGATAGGTGGAAATTTTTTTCCGCCCAACATAATTTGTTAACGTAGAAAAAAGTTTATATTTTTATTTTACCGCGCGGCAAAAAAATTAACTTCATCAGCCCATTTTTCCTGACGCATTAGCGACGGCTAAGCCGTCGGTAAGTAAAATTTTACCAACGGAATCGGGGCCGTCGGTAATATTCCGTCTGTAATAACCAATTTTCTTGTAGTGGTACAGGGTAAACATAACCAACAATGTGTAAATCTCTATATTGAATGACCAAAACAGGGTGATGTTAAAAATTGTTTAAACTTCTGAATTGGAATTAATAAAATCTTTGGTTATGGGAAAAGGTAGATGCCTCGGTACTCACATAAGACACTACAACAAAAATAGGCAATAAATAGCGCTTATTTTGGCCTTAAACAGCGCTTAAAAGGCGCTGCTTATTTAGCCGCTGCTGATTGTTATTCAAAAAAACAGCGTTTTTGAAGCGCTGCTGAAAATTGACAATAAACAGCGCTTCCTTAAGGAAGCGCTGTTTATTCTCAATTTTTAACATCAATAAGTAGCGCTTCCTAAGGAAGCGCTGTTTATTCACCCCCTTTTTTATGATAAACCCTTTTTTAGGAAGCTCTCTTGCATCTCATATCATACGACCAAGCATGAGAAGTAAAACCAAAAAAGAAATGCAAAAAATAACTAAAAAATATACTTCATTTCAGAATCAATCCATGGTACATAACCAAACCCAGAACAAGATCGAAGTGAAAGAAATTTACAGAGAAAAAAAAACTGTTCAATTTTATCCGAATTTACAGAAAAGAAAATAGAGAAGAAACTAAAACCCTAAAAGGAAAAAAATGTTCAATTTTTCTCTCAGATCTCTCTCCTTCTTCACGCCTTGCATCTCAAATCTTCTTTTTCTTAGATCTCATATCTCCCTCCACGCCACGCCTTGCTGGGAAAATGGACCTGAAATCAGAGAGAGAGAAGAGAACCAGATCGAACCATAAGAGATAAAAGAAAACCAGATCGAACCAGAGAGGGAAGAGAACCAGATCAAACCAGAGAGAGTGAAGAGAACCAGATCCGGTCGAACCAGCAATCAGCACCTCCTCTTCTTCCAGATCGAACTAGCAACCAAAGACCTCCACTGCAAATGTAACAAACCCCCAAATCAACGGATCGAACCCCCAAATTAACATACCAAAGCCCCAAATTAACATCACGACCTAGGTCAATTTGGAATGGGACGGTGAAGGGCGCCACAAGAACAGATCGAGTGAGGGTTTGCGAGTAAGCAACAGATCGAGTGAGGACAACTCGATGGCTTCGATCAACAAATGACGAACACTTATTGCGAGAGAGAAAGAAGTGAGGGTTTGTGAGAGAGATTTTTCCAATCTTCTTCGCCTCAGATAGTGTGATGGTTTGCGAGAGAGAAATTGAGGGTTTGTGGGAGGGACAAAGCTTTCTCTTATGAATCGCGAGAGAGAAAGAAGTGAGGGTTCTGATGGGTTCGCTGAATCGCGAGAGAGAAAGAAATTAATAGGGTTCGCTGAATTTAACTTTCTTGATTTACAATAAGCAGCGCTTCATAAGAGGAAGCGCTGTTTATTGTCAAACAATAAACATCGCTTCCTCTTATGAAGCGCTGTTTATTGTTAGGACAACATTAAGCAGTGCTTCCTCTTTTGAAGCGCTGTTTATTGTTAGGACAAAAAATCAGCGTTTTCTCTATTAAGCGCTGTTTATTCTTTTAGTACCACTTTAAACAGCGCTTTCCCACTTAAGCGCTGCTTAAAGTGGCGCTATCTTTTAAACTTAATGTTGTAGTGAGACTTGCACGCTATAAACAAGGTTATCATTTTTCTTTCTGCAAAGTTTGAAATGCATTGTCTTTCTCACCTTAGACCAAACCATTTTTGTTTCTCCACTGTTTCCAGAGTTCTGCTTGTGTGTGCAACGTCTCCATCTCATATTCTTCTTCTTCTTCTCATATTTTTTTTCTTCTTCTTCTTCTTCCTAGTGTATTTGTTGTTTTGAAGTTCATGATGTTTTTTTAGATCTTCCTGGTAGAAGCTAGAGATAGACTGCAGGCTTATTTTTCTTCTTCTTCTTCTTCTTCCTAGTGCATTTGGCTTTTTTTATTAAAAAAAATAAAAATTAAAAGTTGTTTTTCCTAGAACCGCTTAAAATCGCCGAACCGCCGGTTTTTGCCGGTTATAGTCCGGTTTTTTCGATTTTTTACCCGATTTTCTCCCTGAGCGATTAACAGAACCCGGTTTTCTTCCTGAGCGGTTAACAGGCTCAATCGAACCAGAAACAGGTCCGGTTCCCAGTCCAACCGGTCGGACCGGCCGATCCAATCCGGTTTTGACAACTATGCTATTTTGAATATTCAATTACAAATATTTTTATCCCCTCTTACTAAATTTTACAAGTATATCTTATTTAGTTGATAAATTTGAATATAACAGAATGGATACTGATAGCTGCATCCAGTAATCATTGTTTTTTTTTAATAGCAAAATATATTCAAGTATAGAGAGTATAAGGAATACTCTAACCCATGCACTCAGACACCATGTCCTATGGGGATTCCATAAAGGAACCATGCAAAATCATCAATACAAAAGCTAATGCCATAGGCGGCCCCCGCCCATCGTGTAATCATTGTTTGTTTCCGATCCAAACGTATGATGTTCATCAAACTAATGCTAACGTATTAGGTAGTGGACTACTTATGGGATCAAGTCGAAGTAGTAATGCTGATCATCAATATTTTTCTTTTCTTCTTTTTTATAATTGAGTATTTTAAAAGTACTATATTAAGAAACAAGAAAAATACTAACCTTCAACAATGAAATTCGAGTCAAAAAGAACATGCAGAATTTTGGTTGCTTAAGGAAAACCTGCAACCGGTAAAAAAAATATAAGATGATCATGACAACAATACCAGAACACAGAATTATTTAAAGAATGACTAAATTATTTAAAGAATGACTAACTTTACAGATGCATATTACTAAAAGCAGAAATACCCTGACTAGTCCAAGTTTAAAATGCTTCCATGCTAAAGCCACAAAAAAACAAGGTTTCATCGTAGCACACCCTCTATCTGAACATAGGTTTAATCTTAGCACAAGTTAATGGCCTTTAGCTCATAGTGTTGTTTCTTTATCTAATATGTCAAATAAGTCGGATTTGTTAGAATGGTCAAATATCATTTATAGAAACCAACTGGTATAGAAGATGAAAATAGGGAAAATCACTTTGATTACATAATGATATCGCAGAACTTCCAGGGTCTGCACCTCCCCAATGTCAAAATAGCCCATTTCCAGTCAAATTCCAACCTACCCTCTCTCTCAGTCACCCCTTCTTTTCATAGGCAACATGTCTTATTCTCCTAATTAACTAACTCTTATTCAAACTGCATATAACAGTTACATATGATAGTTATTAATAAAAACTGCCTTCTTTCTCCTAATTATTTAACTAACCAACTCTTATTAGGCTACCAACAGAATATAGCCCATTAAGACCGATATCTAACAATACTAGACCCATATCTAACAATACTCCCCCCTAAACTATCACCTTGTCCTCAAGATGATTACTATAGAATAAAATCGAATGCAATTACAAAGCTACTTTACACGCATTAAAACCAAAGACGTAGCACCATTTTGCGGCATACTTCCTTTTTTTTTCGCCACCTGGATCCCACTAATGGAAAGACAAAGACTCAATCATGTTTGAAGTATTGCCTTCGTTGGGCTTGCAAACTTCCACCCCAATAGCTCGAGGCCTGTTTCTAATGCCTTTCATTCCCTCTGTTTCATACCTACCTGGACAACACGTGATTAACCCAAAAGTCAGGTGCTTCTCTTTTACAAGAGGCCCATTCCTCTTCTTTCTTAGATTGGGCTCGGCCCATTAGGTCACCCGATTGCACCAAGTTTATTCTTCTCCTTCCTTCCTTAATCCTTCCTTCGTACACTCTTGTCTCTGCCACAAACATTGCACCGCCAATATGCCCCAAGTTATGGCCGCCTCTGGTTGCCACCTCCCGCTCTATTTGTATCCCGATTCTTATCCTCTCTTCACTCACTGCCCTTCGAACGACATCGGGCGGTTCCGACAATGGACGTGTTTTTTCTGGACTACTTGAGACATCCAACTCCATGGCTGTCGCATGTCCCTTTTCCGACGTCGTCTCCTCACTGTTGCCCTCCTTCTTTTATTCTTCCTCTTGAGTCGCGCCCGTCTCAGCACGATTACCCTTGTTTGGCGGTTTCACCGGGGGAATTATAGCCAACATGCAAGAAATTCCTTTTCTCTTCTCAACCACTGACCAATCCTCTCCACCGGCGAGATTCGCGTCCGTTGGTTCTTCTTTCCCAGTCAGTTTTGTTTTCTTGATTATTCTTTCATGTTGCCCACCTCCAATTTCTTCTTTTCCCTCACAATTCTTCCTTTTTGCTTTCACCTCTGAGCGACCAAAAACAAAAATCTTCTTGGCCTCTTTCTTTATTTGGGTTCTCTTCTTTGCTCCCTTTTTTGACCCGTGTTGTTCTGGCTTCTTGATACTTTCCTTGATTTCCCAACTAATTTTGGTTCTTGTTTCTCTATGGACTCAATTTCTGACTGAAATTGCATGAGAGTTGCTTTTGTAAAATCTTCCCAAGTGGCATTTGGATTGGCTAAAACCCATAGTTGGTACCATGAGAGGGTTGGACCACTATTGTTAGATATGGGCCTAGTATTGTTAGATATAGGTCTTAATGGGCTATATTTTGTTGGTAGCCTAATAAGAGTTGGTTAGTTAAGTAATTAGGAGAAAGAAGGCAGTTTTTATTAATAACTGTCATATATAACTGCTATGTGCCGTTTGAATAAGAGTTAGTTAATTAGGAGAATAAGACATGTCACCTATAAAAAGAAGGGGTGATTGAGAGAGAGGATAGGTTGAAATTTGACTGGAAAGGGGCCATTTTGGCATTGGGGAGGTGTAGACCCTTGAAGTTCTGCGATATCATTCTGTAATCAAAAGGATTTTCCCTATTTCCTTCTTCTATACCAGTTGGTTCTATCAACTGGTATCAGAGCAGTTTTGATCCGGGACAGAAACAAGATGGAGGCGCAAGATTCTGGGCATCAGTCAGTGCAGGGAACAATGCAACAGTCCAAGGATGAATTTCTTGCCCAGATCTCATCAAGAAGGGAAGGAACGCTTGGTATTTTTAATGAATTGTTGAAAGAACTTGCATATTGGAGAAGAGAACTCAAAGAGTTACGGCTAGCAATACCAATCTTTGATGGAAAAGATGATACAATTATTTTAGTTTATGGTGACATACATATCCCAACAACATGAACTACATAGCATACTGCAAAGGACAAAGAAAAGGGATGTTAAACATACAGCAGAAAGAAGCTGCCTTGTCTTCGTATCCCAAAGTCGTAAATAGCCGTCAAGTCCTAGAAAAAAGATCCATGATATGAGCACTAGTGATGAACATGGCAAAACATGTTTTTTTTTTTTGATAAGAACATGGCAAAACATGTTGATAACAGGAGCTTGATATATTTTTATCAGAAAAAGCAATGACATAACACTTTTTCTGGAAAAAAGAAAAATAAAGTGAACTAGAAGTAACTGTAGTACTATACGCCCTGCACTTTATGATTAGGTTCCAGAACAAAGTATCAAGTCATTTTGGAAAAACTATTAAAAAATAGTGATTAAGAAAACTAAAATTATAATTAGGTTCCAGAAAGTCTAAAATTATTTTACAAAGAACTATAAAAAAATAGTGATCAAGACTTCATCAGAGAACCCCCCGTATAACTTGAAGTATATACAGCACACAAAGAGAAAGACGGACTAATGCTCACCAGAGGAAGCTACCACAGGTAGCTCGGGGTGCCTGACAATGGATCTGATGCTTCCAGAGCATTTTCCAGTAAAACATCCTATCACTTTTCCTGAAATAAAACTATTTATTAAAATAATAGCAAAATCAAGTCATTCAAAAAGGTCAACTAAAAGACAGCAGAAGTAAATAAATAAATAAATAAATAAATAAATAAATAACTTCACAATAATCAGAAGCTGCAGCATAGTGTAATTGCACCCGTTGATAATCAATTGCTAAATAGTAGGAAACATGTCAAAGAAAAAGCTGCAAGGGCAAATGAAGCTTCTCATCCTAATATAGGTATTCATATTTCGAGGGAACTGTCCTTATGAAAATTCAAAAATTTTAAGACTTCCCCTCCCTTATTTATATTTATATAGGTACATAGCCATGCATAGGCTGAATGAAGAATAGTTTCAGCGTTGAGTTTCAGTGGGTGGCTGAACTAGTGCAAGTGCACAAGAGAACCCCTTTTGTTGGTAAAAGTAACAGAAGCTTAATCAACAAAGAAGCAATACCCACCGGCATAAAGGTTGTATACAAAGCATAAAAACGACACTTCAAGAGTAGTTTCAGCGTGTGTTTGGGTCAAACGTCATTTTGAATGAACTTGATTTTCTAAAATTGATTTGGCTAAAATTGATTTTGAAGTGAAGTGGTTTATATTTGGATGTTTTTACTCTAAAAGCAAAGTTGATGGAAAACTTAGTGTAAATTTTTCAACCTAACCGAAGCTACTTTTTATCACTTCTTAGTCAAACTGAGGTTTAACGACATAATCAATTTTGCCTAACATTAACCAAGTATCTGTATATTTTACTAAAAATAAAATCATGTTTGATAGAGATAATCAATTATGATGGTTTCCACTGTGAAACCGCTGTGAAACCAGATAGGATTTACTCATCAATAATCGAAAATAACTGAGTTTTATTGATGAATATGAGACTTATTAGCCCAGAAACAGCAGTAACAAAAAATATCCAAAGCCTAAGCTCCTACCTGAGAGTGAGTAACTCTCCTATCTACTTTATTCTTCAAAATGCATGAATGAAAATCTACTCCTACCCTGTCTCCTTTTATATCCTACTGAATCCTCTAATTCTTAGGATCTTATCAATAACTATTCATCAATAACTAATTCCCCTTATCTGTTCCTACTTTATCTATCTCTTCTAGAGTACACTTTCCATATAGGAGGTTTATTTGAATTTGAAGTATGACTCGATCTTATCACCTCCTCATCTCTCGGACCAGGAGTCCTATCATTACTCCCCCCTAGAACAGCAGCCTTGTCCTCAAGGCTGAGATGAGGGACTTGGCTCTTGAGCAAGGACTCATCTTCCCAAGTAGTGTCTTCTGTCGTTCTGCCTTTTCACTTGACCAGCCATTGTTTAACTGAGTGTCCCCCTTCCCACACTTCTCTAGAAGCCTGTAGCTCTTCTGGCTCTTCAATTTCATCTAGCTCTACTTCCAAATTTCTTCCGTAACTTCACCTTCAAATGAAATAATTACCCAACGCTTTCTTCAATCGTGGAAATATGAAATACTGGATGTATTTTGGCCGTGTCTGGTAACTTCAGCTTATAAGAAACCACTCCCACCTTCTCAACAACTGGAAATGGCCCAAAGTACCTCGAAGCTAATTTCTGATTAATTCTTCTAGCCACAGTTTGTTGGCGGTGAGGCCTCAACTTCAAAAATACCCATTCTCCAACTTCAAAAGAGCAATCCTTTTATTTCTGGTCTGCATAATTCTTCATCAGCTCTTGTGCTCTCAAAGCTTCATCACAATCAACGAATTCTTCTGTCACTGCTTCTACTCTAGTCTTTTCTTGAGAAAACCGGATCACAGTAGGTGGTTTTCACCCATATACCATCTCAAAAGGAGTAGTACCAGTAGAAACATGATAGGTAGTGTTGTACTAAAGCTCGGCCCAAGGAACCCAATAAGACCAGTTCTTAGGTTGTTCGGAGGCAAAACACCACAGGTACGCTTCCAGGCACCTGTTTACTACCTCAGTTTGTCCGTCCGTCTCAAGGTGGTAAGAAGAGCTCATTTTTAACACTATGTCGTGCAAACAAAAAAGCTCTTTCCAAAACAAACTGATAAACAATGGGTCCCAGTCACTTACTGTAGAAATTGAATATTCTGAATATTATTTCAATTGTGTCTCATTTACAAACACTAATACACTTAAATAGAGTAGAAGAAACCTAATGGGCCTGATTAATGGGCCTTATAGAGAAACACTACTAATTACAAAATATATGCTATATTTACAACACTTCCCCCTCAAGCTGGTGAATAGATATCTATCATTCCCAGCTTGCAAGTAAGTTGGCCGAATCATTCTGTTGGCAAGTCTTTTGTTAATACATCTGTTAGCTGGTTCCCACCACTATCTAACTTCTCCTTGATAAAGTGTCGATCTATCTCAATATGTTTTGTCCTGTCATGCTGAACAGGATTATGAGCAATGCTGATAGCTGATTTGTTGTCACAAAACAACTTCATAGGACCCTCATATTTTATCTTCAAGTCATCAAGAACAATCTTCATCCATAGTAACTCACGAATTCCATGTGCCATAGCTCTGAACTCTGCCTCAGCACTTGATCGAGCTACTACATTTTGCTTCTTACTTCTCTAAGTAACAAGGTTCCCACATAGGAATGTGCAATAACCTGTAGTGGACCTTCTATCACTCACTGAACCGGCATAATCTGCATCGGTATAAGCCTCTAAAGTCAATCTTTCACCTCTTTTGAACAAGAGGCCTCTCCTTGGAGTAGCCTTGAGATATTACATAATACGGTCCACAGCCTGTAAGTGTCTCACCCTTAGATCATGCATAAATTGGCTAACCACACTAACTGCATATGCTAAGTCTTGTCTAGTGTGTGCCAAGTAAATCAATTTCCCCACTAGTCTCTGATATTGGACCTTGTCAACTTTAGTACTCTCCTCTTCAATGCCCATTTTGTGATTTTGCTCGACGGGAACACCTGCAGGTTTACAACTAAGTTTTCTTGTTTCTTGTAAAAGATCAAGCACATACTTCCTTTGAGAAATGAAAATGTCTTGCTTAGAGTAGGCCACTTCAATTCCCAAGAAGTACTTGAGTTTTCCAATGTCCTTCATCTCAAATTCAGCAGATAATTTCTCTTTAAGTAGTTGTCTCTCAACTGGATCATCTCCTGTAACAATAATATCATCACTATAAACAAGAAGTACTGTCAGCATTCCTCCCTGTGAATGTTTGAAGAACAGAGTATGATCGCCTTGGCTTTGCTTGTAGCCTACACACCCCATAGCCTTCGTGAATATTACAAATCAGGCTCGGGGAGACTATTTCAGCCCATATAAAGCTTTTCTCAGTCTGCACACTTTGTTTGTTCCAATAGTGGGTCCAAATCCAGGAGGAATCTCCATATACACTTCCTCTTCTAAGTTTCCATGCAAGAATGCATTTTTGACATCAAATTGTTGTAGTTCCCACCCAGAGTGAGCGGCAAGAGAGAGTAAAATCCGAACAGTGTTCATCTTTGCCACAGGAGCTAATGTCTCCTCATAATCAATGCCATAAGTCTGAGTATATCCATTTACCACTAATATAGCCTTGTACCGATTAAGAGTACCATCTGATTTGTGCTTGCCTGTATAGATCGACCTGCAACTAATAGACTTCTTGCCTCTTGGCCTCTCAACAACCTCCCAAGTTCTATTCTTTTCAAGTGCCTTCATCTCCTCAGCCATTGCTTTGACCTAATTTACATCCTTTAGTGCCTCTTGCATAGACGTTGGGATTCTCATAGAGTCAACAACTATAATAAAACTCTGATGGTGCAAGGAAAGATGTTTAGAAGAAACAAATTTAGAAATAGGGTATTTGGCACAAGTCATTTTCCCTTTTCTCAAAGCAATAGGTAAGTCATCTGGATCAGGGTCAACAGTATCAGAAATCTAAGAATCAGAAGTTGAGGGATCATTTCTAGTACTTACCTCTGGTACAGATGGTTGAAGTTGTTTCTGGACCAGGTCAATGTAGGCTCACTAGCCTTATACTTCACTAGTGTCGAAGGTGCTGATTCCTGCAAAACAGAAGACAAAAGGGACACATGAGGAACAGAAGTACCAGGACCAGGAGGATCAGGACCTGGAGACAAAGAGTCTAAAACAGGAGGATCACGACCTGGAGACAAAGAGTCTAAAACAGAAGGTGAAACAGGAGGTGACTCACCCAGCCAAGGACCAAGGAAGAGAAACTCGAGCTCGGACTCTGATTCTAAATTAGGGGACATGCTCATGGAACATGACATCCATAGAAACAAAGAATTTACGACTCGGTGGATGATAACACTTGTACCCCTTTTGTTTGGGGCATAGCCTAGAAAGACACACCAGACGACACGGGAATCCAACTTATTTCGATGTTGTGGATGAACATGGGCAAAAACCACACACCCAAATATCCGAGACTCTACATGATAGGAACATAAGGAAATTATGAGACCATAATCTGAGCAAAACTAACATTACCTAGAACAGGCGAAGGTATCCGATTAATCAGATAGGCAGCAACCAAAACTGCTTCTCCCCAGTGTGATTTTGGAACATTCATTTGGAAAAGAAGAGCGCGTGCAACTTCAAGAAGGTGACGATTTTTCCTTTCAGCAACCTCATTCTGTTGCAGGGTGTCAACACAAGTAAGTTCATGAATGATGCCCTGTTTAATGAGAAAACTAAAAGGTTATGATTGACATATTCTTTTCCATTGTCCGAACGAATTCTTTTAATGCCTCTTCCAAATTAAGTTTGTATCATATTATAAAATTGAACAAACAATTGAGATACCTCGGATTTATCTTTCATCAAGAACAACCAAGTTACTCGAGTACAATCATCGATAAAAGAGACAAACCATCTTGCACCAGAAATATTAGAAACAGGGGCAGGCCCCCAAACATCAGAATGAATAAAATCAAATGGTTCGACACTTTTAGTAAAACTAGAAGGAAAAGTAGCACGATGATGCTTAGCAAACTGACAAATGTCACATTTAAATGACTCAACAAACTGTTGCAAAAAAAGGGTGGAAACATAGACTTCATTAATGAAAATGGGGGATGACCAAGACGTTTGTTTTGAAGCCAAACCTGAGAGGTAGGAGAGTTGGACTCGGACTGAAGACAGGAAGATAGTACCTTCGGACCAGGAGGTTCATCACTTCTTTTACCAATAAGGTAGTAAAACCCTCCCCGTTCCATAGCAACTACAATCGTCTTTCCCGTGGCAAGATCCTGAAAAGCACAATGAGAGTGAAAAAAATGTTACTGAACACTTCAAGTCCCGTGTAAATTTGTGTATAGAAACAAGGTTATTAGAGAGCCTGGGAACATGTAGGACATTATTCAAGTGCAATGAAGGGCGCAGTTGAATATTGCAACATCCAATAAAAGTAGTACAAGATCCATTAGCAACGGTAACTTTATATAGACGAGCGTCTTTTGTAACACACAATCAGAGTACGAGCAACATTTTCGAAACATGATGGAATTCTAAATGCAATAGATTATTACAATTAAAGACAGACATACACACATGCATCCGAAAGATAATCAGTTGAAGAGTTTTACACGCCGGAAGTAGTAAATGAATATGCATAAGCAAAATACACCCGAAGTATGAAAACCCTACAATATTACTATCTGAGGTACCCTCGGCAGTTACCCACGCAGGGGGCTGCTCCAAAAGTAAAACCTTGACACCTAAACAACAACTGTCACAAAGCCAAACAAAATGACAGTCTGGTCACCAACCCAAAACCATAAATAAAAATAGTTAAACATTCTTAACTACACAACTACACCAATATGCTGGTAGTCCTTCTCCGTCTGGTCATTCGCATCCTCGTCAGTTCCTCCACGCAAAGGTCTCCAACACGCTTTCTATACAAACATATCGGCTGAGAGTGGGGGTTTAACTCCAAGCCGAGGGACTCTCCATGCCTGGGTAGTCAGAAGCCATCTTCGGTGATGTCGTCGTCACCGGGATCTCCACCACGTCTGTCATCGCCTGGGTTACCATCATTAATTGAAGGAACCACTGGCAAGGGTCAACTTCTCATCGCAACAAGGTATAACAATCACAAAGCGAATAAACAAACAACAGCATACACATTTATCAAGGCACAACTCCAGACTCTCTCATGACTCATCTCACGACTTATTCTCTCTCGACACTTTGACAACTTCCGGAACAACGAACAACGCCCTTGAATTTCGGCCTTAGCCTTGAGCTCTTCCACTACTCTAGGAGATTCAAGTCGAAGTTACCCAATGCCACGACAATGGACCACGCCCCTGAACATCCAAATTAGAAGCTTTGAGCTCTTCCACTACTCAAGGATATTCGGGCCGAAGTCACCCACTACTCGACAAGGAACGACGCCCTTGAACATCCGGCCGAAGCCTTGAGCTCTTCCACTACTCTAGGATATTCAAGTCGAAGTTCAAAAACGACACGACTAGCTCTCACACTCGATGAACAATTCGCCGCATACGATATTCAAAGAGCGGTACGCAACATTATTCGACCGCATATCAAATAATTTAGAGTAAGCTTAAAATAGTGGAACGCAATTCAACATCTTAAGCAATAAGAGCAGTTTGCATGGAGAAACGCAATTCAACGATACAAACAGCATAAGCAACATAGCAATATAACTCAATTCATCAGTGATAAACAACATAAGCATCTCATCTCAAATAATCACACTTAGCAGCAACAGTCATCAATCAATATGAAATCCATCCCTCTGCAATTCGATGGAATTGACAGAGAGGAACAAACAAGTGTGGGGGGTTGGGGACAGCTGTCAACCACTTGCAGACAAGCCCACTAAATAATCAGCATATATAACAAAAATAAAGCGAAGGGTACAAGACTCTCACTTCGAATCCTTAGGTTCTCAGACTTCTTCGCATGAACACTTGAAATTAAATTCGCATCCAAAAATTTATCCTTACACAAGGACATACAAAATTAATTATAAATGTGAAGCGCCCTTACCACTTGTCGCCACTAACGTCGCTCCAACGTCCTTAAGTTTGTGTCGCTTATATTCCTTGGTTTCCGCACCGCACGATCCCGGGTCACTCGAGCCTAACATCACAACGAACTTAGCAAAATCTATAATTCTAACTAAACTTAAGCTCTCAACTTAGCCCGTATTCTAGCCAAATTCATTCAAGGATTTTAAATAATTAGCTACTTGAAAATAAATATGGTTTTTAAAATCAAAATACTTCTTGAAAGATAACTTATCACATAACCACTTATAAACCTTAACTTACTTGAAAGAAATAATGCTTTTGAACTAAAAGCCTTTCTTGAGAATTAACTAAGTTTTCATAATTAGTTTTCAAAACATCTACAAGACAACTAGGCAATCACCCAAAATCTTACATAATTAAGTCATAAAATAAAAGCCAATCAAAACAAAGGTTTCTAAAAATCTTTGCCAACATTCTTTTCCAAAATTTAAAAGACTCACCACTAATTAATATCATCAAATTAAAAATCATTTCACCAAAGCCAATAATCATTTCTAGTCATTTACTTACTCCAAGACATCAAATTATCAAACACATTTCAAGGCACATTCGAAAACAAATCCCAAACTCCAATTGCCAGGCATATACTTAAATCAAGCATTAAACTATTTCTTATTCAACTTACTCAAATAGCGCAGAATTTGGCAATTTTTACGCTATTTAAAATAGCAATTTTCCTACTACATCAAACGAACTCCGTTTCTTATGAAACTTTTTATGCAAGTCCTTGACATACATATACTCATCAACATATTTTTATTTGGGTAAAAATCATTACCAATAAGTGCAGAAAAATCATTTGATTTTCGGATTTAGGACACAAATTCTTCAATAAAACTGTTTTGGGTTCATAATGTCCTAGAGGTCTCAAAACTTATCCAAAAATTGCAAAATTTAATACGGAAGATCCCAATACCCATATGAATCATCTCCAAGTGGTCCCATGCCAAAATCATAATTCAATAATTCCCAATAATTCAAAAAAAAACAGGTTTGTTTTCTAAAACTTCAAGAACCAATTTTCCAAAACCTTTCAAGTTTTTCCTTTGATTCAACCCACAATCAAAACTAAGTTTCAACTAATTAAATCATGTTCAAGACAACACTAATTACTAGAAAACAACCAATGAAATTTTACATGCCAATTTAGTTCTTCAAGAACCATTTTCTTACAAGTAACATACACTAATTTCTTTCTAATTCATGCATAACAATTCCAATAACCTTAAAATTACTTCTAATCATTTAATAAACCAACTAACATGCAATTAAACACCCTAGCCACAAACTTACATGGTTCAAGAATGGAAAATAATTTTAAACTGTCATGTTGAGCCTATTTAATTTAAGCTACACATGGAACTAACATCAAAACAATTTCTATTGACACTTATAACATTCAATTGATTGATTCTCATGAGATCACATCATTTTCCCCATTCTTACCACATAGGGTTTTCGACCTAGAGACTTAAGGAAAGGGGTTGGAGATGTTCATCTCTCAACAATCATTATCAATCATCCAAACAACACATAACAAGCAACAAATTCAACTAAAACACAAATTAATTAAACATTGAGGAGGGGGCTGTTTAGCGCTGAATCTAGGGTTCAAAAGAGGTTGAAAAATTCTGATTTCAAGCTCATTTGAATGGTTAGAAACATAGGTAATATAGTAGAGGACATAACCTAGCAATATGGCAACATTTGGGAAGCAAAAACGAAGTAGAAGATGGGGGGCTGTTTAGTGCCCAAAACAGAAATTCTTTGGGGAAAAAGTTTCAATTTTTCTTACCCCAAATGATGTAGAAGAGGTAGAACTAAGTTGGTATGGTGATTTGCAACAAGTTTGGTGAAGAAAGTGTGTCCAAAAACTCAAAGGATCATGAGGTCTTGGCCATGGAAGCTTGGAAGCTTTGAAGAAGAAAAAGAAAGATGGAGAAGAGGGTTTGGGGGAAAGGAAGCTCGTGAGGCAGCTGGTGGGGGGTTTCCTCCTTTTATAAAAAAAAAATGTAGTAAGTAAGAATAGTTAAATAAAAGACTTTCTCTCTTTTTTGTTTTTTTAAAACAAACCACACAACTAATGACACCAAGCAATTAAATTAGATGTTAAACATATCACCTAATCTTACCCATCTAACCTCACATCTCTCAAAATTACCCTCTAATTAGAGTCCTAAGATTTTAAAATTCGGCGACGAAAAATCGCGTTACCGATAAACTCGCGAAAATTAATTTAACGAGAAATTAATTCATCGCGTGAAAGTATTATATCATAAATAATAAAAATAACAACAATCACTCAAAAATAGTCTCAAGAGGTTACGATTCGATTTTCATCGAAATCGGAGTTCATTTAGAATTTTATCTGCGGTGAAACCGGCCGGCGATTCGAAACGCGGCGAAACTTCGTTAGAATTTTTCGACGATTTTCAGACCGTGAATTAATATAAAATATTAATTCTCAAACTTAATTTGATCTTGATTTAATTAATCCACTTACTCAGAGAATAAGAAATTGCTTTATTATGGCATAATTACGACAAATATACAATATTACCGCTAATTAACGTATCGTAAAAATACGCGTGTTACAATACTCCCCCTCTAAAAATAGTTTCGTCCTCGAAACTACAGGTGAGTTACGTACCGTGAAAGTTCTGGATACTGAGTCTTCACCTTCTCTTCCAACTCCCATGTTGCATCTCTGGTCGTCTGATCCCATACAATTTTGACAAGCTGTATCTCCTGTTCCTCAATTGCTTGATCTCTCTATCGACAACCTTTGCAGGAAATACTTCAATAAATCTCCGGTAATCGCCTGCTAATCCAACAAAACTTCTGATATCTGTCTCAGTCTTCGGATGTCCTCATCTTAACACCGCTTCAATCTTGGCTGGATTCACAGCCATACCGTCTCCGGTGATCACATGTCCGAGAGAATTCACCTCTTCAAGCCAGAATCCACACTTAGACCGGTGAGCATAAGGTTGCTTCTCTCGTAGTATCTGCAGTACTTGGTGTAAAGGCTCTTTGTGCTCTCCTCTGCTCCTCGAATATATCAGGATGTTGTTCGTAGATACCGTCACAAACTGGTACATTCTTCAACTCGGTCGCTTGGTAACTTCTAAACTAGCGAGGGAATATGAAATCCTGAGCTCTCTCTCTTACAAATATCTTCGATAGAATTAACAGAAAGGTATGTGAGGACTCCAAAATTAGGAAAAACTACGATTTTTGGGCACAGTCCCGAAGGATATGGTAATTCAAAGACCAATCCGACCTTAGAATAATGGTAAGACTTTTAAAGATACGTGACTCGAATTGACAAGGACTTTTTATACTCAACAATTACTACACAACGGAGTCATGCAGTGTTAGAACTAGGGTCTTAGCAGTTGAAGTAACCACTACTAAGTCAAAAAATAATACAGCCAAAAGAAATTTTTAAGCCAGCTCACACAATCCAAGGAATTAATATAATGTGCGGCATTAGGATCGAAGATTATGGATAGAGAGTTACCCTCAATTTCGTAATCCTTCTGAGTTAGATCTCCTGATCGCTCTGCTTCTTTGCCGCCCATGCAGAAGATTCTACCCTTGACCATCTGACGCTTTCCCCTTGCTTTTGCTGCGCTCATACCCGATACCACCTTTGGAGCCTTGCAGTCCTTGGCAACGTGTCCCGGTTTCTCATAGTTATAACACAGATCGCTCTTCTCCGTACATTTGTTCGTAAAATGCCCCGGTTTGCCGCAGCGATAGCAAACTTGTCCATCTTTAATCTGTTTTCCACCACTTGAATTCTGGGCCATAGGGCGATACTGTCCTCTGTTGTTGTTCCCCTGGGGTCGACTATAGGGCTTCTTCTGCTGCTGTTTCCCTTTCTGGTTCCGATCACTCTGCCTGATTGGCCCTCTAGAGTCGTTGCCTCCCAAATTGAGTCTTCGATTCTTCATGGTCTCCACTTCCCTACACTTCTCAACCAGTTGTTGAAATTGTCCAATTCCCAGTGGCAGCACTGAATCCTGAATGTCATAACGGAGTCCCTCCATGAACCCATGACACATATATCCTTCATCCACCGTCTGTCGGAAGAAAAGAAAGTACCGAGATAGTGACTCAAACTTTGCAGCATACTCGCCGATCGACATGTTGCCCTGTCGTACCTTCAGAAAGTCATCTCCTAGCTTGGTCCTTGCACTAAGGGGAAAGTACTTATCCAGAAACTTCTCCCGAAAAGATGCCCAAGTGATCTCCTGATGGTTTGCCTCCATCATCAGCCTAGTACTCCTCCACCAGTACTCCGCATCTCCTAAGAGCAGGTAAGTTGCATAGTTCACCTTAACCTCAACTGGGCAACGTAGTACCTCGAAAATCTTCTCTACTTCCTGTGACCATAGGTCTGCCTTCTCCGGGTCAACCTCTCCATGGAACTTCGAGGATCATGTCGACGAAAATCAACCAATCCCCTTGATTCGGCAGCTCGTGTTCCTCTCTCTTGCTTCTGTAGATCCCGTTGAGTCTTGGCAGCAGTCTGTTGGACAACAGCAGTCGCCATCTCAGTCATTGCTTGAATTGCTCTCTCCATGGTGGAGTTATCAGGTCCAAACGTACGGTCTCTACGAGGTGGCATTAGATTCCTACAAGGTCCAAACACCTATCAGAACCTCACACGCAAATGATGTGTTAACACACATTGCTTCCATCAAGAAACAATCCAACAAATTTAAGCAAAGCTGCTTCACTCATCAAACAAAATAACACAAACGCAACTAGCTACCCGACGAAACAAAACCCGACACGGTGACCAGCTAAAATACCCAACTCACAGTCCGGTTAGAACCGAACTGCTCTGATACCACTATTCTAACGACCCGTTTTCGGACCGCTATTAAGCTAGAACAACTCTAAATGCAAGTAGGTTTTCGAAATAGTACTCTTCGTGTCTTTTGGAAAATGCGGTAAATTTTTTCTTTTTATAGACGAGCGTCTTTTGTAAGACACAATCACAGTACGAGCAACATTTTCGAAGCATGATGGAATTCTAAATGCAATAGACTATTACAATTAAAGACAGACATATGCACATGCATCCGAAAGATAATCAGTTGAAGAGTTTTACACGCCGGAAGTAGTAAATGAATATGCATAAGCAAAATACACCCGAAGTATGAAAACCCTACAATATTACTATCTGAGGTACTCTCGGTAGTTACCCACGCAGGGGGCTGCTCCAAAAGTAAAACCTTGACACCTAAACAACAACTGTCACAAAGCCAAACAAAATGACAGTCTGGTCACCAACCCAAAACCATAAATAAAAATAGTTAAACATTCTTAACTACACAACTACACCAATATCCTGGTAGTCCTTCTCCGTCTAGTCATTCGCATCCTCGTCAGTTCCTCCACGCGAAGGTCTCCAACACGCTTTCTATACAAACATATCGGCTGAGAGTGGGGGTTTAACTCCAAGCCGAGGGACTCTCCATGCCCTGGTAGTCAGAAGCCATCTTCGGTGATGTCGTCGTTGCCGGGATCTCCACCATGTCCGTCATCGCCTGGGTTACCATCATTAATTGAAGGAACCACTGGCAAGGGTCAACTTCTCATCGCAACAAGGTATAGTAATCACAAAGCGAATAAACAAACAACAGCATACACATTTATCAAGGCACAACTCTAGACTCTCTCATGACTCATCTCACGACTTATTCTCTCTCGACACTTTGACAACTTCCGGAACAACGAACAACGCCCTTGAATTCCGGCCTTAGCCTTGAGCTCTTCCACTACTCTAGGAGATTCAAGTCGAAGTTACCCAATGCCACGACAATGGACCACGTCCCTGAACATCCAGCCGAAGCTTTGAGCTCTTCCACTACTCTAGGATATTCGGGTCGAAGTCACCCACTACTCGACAAGGAACGACGCCCTTGAACATCCGGCCGAAGCCTTGAGCTCTTCCACTACTCTAGGATATTCAAATCGAAGTTCAAAAACGACACGACTAGCTCTCACACTCGATGAACAATTGGCCGCATACGATATTCAAAGAGCGGTATGCAACATTATTCGACCGCATATCAAATAATTTAGAGTAAGCTTAAAATAGTGGAACGCAATTCAACATCTTAAGCAATAAGAGCAGTTTGCATGGAGAAACGCAATTCAACGATACAAACAGCATAAGCAACATAGCAATATAACTCAATTCATCAGTGATAAACAACATAAGCATCTCATCTCAAATAATCACACTTAACAAAGAACGTCAATCAATATGAAATCCATCCCTCTGCAATTCGATGGAATTGACAGAGAGGAACAAACAAGTGTGGGGGATTGGGGACAGCTGCCAACCACTTGCAGACAAGCCCACTAAATAATCAGCATATATAACAAAAATAAAGCGAAGGGGTACAAGACCCTCACTTCGAACCCTTAGGTTCTCAGACTTCTTCGCATGAACACTTGAAATTAAATTCGCATCCAAAAATTTATCCTTACACAAGGACATACAAAATTAATTATAAATGTGAAGCGCCCTTACCACTTGTCGCCACTAACGTCGCTCCAACGTCCTTAAGTCTGCGTCGCTTATATTCCTCGGTTTCCGCACCGCACGATCTCAGGTCACTCGAGCCTAACATCACAACGAACTTAGCAAAATCTATAATTCTAACTAAACTTAAGCTTTCAACTTAGCCCTTATTCTAGCCAAATTCATTCAAGGATTTTAAATAATTAGCTACTTGAAAATAAATATGGTTTTTAAAATCAAAATACTTCTTGAAAGATAACTTATCACATAACCACTTATAAACCTTAACTTACTTGAAAGAAATAAAGTTTTTGAACTAAAAGCCTTTCTAGAGAATTAACTAAGTTTTCATAATTAGTTTTCAAAACATCTACAAGACAACTAGGCAATCACCCAAAATCTTACATAATTAAGTCATAAAATAAAAGCCAATCAAAACAAAGGTTTCTAAAAATCTTTGCCAACATTCTTTTCCAAAATTTAAAAGAATCACCACTAATTAATATCATCAAATTAAAAATCATTTCACCAAAGCCAATAACCATTTCTAGTCATTTACTTACTCCAAGACATCAAATTATCAAACACATTTCAAGGCACATTCGAAAACAAATCCCAAACTCCAATTGCCATGCATATACTTAAATCAAGCATTAAACTATTTCCTATTCAACTTACTCAAATAGCGCAGAATTTGGCAATTTTTACGCTTTTTAAAATAGCAATTTTCCTACTACATCAAACGAACTCCGTTTCTTATGAAACTTTTTATGCAAGTCCTTGACATACATATACTCATCAACATATTTTTATTTGGGTAAAAATAATTACCAATAAGTGCAGAAAAATCATTTGATTTTCGGATTTAGGACACAAATTCTTCAATAAAACTGTTTTGGGTTCATAATGTCCTAGAGGTCTCAAAACTTATCCAAAAATTGCAAAATTTAATACGGAAGATCCCAATACCCATATGAATCATCTCCAAGTGGTCCCATGCCAAAATCATAATTCAATAATTCCCAATAATTCAAACAAAACAGGTTTGTTTTCTAAAACTTCAAGAACCAATTTTCCAAAACCTTTCAAGTTTTTCCTTTGATTCAACCCACAATCAAAACTAAGTTTCAACTAATTAAATCATGTTCAAGACAACACTAATTACTAGAAAACAACCAATGAAATTTTACATGCCAATTTAGTCCTTCAAGAACCATTTTCTTACAAGTAACATACACTAATTTCTTTCTAATTCATGCATAACAATTCCAATAACCTTAAAATTACTTCTAATCATTTAATAAACCAACTAACATGCAATTAAACACCCTAGCCACAAACTTACATGGTTCAAGAATGGAAAATAAATTTAAACTGTCATGTTGAGCCTATTTAATTTAAGCTACACATGGAACTAACATCAAAACAATTTCTAATGACACTTATAACATTCAATTGATTGATTCTCATGAGATCACATCATTTTCCCCATTCTCACCACATAGGGTTTTCGACCTAGAGACTTAAGGAAAGGGGTTGGAGATGTTCATCTCTCAACAATCATCATCAAACATCCAAACAACACATAACAAGCAACAAATTCAACTAAAACACAAATTAATTAAACATTGAGGAGGGGGCTGTTTAGCGCTGAATCTAGGGTTCAAAAGAGGTTGAAAAATTCTGATTTCAAGCTCATTTGAATGGTTAGAAACATAGGTAATATAGTAGAGGACATAACCTAGCAATATGGCAAGATTTGGGAAGCAAAAACAAAGTAGAAGATGGGGGGCTGTTTAGTGCCCAAAACAGAAATTCTTTGGGGAAAAAGTTTCAATTTTTCTTACCCCAAATGATGTAGAAGAGGTAGAACTAAGTTGGTATGGTGATTTGCAACAAGTTTGGTGAAGAAAGTGTGTCCAAAAACTCAAAGGATCATGAGGTCTTGGCCATGGAAGCTTGGAAGCTTTGAAGAAGAAAAAGAAAGATGGAGAAGAGGGTTTGGGAGAAAGGAAGCTCGTGAGGCAGCTGGTGGGGGGTTTCCTCCTTTTATAAAAAAAAAATGTAGTAAGTAAGAGTAGTTAAATAAAAGACTTTCTCTCTTTCTTTTTTTTTTTTAAAACAAACCACACAACTAATGACACCTAGCAATTAAATTAGATGTTAAACATATCACCTAATCTTACCCATCTAACCTCACATCTCTCAAAATTACCCTCTAATTAGAGTCCTAAGATTTTAAAACTCGGCGACGAAAAATCGCGTTACCGATAAACTCGCGAAAATTAATTTAACGAGAAATTAATTCATCGCGTGAAAGTATTATATCATAAATAATAAAAATAACAACAATCACTCAAAAATAGTCTCAAGAGGTTACGATTCGATTTTCATCGAAATCGGAGTTCATTTAGAACTTTATCTGCGGCGAAACCGCCCGGCGATTCGAAACGCGGCGAAACTTCGTTAGAATTTTTCGACGATTTTCAAACCGTGAATTAATATGAAATATTAATTCTCAAACTTAATTTGATCTTGATTTAATTAATCCACTTACTCAGAGAACAAGAAATTGCTTTATTATGGCATAATTACACCAAAAATACAATATTACCGCTAATTAACGTATCGTAAAAATACGCGTGTTACAAATATCTTCAGGCATACTACCAGTAAGCTTCAGAGAACTCAAGGATGAAATAGCCACAAATTTATCTGCTAACATCTGTAAAATAGCAGGAAAAGCTCCTAACTTGAGAGGACTTCAAACAATGCACAAATTAGTCAATGTCCGGTGAAGTTGAATCCACAGAAACTTAATCCACCAAACTTGTAACACAATAATAGTGGCAGAGAACCAGAAAAACGAGCAAAAAATGTGCGGGCTTCAAATGACCAACAAATAAAGGTGTTCGGATCGGAGATTGGACCCCCAAAACAGAAAGAGGAGATGCCCGATCTACAATCTGGGAAAGTACAATGGCGAACGGCAGCCTCTAAAGCGGCGTGTGGGTTACACGCGCCAGAAGGTGGCAGACAGTGTGGTGGCGCGTAAGAGCGCATCCAGCGGCTGTTGGCTGTGCGGTTTTGGGTTCTGCCCAGTTTTTTCAAGGCAAGGCCAATGGTGCGGTCTCCGGTGCAAGATGAACGACGGGCAGTGGTGTTTGGGTCGAAATCATGCTGGGAAGAAAAAAAACTCTAAAACGAAACAATGAAGAAATTGGCTGCGAACAGAGGGACAAAGTAAAACGCAACCGAGGCAGGAACAGAAACAATGGCTGCAGTGAAGGCAGCAAGAAAAACAACCACGATGAAGGTGGCGACTAGGGTTTATGCGGAAGTGAGGCCCTCAAGAATGAGAGCTTATAGAATTTGAGTTTGGGCCTAACTCAATCCCAAAAGCTAGATCATAGGATGAGGGTTGCCCCCACTTATAACCACTAATGAGACCATCTCATTCTTCCATGTGGGACTTGTAACTCACCCCCTCACGCCCAGGATTAGACAACTGGAGTGTGACTCGAGTGGCCCGATAACAGATGGCCCAACAAATGGATCTATGATAGGCTCCGATACCATCTTAGAATTTGATTTAAGCCATATTTACAACACTTACTATGGATTAAAGAACACCATGCAAATGCACAATTTCCTTAGTAAACACCTCATCCACTTTTCTGGCCGTATATGGGTGCTTTAAGGGTACAAATGGGCATATTTTGATAACCTATCCACGAAAACAAACACTGCTTCAAACCCCTTAGACTTAGGTAGCCCGGTAATGAAGTCTAACGATATGTCTCCCCAAATTTGCTCTGGAATTGGCAGCAGTTGAAGTAGCCCAACAGGTGAGGATGCAAAATATTTCTGTCTTTGGCACACATCACAACTCTTAACAAATTCTTGGACTGACTTCTTCATTCCCAACCAATACAAGTTCCCTGCTATCCTCCTATAAGCTCTCAAGAAGCCCGAGTGACCACCAACTGGGGAAGAATGAAATTCCTCATGTAACTTAGGAATGCAAGTTGATTAAGCTGATAATACTAGCCTGTTTTTATAAAACAACACCCCCTTCCTCATGCTAAACCCTGGCCGAGAAGCTGGATACCTTTGGATGTCATCAATTATTTGTTTGAGCCGATAATCAAGACTGACTTCTTGCTGCACTTGGTGTTCCTGCACCCACATCGGAGAAGAAATTAAGCTTTGCAACTCAGCTTCTTCATACATCCTGGATAAAGAATTCGCCGCCTTGTTTTCTGGTCCAGGTTTATAAATCACCTCAAAGTGGTAGCCTAAAAGCTTAGTTATCCAACTTTGTTGGTCAACAATTGTAATCCGTTGTTGCAACAAGTGTCGTAGGCTCTTTCGATCCGAGTACACAATAAATTCCCTTCCCAAAAGATAGGGACGCCAATGTTGAACCACCAAAACTAATGCTATCAACTCCTTCTCATAGGCTGATTTACACAAGTTATTTTTTGACAAGGCTTTGCTAAAGTAAGCATTGGGTCTCCTTTTTCTGCATTAGGACAGCCCCAATACCTCTTCCTGAGGCATCACATTCTATTTCAAAAGGTTGGAAAAAATCTGGTAATGTCAACACCGGAGAACTCACCATGACTTCCTTCAATTCTTCGAAGGTCCTAAGAGCTTCAGGCCCCTAATTGAACCCTTCCTTTTTAGTCAACTATGTTAGATGTTTTGCAATCTTGCCATACCCAACAATGAATTTACAGTAAAAACTAGTAAGCCCGAGAAATCCCCTCACTCCCTTCACATTGCGAGGCACAAGCCAATCAATAATACTTTTTAACTTGGCTGGATCCACTTCTACCCCCTTTTCTGAAATTATGTGACCTAAATATTCAATTTGTCAACTGCCAAAAACACATTTTTTTCTATTTGCAACAAAACTGTGGCCTTGCAACAACTTTAAGACCTCCTCCACGTGTCGCATGTGCTCTTCCTATCCCTTGTTGTAAACCAAGATATTGTCAAAAAAAACTAGCACAAATTTCCAGAGGTAAGGTTTAAAGACTTAGTTCATTGTGGATTGGAAGGTAGCCGAGGCGTTAGTTCATTGTGAATTCATAGTATCCCTCATGTGTCCAGAAAGCTGTTTTGTGCACATCTTCCTCCTTCACCCGTATTTGATGATATCCCGACTTTTAAGTTAATTTAGAGAAATAAGTCCCTCCATGTAATTCATCCAGCAACTCTTCAACCACCGGAATTGGGTATTTGTTGGGCACCATCACGTTGTTCAACTTCCTATAATCCACATACATCTGCTAGGAAGCATCTTTCTTTTTTACCAAAATTACAGGGTTAGAGAAAGCATTGGAGCTGTGCCTAATTATTCCCTGATCCAACATACTCTGAACCTGTTTCTCAATCTCTTCTTTATGATGGTAGGGGTAATGGTAAGGATGCACGCTAACTGGTCCAACTCCCTTGTGTAATTCAATTGAATGAACGGTGTCTCTCTGAGGGGGAAGACCTGTAATCTCCTGGAATACCTTCTGATATTGCTCCAATAACAGTTGCAACTCACTCTACTGTTCTAGTGTCAAACCCGGCCCTGTCACTTCTTCAAATTCTGCGCTCTCCTCATATAATAAGCTGTGTAGTGATGTTGCTTGATATGACGAATTTCTACTCCGTTTGGCACCTTCATACTGAGTATTCAGACCCTGCAACACTACTTTTTTCCCTTTATAGAGGAAACTGAGAGACATTTCATCCTAATCAAAGGTAACTCGGCCAAACTTCTTCATCCAAGCAGCACCCAATATCAAATTGAGGTCACCGAGTTCCAATACATAAGCATCAATTAGAGTAGTGAAATTCCTCAATTGAACCTCTACTCTGGTGCATTTTCCAACTGTAGACACCCTGTGACCATTCCCCATCTTACTCCTAGAGATTTACTCTGCTCAACTTGCAACCCCAAGGCTGTCGTCACTTGTGGAGTAATAAAATTGTGGCTGGCTCCACTATCTATAAGCACTTGAACTGACACCCCCATCAATTTACCCTCCAATCTCAGCGTGGAAGGCTGAGTTGAATGCTTACTGACTTCGGTTACTTCAAACAAGCCCATGGCATTGCATTCCATGATCACTTCCTCCTCATCTTCCTTGATTTCGGTGGCTATTATTTCCCCTTCTGCAATCATTGTTTCGTCGTCCCCTAGGATCACTAGACAAAATCGTTTCTCAGTGCACTGATGTAGTGGATGGAATTTCTCTCCGCATTGAAAACAAAGGTCGCGAGCCTTGCAAGCCATCAATTCCGAATAGGGTAAGTGTCTAACCCCTCGGCTGCGCTCGCCATAGTCTCTCCTCCCATCTTCTCTGTTTGGCCGTGTTTCACTCACAGAAGGATTAGGGTTTTAATTGGGCTGAACCGCTTTTGGATGAGAAACACCAGCTGACCCAGAATTATTTCTTGTTGGGCCCGGTTTAAAACTTAGCCCAGACCCACCTTGGCCATGCGAGTTATAACCCGACCCATAGTTTCCTTTTCCACCTGACCCATGATCCACTTCTTTTCCTCCTCTCCATACCCTATTTGTGCCACCGCCTCTGTACGCAAGAGACCCACGAAGCTCTGTTTCAACATCCCTTGCAATTTTCATCATTTAGATACGGTTGCGAAGGTTAAATGTGCGAACCCTCAGGCGGATTACAGATCGGAGCCCACCCATAAAGTAACCAAGATATTGATCCTCCGGAAAGCGTCCAACCTGAGACGATACATATTCGAAGTCCGTGATGTAATCATCTACACTACAGTTTGCTGCAAATCCTTCAATTCTTCAAAAGGATTATTGCTCTTCCTTCCCCCATATCTCTCAATAAACGCTCGCTTCAATTTCGACCATGTTATTTCATCCTTTGTCTCACGTAAGATGTTGAACTAATGAATGGTTATTCCTTCCATGCTCAGCTTCGCTAAACGAACCTTCACCTCCTCCGATGATCCCTGTACTTTGAAATAAGTCTCAGCATGCAGGGTATTTCCCATCAAATGGTGGCAGCTCCACCTTCTTCACCACCATTTTGTATTCCGATACGGATTCTTCTCTGATCACTTCAGATTGGTCTCCATCGTCATTGCGGTGATCACATATCTTAGCGAATTCAGACATCATGGACTGGCAAAAATCCTCCATCATCTGTGTCAAGGACTCTTCCAAGGTCGTCATCCTCCCCTCCAAAGCATCAACTCGATCTGTCATTTTCGGTGGCATAGACCATTTGAATTTGCTAGCTCTGTCTCGAGGATCCGGTAGGTCGGACCAAATGATAGGACTTACTTATCAATAATCGAAAATAACCGAGTTTTATTGATGAATATGAGACTTATTAGCCCAGAAACAATAGTAACAGAAAATAACCAGAGCCTAAGCTCCTACCAGAGAGTGAGTAACTCTCCTATCTACTTTATTCTTCAAAATACATGAATGAAAATCTACTCCTACCCTGACTCCTTTTATATCCTACTGAATCCCCTAATTCTTAGGATCTTATCAATAACTAATTCCCCTTATCTGTTCCTACTTTATCTCTTCTAAAGTACACTTTCCATATAGGAGGTTTATTTGAATTTGAAATATGACTCAATCTTATCACCTCCTCATCTCTCGGACCAGAAGTCCTATTAAAACCGAACATACTCTAAACTGAAATCAAAAAGTGATCAATGTAAAAATGTCTTAGATATCCCCTTCTACTACCGAAGGATGCTTTCCTACAGCCAACTTATGTATAAAATCCTGAAGAGTGCTCTGAATCCCAAAAACAGTTCATTCAACCCCCAGCAGAAACATTTTCTTCATTCGTTCCAACCGTTGATTCTATGACTAGAAACCTTAAAAGTATCTCCAAATGCTTTTATACCACTCTTTCTTTACCACACAAATAAAGGATATCCTTAAGATTCTTTAACCACAATCTCCAAAGCTCAAAAATACGAAGAACAACATGCCAAAGCAACATCGCGGTTGAATTCTTGTCTAAAGATGCATAACTCGTTATTTTATGCTTAACCTAAACTTAGATCCAGTGATCCACACAAAAATATCACCAAAATTCGTCTAAAAAGGGATAGAATATAAAATATGAAATGTTCAACACCTATAAATTTGACTTATTACCTGGTCTTTGGAGAAAAAAAATCAAGCTGTGATATACCATTCAGACATTGGAAAAATGGACCATTTATTTTTACATTAATTACTACAAAAGTGAACCTCATTCTCCCAAGTGAAGTGCAAGGTGTATTTTTTATAGTTAATTTATAAAATTGTCTAAAAGAAAAACATTTTATAGAATTGATATCAAAACAAAACAGGGCTTAAAGAGAATAGATATTGTCATTAATTGTTGAATTGTGTGCAGTCATGGCTCGTATTACGTTCACTAATCAAGATGGTTGTTGTGTTCAACTGACAGCTTCCGAACGAGCTATCAGATATGCTAGACTGCTTACTGAACTGGAGCCCCAACAGGAGGAGGAGCATGTGCTCTAGCAAGAGGATGAGCAGCCCTAGCAGGAGCCACAGCCGCAGCCTTTGGAGCAAGATATCCCGGCTGCCAATTATGCAGCGGCGGAGGGATTCCCTGGTGGTCTTGCTGACACCTCCGTCCTGAGGACTTATGGGGACCATGTGGCCACTAGACTGTGGGCTGGAGTGGTAATGTATCTAAGTTTATTCCACTGCATTTCTTTCTTGTCAAAATGTAATTTAACAAATCCTTTTTTATTATTCAGGATCGTGGGGAGTTGAGGATCTTCAGCCACAGCAAGAAGGTGAATGACATTGTCATTCGACATGATGAGGTCAGAGAGAGAGTGCTCAGGTCTAGATTGGAACCACTGTTGACCTGCAGTCCCGAGCTGGTTGATAAGGGGCTCGTTTCAACTTTTATAGAGAGATGGCACAGGGACACCAGCAATTTTTATCTACCAGTTAGGGAGATAACCATCACACAGGATGATGTGTGGTCCTTGCTGCATATACGCATCATGAGGGCATTCCTGACCATCACAGTGTTTAACAAGGACAAGGCTGCCGAGCTGCTACATGGGCCATTAGGAGTCACTGTAGCTAGTGCTAAGTCAGAAATGAACACTTATACACGGTCGTCGATGGTTCTTTACCCATGGCTCATTGAGAAATACGAGGAGCATTGTGAGCAGGGGCACTGGGATAAGGCTGTGAGGGCCCTGTTGCTCTTCTTGGTTGGCTGCACACTCTTTAGCCGCAAGAGTGTACATGCAGTCAGCGTTGCATACCTGGAGTACCTCAGAGACCTCCAGAGCTATGGAGCTTATTCATGGGGTGCTACTGCCCTTACACACCTATATGATAACCTACGCGAGTCCAGTCTCTATCACACTAGGACGATTACTGGTTATATGACACTTATACATGTATCATATTTTGTTATAATTTTTTTGAACTATAATTAATTATAAAAGAATGTGTTGTTATCAACTTGAAAGGCATGGGTCTACGAGCATTCCCCCTCTTTATGCACTGGTTGCATGTATTTACGAGACACATATGAATAGAACCAACCCCGGGATCTTAGGTGGAAAACTAAGAGGGATAGAGGCCTTGTGGGTCCTTTTAGGGAGGGCCTAGATGCGATGACAGAGGAGCAGGTGTGCTGGACACCCTATGATGAGCACAGAGTGGATCGACCATTTTAGGAGGCATCACTGTTTAGGGGATGGATCCGGTGGGGCCCGAAGATGTATGTACATCTTCCGGATAGGGTCATGTGCCAATTCGGATACGTTCAGACCATTCCTTCATCGCCATGCGATGTGACGGGTGTGACGACCACTCCAGATGAGATGGAAATCATGTTCACGCAGTATGCCATTCATTTAGTTGATCCTGGTTCACCAGTGGTGCACCCATATGATTACGCTGACGGATATATGGATTGGTTCCGTAGGATCTCCCATCCATACATCATACCTCGTGGCCCAGCAGCTCCAGCTCCAACACCAGGCCCAACAATTCCAGCTCTGAGGGTAACTTTATTAACTTTTTATTGAGGATTCATAACTTTTTACTAAGTTTACGTATACTTGTATAAATATAGGTGATAGATTCACTGATGATAGAGATCGTGCAGACGCTCCTGGATTGTCAATTACTTGCGCCTGATGGCATCCCACTTGCGATGGAGTTGATCGCCAAGATGCAGGGTGCCCCTGTTGAGGTAGAGCCCAACACACCTGCTGATGGAGAGCCTAGTGCGACTGTGGAGCGAATGCATGGTGGTGGGGCAGATCGCCAGAAATACATGAGGAGGAAGAGATCTCGTCCGACTAAGTGATTATTGTCATTGTACTTATTATGGACTAATTGTATAAACTTATGTCCTTAATTATTATTAGTACTATTTTTTGTGATGTGTTATGTTGTTGTACCACAAAAAAAAAACCCATATAATAAAAACTAGCAAAACGAGCATATGCTTATTTAAGAACGACAAAATTAAACGAGCATATGTTATGTTTTTCAACAACACAGTAGATTACATGGGGACTGCAAAACAAACAATATTATTCAACAACACAACAGATCAGGACAGGGGAGACTTAAAAACAATCCTTGACGCAAGTTGGCAATGATCTCGCCAACGCTTCTAGGTTGTCGCAAGTTGTCAAGAATCTCGTTAGTCGATCTAACCAACACAACATATAGCTCTATAGGGCCATAGCTAGCATGTTCACCGAGTGCGGCAAACATTCTTGCTATGTCTCCAACAATTTTTTAGTAATTAATTTAGATTAAGAGACAGTGTAGACGTATACTGTTTTTAATATGAATTAATCTTGAAAAATGTGAAAATTTGTTGTTTGATTAAAGAAAATTATTTTATTGAATGGGAAATAATTTAGGACTTAATAGATATTTTTAAGTCGCAGTTTAGATTTTCGATATTTAGTTATTTGTTAAATTGTCTGTTTTATGTCATATTTAATATGACTTTTATTTTTTTATGATTTTGTATTGATGGTTTTATTGTTTGAATAATATCTAGATGATAAGAGAAATTGAAATTAGTGATCCTCACTAATTTACAATTTTTATTAAGCTGCGAGAATTCAACTAAATTCTGCTGTAACTAAGGTATTGGGTGAGTTTCTAACTGAAACATGTCCAAACATGATCCAAATTTTATAAAATTTGAGATCTTAGTATTTTCTAATATTTAGGATTTATTGAAATTTTTCTGGAATTTTTGAGCATCAGAAAATATCTAGTGTATTGTCCACAACCAGAACTGCCTTACGGTAGCGTTTTAGCTCGTAAATCGAGAAAACGATATTCATAGAAATACTTCTAATATTTTTAGGGACATTTTGGTTGATTAATAATTTTTGATTATAGAATAATTTATTAGATTTATTTTTGGAGTTTTTGGTACAAAAACCCTAATATACGCGTAACGTCGTGCACCCGATTGAGCGAGAACGCGACGAAACGAAAAATCTAGATATTTTGGGGCTGAGGGGCGGTTGAGCTAAGCACTAGGGGAGCTGAACTTGATGCTTGGAAGCTTCTTTGACATGTGTTAGATTAGGATTGGTTAATTTGTAAATGGTGGGTAGTTAGTTTGGTTAAAACCTAACTAGTTTGGTTAAGATCCAACTAATTAAACATTTGTATTTCCACCCTTGTCACACCTGAAATTTCTTGGCCTTCCTCGTCATGTGACCAGTAACCATTTCATTTCTCCATTGTAGGAGAACTTAGAAAGAATTTTAGAAAGAGAAAGTGAGAGAAAACTTGAAGAATTTGTGATTTTGGAGTTCAATCTTTCCTTCCTCATTCTTAATCCTTGATCCATCATCTCTAAACTTCTTGGTAAGCTCCATATCCATTCTCTTTTCCCTTGAGTTTCATGATATGGGTTTGCATGGGTTTGGAGAAATTTTTGCTTAGAAAGTGTTGAATCTTGATAGATTAGCATGATTAGTCCTTTGATTCTTTAATTCTTTCCATGATTAAACTTGTTTTTGGTATTTAAAAATTAGGAACCCTAACATTTTGATGAGGCCGAAGCCTTAGGGGCTGATTAGAGGTTCATTTTGATTTAATTTAGTTGTCTTGGAGGTGGATCTTAGAAGGATTAATGCTTAAGAGATTAGATCTAGCCATAAACATGCATATTCATGAAATTTGTAAGATTAAAATTTGCTTTGTCTATTCCTTTAAAACAGCAACCATTGTGGTCTTAAATGAGTTTTATGAACTTGTTTTTATGGCTTAAAGGCTAACAAGTTTGCATGATTTAGATTATGAAAAATGAAGTTTATAGATCAAAACCTTGTCTTGCTTTTGGGCTTTCAAAACTGTGACTTAGGGGAAAGTTTTTTATGGTGTTTTAACTTGTATTTGGAGAAAAGATGTGACTTGTTTTAATAAAAGTGGTTGTGAAAACTTGATTAAAATATAGATGGTTAAATCTTGTTGTTTATGTTGAAAAACAAGTTGTTTTATATAATAGAAAAATTAAATTTGGGGCTGTTTTGGGGCTTTCAAAACAGTAGCTTATAAGCACGATTTGAGTGAGTTTCAACTTGTTTTTAATTGTATTAAAGTGGTAAAAAAATTGGTTTATGATAGGAAGATGTGGGTCTAACAAATTTGTAATGAATTTGGAGTTAAAGATTTGAGAACTTGAAGTTGTTTTGGAACACTAAAACTGTGACCCCTCTTATTGATTTAGAGCATTGTTTTTAAGTTGTTTATGTCTCAAATATGTTGTAAAAGTTGATTACGAATTTGGTTTAGCAAAACATTTCAAAGAAGTGTGATTTTAGGAGAAGTTTTGGTTTATGTTTCAAGGATTGTCTTGAACTAATAAGTACCTTGTTTCTAAAATTTTGTGACATGTTTTAGTATTTTAAAAACTGGTTCGAAGTTGGAAAAATACTATTCAAAGTGGTAAAACACTATTCCAATTGGTATATTTTGAGTTAGGCATTTTTCTAAGTGTGTAGTGTTTGGAAAAGTTTCAAAACTTGCATGAGTTGAACTTGTATCATTGTATATGACTAGGTGTGATCTAAATGAGATTAAGAGAGAAAATTTTTAGTTTTCTAAGGAACAAAACCGTGGCTTCCCTAAGGTTCTGGGATGTGTATTTTTGGGGTCTAGTTGTATTAAGTTTGTGTTGTTAAGGTTCGTGATTAAGGTTCGCGCGAGGTGCAACTTGACGATAGTTTGGAATTACCTTGCTTGGAATGTTAAAGCGCCCAAGGTAAGGAAAATTCTTACATAATGATTTTGGGCTTTTCGCCTTGTGTATTAGTTGGTTTGATTGTTTGATTAATTGTGTGGTAGTACTTGTAGTATTACTATTTGTTGTCTGAAATGTTGTAGCATGTTGTAGCGTACTGAATTGTTATATGCTGTCTGAAATCCTGTAGCATGTTGTAGCGTACTGAATTGTTATATGTTGTCTGAAATACTGTAGCATGTTGTAGCATACTGAATTGCTATATGCTGTCTGGAATGATGTAGCATGCTCTTGGCCCTGCGTGGCATTATGATTTGTAATGTTTTCCTTGAATCATGTTTGATTTAATTGGAACTTGGAATTGTTTTGGAATATGAAAAATATTGTTGATGATAATCGAATAATTAATAATGCGTTGATCGACTGTTACTGGGTTGACGATTTACAACGGTAAATCCGATGTGAATTCACAAGTTGAATATGTTTTCATAAGCAAAATGTTAAGGACATTTTGACTTAAAAGTAAGCGTGAGGGTTTTAGTACAACTAGCCAAAACTTACAAAGAATGTAGAATGGAACTATAGTAGAAAAAGAATTTGAATAAGCGATGTAACTTGCGAAAAACAGTTGAGTTGAATGATGCGTTGGGAGAACTGTGGCTAGGAAAGACTTGGTTATTAAGAGTGTTCGCATTGCCTCTCTTCCTTGGGAATTTCCCCTAATGCATTATTTAGCACAATTAGGGTTCCAATGACCCAAAGCTAAAGTTGTTTCTAGTACAACAACACTTAGGTGTGACACAAAAATTGAAATTGGAAATCCACTAAGTTGAATGAGTGAGGGTTCGTCGATCCACATTGATTAATTAAACATTACTCGGGCGCTCTTTATGGTGAGCAAGCCATATTAAAGAATTTGTTTGGATGCATACTGACCATTGAGCATCGACACTCGGAGCGTTTGATTGTCTTAAGGACTTCAAAAGGACGAGTTGTCACTTCATGCCAGTTTGGCAGCATTGCCTAATGCATGGCTATACCCTTGGTAGGGGAATTTTGTTCGAACGTTGGGATATAAAGTTCCTCATCTCTACTGACCTTGTTTAAGGCTGCAGGTGTATACACAAACTCGTTCATAATGCATTGGCATGCATGGCTAACCACATTATGACATGTGATGAATTGTTGATGATTCTGTTATGTGATGACTTGATTGTTGATCTGTTGATAGAATTGTCTGCTCACATGCAGTCGTTTGATATTGTGGTGACTTGATTATTAATATGTTGATTGATTTGTTTGCTCACATGTAATGCTTGATATACCATGATGATGCGTGTGGTCTATTAAGTATGTATATGTATATAAAAGTATGTTGTTATATTATATTATATATATATATATATATATATATATATATATATATTGTTGCATGTGACATAGCCTATGATAAACTCGTGGACAAAGAATTTACCTTTGCATTGTTGTTGGATTGGACATTCTTATGAATGTCACTTCTAGATGGAGTTCAATAGCTGCTGCAGTTTCGTCTTTCCAGGAGTGTTGGAGAATAAGCCAGTGGAGAAAGATTCCTTTGAGTGCTTTATGTCTTGATCTTGTCGAACGGTTTATCAGTAAGAGTTATAGTTGTTGGCCAGCTTAGCTTAGGTTATTGTCTTTGTTGTTTGCGTAATTACTTATTATTTTGTAATTACTCTTTTAAGAAAACCTTGCCGCAGTGTGAAATGATTATGTCATGTTTTATGTATGTGAAGCATTCGTTGTGATGTAATATACTCTGATATTTGTAAAGACTGATTTGACATCATTTAGAAAATTGTAGTACTCTCTACGTCTCATTTTTGAAAAGGGTTTCAAAGGAAAGAAAAAAAAATTCACTCCTATTTTTCATTGCGAAATACAAAAAAGTACTTTTTACTGAGAGCATATAAGCATCAAATGTTTTTAGCTTTAGATTGGGTTGCACCGTAGTGCTCCGGAAACGGGGTGTTACAGGTATGCTTGTCGTGCATTGTAAACCTGCTTGATTGTAGTTAGAATCTCCACATTACGATCCTTCAGTGTCAACAATATATTTCTCAATTTAACCATATTCTTTATCATGTTTCCTAGTAAGGACTTCTCTTCACTGGATAGCCGGCCAAGATAAGGATGATCTGTAAATGTCTCCACTAACTCGTGGTTGTGAAGACCATATGCTATGTGAATATTCCAACCTTGACAGTCAATCACGGGTCTCCCTCTTAATCTAAAAGGACATCACATTTCCTGGTGCCGGTACCCCTCATAGGCTGCGGGTTCTTCCAAGGTCTATATTTCCCGCTTTTTTCACATCCAAGAATTAACTTTGTCTTCGTTCTTGGACGTCCTGTGCTTGTTTTAGACATAAATATGACAACAACAATACCATGTTGGTTGCCAATTTCTCTGGCCCATCTCAATAGATCATTTCGGGTGGCAAACACCTAGAAAATCACAAACGAAAACTTGTAAAACATTATATGTTAACAACTCATAAATTTTTTAATTCTCAAATTTATTACCTCTTCAATGGTAAATGCATCAGTACAATCCACCAACTGTATGCTTTTAGATTCCACGTCGTTGCTTTGTGTGTCACAATATTCTTGCTCAATGTAATACCCCATTTCTGAAGCGCTACAGACAAGAACTTAACTCTAAATGCAATGAGCTTTTAAAATAATACTCTTTTGCCCTTTTGAAAATGCGGCATATTTTTTTTTTAAATAAACGTCTTTCGCAAGGCACAAACAAAGTATCCACAGTGTTTAAAAATGTGATGGAATTCTAAGTTACAAGAGACAGATGCACTGAAATACATACATACATACATTTCCAAAGATATGCCATAACCAGTACGTACAAAAATACAAGTAGAGAAATGTCCAAAAGGAGAATACACCTAAAGTATGAAAACCCTATAAGAGCGATCATACTTCTGGGGTACTCCCGACAGTTACCCACGCAGAGGGTTGCTTCGAAAGTAGGCCTCCAGACTAACCAACTGTAACACCCGTATTTTTATGGTACGTTATCCAGCATTATTATATTGTATTTTGGTCGTATTTATACTATAATAAGCAATTTCTTGTGCTCTAAGTAAGTGATTTAAATAAATTAAGATCAAATTAAATTTGAGAGTTAATATTTAATATTAATTCATGGTTTGAATATCGTCAAAAAATTCTAACGAAGTTTCGTCGCGTTTCGAATCGTCGGGCAGTTTTGCCGTAGATAAAATTTTAAATGAACCCCGATTTCAATGAAAATCGAATTGTAACTTGTCGTGATTATTTTTGAATGTTTGATATGATTTTTATTATTTATAATAAAATAATATCACATCGTGAATTAATTTCTCGCTAAATTAATTTTCGCGATTTTATTGGTGGGTAATTAATCGGTAACGCGATTATTCGACGCCGTGTTATAGCAACCCTTAGATTTTAGAATTAGAGAGTAATCATGAGAGATATGAGATTAGATCTCATGTGAGATTAGATGGGTAGCATTAGATGATGTCACTACTAGAATGCAGTTATTTAGAGTCGAAAACGTAGCGTAGGCCCCGACTCCGACGCTAATAGCGTCGACGTAGCGTCGGCCAAGCCCACGCTAAGAGGCTGAACTCCTTTTTATAAATTTTTAATTTGTTTTTAATTTTGTTAAAACTATAGCGTCGGAGACTCCGACGCTAATCCCTTTAATTAAACATCATTCATTTCGTTCTCTTTGTTCCTTCTTTCCTTTGTCTTATTTTCTTCTTTTCTTCGCTTTGTGCCCTCTCTCACGCGCCGACCCTTCGTCCCTCCCTCTTGGGGTCTCTGTCACATCTTTATCAAAACCCCAACCCCTTTGCCTCTCTTCCTCAGTTGATTGGAAAACACTTGATTTTCTCGGTTTCTCTCTCTCCTATCTCTTCGTCTTCTCCATCTCAATTTCCCCTGGCCACTCCTCCTCCTGCGAGCAAGGCGGGCTACTGAGCATCAACTGCGTGGCCTTCACGTGGAGACCTTTGGTATCTCTTCTATCTTTGTCTCAACTATTGTTTTCTCTTGCTCGTTATCGGTTTCTCTTTTCTCGGTTGTCGGCCACGCCACTCGCTGCACCTCCATCGTCATCACTTCACTATCGCACTCGCCTCTTTCACCCATGGAACTAAAATATAATTAAGCCTTTTTTTATTCGAGCTCTCATGCTGCTACCACTATGGTTCTCGTTCCCTTTCGTTGTGTGCCCTAGAAAGGTTTGCATCTGCTTCTTCACAATCTTTGCTGATCGTTTGAATCGTTTTCAATTTTCGATTTTTGATTATCAGTTGCATAATTTCCTTCTCTCAATTCAATCGTTTTCATTTTCTATTCGATGAGTGAAATTGATGCATTTTTTTGTTAGGGTTCGTATTGATCTATCTTTCATGCCTTGGAATTTCTGGATTTTCTGATTCTGTTTTTGTATATATCTGGATACATTGAATTCAGTTTGATAAATACATTGAAATAGTGCAACGATGGGATGCTTAACCATGAGATTCTTGCAGCGGGTGAGGTGTTGGGAGTATTGTCGGCAGCCTTCCATTGTTCGTGTCATGAGGCCTACTCGCCCAGTCAAGGCTCGCCGCTTGGGTTACAAGGATAAGCAGGTAAAGAACTGTATATTTATATGAAGTGATTTAAGAGGTTAATTTTCTATGAAGTACATGACAGCAACTGGTTTTTGTTTTTATTCAAACAACTAAGTTGTCTAAAACTTGGCAATGCTTGTGTCAGGCAACAATAGTAGTGGGGGTCACTTGCTCAAGGCAATTACAATAGAGCACTTCATCTTGAGGCATCCTTATCACCTGAATTTTGTAAGTGCATAATTTACTCCTTGCTCGTGCTTTTAGGTGTTATAGTTTTTCTAATATTCCTTGTCATGCTTTGTTGACTACAATTCATCCCTTGATTATCATATTTGCTTCCTGCGACAGACTTGCCCAAAAGCTGCAAATTATTAATGTTACATGCTGGACTTTCTTTCTTAATGTGAATACATTCATAAATCTATGTTTTTCCTCGGTTGGTTGAACTTGAATTGATGGAACAAATATGATTTTATTTTATGAAGGTGAGGGTGTACACAGCATCACAAATTGATAATGAGTTAGAAGCAGCAAAGAGAGATTATTTACAAAAACAAACAAGTTAATAATTCCAAAGTTACTTGACTGGTATTTACTTGATACTTGATCCGTTTGTATATACGGCTTAATTCTAACTTTTTGTATTCTCGCTCGCTCTGCCGCCAACTCCGTCATCCAAAGCTAAAGGTACAGTTGGTACTGTCAGAAAGAGTTCGAAGTTATGTGTCGGTGCAAGATGGATGAGATCAATGGGAATGATGCTCTTCCAAATAACAAGCCGTCCACCGAACAGGTACAAACTCAGCGAGTTATATGGTCCATTTAACTTGTGTTTCTATGTTCCTATATCGTGCAATGATTAATTGATAGTTATGACTTCTAAACCAAACCTTTAACTGTAACGGAAGAAAAAGTGAGGATGTCTTGGATTGAATCTGGCTGAATCAACTAACTACTAAGCTTCTGGACTCTTCCGATTGAGAATTAGGGATTATCCTTTGTTTCCGTCAATTTCAATGATTGTCATAATTGGATTTTAATGTTTTTTTTAAGCAAGGGTTTTAATGTTCTAGCATAGTTTTCTTTCACTTTATTAAGGATAAGATAGAGCGTGCTTCTTATTCCCTACATTGCTTTGCAGGACATTACTGATGAGCTTGACCTGAAAATAAAGAAGTATCTCAGAGGAGAAGGTGCTAATTTGGAGGTATAAAGTGTTGAGCTTACGGAAATTGAAACGATGGTAGTCGGTAACATTGTCTTTTAATTTTAATTTGTGAACCATGATTTGCAGGCTTTAAAGGATAAAAAGCTAAAGAGTCAGTTAGCTGCTAGGGAAGAATTATATGGGAAATCTGCAAAAGCTGCTGCCAAGGCTGAGAAGGTTAGTAATTGTTAATGTGGCTTTCCTGTTTGCTTAACCGAACTCATTTTTAGTTTTATTTCATACTAACACATCATGCATAATTGAATTATTAAAGTTTTTACGTAGGTGTGGTGACAAACTAAGCTCTTTGCAAAATGATTGATGTGGTATAATTCGTTGCATATTTCAATTGAAGCTGTGGTTTATAATTGAAGCTGTGGTTTTACTTCATGGTGGGTTATACTTGAGCCTGGCCAAGCCAAATTTTTGGTGGCATGGCTTTACTTGATGAATAAATGAGTTGAAATTTAAGCTGAAAACTGGTACAAAAAGAATTTAATTTAACTCGACTTATGTGCAAGATCAAATCAATATAATTTAAGGATAATTTAGTCTAACAAATTTGTTAACTAAGATTTTAGGGTGTGGCCAACATGGTTGTTTTTTTAGTCAAATGCCATTCCTACCCTTATTAAGCTTCATTTGTTTAACTTGAGCTTGGACTTATAGTTGAGTAGTGTCTATTATCCCAAATTCGATCTTTATATTTGTATCCCAATTTCATAAACTGCACGGTCTACATAATCATATTGGATATAATTTCATTGGTTAGTAGGTTATTTTTGTTCATCATTTGTGCTTGAATGACTGTCAACCATATCAGGATCTAACACACTTCAAATTTTTTGTTTAATCCATCAAGAGAAGATCTTCTGTCAACCATATCAAGATCTAACACACTTCAAAATTTTTGTTAAATCCATCAGGAGAAGATCTTATGTAGAGTTTCCTTCGAAGAGAAGATTAATGTGGTCCTCCTTCCTTGCAAGCATCACATTCTTTGCAGGCTAATACACTACTATCACTACACTGTAAGCATAATTCAATTACTTTTTCTATAATGCAATACTGGAGCAAGAATATTGTGGCAATATCACCTTTTAACGAGGAACCTTCTAGCCATGTGCTATTTTCAAAAAAAAAATCTTTTTATTAAATTGTATTCTAGTATTTAATATTAATATGGTGTTACATCAGGGACTTGTGCTTTCTTTTTTTGTCACTCTTGTTTGACTTCTGATGCGGATAACAACACTTGCTACCAAAAATGTAAGAAGTGCCCTATCTGCCACAGCACCATTGAAGAAAGAATGCCTGTATATGATGTGTAAATAGTAAACTGAGTTCACTGTAAGATATATAGGTATCTCACTCACCATACAACTTGTTTTTTTTAGATGACGCAAGCACTGAGAATTGTCAATTTCTGTCCATAGATTTGATGAAAGTTGTACATAATTTCAAACATTCAATTCAAGTACCTCCCCCCCCCCAAAAAATTAGTGCATTCCTGTATTGCTGATAGGTGCTTTGTCATTTTGAATTTTGGTATGTAGACCATGCAATATGATTGTTGGACTCCATAGGAACTAAGAATATCGTGCAGTTTAAGAATTATATCCAATATGATTGTGTAGACCATGCAGTTTAAGGATACCATGCAATATGATTGTGGAGATGATTTTGATGTCTAAATTCTGTATTTAATTGATTTATGTGACTAGTGGCAGGGATAGGATTAGTAGAGGAATAATGGCTGCAGAAATTGAACAATACATTTATTATTGCACGTTATGTAAGACCAAATGGAATCAGTAGAGGATCAGGAAGTTGAGACTAAATTTTTTTAAAAAAAATCAGGTTACTAGCGTGGGCTACCGGCCGACGCTAAAATTAGCGTGGGACATTTTCTTGGGACTGGCCGACAACAATTAGCGTTGGCCCCTCCATTAGTGTCGGTGTTAGGGTCGGCTAAGCCGATGCTAATTAGCGTCGGCCTACAAATAGCGGACGCTAAAAGTTAGCTTCGAGCGTTTTAATGTTGGCCACGACGTCGACGCTAGGCCGACGCTAATCGTGATTTAGCGTGGGCTTTTCACAATTAGCGTCGGCTTTTGGCCTACGCTAAAAAGCAACATTCTAGTAGTGTGTGATTAGCATCTCATAAAGTTGCTAGGTGTCATATTATGTATGATTAATTTGAAAATTCCTTTTTACTAAACTATTTTTTTTATAACTATGTCTTAAATTGTTTTAAGCAAAATAAAAAATGAAAGGAGCCTATATGCAGCCCCATTTTTGCGTGACCCCCTTCTCTCTACCCTCACATCATCATCATCTTCTACTTTTAGTGAGAGAAACTCTCCACCTCCATGGCTTCCAAGCTTCCCCACCCTTGAACTACTTCACCTTTCTTCTTCATTTTCTTACTACCAATTCCTTCTTCCCTTCATCCTCATCTAGTTCATCACTCGAGCAATTTGAGAGCACCATTTCCTCCTCCCAAAACAGCCCTTGGCCGCGAGCTTGAGGAGGAAAAGTTTGTGGCTTCTTTCATTTTCCTTCCTCGTTCTTACAGCTTATTTTAGTGTTGTTTTGTGTTTGTCCATGATTGAATGAAAGAGATGAGCATGTAAGTCCTTATTCTTGAGAACCCTAGGCGCAAGTCAAAGGGGAAAAAGAGGGGTAATGTGATCTTGAGGTTCAATCTTGCCATTAGTTGTTTGATTGAGCTTAATTTATGTTGTTGTTGATGAATTGGAGTAGTAGTTTGGAAATAGCATGTTAAAGTGGTTGCTTTAGGGTTTGAACCTATTCTTGAAGAGGTGAAAATGCGGGTTTTGATGGTTAAGACATGTGATTAATTGTTGTTTCTATCTTGCTATGTGTTAATCTTGTTGTTGTGGTTGAAAGTTTTGTGTTAGAAGCATGATTAGGTATTTATTTAGAAATTTGAGGCTCTTGAAATGTTGTAAAGCATGCCTAGACTTGATAGTAAATTGTTCCAAGGTGTTTAATTGTGGTTTGATGAGGAAAAGAATTGATTAAAATGGTGTTGGTAGTTGGTTTTGTTTTGAATTTGATTTGGTGGAAAAACTTGGATTCAAGAGGTAGTAAAAAGGTTATTGAAAATTCTTGTCTATTGGCATTGAGAAAATGGGTTTTGAATGCTTGATTAAGTTGCCTTTATGTACTAGTTGTATATGAAATTGAATTGAGTCTTGCTTTTGAGTTATTGGCATTGTTAATATCATGGTTGAATAGTTTGAATCAAAAGAAAATTTGAAAGGTTCTTGGAAACTTAGCTCTTGAAGTATTTGAAAATATTTTGGATTATGTTTGAAATGTGCTTTGAATTATGTCTTGAGGATGACTTGATGTTTTGATGCCTTGAAGTGTAATTTAATGACTTGAAAATGGTTTGTTAGATTGTAAAAATGAAAGTTTTGCAAATTTTTTTGAGAAAAAGGAAGGCCGAGAGGCCATAGGAGGTGTTGGAAGGAAATTATTTGGTATGAACTTGTTTAAATGGTTGCATGAAATGTGTTTTAGGCTTTTGGAAATGTATGAAAAAAATGGTTAATTGAAGTATGCTTATTTTAAGGTTTTCAAGGAATTAAAGATATGTGTTATGTTAACCTTTCAAGAAATGATTTTAAATTTTTAAAATCCTATTTCTTTCAAGTTGTTAGTAATTAAATGCTTGAGTGAACACTTGGTTAGAAAAGGGTTAGGTTTTGACAGCATAAGTTTCTAGTTAGTTCTTAGAATTGTGCTAAGTTTACTTGTGATGATAGGAGTTACGAATTGGGAGAATGTACGACGTGGGCTCGAGGCGTGCGGTACCACGCTAGCAACTAACTGTGGTAAGAGCTTCTTCTAGATATTGCTTAGAGTTGAATAATTGCTTTTATATGTTAGTGTAAGGGCTTCTTCTAGATATTGCTTAGAGTTGAATAATTGCTTTTATATGTTAGTGTAAGTGCAACTTTTAGATACGATAGGAATTTAATTTTCAAGTATTTATGCAAAGAAGTCTGAGAACCTCAGGGTTCGAAGTGAGGGTCTTGTACCCCTTCGTTTTACTGCTTTTTGATATACTGATTATTTAGTGGGCTTGTCTGTAAGCGGTTGGCAGCTGTCCCTAACCCCCCACACTTGTTTGATTTCCTCTCTGTCAACTCCACTGAGTTGCAGAGGAATGAATTGAATTGTCGATTTCCGTTGTTTGCTGAGTGGTGATTGGTTGAAATGAATTGCTTGTACTGCTAAATTGTTTCGCATTATATTGAGCTTGGCATGAATATTATTTGATATGCGGTTAAATAATTATTCAATTTGCTTCGTGAATTATCGTATGCGGCGACCTATTCATTGGAGTGCGAGAGTTTAGTCAAGTCTTTGAGTTGTCGTGACGTTTTTGAGCTTCGATCCGATTAACTTACGGTACTAGGATCCCCTAAACGGCTCCGGCTGGTTCTTTGGTAGCTTAGCTAGACGTCGTAGCGTCAAGGAACCTGAGCTGAATGTCCTAGGGTGAGCGGAGAGCCCAAGGCTACGGTTGGTTTTCAGTGGATGGATTGGCGTTATTTTCCGGAAATTGTCAAGTGTTATGAGGATATGAGTCTTGAGTTGAGTCTTATGAGAGTCTTGAGTTGTGTCTTGAGTACTGTGCATATAGTTGTTTTTGCCTATTGTTATGATTGTTATTCCCTGATTTATTGAGAAGTTGACACTTTCCCATGGTGCCCTCAACTAATAATGGTGACCCAGGCGATGACGAAGAACGTGCTGATACCGGCGATGAGGACATCGTCGGAGATCATCTTTGATTTTCCAGACATTGAGATGCCCGTGGCGATGGAGTTCGACCCCATCTCCCGTCGCATTGTTTATACTGGGGATGTTGTACAGAGCTTCCGAGAGGGTGGTATGGTTGTGAGATAGGAGACTTCACGGCACACAGTGAGCTTCCTGATTCGAATGACGCAGGTGGTGGACGCTTGGCGAGCTATTCTGGGAGAGAGGACTATGCCAACATCATCTTCCTCACCAGAGGGACCCCTCGAGATCCCGAGGCGCACTGCTTCCTGACTTGCTTCCTGAGGACGAGGACCGAGGGTTCGATAGACTACTCGTAAGAGCGTGATCAGACGTGGGATTGCAAGAGCTTCTACTTCCAGGGCGGCTGTTACTCCGAGTTCTTTGCAGAGCCTGAGTTAGAGCCAGCAGCAGAGTCGGCCTCCCCCATGCTTGATAGGATCCCTTCTCCGCCGGTGGACCCTCCTCATGTGTGTAGTGTGTGTGGAGAGGTGGGTTGTAGCGGTGCAGGTACTGCGGAGGATGTGCTAGTAGGAGAGGTGTACCTGAGGACGTACCAGCGGCTGTACCTTTTATTGATTTGACTGGCGAGGACCCGATGGACGAGGAGGAGGATGAGGATTCGTCTGAGGATTCGGATAGCTATCTGTTGTTGTCGTGATTGTCTGACTGTTTGTTATATTATTTTGGATGACTGTAGTATATGCTCTTAGTGTACAGTTTGTTTTGATGACCAGTCGGGCTTAATGGATGCTTTTTGTATTACAGGGTAGACTGGTGGTTTACTTTTGCAGCAGCCCCTTACGTGGGTGTCTGCCGGGAGTGCCCCCGGGGTATGATTGCTCTCACGAGGGTCTTCATACCATAGATGTATTCTCTCGTACATTTTCATGCACTGGTTTATTTTGTACGTACTGTTTATGCAGACTTAGTTATGTATATATGTATGTATTTCCAGTGCTTGAGTCTTGTGTCTTAGTTTGCACCATGTTTCGAAAACGCTGTGGCAACTCTATGTGTACTTTGCGGATGTAACTGTTTTTAAAAAAAAATAGACAACATTTTCCAAAGGACACAAGAGCACTATTTTAAAAATGCATCGCTTATAGGTTTAGTTCTAGTTTAGTAGCGGTCCAAAAACGGGTCGTTATAATAGTGGTATCAAAGCAGTTGGGTTCTAACCGGACTGTGCATAGGAAACTTGGATCTGGTCACCGTGTTGGGTTATGTTTGTCGGGTAACTAGTTGTGTTGTATTATTATTGTTTGTTAAGTAAAGCAAATTGTTGCTTGAAAATTGTTTGAATTGTTTCTTGATTGAAGCAGTGTGTGTTAACACATTCTTGATTTTGAGGTTCTGACAGGTTTTTGGACCTTGGAGGACCCTTATGCCACCTGGTAGAGACCCTACAACAGGATCGGATAACCCCAACATGGAGCGAGCAATTCAAGCAATGACAGAGATGGCGGAGGCTATGGCTCAACAATCAGCTGCTGCGACTCAACAATCTAATGCTATGGCTCACAGATCATGCCTTGACCCGGTGAACCAAAGAACAACAGCAGAGAGCTGAGAGGAATGCGGATGCTAGAGGATTAGCTGACTTCCGTAAGCACGACCCACCAAAGTTCTATGGCGAGCTGAATCCAGACAAGGCAGATCTTTGGATGCAGGAGATAGAGTAAATCTTCGAGGCACTCCATTGCCTAGGGAATGTTAAGGTGGACTATGCAACCTACTTGCTGCTAGGAGATGCCGAGTACTGGTGGAAGGGAGTGAAGCAGACTTTGACGGCAGAGTGTCGTGAGATTACTTGGGAAGTTTTCCACAGAAAATTTATGGACAAATATTTTTCTGATACTGCACGAGCGGAGAAAGAGCAAGAGTTCCTCCGACTACAACAAGGTAGCATGACGGTGTCGGAATATGCTGCTAAGTTCGAATCACTTGCAAGGTACTTTAGTCTGTTTCGTGACCGAGCTGACGAAGGATGGTTTAGTGAGAGATTTCAGCGGGGATTAAGGTTCGACATTCAGAAGTCTGTGACGTCTTTAAGAATCAGGAATCTTCAAGAACTGATTGACAGGTGTGTTGAGGTGAAAGTTATGAGAAGCGCCAAGAAGAGGAATGGTACAGGGGGACCAGTGAGACCCCAGAGCGCAGGATAGAGGTTTGCTCAAAAGGGAAAGCAGCAGAAGAAGCTGTACATTCAACCTCAAGGAAACAACAGTAAAGGCCAGTATTGCCCAATGGCTCAGAATACGAGAGGCGGGAGTCAGACTAGCGCCAATGTGACTTGTTACCATTGCGGTAAGCCAGGACACTATACGAGCAACTGTACTACGAAGGATGATGCGTGTTTCAACTGCAGTAAGCTGGGACACTTCGCTAAGGATTGTCAAGCACGTAAGGCTGAACCGGTAATGCACGCAGCAAAGGCAAAAAGGAAGCGTCTGATGGCCAAAGGCAGAGTCTTCTGCATGAGTGGTGAAGAGGCAGAGCAGACTGATGATCCCATTCAGGGAGATTGTGAGATTGAGGGTAAATCCTTAACTGTCCTTTTTGATTCCGGTGCAACCCACTCTTTTATTTCCTCGGATTGCATAGATCGGTTAAAATTGACTGTGACTGCCTTACCTTTCAAACTAGTAGTTAGTACCCCAGCTGCTAAAACCTTGGTTACCAATACTACATGTCTTAATTGTGTAGTGGTCATCCAAGGTAGAAAATTTGTGGTTAATTTGGTCTGTTTGCCACTTAAGGGTCTAGATGTCATTCTCGGGATGGATTGGTTGTCTCACCACCATGTCCTTTTGGACTGTGCCCAAAAAACAGTAATTTTTCCTGATCTTGGAATTTTCAACTACCTATCTGTTAATCATATTAGTGTTTCATTGAAAGAGGGAACTCAGGAATACATGTATTTGGCTAGTTCAAAAGTTTCTCAAGAACTCGAGTTGAAGAATGTTCCTGTGGTTTGTGACTTCTCAGATGTTTTTCCCGAAGATGTGTCGGGATTACCGCCAGCGAGGGAAATCGAATTCTCCATCGATTTGCTTCCAGGAATAGGACCGATTTCAATAGTGCCCTATCGGATATCTCCTGCCGAGATGAAAGAGTTGAAGTCTCAGATTAAGCACTTGGAGTCGAAGCAATTCATACGACCGAGCGTGTCACCTTGGGGAGCTCCAGTGCTGCTGGTGAAGAAGAAGGATGGACGATCAAGATTGTGCGTGGATTATCGTCAACTCAACATAGTTACTATCAAGAATCGGTATCTGTTACCGCGTATCGATGATTTGATAGATCAACTACGAGGAGCTGCGATATTTTCCAAGATTGACTTGAAGTCAGGTTACCATCAGATTCGAGTGAGGGAAGAGGATATTCCCAAGACGACATTCAGGACAAGATATGGTCACTACGAGTACCTAGTGATGCCATTTGGAGTGACGAACGCGCCCGCAGTATTCATGGACTACATGAACAGGATCTTTCACCCATTCTTGGATCAGTTTGTGGTGGTATTCATAGACGATATTCTGATTTATTCGAAGAGCAGAGAAGAACATGAAGAGCATTTACGCCAAATACTACAGATACTACGAGAGAAGCAGATTTATGCTAATCTTTCTAAGTGTGAATTATGGCTTGAAGAGGTGAATTTTCTCGGATATGTGATAACCAAGGATGGGATAGCTGTGGATCCAGCCAAGATTAAAGCTGTGTTAGCATGGGAACAGTTCAAGACTGTAACAAATATCAGAAGCTTCGTTGGTTTAGCAGGTTACTACCGGAGGTTTATTGAAGGTTTTTCGAAGATCGTAGCACCGCTTACACAACTTACGAGGAAGGATCAACCGCTCGCTTGGACCGAAGAGTGCGAATTTAGTTTTCAGAGGTTGAAGGAGCTTTTGACCACAGCGCCTGTGTTGATTTTGCCTCGAGACAGCTCAAGATTCATGAGAGGAACTATTCTACGCATGATTTGGAGCTTGCTGCAGTGGTTTTCGCATTGAAGATTTGGAGACACTATCTCTATGGACGTACGTTCACTGTTTACAGCGATCACAAGAGCCTGAAATACTTGTTCGATCAGAAGGAGCTTAACATGCGACAGCAAAGATGGATAGAATTTTTGAAAGATTACGACTTCGCTTTGGAATACCATCTAGGAAAGGCGAACGTGGTAGCTAATGCACTAAGTAGGAAGAGCGTTTTAGCTTCAACAATGATGATCAAGGAGTTAGAGATGCTAGAGAAGTTTCCAGACTTGAAGTTGAACGTGGAAGTCTCACCGGGGAAGCTGAAGTTTGGAATGCTCACTATTTCTAATGGATTATTGGATGAGATTAGGAACCATCAAACTGATGACAAGCTACTACAAGAGAATGTTGAACTGGTTACACGAGGAAAAGCGACAAAATTCAAGATTGTTGCGGACAACATCTTGAGGTGCAACGACGTGTGTGTGCGCCTGATGTGGCGGGACTGACGAAGTTGATTCTCGATGAAGCGCATAGAGTGGATTGAGTATTCATCCGGGAGTTACGAAGATGTACCAAGACTCGAAGAAGCATTTTTGGTGGCCCAGAATGAAGAAACAAGTGGCAGAGTATGTGGCTTCCTGTCTTACTTGCCAGAAAGCGAAGGTAGAACATCAGCGACCAGCAGGGATGCTACAGTCACTTGACATACCTGTGTGAAAGTGGGATAGCATTTCTATGGATTTCGTAGTGGGATTGCCAAGAACGCAGAAGAAGAATGACTCGATTTGGGTAATCGTTGACCGATTGACTAAATCTGCTCATTTCTTGCCGGTGAGATCGACTTACAACGTGGAGAAGCTGACAGAGATCTACATGGCAGAGATTGTGTGACTGCATGGCGTGCCTTCTTTTATTGTTTCTGACCGAGATCCGAAGTTCACTTAGAGGGAATTGCAAGAAGCGATGGGAACCAAGCTCAAACATAGCTCAGCATATCACCCTCAGACCGATGGTTAGACTGAGCAAACGATTCAATCACTAGAAGACTTGCTGAGAGCATGTACGTTGGATCACAAAGGAAGTTGGGATGATGTCTTACCGCTACTGGAGTTCACCTACAATAACAATTATCACGTGAGCATCTGTATGGCACCTTACGAAGCGTTGTATGGACGTAAGTGTCAGACGCCTCTTTGTTGGTACCAGAATGGTGAGAGCTCTGTTGTGGGACTAGAGAAGATTCAATAGACGACCGAGAAGATCCGATTGATCAGAGATAGGATGCGGATGCCTCAGAGTCGACAGAAGAGTTATGCGGACCAGGGTCGCCGACCGTTAGAGCTTGAAGAAGGAGAGCATGTGTTCCTCCGAGTTACAACTATTACTGGAGTTGGTCGAGCGATCAAATCCAAGAAACTTACTCCTAAGTTCATTGGACCTTACCATATTCTTCGTCGTATTGGTCCAGTGGCATATCAGATTGCCTTGCCACTCTTATTGTCAAATATTCATAACGTCTTTTACGTCTCACAGTTGCGGAAATATGTTTCCGACCCCTGTCATATTATTGAACCGGATGTGATTCAACTAAGGGACGACCTATCGTTTGAAGCGTCACCTGCAAGGATCGTCAATCGAAAGACTAAGCAGTTAAGGAACAAAGAAATCCAACTTGTCAAAGTCGTGTGGGATTAGAAGACCGGAGATGCAATGTGGGAGCTGGAAGAGAAGATGAAGAACCAATATCCAGAACTTTTTCTCGGTACGTATCTTACTCATAGTTTCAAGGACGAAACTATTTTTAGAGGGGGAGTATTGTAACACCCGTATTTTTACGGTACGTTATCTAGCGTTATTATAGTGTATTTTGGTCGTATTTAGGCTATAATAAGCAATTTCTTGTGCTCTAAGTAAGTGATTTAAATAAATCAAGATCAAATTAAATTTGAGAGTTAATATTTAATATTAATTCATGGTTCGAATATCGTCGAAAAATTCTAACGATGTTTCGTCGCAATTCGAATCGCCGGGCAGCTTTACCGTAGATAAAATTTTAAATGAACCCCAATTTCGATGAAAATCGAATCGTAACTTTTCGTGACTATTTTTGAATGTTTGATATGATTTTTATTATTTATAATAAAATAATATCACGCAGTGAATTAATTTCTCGCTAAATTAATTTTCGCGATTTTATCGGCGGGTAATTAATCCGTAACACGATTATTCGACGCCGTGTTTTAGCAACCCTTAGATTCTAGAATTAGAGAGTAATCATGAGAGATGTGAGATTAGATGGGTAGGATTAGATGATGTGATTAGCATCTCATAAAGTTGCCAGGTGTCATATTATGTATGATTAATTAGAAAATTCCATTTTACTAAACTATTTTTTTTATAACTATGTCTTAAATTGTTTTAAGCAAAATAAAAAAAAAAGAAAGGAGCCTATATGCAGCCCCATTTTTGCGTGACCCCCTTCTCTCTACCCTCACATCATCTTCATCTTCTACTTTTAGTGATAGAAGCTCTCCACCTCTATTGCTTCCAAGCTTCCCCACCCTTGAACTACTTCACCTTTCTTCTTCATTTTCTTACTACCAATTCCTTCTTCCCTTCATCCTCATCTAGTTCATCACTCAAGCAATTTGAGAGCACCATTTCCTCCTCCCAAAATAGCCCTTGGCTGCGAGCTTAAGGAGGAAAAGGTGGTGGCTTCTTTCATTTTCCTTCCTTGTTCTTATAGCTTGTTTTAGTGTTGTTTTGTGTTTGTCCATGATTGAATGAAAGAGATGAGCATGTAAGTCCCTATTCTTGAGAACCCTAGGCGCAAGTCAAAGGGGAAAAAGAGGGGAAATGTGATCTTGAGGTTCAATCTTGCCATTAGTTGTTTGATTGAGTTTAATTTATGTTGTTGTTGATGAATTGGAGTAGTAGTTTGGAAATAGCATGTTAAAGTGGTTGCTTTAGGGTTTGAACCTATTCTTGAAGAGGTGAAAATGCGGGTTTTGATGGTTAAGACATGTGATTAATTGTTGTTTCTATCTTGCTATGTGTTAATCTTGTTGTTGTGGTTGAAAGTTTTGTGTTAGAAGCATGATTAGGTATTTATTTAGAAATTTGAGGCTCTTGAAATGTTGTAAAGCATGCCTAGACTTGTTAGTAAATTGTTCCAAGGTGTTTAATTGTGGTTTTATGAGGAAAAGAATTGATTAAAATGGTGTTGGTAGTTGGTTTTGTTTTTGAATTTGATTTGGGGGAAAAACTTGAATTCAAGAGGTAGTAAAAAGGTTATTGAAAATTCTTGTCTATTGGCATTGAGAAAATGGGTTTTGAATGCTTGATTAAGTTGTCTTTATGTACTAGTTGTATATGAAATTGAATTGAGTCTTGCTTTTGAGTTATTGGCATTGTTAATATCATGGTTGAATAGTTTGAATCAAAAGAAAATTTGAAAGGTTCTTGGAAACTTAGCTCTTGAAGTATATGAAAATATTTTGGATTATGTTTGAAATGTGCTTTGAATTATGTCTTGAGGATGACTTGATGTTTTGATGCCTTGAAGTGTAATTGAATGACTTGAAAATGGTTTGTTAGATTGTAAAAATGAAAGTTTTGCAAATTTTTTTGAGAAAAAGGAAGGCAGAGAGGCCATAGGAGGTGTTGGAAGCAAATTATTTGGTATGAACTTGTTTAAATGGTTGCATGAAATGTGTTTTAGGCTTTTGGAAATGTATGAAAAAAAATGGTTAATTGAAGTATGCTTATTTTAAGGTTTTCAAGGAATTAAAGATATGTGTTATGTTAACCTTTCAAGAAATGATTTTAAATTTTTAAAATCCTATTTCTTTCAAGTTGTTAGTAATTAAATGCTTGAGTGAACACTTGGTTAGAAAAGGGTTAGGTTTTGACAGCCTAAGTTTCTAGTTAGTTCTTAGAATTGTGCTAAGTTTACTTGTGATGATAGGAGTTACGAATTGGGAGAACATACGACGTGGGCTCGAGGCGTGCGGTACCACGCTAGCAACTAACTGTGGTAAGGGCTTCTTCTAGACATTGCTTAGAGTTGAATAATTGCTTTTATATGTTAGTGTAAGGGTTTCTTCTAGATATTGCTTAGAGTTGAATAATTGCTTTTATATGTTAGTGTAAGGGCAACTTTTAGATACAATAGGAATTTAATTTTCAAGTATTTATGCGAAGAAGTCTGAGAACCTCAGGCTTCGAAGTGAGGGTCTTGTACCCCTTCGTTTTACTGATTTTTGATATACTGATTTTTTAGTGGGCTTATCTGTAAGTGGTTGGCAGCTGTCCCCAACCCCCCACACTTGTTTGATTTCCTCTCTGTCAACTCCACTGAGTTGCAGAGGAATGAATTGAATTGTCGATTTCCGTTGTTTGCTGAGTGGTGATTGGTTGAAATGAATTTGCTTGTACTGCTAAACTGTTTCGCATTATATTGAGCTTGGCATGAATATTATTTGATATGCGGTTAAATAATTATTCAATTTGCTTCGTGAATTATCGTATGCGGTGACCTATTCATTGGAGTGCGAGAGTTTAGTCAAGTCTTTGAGTTGTCGTGACGTTTTTGAGCTTCGATCCGATTAACTTAGGGTGCTAGGATCCCCTAAACGGCTCCGGCTGGTTCTTCGGTAGCTTAGCTAGACGTCGTAGCGTCAAGGAACCTGAGCTGAATGTCCTAGGGTGAGCGGAGAGCCCAAGGCTACGGCTGGTATTCAGTGGATGGATCGACGTTACTTTCTGGAAATTGTCAAGCGTAGTGAGGATATGAGTCCTGAGTTGAGTCTTGTGAGAGTCTCGAGTTGCGTCTTGAGTACTGTGCATATAGTTATTTTTGCCTATTGTTATGATTGTTATTCCCTGATTTATAGAAAAGTTGACCCTTTCCCGTGGTGTCCTCAACCAATGATGGTGACCCAGGCGATGACGAAGAACGTGCTGATACCGGCGATGAGGACATTGTCGGAGATCATCTTTGAATTTCCAGATATTGAGATGCCCGCGGCGATGGAGTTCAACCCCATCTCCCATCGCGTTGTTTATACTGGGGATGTTGTACAAAGCTTCCGAGAGGGTGGTATGGTTGTGAGACAGAAGACTTCACGGCGCACAGTGAGCTTCCCGATTCGGATGACGCAGGTAATGGACGCTTGGCGAGCTATTCAGGGAGATAGGACTATGCCAGCATCATCTTCCTCACCAGAGGGACCCCTCGAGATCCCGAGGCGCACTGCTTCCCGAGGACAAGGACCGAGGGTTCGAAGGACCGCTCGTAAGAGTGTGATCAGACGTAGGATTGTAGGAGCTTCTACTTCCAGGGCGGCTGTTACTCTGAGTTCTTTGGCAGAGCCAGAGCCAGCAGCAGAGCCGACCTCCCCCTTGCTTGATAGGACCCCTTCTCTGCCGGTGGACCCTCCTCATGTGTGTAGTGTGTGCGGAGAGGTGGGTTGTAGCGGTGCAGGTGTTGCAGAGGATGTGCTAGTAGGAGCGGATGTACCTGAGGACGTACCAGTAGCTATACCTTTTATTGATTTGATTGGCGAGGACCCGATGGACGACAAGGAGGAGGAGGATCCGTCTGAGGATCCGGATAGCTATCTGTAGTTGTTGTGATTGTCTGACTATTTGTTATATTATTTTGGATGACTGTAGTATATGCTCTTAGTGTACAGTTTGTTTTGGTTACCAGTCAGGCTTGATGGATGCTTTTTGTATTACAGGGTAGACTGGTGATTTACTTTTGGAGCAGCCCCCTGAGTGGGTGTCTGCCGGAAGTGCCCCCGGGGTATGATTACTTTCACGAGGGTCTTCATACCATTGGTGTTTTCTCTCGTACATTTTCATGCACTGCTTTATTTTGTACGTACCGTTTATGCAGACTTTGTTATGTATATATGTATGTATTTCCAGTGCTTGAGTCTTGTGTCTTAGTTTGCACCATGTTTCGAAAACGCTGTGGCAACTCTGTGTACTTTGCGGTTGTAACTGTTTTAAAAAAAAAAATAGACCACATTTTCCAAAGGATACAAGAGCACTATTTTAAAAATGCATCGCTTAGAGGTTTAGTTTTAGTTTAGTAGCGGTCCGAAAACGGGTCGTTACACTAACTATACACCAAAAGGTTACAACCAAAGGACTAACTGGTCACCACGCAGAACTATATACAACAGATAGACCTTACAGCTAAACAAAACATATAAACAAGCAGATGGCAACATCAGCTAAACATCACTACCCAAATCCCCAGATGGGTCCTCCTCGTCCTCCTCCATCAGGTCATCCTCGTCCTCACCAGTCAGATCTATAAAAGGTGCAGATGCCGGTACACCCTCGGGCACATCCTCCTCAACTAGTACATCATCGATAAAACTTGCTCCGCTACAACCAACCTCACCACACACTCCACAAATAGGATGAGGATCCACCGGTGGAGTGGGGGTCCTGACAATCAAAGGGGAGGTCGATGCTGCCTCTGGCTCTTGCTCCGTAATGGGGCTCGGGGTAGCTACTGCTGCACATGAGGTTGAGGCCCCAACTATCCAATGTCTAACACCCACGCTCTTCCGATTGGTCCTCCTGATCCTGGTGCCTCTCGGCAAAGGTGCGTAGCGAGTCATGATCCGCCTAGGGGTCTCCTGTCGTAGTGCCTATCCGTCCATTTGAAAGATCTGAACTACATCCCTAATATATAAAACTCGACTGGAGATGGGGTCGAACTCCATTGCCGAGGGGGTCTCCAAATCCAGGAAGTCAAACACTATCTCCGGCGATGTCGTCATTACCGGGATCACCGTCGTCTTCACCATTGTCTGGGTTACCAATATCAATTGAAGGAACCACAAGAAAGGGTCAACTTCTTAAAATAAAAGAGATAGATACAAATACGACAACATATACATCGGCAAAGCATATTACATAGACATTATATAATATGGAAATCCCATGCTTCAACACAGATCAATCAGCAGGTCATTAACATTAAAGAATAATTCAATAAGGATGCACTAACTCCCCTATTGACGCAACTATATGCCACTGTTTATGTTTCCAAAACGACGAACATCGCAGTTGAACACCAGTCGTAGCCTTGGGCTCTCCTCCCACCCTAGGATATTCAGGTCCAGTTCCCTAACGACACAACAATGAACTAAGCAGCTGAACACCAGCTGGAGCTTTGGGCTCTTCCACCACCCTAGGTTGTTCAGGTCAAAGTTCCAACGACACGACAATGCTTCCACAACTCCAATGAATATATCAACACATATGACAATTCAATCAAACATAATCAAATAATTATTTAACCATCCATATCAAATAAATATTCAACTAGCCAATATCACCAACAATACGTTTCATACAAGTCATGCTTCCGTGATAACTCATACAAACAAACATTACAAAATCACAATTAATCATCAATATCGATAGCACAATTCGTCCCTTTGAAGTTCCGTGGAACTAACAAAGAGGTAACAAACAAGTGTGAGGGGTTGGGGGTAGTCGCCAACCTCTTGCAGACAAACCCACTAAATAATCATATATAAAGCTTTAAAGATCAAAGGGGCAACAAAACCCTCACTTTGAACCCTGAGATTCTCAGACTTCCTTGATAGTAAAACAAATAAAATCCTAAGCATGTCTAGAAGTAGCCCTTACCGAAGGTCCACAGCTCATGTGTCAAACACATCGCAATCCTAGTCAGCACGAACATGTATCTCAACTCCTATCACCACAAGCAAACTTAGTACAACTCCTAGGAAACTTAGAACTAACTAACTCCTTAGACTCTCAAAACCCAAAAACTTCTCAGATAACCAAAACACCTACACTAAAATACACACTTTGAAATGCATGTTTTTAAAGAATTATATGTACTTGAAAAAAAAACTAACAACAATTAAAAGAATAAAATTCTAAAAACTAAGAATCATTTCTTTTCAACCTTAAAACTTGAGACAACATCATTTATCAAATACTTTTTCTCAACATACTTACGTCAAGGCTCCATTTGGTTTCTTAGGTCTCAAGGAATCCCATTCACCTCTTGTGTTTCATAGCCTTAAATCAAAACAACTCTCAAATTTTCCATCCAATCGCTTTCTAAAATTTTTCCAAAATTTAAACACAATTTTTAACACACCAAATACAACTATTATAAATCACAATTAGCAAAATTCATGCCTCCAAGGCTCAATTGAGCTTGCGGCCACGCCTCCCTTTTTTTCAAAAAAATTTGCAAACTTCCAATTTAATTTAACAACACCATTTCATATACCAATTCTTTCACAAAACAACAAACCATTTCACAAATCAAAGCTCAATCAAAGCTAATCCTATTCCAAACCTCTTTCAAGAACAAGGATTTTCAATAAAAACTACTCAATCCAAAAGTTCCAATTCAAAACTAGCAACTAAAATAGCAACAAAAGCATCTAATAAGTAAGAATCATCAACTAATTTACAAGATTCACTTGAAGATCACACAACCCCTCTTTTTCCCTTAGGGTTAGCGCCTAAGGTTCCTAGAATTTGGGGATGACGTGTGTGACACCCTCTACCCCGTCATGGCATTTTAGCAATGTAAGAAGAAAAGAACGAGAAATAAAATTTTGATCCAAGTAAAAACTTTTCATTTCAAATAAGGTAGGGTCGTCACTCTCAACTTGCGGAAATCAAACATAGTACAAGAGGGAAAACATCAAAAAGAGATAAACCCAAGGTTCCCCGATGTCACATTAATTCAGAGCTTCTCCCTAATTATTACATCGAAAAAAATACAATAACTTATTCAAAACAAAAATAAGTCTTCTATCTATTCCAACGAGCTATCACGATCACTCATCGGCATTAACATCCTCAACACCTGCAGTCTCATCATCTATACATACCCAATGGGATATGCATAGCCACAAAAGGGGTTAGTCATCATAACCTCAAATAGTGCATACAGTGAAGGAAATCAGTGAACAATGCGCAATATAATAACAATTCTAACAGCAGCATCTGAACACCACATGCTACAGCACCATTCACAACATAAACATGTTACCACAATAACTAAGTATCACACACTACAACATCAACCACAACATTAAGGTATCCCACAAAAACCAAGCAACCAGGCATATTATCATGCGAAATGATGTATTTCTAGACCATAACTATATGCATGTGGATCCATTTATAATGAGGCCGGGATACCTTGCCCGTTTCGGAATGCCATGTCCGTAATGCCCCAATAACAACAGGACCGGGATACCACGCCCGTCACGGGATACCTTGCCCGATTCGTCCCATTAACTGTAGGACCGAGAAACCTCGCCCGTCACGGGATACCTTGCCCGATTCGCCTTTTTAACCGTAGGACCGGGAAACCTCGCCCGTCATGGGATATCTTGCCCGATACACCCTACTAGCAACAACACAATGCCGACACCAGGATGCATGAACATGACCAAATGCGGTGTCTAACAATAACGACCTCTATCGCGATATCTTCGATAGAGTAGCAACAACAACAATAGGACACAATTCAATACATCAACGAGTGCCTTCAATCAACAACAGAATCAATCAACACCCTTAGTTAACTTAGTTTAAGCACACAACACTTAAATTAATCATCAAATTAAATAATTGGCCCCTCTAAGATTTATCATGTTAACCATTCCTTAGATATCCTAGACAAGTCCTAGACATATAATATAGTCCATAAGACTCTGCCCAAAACACGAGAAATGACGAAACACGAAGAAGTTACACAGCGGCCATTACCCAGAGGGCGCCTGGCGCCTGACAGAGTGGGGTGCCTGGCGCCCTGCCTCTGTCCAAGAATTCAAGTTGTGCGGTCTCCACGCTTTCGGGGACCGTTCGAGGTACCGTTACGTCTTATAAATCATACTTGACACTAATCCAAAGTCCTTAGACCCATACTTATCCTCTATGAAATTATAAAACTAAAAAAAATGGTTCTTTAACTATTTAAGTTCAACACTTAATAATCTTTGACAGAAAATTCTGCATAATCTAACTTAGCCATTACTATTAGTGCTCAAACCTCATCTTAACACCTCGAAAATTTATTATCAAAACATAGCCAACTCATGTATCAATTATTCTAGATGATTAATCCTAACTTAATCCATTTCAACACAATTTTTAGCCTCATAAGCATTCTATTTTTTTTTTAAAACATAATATTACCTTCTAATTCCCTACAACAACAACTAGTTGAGTTAGGCAAATCAATAACTTGCACATGATATCAATATCAATACCAAGGCACAACAACACAAATCATATAGCAGATCTTCAAGGTTTGTAGGATTCATGCCATAACAATTTACAACAACAACCAAAAACCCATAAATCCATGAACATCAAAGAGGTCATCAAGAGTAACAATCATATAAACAGTCAAGACCCAATCGCCACACCAAATCCATCAATCCAATGAATCTATCACATCATAGTACAGTAAATAGCACAAATCAAGGATTGTAATAGAAGGGTTCAAGTATTTTCCTATCACGGTGGTGATAGTACTTATTTATCGTTACCGCGCGAGGCGTAGGGGTCTTGGGACACCCCTATTGCTCACTCATATTCCATACACTCACTAGATGAGAAACAACTGCCCCTTACCTTAAGAGAATTTCGTGCTCCTAGAGTAGGGTGAGAGAACTCCAAGATTCTTCCTTCCTTAGTGACTTTCTTAACCAAGAACACAAGAGCAAAGAATATAAGAATGAGAAACCAGAATTTTGGAACCCTAAGGATGATTAAAGGACTTATCCTCGGTCAATAAGGCTTACCTTAAACTAACCTCCTCAATGGACATAAGAGAATGACAGTGATACTAGTCTTCAATTCGAGTTTCTATGCACAAGCTCTATCCAAGAATAGGGGTGGCAAAATGGGCCTGGCCCATCGGGCCAGCCCGTTGGCCCTTTAAAATGGGTCGGGTTGGGTTAGGGTCTATCAACCCGTAAACCCATTTGGCCCAACCCGTTTAGCCCGCTAGCCCGTTGGGTTTGTGGAGGGTTGGGTCGGGCCAGCCCGTTGGGCCACATAAAAAAATTAAAAAAAATTAATAAAAGCTAAATGGGCTTATGTTGTAAGCTATAGTTTTTGAGGCCCTGGGAGTAAGCCCGGTTATGGGAAAAAAAATGGGTCAGTGAAGTCTCGCACGCACGCGGAAAGAAATTGCAATAGATAGGTCACTCAGAAAGAAATGTTAACCCTCCCTCCCTCGGCCTCGCAGTCGTAGTCTCGCACGCCTCTCTGTCGCGACAGAGAATTTGAAGATCAAAAGCGTCTCTTTACTTGAAGATCAAAATCCTTGAAATCAGAAATCAGACATCAGAATCATCTCTTTACTCCCATCCATCTCGCCTCGCCGCTACCTGCGTGGACTGGACTTGGTCACGCCGCGCTCGTCGCCATCGCTTCTGCCTCCATTCGCGACTCATCTCAGTTCATGGCTCGTCTCTTTCAGGCCGCGCCCTTCTCGCCTCTACTTGGTTCTTGAACGCTACCTCGAGGTGAGTTTGAGATTCACCTTCTGTTTGAGTTTCTTTTTTTCTAATTTTGATTTGAGTTTCATGTTCTGGTTTCTCTGTTTTGGTCTATGCATTTGCTCTATTTTGGCTTGGCCTCTGATTTTGTCTCTGATTGTTTGGCCTCTGATTTTGGTTTTGGATTTTTATTTGAGTTTCACCTTCAACGCTGCCTCTGGTTCTCTATCCACGGTCTATGCATTTGCCCTATTTTGGCTTGGCCTCTGATTTTGTCTCTGATTGTTTGGCCTCTAATTTTGTTTTTTGATTTTGATTTGAGTTTCACCTTGTGTGTCACTGTGTTCTCTGTATTGTGCTCATTGATATGGCCTTTTGGATTCATTTGGTTCTCGCTTTTGTGCTCACCGATATGTGCTTTTGTATTCTTTCGCCTGCTTTGTGCTTATTGAAGCTAATTATATTTAATTGTTATGTTTTATGTGTTAGATGGTATTGGAAACCAATGATGAAATTGATGCTGACGAATATTTGGATGATTTTGAACTTGAATCTCAAGTGGTTGAACCTAGTCAGAAAAAGGTTAAAAGAGGAACATCTGATGTATGGAGTTTTTACACAGAAATAGGGTTATGTGACGATGGAAAGGAAAGGGCAAAATGTAATGGTTGTAATGTAGAGCATGTAATTGGTGCTAAAATAGGGACCTCACATTTAAAACGACACATTGAGAAGTGTAAAGAAACTAAATTTGGAGATGTTGGTCAAATGATGTTAGATATGCAAGGAAAATTGAAGTGTGCAAAGATAGATAATTTAGTATCACGTGATTTGTGTACTGCTTTAATCCTTAAGCGTGATTTGCCCTTCAAATTTGTTGAGTATGAGGAGCTTACGACTTGGCTAAAGTATTTGAATCCGGATTACATTCCTATTTCGAGAAATACTGCTAAAGCCGATGTCTTGAAAATATAAATGAGGGAAAAGAAAAAGCTTAAAGAACAAATGGCCGCAATTCCTAGTAGGATATCTTTTACTTCTGATTTATGGACATCTTGTACTACTGAAGGTTACATATGCTTGACTGCTCATTATGTTGATACAAATTGGAGGTTAAGTAGTAAAGTCCTTAACTTTTGTCACATGCCTCCCCCCCACACTGGTTTTGAATTGTATAAGAAAGTGAATGAATTTTTGCATGATTGGGGAATAGAAAAGAAGGTTTTTAGTATCACTTTAGATAATGCTTCTGTCAACGATGTTATGCAACAAACTTTGAAAAGTCAACTTGTATTGCAAAAATTGTTGTTAAGTGATGGAGAATTCTTTCATGTGCGTTGTTCTGCACACATTTTAAATCTGCTTGTGCAAGAAGGGCTGAAAGTAGCTACTGATGCTTTGCATAAAATTAGGGAGAGCATCAAATATGTGAGGGGTTCAGAGGGTAGAATGATAAAGTTCAAGCAATGCATTGAAAAAATTGGTGACATTGATGCATCAAGTGGGTTGATTCTAGATGTTCCTACAAGATGGAATTCAACTTATTTAATGCTTAAAAGTGCTCTTAAGTATGAGCGTGTCTTTGGAAACTTACAATGGGATGATGAAAATTATAAGCTAAGTCCTTTAGATCAAGAGTGGAGAAGGGTGGAAAAAATGTCTAAATTCTTGTTACCATTTTATGATATGACTAACTTGATTTCTGGCACAAGCTATCCTACTTCCAACATGTATTTTTTACAAGTTTGGAAAATCCAATGTCTTTTAATTGAAAGTGCAAAAGACGAAGATGATGTTATCAAAAGTATGGCTGATGGGATGATGAAGAAATTTGAAAAGTATTGGAATGACTATAGTGTTGTGCTTGCATTTGAAATGTGTTAGACCCACAGATGAAGTTAGATTCATTGGGTTTTTGTTATGAAAAGATTAATCCTTGCACTTGGGAATTGAAGTTGGATGAAGTAAAGAAAAAATTGTATAAGCTTTTTGCACAATATTCTACCAATAGTTCTTGCTCCAATGCTTCAAAGAATATTCTAGCCTCTTCTAGTTCGCCAACTGAACCAAGCATATTTGATGTAAGTTAATTTAAGTTTTGAAAGCATGGTTAAAACTTAAAAATCAATTACTTTGCATTTTTCTTTTATCTATATTTGTAACTTGCTTTTTTTTCATGTGTTTTATCTCTATTCATCATTTTAGGAATTAAAAGTGCGTAGGCATCATGCTGCTACTAAAACTGGAAAGAGTCAACTTGATCTTTATTTGGATGAGCCACCCTTGGATATTGAATATACAGAGGAAATGGATGTATTACAATGGTGGAGGAATAATAGGCAACGATTTTCAGATCTTTCAATAATGGCTCGAGACTTGTTAAGCATTCCTATTACAACTGTTGCATCTGAATCTTCATTTAGCATTGGTTCTCGGGTGCTTAACAAGTATAGAAATCGTCTCTTGTCCAAAAATGTGGAAGCATTGATTTATACTCGCAATTGGTTGCATGCCTTTAATAATGGTAATTTATTTATTGTGAATACAACTTTTTACTATTCTTTACATTATTTTGAAAACCATTTGTCACTTTAAATTATTAATTCTTCTTTTTTCAATCAAATGTGATGTAGATGGAATTGATGCTGATGACGATGATGGAAATGTGGAGCCGACTTTTTCCAAGAGTGCATCTAATGTTGTTGATGTGGAAGATGATGATTGATTTATGTTGTGGTGGTCTTGTGGGCTTATTGGTTTTTTGGACATGTTATGACATTTTGATTTTGACTTGTAATCTAAACTTGTAATGTAGTGAATTTGTGTTAATGGTAGATAGATTAAATTGCGTTTATGGTTGATGGATGAAATTGCGTTTATGGTTGATGTATTAATTTTGTGGTTTTTGGCGGTTATTAGTAACTTTCTTCAAATGATTTTTTTACTTCTTGTATTAAAAGCAGTAGTTGTATTTATGTTGTATACTTTATGTATTTACTTGTAGCTAGTTAGAGAGGCTGCATCTATTGTCAAAAAGCAAAAACAAAAAAAAGCTAGAGAAAGCCCGCATTTGCATAAAAAAAAGTATTATTTTTATTTTTTTGACGGGCTAGCCCAAGCCCGCCCAACCCGTCATAAATCGGGCCGGGCTCCGCATCTCAACCCATAATCTCTTGTTGGCTCGGGTTGGGCTAGCCCGTTTTTATGCGGGCTAACGACGGGCCGGGCCGGGTTGGGCCGGGCGGCCCATTTTGCCATCCCTATCCAAGAACACCCTAGAGCAGAAAAAGCAAAGAGAAGAAGAAGAAAGTGGTTTGAGTAAAAACTGAGGCTTAGTTGGTGGTTCATAACCCTAACATGTAATCTTAGTGAATTGGGTCGAGTTGGGTCCAATGGGTCGGATTACACGTGTCAAAATGCCTCGAAACATAAAAAAATCAGATGACAGCACGCTACCAACAGGCGCCTGGTGCCTGGAATGGGCGCCTGCCGCAGGCTCTCGGTGATCCCCGGGCGCCTGCGCTTGAGTCTGGGTGCTCGGCGCCACTGCATCACTGTTTTGGTGGTATCTGGAGCTACAGATGTCTCATTGAGACGTTCTTGGTGTTGATGTATAGCTAAGAGAATTTTCTACAATTTTCTGTCTAATAGGCTTACCCAAATTCGGACTCTAACAGGATCAAAAATGCAGTTGAAATATACTATAATATTCCTAAGTGTTACGCTTGCGCTGTGTTGACTCCAGAGAGCATATCTAGAGTTGTAGGTATCGAAATCGAGTCGAACTAAAGCCAACTAAAAGATAAGAGGTAATACTACAACTTTATTGAAGGGACTTAAATCAAATTGAGTTGTTAAGGGGTTCGAAAATGGGGAATACGGTGACTGAAATAACTAAACATAGGAATAAAGGTACATCTTGATACTCAATCGGCTGAAGGAATGGTAAAACATATGAAACCCATCCCAAGCAACTATAAGCATGTTCTAATACCCTAAGACATATCCTAATCTTGAAGGATCAAAAATCTGGGCTGTTACAACGTGTTCATCTCTTCAATTGATCATAATCAAGCAACAATCAAAGCATTAAGACAAAACTAAAGCAAGAAAAATCACTACCTCCTCCACCTATAGAGCTCGCGGTTTTTGGGCTGTTATAGGAAGGGAAATGTGGCTCTCAACTTGCTTAAATGAGGAAGTAAGTGGTAGTGAAGAGAAGAAGAAGCAAGTTGCAAGAAGTATGGAAGAATGGAAGTGAAAACAAGCTCAAGAAATAAGAAAGAAGATGGCCATGGACGTGCTCTTTAAGCTTTCTCTCTCAATGATGAAGAAGATGAAAATAAAATGAAGGTAGAGAGTGGGAGGGGGCGGGGCCAGCTGCTCCTAATAAGGGATGAATAGAAAGAAAAAAAAATTAATAACAAATAAACACTTGGTTAAAAAAATGGTTTAAGTAAAGTAATAAAGTCTTAATCACACAAAAAGTGACACCTCTCACTAAAGTAAGATGCTAATCTCATCAATTAGTCTAACCCATCTAATCTCTCATCTCTCATGATTACCCTCTAATCCTAGAGTCTTAAGGTTACTAAAACACGGCGTCGAGTAATCGTGTTACTGATTAATTCTTTGCCGGTAATTCGCAAAAATTAATTTACCGAGAAATTATTTACCGCGTGAAAATAAATTATCATAAATAATAAAAATAATCTAAAATACTCAAAAATAGTCACAAAAAGTTATGATTTGATTTTCATCGAAATCGGGGTTCGTTTAAAATATATTCGCGGATAAAAATTATCCGTTAATTCAAAATGCGACGAAACTTCTTTAGAATTTTTCGACGATTTTTGTACCATAAATTGATATAAAATATTAATTCTCAAAATTAATTTGATCTTGATTTAATTCAATCACTTACTTATCAAACAAGAACTGCTTATTATAGCATAAATATGGCAAATTATACTACAATAACGTTAATAACGTATCGTAAAAATACGGGTGTTATACTACTCCCCCTCTAAAAATAGTTTCGTCCTCGAAACTACAAGTCAGGTACGAGCTAATAAAACAAATCTGGGTACTGCTCGCGTATCTTCTCTTCTAGCTCCCAGGTTGCATCACTGGTTCTCTGATCCCAAACCACCTTAACTAGCTGAATCTCCTTGTTCCTCAGTTGCTTAGTCTTCTTGTCGACAATCTTCGCGGGGAATACTTCAAAAGACAAGTCATCACTTAATTGAATCACGTCAGGTTCAATAACGTGAGATGGGTCAGAAACATATTTTCGCAATTGCAAGACATGAAAGACGTCATGAATATTAGACAGAAAATGTGGTAAAGCTATCTGATATGCAACTGGACCTATACGACGAAGAATCTGATAGGGTCCAATGAATTCAACGACAGACAGCACGCCCTTTAACTCGATCTTTGGGAAAACTTCTAAATTAGCAAGGGATAGGTAATCATGAGCTCCCTCTTGCAAGAAACTCCGATGGAATTAACAGGAAAGGTAATTGAAAACTTCCAGATCAAGAAAACTATGATTTTCGGGCATAGTCCCAAAAGGATATTGTGTTTCGAAAACTAATCCATTCCGAGAATAATGTCAAGACTTTTAATAGGTAAGCAAATCAAATTAACAAGAACTTTTTACACTGAACAATCACCACACAATGAAGACATGCAGTGTTGGAACCAAAATCTTAGTAGTTGGAGTAGCCACTACTATGTTGAAAGATAAAACAGTCACAGGCAATTTAAATCGACTCACGTAATCCAAAGAAACAAATAAATGCGTGGCATTAGAATCGAAGAGTATGGATAGAGAATTACCCTCAATTTCACAATTCCCTTGGGCTAGATCATCTGATTGCTCTGCTTCTTCGCCGCCCATACAGAAAACTCTACCCGAGGTAGTCGGACGCTTCCCTTCGCTCTTGCTGCATTCACACTTGGTTCCCCCTTTGGAGCTTTACAATCCTTGGCATGGTGTCCTGGCTTGTTGCAGTTGAAACACAGAATGTATCTAGTAGGACATTTATTGGCAAAATGCCCCAACTTTCCACAGCGAAAGCAGATTGGATCTTCTCGATCTTGACTTCCATCCCCTAAATTCTGGGTCATAGGGCGATACTGTCCCTGGTTGTTTCCTTGAGGTCTGATGTAAGATTTCTCCTGCGTTTCCCTCTTTGGTTATTCCCCTGGCCTTGATTCTGCAATCTAATTGGTCCACCTTAACCATTATTTCTCTTGCCATTCCTCATGACTTCCACCTCGATGCATCTATCAACCAACTGTTGAAAGTTTCGAATTCTCAGAGATACCACAGGCTTCTTCATGTCAAACCTTAAACCACACTGAAATCTTTCACTCAACCAACTCTGATCCGCCTGATCACGGAAGGGACTGAAGTACCTCGACAGTGATTCGAACTTGGCAGAATATTCCGATACCGTCATGTTGCCCTGATGTAAACGGAGGAATTCTTGCTCCTTTTCCATCCGTGCAGTCTCCGGAAAGTATTTCTCTAAGAACCCCCTGCGGAAGGTTTCCCAACTAATCTCCTGACGCTCAGTCATCAACATCTGTTTGACACCCTTCCACCAGTACTCAGCATCTCCCAGCAATAAATAAGACGCATAATTCACTTTGACATTCTCGGGACAGTGGAGTGCTTCAAATATCTTCTCTATCTCCTGGAGCCACAGATCCGCTTTGTCCGGATTCGGTTCACCATAAAACTTCGGGGGATCGTGCTTGCAAAAATTAGCCGATCCTCTAGTCTCTGTATTCCTCTCTACCCTCTGTTGTTGCTGCAGGTTATGTTGATTCATGGCGGCAATCTGTTGTGTTACAGCAGCAGCTGCCATCTCGGTCATCGCTTGAATTACTCTCTCCATGTTAGGGCTATCAGGTCCGACCATAGTGTCTCTACAAGGTAGCATTAGATTCCTACAAGGTTCAAAACCTGTCAGAACATCACAATCATGTGATGTGTTAACACACATTGCTTTAATCAAGAAACAATTCAAATAATTTTAAGCACAACTCCTTCACTCAACAAACAATATCAATAACATCACAACTAGGTACCCGACAACATAACTCGACACGGTGACCAGCTTAGTATTCCCTACACACAGTCCGGTTAGAATCGAACCGCTCTGATACCACTATTGTAACACCCCATTTCTGAAGCGCTATAGACAAGAACTTAACTCTAAATGCAACGAGCTTTTAAAATAATACTCTTTTGCCCTTTTAAAAATGAGGTATATATTTTTTTTTTAAACAATAAACGTCTTTCGCAAGGCACAAACAAAGTATCCACAGTGTTTAGAAATATGATGGAATTCTAAGTTACAAGAGAAAGATGCACTGAAATACATACATACATATATACATTTCCAAAGATATGCCATAACCAGTACGTACAAAAATACAAGTAGAGAAATATCCAAAAGGAGAATACACCTAAAGTATGAAAACCATACAAGAGCGATCATACTTCTGGGGTACTCCCGGCAGTTACCCATGCAGGTGGCTGCTCCAAAAGTAGGCCTCCAGACTACCCAACTATACACCAAAAGGCAACAACCAAAGGACTAACTGGTCACCACCCAGTACTATATACAACAGATAGACCTTACAACTAACCAAAACATATAAACAAGCAGACGGCAACATCAGCTAAACATCACTACCCAAATCCTAAGATGGGTCTTCCTCGTCCTCCTCAATCAGGTCATCCTCAACCTCGCCAGTCAGATCTATAAAAGGTGCTGACGCTGGTACACCCTCGGGAACGTCCTCCTCAACTAGTACATCATCAATAAAACCTGCTTCGCTACAACCAACCTCACCACACACTCCACAAACAGGATGAGGATCCACCGGTGGAGTGGGGGTCCTGACAATCAAAGGGGAGGTCGGTGTTGCTTCTGGCTCTGGCTCCACCAGGGGGCTCGGGGTAGCTGCTGCTGCATGTGAGGTCGAGGCCCCGGCTGTCCAACATCAAACACCCATGCTCTTCCGAGCGGTCCTCCTGATCCTGGCGCCTCTGGGCAAAGGTGCCTAGCGAGTCATGATCCTCCCAGGGGTCTCCTGCCGTAGTGCCAGTCCATCTACTCGAAAGGTCTGAACAACATCCCCAGTATATACAACTCGGCTGGAGATGGGGTCGAACTCCATCACCGAGGGGGTCTCCAAATCTGGGAAGTCAAACACTATCTTCGGCGATGTCGTCATCACCGGGATCACAATCGTCTTCAGCATCGTCTGGGTTACCAACATCCATTGAAGGAACCACGGGAAAGGCTCAACTTCTTAAAATAAAAGAGATAGATACAAATACGACAACATATACATCGGAAAACATATTACATAGACATTATATAATATGGAAATTCCATGCTTCAACACAGATCAATCAGCAACTCATTGACATTAAAGAATAATTCAATAAGGATACACCAACTCCCCTATTGATGCAACTATAAGCCACTGTTTATGTTTCCGGAATGACGAACATCCCAGCTGAACACCAGTCGTAGCCTTGGGCTCTCCTCCCACCCTAGGATATTCAGGTCGAGTTCCCTAACGAAACGACAATGAACTTAGCAGCTGAACACCAGCCGGAGGTTTGGGCTCTTCCACCACCCTAGGTTGTTCAGGTCAAAGTTTCAACGACACGACAATGCTTCCACAACTCCAATGAATATATCAACACATATGACAATTCAATCAAGCATAATCAAATAATTATTTAACTATCCACATCAAATAAATATTCAACTAGCCAATATCACTAACAATACGTGTAATACAAGTCATGCTTCCGTGATAACTCATACAAACTAACATTACTAAATCACAATCAATCATCAACATCGATAGCACAATTCGTCCCTTTGAAGTTTCGTGGAACAAACAAAGAGGTAACAAACAAGTGTGGGGGGTTGGGGGTAGTCACCAACCTCTTGCAGACAGATCCTCTAAACAATCATATATAAAGCTTTAAAGATCAAAGGGGTAACAAAACCCTCACTTTGGACCTTAAGATTCTCAGACTTCCTTGATCGTAAAACAAATAAAATCCTAAGCATGTCTAGAAGTAGCCCTTACCAAAGGTCCGCAGCTCACGTGTCAAGCACATCGCAATCCTAGTCAGCACAAACTCGTATCTCAACTCTTATCACCACAAGCAAACTTAGTACAACTCCTAGGAAACTTAGAACCAACTCCTTAGACTCTCAAAACCCTAAAACCTCTTAGACAACCAAAACACCTACACTAAAATACGCACTTTGAAATACATGTTTTTAAAGAATTATATATACTTGAAAAAAAAAAACTAACAACAATTAAAAGAATAAAATTCTAAAAACTAAGAATCATTTCTTTTCTACCTTAAAACTTGAGACAACATCGTTTATCAAATTCTTTTTCTCAACATACTTACGTCAAGGCTCCACTTGGTTTCTTGGGTCTCAAAAAATCCCATTCACCTCTTGTGTTTCATAGCCTTAAATCAAAACAACTCTCAAATTTTCCATCCAATCACTTTCTAAAATTTTTCCAAAACTTAAACACAATTCTTAACACACCAAATACGACTATTATAAACCACAATTAGCAAAATTCACGCCTCCAAGGCTCAATTAAGCTTGCGGCCACACCTCCCTTTTTTTCAAAATAATTTGCAAACTTCCAATTTAATTTAACAACACCATTTCATATACTAATTCTTTCACAAAACAACAAACCATTTCACAAATCAAAGCTCAATCAAAGCCAATCCTATTCCAAACTTCTTTCAAGAATAAGGGTTTTCAATAAAAACTACTCAATCCAAAGAGGTTTTATATACTTGAAAAAAAAACTAAAATCATGATACTGGATTTCAAAGTCACCCCATATGGGGATCCTCGGGGCAGGAGCATCGACAGATGCATCAGCATAAACTACTCCATCGGGTGCTGCTAGGGCTGCATCGTCCTCAACAAAATCTAACACAACAATAATGCATATACAGACAAACATACAAACACAGGGAGATAAGAACAACACATCCATCAAAAAGCGGGAAATGTATAAGTAGAATGAATGATTGATAATCCAAACAGACAACACATATATACAAATATGACCTAGCTACCCTCTTCCACTTATCCCTTGTCTCTCAATGAGTTTATGCACTACGACATCTTTTCTTTACTATTGTCACTGTACTCCCCTTTCCCATTAGGAATACTTATTGGTGAACCCCATTTCTGTTAGGTTACCATCCACCCTTTCCCGATAGGGACTCCCGTCTCCCTTTCCCGATAGAGTACGGGGCGACACTAGCCTAGTCCATGAGGTATTCCCCTTTCCCAATCGGAAACCTCCTCCCCTTTTCCCGATAGGGAGGTCCGTTTCCCCCTTTTCCGATAGGGAACGGAGTGGATCTAACCTGCTAAGCGAGATATCCCCCTTTCCTGATGGGGATTCTCTCCACATCGCATTCCCGTCAAGAATGGAGTGGTTACTAATGCTATATCATATGCATGCATCCAACACTTCATGATTATATGCCTCACATCATGTTATGCACACATTCCCAAAAATACCCTTTTAATTGGAAACTATACTCAGGCATATAGCATGCAAAGGCAACATACAACACATATTCCACATATACAGTACAACCTACCATGTTAACCTAAGCATGTTACTACTCACATATAGCACATATATTATAACTTACAACTAAGCATATTATCAGGCAATCACATTTTAATAATAAAATAATCCTAAGTTGGTTGAAGGGTCTACCACGCCTATCCTTAGATGTGGCACACCGTAACCCCTAACCTTAGGTGTTACTAACATCAACACCTAGTAGGGCTTAGGTCACCCTACACATGCCAAACAATCAAATCTACTATACAGAACCCAATGAAAGTGCATTCTTTCTCCCACCTAGTATTCAGAGAACTCGGGAACACAACTGGATAATAAGATGCAGCTATGAACTCTGGAACAACACACCAACACTCCACACTATGCTCAGGTTCAGCCAACAACAACAAACAAGTCCAGAGTTATCAAACAGTTTCACTGGGCATGCCAGAACAATTCCGAGTTAACCGGAAACACAGAAATGCACTCGGATTAGAATTAGGACAACTAATAAATTATCAAAACACCAGAGGGTGCCACAACCAGAGCTGACCCAAGGGGTCCAGAGACTCAAACTTACCCAAAGTACTTCCTGACAGAGTTTCACAGCCAACCGGTACCCGTACTATCGCCAAAACCCTAAAACACGAAGAACAGATAATAAGGGACAATCCAAATCAACAAGGCAACCACGAAATTAGAGTTAGGACATGGAGAACAGAGGCCTTGGTCTCTGTCTTGTGGTCCATGGAATCTCCTCTAGGAGTTCCAGCAAAACCCTAGCTCGTTTGGTACCCATACGGTCAAACCGGGGTCCAAAACACAGTCTGATTAGGGCTAAGAACTAGAATCAATTTGAGAATCAAGAATTGCAAACTGAACCAAGGATGAACTGTAAATGGGTTTAGGATTTACCTCGATGAAATAGTAATCGGAGATAAGGCCTAACAAGCCCGGACAGTAACAGACGAGTTTACACCGTCGGATTGATGAACAGAGGATTGGGATGAGTTTGATGATGATCACCAAGCTCAAAAACCTTAACAATGGTGAAAAACAGGTATAAGAGGTTCTCAGGTCGTGCAAGAGGTAGAAGAAGTGAAAAAATCTGATCAAATGGATTAATGGGCTTAAATAGCCAATTAAAAGACCTTGAGCGTGCATCACGCGTGGCCCTCTGTGCCTTTCTGGCACTGTGCGCGTCACGCGCATCCTAGAGTGCGCCATGCGTATTTCAGCGTAACCAATCTGTTTTTGTGCGCCACGCGCGTCTGTGCAGTTGCTTCGTTTTGAAGGCTTTGTTTGCATGCACGCCACGTGTCACATTCCCATTGGATCATGCTCCATGTGTCAAAAATGATTCAGAGGATGTTGGCACACCATGCACCAGTGCGCGTCACGCGCTTTCACAGGCAAAGCAGGCGGGCGTCACGCGCTCTTGCGCAGACTTTTCCGTTTTTGCGCAATTTCTTTGATTCCGACTTCTGTGCGGTCCAGAACTCGATACCCTAACACTTAAACATGATTCCTAACATAAGAGGACATCAAATGGACTCAAGAATAAAGATTCAAGGTCTCAAATACTCGTCTGAAAACTCACACTCGCTAAAGGGCACACAAAACCGTAGTTCTGACTCCGATTGTTCTCAAACTTTACCAGGCTTCTAAGACTCATACCAAAACCTTATCAAACACTATTCCAACCTCATCCAACATACCAAACCCTAAAACATACCCTCATACCAGCTCAAAGTAACACAGAAAGCGAACACACAGCTGTAAAGTTAAACACGCAGTCAAATACACATTAATCCCTACCTAGGGCACACAAGCACACTTAGCCACACATAAACACACACACTAAGCAAGATTAGAAAATGAGGATGTTAGAAAATGAGGATGTTACAGCCAGTGCTAATTGAACCGGATCCACGCCGTTGGGTCTTAATATTCACCGGACCGACGCACCTGCCGGCGGGTCTCTTATCATTCATTGGACCGACAAACACTATACTATTCTATCATTACTAAGACCTAACTGTTATAGATGTATTCCCGTAAAGTATTAATTGACTTAACTCAGGAATCCACGCCGTTGGGTCTTATCAATCACCGGACTGACGCACCTACCGCCGAGTCTTATCGTTCACCGGACCGACAAACATCATGCCGTAAACATTTAAACAACCTTTAATGTAATTATAGCACTGCACTAGGTTGTATTAAAGAGGAGAAAAATTCAGGGAATTGGGCAAAGTCTGGCTAAAATTCGCTAAGTGCAGCAGAATTTGCTGGAGCGAATCACTTGCTGAGTGCAGGAAGGCTCGCTTGAGCGAATCCTGGCCAGCCTTGAATACTGGAAATCTTCAGCGAATTTCAGCTCGCTTAGCAAATTTAACAGGGATTTCAGCAGAAACTTTAATTTTCAACCCAATCTCACCCCAAAACATCAAATTTCTCATTTCCAATTATTAAGAAAAAACCATTTTCAAGGTCATTTATGAGAAACAAACTGATTTAACACAGGATACAAACATGTATTTAAATCAAAGGCTCCCAAAACTCAATTAAAAGTAAATCAACATATTTATAAATCATTCCCAACCTATAACTCCAAAGATACACAAAGAATAATTAGGAATCATACAAAATGAGAGGGAAAAGGGAACCCTAATAGGGGTCTTCTAAGGATAAGATACTCTAAATTACTCTTGGACTTATAAGATTTAATGCTAAAAAGGTATGGATAACTCATAATTCTAAGAGTTATCACACCCCCAAACTTAAACCATTACTCATCCTCGAGTAATGACACAAACAAAATCAAAATGAGAATACAAAGTGTCACACAAGCAATAAGTCCTTCCAAACATGGTGGTGTTCCACCGGGCTTTACTTTCAGACTAACTTAGAAAAAAACAATACCCTGGTGCTTCATGCATCATTGAATTGGTCACTAACTTCAAGTGTGTGTAACATCAAGCTTTTCTCAGTCTTCCCCTAAAGAATTTTCCAAATCTGCTCCTCCTAATCTAACAAAGAGGAATAGGCTTACATTTAATGGCACAAACAAGGGGGTTACATGACAAACACGGCTGTAACATACACTCTATGATTAGCACTGGTTCAGTGCACACTTATACAATATTCATTTTCTTGCCTTTTTCTATGTTTTGTCTCTTTGTCTTTTGACGGAATAACAATATTTGTAATGAGGTTACCCAGTTACTCAACAAAGAGACTTATTCTATATTTTTTTGTCTTTTTATTTTTTATACTTTTTGCTTTTTCTAATTAATACTGTGTGCACTGACATACTCCTTGAACATTTACACTTGGCCTACCCCTAAATTCATCTTTTTGCCCATCCCTCTTCATTTTTTCAATTGGAGACAAAATTCAGCCTATTCTGGGGGTTTAACCTCAATTTACTCTTAGGCCACCAATTCTTCCTAATCAAACTAAGGCTGAGTGTTAAAAATTAGTAACTAATCAATTATCATTCAACACAAGATTCCCAAACATTAAGCATTAATTCTTCATTAAGTTCAGCCCATGTGTCAACGGTTTTTTTAAATAAGGATGGGACACTACTACAAGTGCTACACCATATTCCTAGACTATCTCCTCCTAACTTAATTCCTTGCAGTGTCCTTACTGTAACTTCCTTAGGTTAGAGAAGGAATTGACACAAACACCCAGGAAAAAAACAAACAAACTGAGAAAATTCCTATACACATACTACATATTTATTGAAAGCATTAAAAAGGTTAGGGAGAGAAAACCCCTGCTTGCAGCCTGGCACTGGTCCTTCTGGGTTGACTGCTTTGGCCTTGTTTCCTCTTCTTCGATGCCTTGCCCACCAGCTTGGCAATTGGTTCCACATTAGAGTCCTCATTAACAGTGATTACCTCCTCCTCTGCATCCCTTTTCTTTTTCTTACTTTTCTTGACTGGATTTGTAGGGGTTGAAGGATTAGAAGGAGGTGGTGAAGGACTCCAATCATTTTGGACATTTGATTGCACAAGTGTTGGTGTTGTGGCAGTGCCAGCAATTTGGGGCTCTGGTTGTTCACTTGGGCCTGTTACAGTAGGTGTTGTTGTTGTTCCTGCTATTGTAGCTGCTATGGTTGCTTCAAGGCTTGCGGCCTCCTCTTCTGCATTAGTTGCCTCAGGATGTACCTCCCCATGTGGTGGTGTTGTTGCGGGTGTTGCATCAGTTACATCCAAAAATTCTTCTCCACTACTCTCACCATTCTTGCTCTTTTCTTTTTCAGGGACACCATCCTCTCCAACTTCGGGCACCACACATGCTCTCCACCAACCCCAATGTATATATATCTACACATATGAAAATTTAATCAGGCATAATCAAACATTTAACCATCCACATCAATTAAATATTCAACTAGCAATGTCACCAACAATACTTCTCAAACCAACAATACATAACAATTCAATAATACCTCATCACAAACAATCACAGCATCAACAACACAGTTCATCCCTTTGCAACTCAGTGGAGTTAGCAAAGAGGTAAAGCAAATAAGTGTGGGGGGTTGGGGACAGCTGCCAACCTCTTGCAGACAAGTCCACTAAATCAGTATAGATATCAGACAATAAAACAAACGAAGGGGTACGAGACCCTCACTTTGAACCCTGATATTCTCAGACTTCTTCGCTTTAGGACTTAAAATTAAATCCTATGCAATGTCTAAAGTTACCCTTACACACACTATACAAACATAAACACCGAGATTGTGAAGTGCCCTTACCGAAGGTTAACCGCCCACGTCTGAAAACACGTTACCGTCCTACGCAGCACGAACAATCCTCAAAATCCTAACAACACACCGAAACTTAGTACAATCCTATCCCAACCAAAAAGAAATCCTAGGTATAGATCCACTTCTAATTCCTAGGTTTTCAATCCCCAAAATATTTTCAATAAAACACCTACACTTGAAATGATACACAAATTGAAATTGAATGTTTTTAAAGACTTAAACTTACTTGAAATAATACACAAAGTTGGAAAACAAGGTTTTAAGGACTAGAACTCACTTCCTTCAAAACTTGAAACATTTAAACAACACCAAGATTAAATACTTTTCATCCTAAACTCAACCACAATCTTTAATTAGGCTCCACTAGGCCTTAGGATTACAAAATCCTAATTTGCCTTAAGTGTTTCATTGCCTTAAATCATCAGAACAACTTTCAAACTAATCAAACCATTTCCAAATCTTTCCAAAACTTAAACACACTTCAATAAAAGTAACATTAACCAAAGAACACAAAAATATTCCCCTTCTAAGCTCAAAGAGCTCGCGGTCACACCCTTAATTCCCTTTAAAAGAATTGCAAACTTCCAATCAACTAAAACAACCTCCCTCAATACGTAACTACTTTCACAAAACAACAAATCTTTTTCCAAAACAAAGACACTATCAAATTTAAATACCCAATCAAGGCTCTTTCAAGAATGCAAGGTTTTTCACAAAATTTACCATTCCTTGATGCAATATCAAAATTGACAACTACAACAACAATAACAATTCCTAAGAACCAAGAAACACAATTTAATTTAGATGATTCACATGAAGATCACATAACCCCATACCCTTAGGTTATGTGCCCTAGGGTTCAAGCAATTTGGGGGAAAATATGTTCATTTTATTCATGATCATAATCAACACAAAACCAAAGCATTAAATAAGAAATTAAGCAAAGAAATCATCTCCTACTCCTCTAATAAGCTCACAGTTTCAGCTCAAGAAACAAAGGGGAAGGAGTTGATTCTTGCACTTACTTTTTAGGCCAAGAAGAAGAGGATATTCAGAGAAAGAAATTAGAAGCAAGTGGTGATGGAAGATGGAGATGAAGGTCACGCAAGGAAGGAAGAAAAAGGCATGGAAGTAGCTTGGCTCTTCTCCACACATGAGCAAGGTGAAAATGAAATGGATAAAAATGAAAAACAGGAGGTGTCTCGCCAGCTGAAAAAGAAGAAGAGGAGTAGCATTTTGGGTAAGTATTAGGTAGTTTTAAATGAGTGATAGTCTACCATGGTCTAAGAAAAAAAATGAAGGATTCACGTTGGGAGAAAATGAAGGGAAGGTGGAATTTGGGTGCTCTTAAGTAAATGCTAGTGTACCATGAATCATGATTTAAAGGTTGTGATTTAAAAAGAAGGAGGGTGTAAGAGATCATAAGATTAAGAACTACCTAATTAATCACTAAAAGTTCGACACCTAGATATTTAAAGCGAGATTCTAATCTAATCACAAGTCTAAATATCTAATCTTTCATCTCTCATGATTACTCTCTAATCCTAAAGTCTAAAGTGTACTAAAAAAAATACGGCGTTGAGTAATCACGTTACCGATTAATTCTTTTGCCGATTAAATCGCGAAAATTAATTTACTTAGAAATTAATTCACCGCGTGATAATAATTTATCATAAATAATAAAAACAACTGAAAACACTCAATCATCATCACAATAAGTTACGTTTCGATTTTAATCGAAAACAGAATTCGTTTTAAATTTTAATGCAGATAAAAATTACCCAGCGATTCAAAATGCAGCGAAACTTCATTAGAGTTTCTCGACGATTTTTGAACCATGAATTAATATCAAATATTAATTCTCAAATTTAATTTGATCTTGATTTAATTCAATTAATTTCTTAGTCAATAAAAATACGCGTTGCCGTGTCAAACAGAAAACTTATAATAAATTTAATCGATGAATTCACCTTAAAAACAGCATACGTCTACGCTATCTATTAATTTGAATTGACATCATAGATAATAATTATTTATAATAAATAAATTATTTAAAATAATTCAAAATAATTTCCCGTACTCTCAGTAAATCATTGAGGTGATCAATCTCTACGACTTACGTTCAAGTATTTGGGACTTATTTGCTAAAACAATTTTTCTTAAAAATTGGGGTGTTACACTACCACCCCCTTAAAATAGTTTCGTCCTCGAAACTGCGCAGATATAAAAATACAAAAAATTACTTTACTCGAATCCATGAAAATAACTTGCACACATAAATAATCACAATACTTATTAATATACGTAGTACTATAACACTTATAGCCACATACATAATATTACAATCACACCACAATAACACAAAGTATATACCTCACACAGAACTACGCAAGTAATATAATAGACGAAAAAGTACTTACGATCAATTGACGCTTTATTCTAGAGCCACGACCTCTGCTTATTCACGATCACGATCACGATCACGATCACGAACACGGACATGAACACGAACACAACTACAGTTACTCGCCATTACTAAGAAAATAATACTAACCTATTCACATGCAACCACGGTTACACATATCAAGAATACAAAAACCTCTTAAAACTTCAAGAAGATTAAAATTCTCTTCTCCAATCAAACATTTTTTTCCTAAAAAAAATATCAATTTCTTAGGGATAATACCAACACGAAGAACTAATAAAAACACAACTTCACTTTCTCGAGACTCGACCATTCTGATGGATACCAAAGTTTCTTTGAGATTAGGTCCTCATCGTCTCAAAGTTATCAACCATGCTTCAATTAAAGATTAAAAGTAAACCTCCAATTTTAAATCAACCATTCACTTCTCTTTAAAGCCCCTTGATCCAAAACTTTTCTAAAATCATCTTCTTCTTTACACCAACAACACTAAAATCACAAGTCTCTAAATGTTAAAACTTGAATTCCGTTTTCTCTTCTCGAAAACTACACAAATTACACACCCACTCAAAATTTTATAACTAAACACCTTTTTTTCTATAAACAATAGAAAATTATTTTTTTTTCAAAACCAAAGCAAATATTCAACTTCAAATATACCTTATTAACAAACACTAACATATTAATCAAGTAAAAAAAAAATTCTTTTTTTTTTTAAAAACAACTTTAGAAACTAAAACACCCTTCAGCTTCAAGATTAACAACACTAAAATTTCCTAAGTTCCAAATCCTTTCCAACAACAAATCTAATACTAAAAATAAAGGTTTTGAACACCAAGTTTTCTAAGACTCCACCTTGTTCAAGAAACACAAGGGTTCCTATAACATTAGGTGTTTCTGTAACATCCCAAATTCTCTAAGCCTAATTATTAGGAATCCTAAGTGAGAAAGGGGTTTAACCCCGATGATTAAAAATAGTTCATAGCCTTAATTTAGTAATTTAAAACCAATTAGGAACTAAGGGGTAAAATGGTAATTTTACCCAATGATTTAGGAAGTTTGGTACCAATTAATTAGGAGCAGTTTTAATTGATTAAAATTACTTAAGATGTTATTAGAAACCAAAGGTTAAATTAAGGAAGCTAATAGGGGTTCATTTATAAGATTTTAATTAAACCTATGCCCCACCGTGCACCACATTTCACTTAACTCCACCCTAGTTCCCCTCCCATCACCCATTTACTCTCCCTCCTGCGTGAAACTCCAGCAAAGAAACAGAAGGAATTGAAAATCAGAAAAAGGGAAAGAGAAAAGAAAGGAAGAAGAAGGAAGGGGAGAGGAGATGTTGTGCGACGGTGAGAAGAAGGAGGCCGCACGCCTTGGGGCTCGCAGCGGTGCACCACCGCGCTGGCCACGAGGGAAGAAGAAGCAGAACCGCCGAGAGAGAGAAGAAGAGGCTATGCGATCGAGAGGGAAAGAAGAAGAGGGTTGCGATTGTGAAAGAGAAGGAGGAGGTGGCAGCGATGGCCACGCTGGCCAGCCCACGGCGGCGCACGTGGTGGCGCGCCTGAGCAAGAAGGAGAGTTGGGCCGAGGGAGAGAAAGAACGAGAGGAGGCCGAGAGGAAGATGGACAGTGCTTGGGAGAGAAAGAAACAGAGAGATCGAGACAGGTTTGGAGGAAAGGAGCTCGAAAATCAAAGAGGAAGATGTTGCATGTGCCATTCTGGTGAAGAAGATGAAGATTGAAGCTTCAGAGCTCATTTCCATGGAGGAATGGGGATTTTTGGAATTGAAATCCCTAACTTGGGATTGCTCAGGTAACATAGACTTCCCCCAAAACCTCCCTTAGAGTGTGCTAGGTTTTATTATTAATTTTATTAGTTCAATAATCAGCTTATTAGTCATACTGAATGGTCTTGTATGGGGTTTGACTGAAATAGGGTTGGACGGCTGCCCCCAACCCCCCTAAACCAATGTTTGATGTTTGTTCTGTTGTGAGCTCCATCGAGTCTCACTCGGATTATTTATGTGACTACTATGTTTGCTGAAATGTATGACTTCGATTCTGAAATGGCTCGGCACCCGAGCTAGCCCATTTGTATGAGTTTGAGCTCCAAGACACTTATTTTAGGTACAATGAATGTCATATGATGAATTTAATCTTGTGTGTGTTGTCCTAGGTGTAAGGATTATTGTTGATGTTGTTGTTGTTATAATACAGTTTAATAATAAGAATATTTATTTTGGAAATTTAAGTATGTAATCTAGAGAAACTATATATTCACTTACTATGTTGTTGTTTTTGTATGAACATGCGTGAATGTTGTAGGTTGTCTGCATAAATATGTAACTAATGTAATATATAATATTGCATCCTCTGTGAATTGACAACGATCACAGACGTGTGTAGTCGATTCTGTTGTACTAATAAACAACGCATGCAACACACGTGACAATTCAATAGTGATCGATACATTGTCCGTGATATGTGCGATTCAGATGTCGTCAGATACGCATGTGTGCACATTAAACAACGGTGTTATAATTAAGTAATGTAGTGTGTACATAGCTTCGTTTCTAGAACCAAAGAGGTTAATTAACTTTAACGTATAGTAAGTACTATATTGCTAACGTTGAATGATATGTGAACCAAAACACGATATAACAAGTTTTTACTAAAGATAACATAAGCACTACTTGTTGTGCTAGATAATGGCAAAGTACAACTTATTGTTATATTATCTTTTGAGTACTTATGAGTGCTTAGTTATGATGTGCTTGTCTATTCCTTGGCTTGATTTTGATTTTTCTATGGTCTTGAAATTATGATTTGATTCTCCTATCCATTTGTGAAGGATGAAAGAATCGCTTACATTATAACATAGCATCCAAATCTTAGGATAGTCTATGTCTAGAGAAATATCATGTTTTCCGTTAAAGGCTAGCTATCATGGGCCACATATATGTGGGTGAGACCCAAACTGTTTTAGTAAGTCCTTTCTATTTGAAAGGCTAGGATACGGTATTAGCGGTTTAAAGAGACGTCTAACCGTGGTCACCGAGCTCTGACTGCCGTATCAAAATTTTTAAACTGGTGTGGTTAAGTTGCTCACACTTAACTACCTAGTAAGTTTTCTTAAAAGATTGAGGATGCCTATGCTATGACGTATGACGAATAAAGCACGAAGCATGTTCGGTCTCGCCCTCGGCAAGACATTGAGTCACCGGATCACCAGTCAGGGTCCTTATCTCTAGGATGAGTCCTTTGCAATTAGAAAATAATGTATAGATTATATTCGTTTTATCTTGTGGTCATTTTATAAAAAGTGATGTAAATGATAAAGTTATTTCGCTTTTGAAACTCTGATAGATATATGTGTCATGTTTGGGACTTTGAAATATTTCTTTCCAAGTCAAACAGGTCTTTTGAACAAGGTTTATTTATGTCTTAATGTTGTTATATTTGAGAAAATTTTCCAGGTGTAGTTTTCAATCTTAAATTAGCAAGTAATTCCCTAAAGGAATGAGGATTCATTAAAGGAATGAGGAGGATGAAGATTTGCAGGGAATACTAGAGGCATGTACTCTTTCGTGAGACATTCTTATATATGTAATTACTCCTAAATACAGTTTCAGATTCCGTAATGATCATCTAGTAGTAGTTCAGGTCGTGAAGGATTTCAGCCACTCTGGCCTGCCTAAGTCCACGGGATGCATACCTGGCAGCAGTTGAGCTTAGTGGCCACGTTAAACTCTGCTACCACTGGAAGATCATTACGGAAGTTCTGGAAGAACGAATTTGATGATCAAAGTAGTTACGGGACTACGAGAATATAAGGGATCCAATTCTCACTTTCATACTTGCTTTTGTGGCAGAAGTTTGGATTATGTTTTAAGTTTTTTTTGAGCTATATTATTATTCATCCTTGTTTGCCTTTGTTCTGCTCGAGTGATTATAATGTTGTCTGCAATTGTTGAATTCTAGTTCTTGTTAAATCTACCGAATTTATAAGACTGTGTGGTGGTTAATGTAGAGGGTTAATATACAGTGTATAAATGTCTGTTTCAGAAAGTATGGATGCATATGAAATCACATTTATTTGTGGCGTATAATGTATATGTTTAATCCCACAGGGCTAAATATGATTTTATTTCCACAGGACTAAATATGATTTTATTTTGATACAATAATGGTATTCAAAAGGGAAATGAAAGTAGCCTCTGGACTTATGCGCCACACTCAAATTTTGGGTTCCTATTAAGTCTGAATGTGTGATTGTCTAGGGTCTATCCAAGGGTTCAAACTAAGTGTTCCATTTTTATTAAGAAGTCAGCACAATATTCAATTTGCAACTTATATTTTACCTCCAATTGATTGTTTATAATTTATGATATGCTGGGTCTTGTGTTTCCTGACCTTTATGGACTAGATTGAGGATGAGTTGGCTCTGGCTAACTAGATGCTATTTGTCTATTTGATTGTATTAGTAGATTACTATGAAGCTGGTCAAACAAGTTATACAGTTTTATCAAGACATTGAGCCTATTCATGTATTTCCGTCAGGATAATCACTGTAACATTTATAAGTCTGCTTCTATTGACATTGAGACCATTAGAATTTTAGCTTTGATATATCTTTTTCTGCATATTGCTTCAATTGTGAGTCATCACTGAAGGTTCTAGTTTGGTCATAGAATGCTGTTCGGCAAATGAAATTGTTTTCTAAATCATTTATCTATTGCTGTATGAGTTATTGCTTTGTCTCAAGCCTGTATATTTGGTGTTCATCTGTGATTTTGGAGTTTTTCATGACCTGGTTCATTTTAATACTGCTTTTATGTACTGCTCTACCTATTTTCAATATCTGATCCCAGGTTTGACATTTCTATTGTGTCCTCAGTCTTTAGTTGTTCTTGTAATTGACAAATGAAATTGTTCTTTCACTTCTTTATCATTTTTCAGCTTTTGGGTTCATTATTTGGTCCTCTAATCTAATAGCTTCTATATAAAATTTCCTTCTCTTGGTCACTTCTTTTTGTCAACTAATATTTATACAGAACATCAAGTTACATGGAAACTGATGTGTTAATTTTTATTTTTGTTGAGAAACAGATAATTGCTATATTTATATTTTATTGAGGGGGATGTCTTCAACTTCCAAGTGATTGGAAACATTTGAGATTACTAAGAACGATCATTTTTTTTCCATTCTGTAGAATAGATAATATGTGGTGTTACATTACACTGTCCTCTATAGTCTTATTTGGGAAAAGTCCATTGTATATGATTTGATAAACTTAATAAAGGTTTTATGACCAGTTCTATTATGTTATATAATCTTCTCCCTTTCTTCTTGTGCGTGTGAATTTGTAAGGTGAGTAATCTAATAGCTAATGTCAGATTGTCAGTTTTCAAAAACCAAGCATGCATTGTGTTTCTAAGCATGATAAATGTGTATATGTGTATATGTATATGCATGCCTTTACATGGATTGATGCTCACACTTGAATATTAAGATAACATAATGGTTAAAAGGAAATTTAGAATGTTTGTTTAAATACATATGGATATGTATATGTAAGGGAGTTAAATGTGGTAGGATCTGCTGTTGTTCGTGAGTTATATGCGAGTTCATCCATTTTCCTATGTTTAAAACTTGACTTGATTGTGTCTTGAATTCCATTTAAATACATTCAAGTGGTTTCAAATCACCATTCGATTTGGATCTAAGTTAAAAAGAGTTCTTTGAAATTCTTATTGCATGATCTTGAATTAGGTGCTACCTATCATTTGTGTAATTGATTTAGTTCACCTATATCCCGCAGATGTACTGAGAGTCTTAACCCTCCATACTGTGTTAGCGACCAAGGCTTATGTTAGGAAGTTGCTAGAGTTACCTAGAATGTTATGAACCTGAGAAGAGAGACGATTCTGAAGCAGGAAATGTGAAGGTCACTTTGGATATAGTGAGCCTAAATCTTGTGGTAGCTTGGCGTAGTTGCCTTAGAGCCTATGACCTGCCTTTGTTTGAATTATTGTATTTATCTATTACAATAGCATCTAGAATTGATAAGTAAGAACTCTTAGCTGTGCGGTTCAATCAATTCGGGATGGGTGTTCGTAATCGATTAGGCTCTCAACACTTGTTAACTAGTCAAGCTTGTTTGACCTAACCATTGTGAATGGATCCCAAATTGATTGATAACCACGAAGCTCTCTAAAGCACCTATTAGACCTTGATTAGAAATACCTTAGTGTTTTCTATAACCGCAAGGGATAGTATTGAGCCAGATTTCTTAATGCTTCAGTTGCATTTAGGGAACCCTGAAGGTAATCGAGCCCTAAGTTCCCTAGGCATAGTGACCTTGGTGAATTAACTAGCATAAGGAAGAATGTTAGACCATAGTTTTGGGACTACTAGGGTATTGGTTATAGCTAAATCAATCTGAATTCAAGGATATTAGTGTATACGCTAGATTCACTAGCCAGGTGGGTGAAGTGATCTTCCTTGACCAATTACAAACTTCATCTTGACTTAATAAGCATATTATCGGGAATAAGACTTAGTTTGTAATCGGTTAGCTAAATCACAAATTCTACGGATAGTTGACCTAGGGTAGCTACTAATTCTTTTCGAGATTCTGACGATTTAGAACGATCAAGAGACGGAACTTACTCATTCGAAGCAGAGAAAGATTAGAGTTCGCAGCGGAAACACCGAGAACAAATCCTTTATATGGATAGGGTTATAAAGTTAAGGCGAATTTTGGGGACAAAATTCCTAAAAGGTGGGGAGTAATGTAACATCCCAAATTCCCTAAGCCTAATTATTAGGAATCCTAAGTGAGAAAGGGGTTTAACCAGATGATTAAAAAATAGTTCATAGCCTTAATTTAGTAATTTAAAACCAATTAGGAACTAAGGGTAAAATGGTAATTTTACCCAATGATTTAGGAAGTTTGGTACCAATTAATTAGGAGCGCTTTTAATTGATTAAAATTACTTAAGATGTTATTAGAAACCAAATGTTAAATTAAGGAAGCTAATAGGGGTTCATTTATAAGATTTTAATTAAACCTATGCCCCACCTGCACCACATTTCACTTAACTCCACCCTAGTTCCCTCCCATCACCCATTTACTCTCCCTCTGCGTGAAACTCCAGCAAAGAAACAGAAGGAATTGAAAATCGAGAAAAAGGGAAGAGAAAAGAAAGGAAGAAGAAGGAAGGGGAGAGGAGATGTTGTGCGACGGTGTGAGAGGAAGGAGGCGCGACGCCTTGGGCTCGCGGTGCACCACCGCCGCCACGAGGAAGAAGAAGCGAACCGCCGAGAGAGAGAGAAGAAGAGGCTATGCGATCGAGAGGAAAGAAGAGGGTTGCGATTGTGAAAGAGAAGGAGGAGGTGGCGGCGATGGCCACGCCGGCCAGCCTACGCGGCGCCGCGTGGTGGCGCTGAGCAAGAAGGAGAGTTGGGCCGAGGGAGAGAAAGAACGAGAGGAGGCCGAGAGGAAGATGGGCCGGTGCTTGGGAGAGAAAGAAACAGAGATCGAGACAGGTTTGGAGGAAAGGAGCTCGAAAATCAAAGAGGAAGATGTTGCATGTGCCATTACGGTGAAGAAGATGAAGATTGAAGCTTGAGCTCATTTCCATGGAGGAATGGGGATTTTGGAATTGAAATCCCTAACTTGGGATTGCTCAGGTAACATAGACTTCCCCAAAACCTCCCTTAGAGTGTGCTAGGTTTTATTATTAATTTTATTAGTTCAATAATTAGCTTATTAGTCATCTTGAATGGTCTTGTATGGGGTTTGGTGAAATAGGGTTGGATGGTCGCCACCAACCCCTAAACCAATGTTTGATGTTTGTTCACATTGTGAGCTCCATCGAGCCTCACTCGGATTATTTATGTGATTGCTATGTTTCTTTGAAATGTATGACTTGATTCGAAATGGCTCGGCAAGAGCTAGCCCATTTGTATGAGTTTGGGCTCCAAGACACTTATTTTAGGTACAATGAATGTCATATGATGAATTTAATCTTGTGTGTGTTGTCCTAGGTGTAAGGATTATTGTTGATGTTGTTGTTGTTATAATACAGTTTAATAATAAGAATATTTATTTTGGGAATTTAAGTATGTAATCTAGAGAAACTATATATTCACTTACTATGTTGTTGTTTTTATATGAACATGCGTGAATGTTGTAGGTTGTCTGCATAAATATGTAACTAATGTAATATATAATATTGCATCCTCTGTGAATTGACAACGATCCTGTACGTGTGTAGTCAGTTCTGTTGTACTAATAAACAACGCATGCAACACACGTGACAATTCAATAGTGATCTGATACATTGTCTGTGATATGTGCGTATCTGTATGCTGTCGTATACGCATGTGTGCATATTAAACAACGGTGTTATAATTAAGTAATGTAGTGTGTACATAGCTTCTGTTTCTAGAACCAGTAGGTTAATTAACTTTAACGTATAGTAAGTACTATATTGCTAACGTTGAATGATATGTGAACCAAAACACGATATAACAAGTTTTTACTAAAGATAACATAAGCACTACTTGTTGTGCTAGATAATGGCAAAGTACAACTTATTGTTATATTATCTTTTGAGTACTTATGAGTGCTTAGTTATGATGTGCTTGTCTATTCCTTGGCTTGATTTTGATTTTTCTATGGTCTTGAAATTATGATTTGATTCTCCTATCCATTTGTGAAGGATGAAAGAATCGCTTACATTATAACATAGCATCCAAATCTTAGGATAGTCTATGTCTGGAGAAATACCATGTTTTCCGTTAAAGGCTAGCTATCATGGGCCACATATATGTGGGTGAGACCCAAACTGTTTTAGTAAGTCCTTTCTATTTGAAAGGCTAGGATACGGTATTAGCGGTTTAAAGAGACGTCTAACCGTGGTCACCGAGCTCTGACTGCCGTATCAATTTTTAAACTGGTGTGGTTAAGTTGCTCACACTTAACTACCTAGTAAGTTTTCTTAAAAGATTGAGGATGCCTATGCTATGACGTATGACGAATAAAGTTTAATGTCTTGTATTACGAATTATATGATGTGGCATTGCGGGCTCACCAGTGGGGTAAGCCACTGGGCTGGACAATAAAGTCCAGTAACCCGGGTGTTGCGATAAAAGACTTTCAAGGAGGCCCATTATGTTTGATTTGAATTCTGTGATTGTATGTTATGCGTATGAATTATGTTACCTTGCAAATGAATGTTCTTGAAGCAAGTTATGTTTGAGTTTGACTGAATGAATGAAGATGATGTTAAGTTCTGGCCATAGTATTAGTATATGTTAAGTATATTTTGTCAGGGAGGATTTTCCATACGTAGCACACGCGTATGGCTGGAAACAACGGTAAAGGCATTTTTCTTCTAAGTCTATGTTACTGAGTTTTATAAACTCACCGTTGGGGCATTGTTTTCAGGTATAATTGTTGGAGGAGGTTTAGAGCACGAAGCATGGTCTGGCCTCGCCTCTAAGAAGACATTGAGTCACCGGATCACCAGTCAGGGTCCTTATCTCTAGGATGAGTCCTTTGCAATTAGAAAATAATGTATAGATTATATTTGTTTTATCTTGTGGTCATTTTATAAAAAGTGATGTAAATGATAAAGTTATTTCGCTTTTGAAACTCTGATAGATATATGTGTCATGTTTGGGACTTTGAAATATTTCTTTCCAAGTCAAACAGGTCTTTTGAACAAGGTTTATTTATGTCTTAATGTTGTTATATTTGAGAAAATTTTCCAGGTGTAGTTTTCAATCTTAAATTAGCAAGTAATTCCCTAATTAGAGTTAGGGTGTTACAGTTTCATAGTCTTATTCAACTCAATTAACACTTAACACAACTTTGATTCAAATCTTTTTTTTTCTTTTCTAAAAACACTTAAATCATAACAGTAACTAAGATATGCATAAATCAAGTTTAAAACACAAAATTTTCCTTCCTTATTCTTCTTGAAGCTCACGGCTTCAACCACAATTATTAGGAAAATTAAGTTTCTTCCAACAAAACTTTGATAACAAATCTACTAAAAACAACTACTAAAATCCTAAGTGTCAAACCAAAGCTTTGATAAAATAAAGGTTCTAAAACACTCCTTCAAGTCTTAGCTTGAGTCAATCTTAAGAAGTACTAAAACTAAAATCTTTTCCTAAATCAAACACATGATGTGGAGATTGGTGTGCCTTAAAATCATGTTGGAGATCATTGGAAGTCATAGAAATGAGTTTTCAATAGGTGTGAATCGAATCATGGCTCTCTGGAATCGATTCATGATGTTCCTTGGAGCCTTGAGAAGTTTTGGACTTACTGTGAATCGAATTGAAGGAGTGGGAATCGATTCACTCACTTAGGATCACAAAACGCGTAGGAATTTGTACGTGTGAATCGATTCACACTTACTGGTGAATCGATTCACCACTACTGTTTTTAAACCAGAATGCTATTTTTCGTTCAGCAGCGCGAGCAGTTTTCTAGGGTTGTGTGCAGCCGTTCTTGAGCGTCCTTTGTGAGGTTTTAGGGGCTGGGAAACACATTCAAATACCTGGGGATCTTAGGGAATCATAGAGGGAGGATTGAAGGCTTTTTCTATTGTTGTTCTTGAGAGTTTATCATAGAGGGAAAGAGAGAGGAGTTGTAAGAACTATTGGGCTTGTTCATCTTGAACAACTGGAAAGGGTTCAGAACATTTGTATTCTCTTGTAAAGACTCTTTGATAGTGAAACGGAGGGCTGCTCTCTCCCGCAGACGTAGGTCATCTTTTTGGGGCCGAACTGCGGAATCAAATTGCGGTGTTTTCTTCTCTACCCTCTAAACCTTTTGTTTGTTAGTTCATTGCACCTCTTTGATTAGTTGGTTGCTGTTTATTTTAGTTATTGGTTGCCGATGAATTTTGTTCCATTATTTTCTTGTTCGAATCTCAACAAGTGGCGCCATCTGTGGGAAGGAACAAATCATTCAAGTGTGCACCATGGGTACTAAGTGGGACATCGAGAAATTTTTCGGTAACAACGACTTCGGTCTATGGAAAGTGAAGATGGAAGCAATACTAATTCAACAGAAATGCGTGGATGCTTTAAAGGGTGAGGCAAGAATGCCAGCCACCCTATCACAAGCGGAGAAGAAGGAGATGATAGATAAGGCAAGAAGTGCCATTATCTTGTGCCTTGGTGATAAGGCATTGAGGGAAGTCGCAAGGGAGAAGACCGCGGCGGAGATGTGGGCCAAGTTAGAATCGTTGTACATGACCAAGTCATTGCCTCACCGGTTATGTCTGAAACAACATCTCAACTCATTCAAAATGGTAGAGATCAAATCTATTGTGGAGCAACTAACGGAATTCAACAAGATTATTGATGACCTACAGAATATTGATGTGAAGCTCAATGACGAGGATAAGGCTCTGCTCTTATTGAATTCACTGCCTAGGTCCTTTGAACAATTTAAGGATGCACTCCTCTATGGCAAGGAGTCCACTATCACTTTGGAGGAGGTCCAACAATCAATTAGGACCAAAGAGCTAACCAAGCTTCAAGACATGAAGGTGGAAGATAGTGGTGAAGGCTTAAGTGTGTCAAGGGGAAGAAGTGAGAGTAGAGGAAACAATAACAAAGGGAAGAAGCCTAGGTCAAAATCCAAGTCAAAGGGGAACGATAAGGGAAAGTACAAATGCTTTAATTATCACAAGAACGGTCACTTTAAGAAGGATTGTCCCGAGAGAGGGGGCAATGGAAATTCCGTGGAGGTTGCGATTGCTATGGAGGATGGTTTTGAGAGTGCAGGGGCTCTAGTGGTGTCGAGTTTGGAAACGGAAAAGAACTGGGTCATGGACTCGGGATGTTCTTATCACATGTGTCCTAGGAAGGAATACTTTGAGACTTTGAAGCTTAAAGAAGGTGGAGACGTTCGCCTGGGTGACAACCGAGCTTGTAAGGTGCAAGGTATGGGTTCAATTTGTCTTAAGATGTATGACAATCGCGAATTCCTTTTACAAGATATGAGGCATGTTCCTAAACTCAAACGAAATCTCTTATCTATAAGCATGTTTGATGGATTAGGCTATAGTGTAGGGAAATAGCGCAATAACAGAGTTTAAAAACGCAGCGAAAATTTAAACTTTCCCTTCCTTGGATCCTTGCGAATGGTCATGACTCAGGGTTATATGAATTACCTCTTGTAGCGCAGATCGTTTGCAGACAAAAATTGGAATCGAGCACGAGCGTCGCACAGAAAAACAACGCCTACGTAGTCCACACGAACGACCTTCGAATGGGAGCGGTCTCGATCCGCAGTGCTAGGCGACGTATGGAACGATCCACGATGCAAGTCACGATCTTTGGAACGGCTAGGGTTTTTCCGTGTTCGACTTGGTCTTAACGAGTCTATTTATAGACTTCACTTAAGATCGACCTAGCGCACCGTAGCTGCAGTGTGCTCTCGGCGACCGTAACTTATCGTGTTCTGCGTCTTTCTTGACTCATATTGGTGCATTGTAAGAATGCACCACCGAATAAAATGAGTCTCACTCATTTATTTAATCTCCCATTAGCTTTGTTACCGTGTGTGTGACCACAGCAGGTTCATGCGTTGGCAATAATATTAAATCACTATTTAATATTATAAACAGTGAGCGATGTCTAGCAATACATCACTGCTACCCAAGTAACGAGAATGTCTTTGTTGTGACGTAACCTTTCAGTGATAATGATCATGTGTATAATTACCCTTTTGCCCTTATATCTATATTGAACACAAGGCATAGAATGTGTCACCCTTGTATAGTTCAATATTATATTCCTTGATGCCCGAGTAGACTTAGTAACAACAAATAAGATCAATATCTCATATTGACTTATTTCAAAGACGGCCATGCATTTTATCATACTCTATCAAAGGGCCCACAGCTATTAGTCCTGTTATGTAGGAGGGGCAAATCCCATCTAGGTCACTCATGTCTCTTTGCATGACTCGTTGAGTGCCCAGTTGACCGACTTTATAATTGTCCTGTTACAGACAATGTTTGACGGCAATAAAACACTCAACTCCTCATGTAGGGACCATAGTGGTTTCAGTGCGAGGGTGGCATACACCACTATCACTATGAGAATAACTCATGACACTTACATAACACACTATGTAGTATTCTCATGGCGGGTCAATCCAGTACACAATTACCCTAACGTGTACCTATGTGGTGACTTGATATCTCATATCTATAACCTGTGAGATGAGGTTATCAGTCCACCCACATAATAGTCTTGATGCATTATTATTGTCCTTAATAATAATAATACTCGACTACAGATATTTAGAGTAAGTTCTTTAGTATCTCACAACCGAGTCGTCTACTCGATGTTCTATTGAAAACGAACTTTTACTCAAGGACTTTATTATATTGAAACAAACATAATAATTGAAAATGCCTCATATAATAAATAAACTACATGATACAAAATATAAGTCCAAAGGAAAAACATTGGCCTCTAGGGCTTACACCAACATATAGTACTAGAATTGAGCATGACATGATTAAGATTTCGAATGGTGCATTAATAATTGCTAAAGGGACTAAAATGTGTGGCTTATACACATTAGATGGTTCCACTGTTATTGGGCATGCATCATTAGCTAGCCAAACTCCGCATGATAAAACTAAATTATGGCATTTAAGGTTAGGGCATGTTAGTGAAAAGGGTTTAGTTGAACTAGCTAAACAAGGTTTGCTAGGTAGTGATAAATTGGATAAGCTAGAATTTTGTGATAATTGCATACTAGGCAAACAACATAGGGTTAAGTTTGGAAGTGGTATGCATCATTCTAGTAAGCCCTTTAAGTATGTTCACTCGGACCTTTGGGGTCCTTCAAGAGTGACAACTCATGGAGGGGGTTCCTATTTTGTCACCATGATTGGTGATTTCTCTAGGAGAGTATGGGTTCACATTTTGAAAAATAAAAGTGACACATTTGAAAAATTCAAGGAATGACATACTCTCATAGGAAATCAAATAGGAACTAAACTGAAAGTTTTAAGGACTGACAATGGCCTAGAGTTTGTTTCAGAGCAGTTTAATGAGTTTTGCAGGAAACAGGGAATTAAGAGGCATAGAACCGTGGCAGGCACACCGCAACAAAATGGCCTAGCGGAACGCATGAACAGGACCATTTTGGAGCGGGTCAGATGCATGCTTTTGGGAGTTGGGTTACCTAAAAATTTCTGGGGTGAAGCTATGAGTACAGCAGCTTATTTGATCAATAGATGTCCATCAACGGCGTTAGACATCAAGACACCTATGGAGGTTTGGAGTGGGAAACCAGCAGAATACTCAAATTTGAAGGTTTTCGGGGCTTTGGCGTTTGCTCATGTCAGACAAGACAAGCTTGAAGCTAGGGCTGTGAGATGTGTCTTTATTGGCTATCCGGAAGGTGTAAAGGGATATAAGCTGTGGAAGATGGAGTCTGGAGGATCAAAATTCATAATAAGCATGGATGTTACTTTTGATGAGACCCGCATGGGGATGAAGTGCAAAGACTTGGAGAATAGTAGCTCAGAAACAGAGGTGGAGAAGACTCATTTTGAGGTGGAGCCTTCCACTAGTGAGACCAGGGATGACAGGGAGGACAGTCCTCCACCATCAGGTTCTAGAGGAAGACAACCAACAGTGGATCCTGGCTATCAGTTGGCAAGAGATAGGGAAAGGACGGAAACTGTGGCACCTAAGAGGTACGACTATCAAGACTTAATTTGTTATGCTCTAAATGCGGCTGAAGAGATGCAAAGCTCAGAACCAAAGACATACAGGGAAGAAGTTAAGAGCAAAGAAGGTCAGAAGTGGTTAGAGGCAGTGAATGAGGAAATGAATTCATTGGAGAAGAACCAGACCTGGAAACTTGTGAAGCTACCTAAGAAACAGAGGGTGGTTAAATGCAAGTGGATCTTCAAGAAGAAGGAAGGCATTCCGGGAATTGAAGAACCAAGGTATAAAGCAAGACTTGTGGCCAAGGGTTTTACACAGGTTGAGGGAATTGATTACAACGAGATTTTCTCACCTGTGGTGAAACATTGTTCCATAAGGGTTCTTATGGCAATCGTGAATCAATACGATCTTGAGTTGGAGCAAATGGACGTGAAGACCGCATTCTTACATGGAGACCTAGAAGAGACAATCTACATGCAACAACCGGAAGGTTTTGTAGAGGACAAGTCTAAGGTGTGTCTTTTGAAGAAATTTTTGTATGGGTTGAAACAAAGCCCTAGGCAATGGTATCTTCGTTTTGACGATTTTCTTCTGAAGACGGGATTTGTGAGAAGTGGGTACGACAGTTGTGTTTACATATTGAAGAGAGGTGAGGAAGTTGTTCTCTACCTACGTCTCTATGTTGATGATATCCTAATGGCAAGTTCTAGCAAAGAGGAGATCAGCAAGCTCAAGGAGAAACTAAATTCGGAATTTGAGATGAAGGATCTTGGGGCTACAAAGAGGATACTTGGGATGGATATCGTGAGGGACCGGAATAAGGGTGAATTGTTCTTATCTCAGCATAGGTACTTGAAGAAAGTGGTGGAGAGGTTTAGGATGCATGAAGCTAAGCCGGTTAGCACTCCTTTGGGTCATCACACAAAGCTCTTGGTGACACACGCTCCTAAGTCCGAAGAGGAGGTTAGGAAGATGGATACTACTCCATATGCTAGTGGGGTAAGAAGCATCATGTACGGCATGGTTTGTAGTAGACCGGACTTAGCATATGCTGTTAGCATAGTGAGTCGATTTATGGCAAATCCGGGCCAAGCACATTGGGAAGCTCTGAAGTGGGTTTTGAGGTATTTGAACGGGTCACTCAAAGGTGGTTTGAGGTACACAAGAGTAACTCAAGGAGAAGACGCTTTGGAGGGTTATGTAGATGCAGATTATGCGGGAAATATGGATACAAGGAAATCATTATCTGGTTTTGTGTTTACATTGTTTGGAACGACAATAAGTTGGAAGGCAAATCAACAGTCCGTTGTGGCGCTATCTATTACTCAGGCGGAGTATATCGCCCTAGTTGAAGGGGTGAAGGAGGCGATATGGTTGAAAGGTATGATTGGGGAGCTAAGAATTACACAAGGGTGTGTGAAGGTACATTGTGATAGCCAAAGTGCTATCCACTTGGCAAATCACCAAGTGTATCATGAAAGGACAAAGCACATCGACATCCGTTTGCATTTCATTAGAGACGTCGTTGAATCTAAGGAAATTGTGGTTGAGAAGGTTGCATCGGAGGACAACCCAGCAGATGTTTTCACCAAGTCACTACCTAGGTCAAGGTTCAAGCACTGCTTGGACTTGATGAATTTCTCTGAAACGTAATTCCAGTAATGGAGAGAGCAGCAAGTGGTTGAAGGCTAAATGTTGATCATCACCACTGATTTGAAGTCAAGGTGGAGAATTGCGGAGATTGGTGTGCCTAAAAATCATGTTGGAGATCATTGGAAGTCATAGAAATGAGTTTTCAACAGGTGTGAATCGAATCATGGATCTCTGGAATCGATTTATGATTGCCTTGGAGCCTTGGAGAAGTTTTGGACTTACTGTGAATCGAATTGAAGGAGTGGGAATCGATTCACTCACTTAGGATCACAAAACGCGTAGGAATTGTACGTGTGAATCGATTCACGCTTACTGGTGAATCGATTCACCACTGCTGTTTTTAAACCAGAATGTTGTTTTTCGTTCAGCAGCGCGAGCAGTTTTCTAGGGTTGTGTGCAGCCGTTCTTGATCGTCCTTTGTGAGGTTTCAGGGGCTGGAAAACACATTCAAACACCTGGGGATCTTAGGGAATCATAGAGGGAGGATTGAAGGCTTTCTCTATTGTTGTTCTTGAGAGTTTATCATAGAGGGAAAGAGAGAGGAGTTGTAAGAACTCTTGGGCTTGTTCATCTTGAACAATTGGAAGGGGTTCAGAACATTTGTATTCTCTTGTAAAGACTCCTTGATAGTGAAACAGAGGGCTGCTCTCTCCCGCAGACGTAGGTCATCTTTTTGGGGCCGAACTGCGTAATCAAATTGCGGTGTTTTCTTCTCTACCCTCTACTCCTTTTGTTTGTTAGTTCATTGCACATTATTGATTGGTTGGTTGCTGTTTATTTTAGTTATTGGTTGCCGTTGAATTTTATTCCATTATTTTCTTGTTCGAATCTCAACACAAGAAAAAATCAAAACATTGTTGAATCCGTTATTGACTAGAAAACCTTGAAATTATCCTTTACCACAAAAAGGAAGCAAAACTTTCCCAAACTTTTACTACTAAATTAGAATTTAACAAAAATCATTTTTACTTAAAACCATCTTCAACGAGATTACTAACAACAATATAGAAATCGAAAGCAAAAGAATTAAAATACTCACCTAAAGATCTTCCAAGAACTCCCTGTGCTAAGACATTAACAGAAACAGAACATCAAAACTCTCAAAATTATCAACACTAGCAACAACACCCACATCAACAAATAACAAGAAAAGAAGAGGGCATCCTCCAAAATCATCCTAGGCTCGCGGCTTCTCACGCACACCCAGTATCACACGGTTTGGCTAGGAGAAGGATAGAAGAAAATGGGTTTTTGGAGTATGAGTTTATGTCGCGGTATACTAGAGGAGAAAAGAAAAGAGGAATCTAAATTTTCCACCATTCACATCAATATCGAACAGCACAACTATCCCCCCCTTTTTTTAGTCGTGGCCGACAACATACAGTGAGAGAATCATTAAAAATTCTCTTTTTTTTTTTAACCAAAAGTGGTCGGTCACGGTCTAAAGAAGAAAGGGAAAAGATTCCCAAAATCTTAGTCTAAGTCCTTATCTTAGTCCTCTATGTCCTAAAGAAATAGGGATAAAGTTTAGTACAAATTTTAGGCACTACCCAATACCAGTTAGACAACTTGTCACATACTAAAACTGCTACCCGCACTCCCACTAAATCTCTAGGTTCCATTCAACTGAGTCAAATGGATTCCGCATGAATTAAATTGTCACAAGATATTTAATTAATGCTTGCTAGTAAATAATTGTGTATAATACTTTCCCTGGAAAATATGAATACGCTCACAATAATAAACAATCACGAAATCAATTACATATATTCACAGATGTTAGTGGCAAATATGTCACACTCACAAAATCATAAAAATATTTTTGATTTTCAAATATAATACATATCAAAATACTTCAAACATCAATCATTTACGTGATCTATACCTAGGATCACTAATACGCCAATGATCATATTAAACAATAATAATAATAATAATAATAATAATAATAATAATAATAATAATAATAATAATAATAATAATAATAATAATGAAAACGGCGTCTCCTGCAAAAAAATCCCGAAATTTCATCTCTTATTTCCCGAAGGACTTAAGAGTTCTATGGTGACAAAAGGTTAACCACCCTTTGGTCTCTGCAGCTTGCTCTTCTCACTGATGTCCTATTAGTTCACATTAATTCTCCGTAGTAGTCCGTTGAGCAACAACAACTACCGTCCCTGCTACAGCTTGGCTATCTGGATTCTCGGGTCCATCTCTCGAACTATCAGTTCCAACAGAAGGGGTTACTCGTTTTGGAGATATTGGATTCTCACAAGGTTTTACAACCTCATTAGAACCCCACAACAATTTTTATATGTCTCAACACACATTGTTTTCAATTAAGAAACAATTTCAAACAATTACAAGTAGAGTTACTCTACTTGAGGAACAACCAAAACACATAAGCACAATCTGACTCACAATAAGACATAGTTTGACCCCTAACAATCTATTATGTACACAACCCGACACCTGACTAGCTATAGTTTCCCAGCTCACAGTCCGGTTAGAACCGAACCGCTCTGATACCACTTTTGTAACACCCCGTTCTTGGGATGCTACTAAACTAATATTCCTTATGGACGTTAACATATTTCTGAAAGGCGAGGTACTCTGCTTGCACGGTTTTCGAAAATGTGGTTCTATTTGTTTTTATTTTTTTCCTTTAAAAACTTCTTTAAAAGAGCTGTCAGAGTATCACAGCGATTTTAGAAACATGACGGTAAATAAATAAGGACACCAAAATAAAACCACGAAATCATACTCATAATTTATTCAAGCATTACACATATTACACCCCCAAGTTTTTCAAACTGAAAATACACTTATTACAACATTGAAATCCAACAGTACACAATCTATTGCTGGTCGGAGCACTACAACGCTTACTAGTCTTCTAATAAGTTGTAAACAAAGACACAAGTAGAAGACCGAACAGGCCATCCTCCGCTACTCTGGTCCGTAATCCCGAACACTCCACTTGCTTTGCCATCTGGGTTACATTCATTAATTGAAAGAACCATGAGCAAGGGTCAACTTCTTAAATAAGCATATATAATACAGCACAACATAATATACGAAACAAGAAATATGCATCAATGCCCCATGTTGCAACTAAATGTGCAGACACAACACATGCCTTCTATGAAAGTTATACGCAACACATGCCTCCCGATCAAAGTCCTACTGCAGACACAACACATGCCTTCTACGGAAGTTATATGCAATACATGCCTCCCGATCGAAGTCCTACTGCAGACACAACACATGCCTTCTACGGAAGTTATACACAACACATGCCTCCGAATCGAAGTTATTCTGCAGACACAACACATGCTCTCCACCAACCCCAATGTATATATATCTACACATATGACAATTCAATCAGGCATAATCAAACATTTAACCATCCACATCAATTAAATATTCAACTAGCAATGTCACCAACAATACTTCTCAAACCAACAATACATAACAATTCAACAATACCTCATCACAAACAATCACAGCATCAACAACACAGTTCATCCCTTTGCAACTCAGTGGAGTTAGCAAAGAGGTAAAGCAAATAAGTGTGGGGGGTTGGGGACAGCTGCCAACCTCTTGCAGACAAGCCCACTAAATAATCAGTATATATATCAGACAATAAAACAAACGAACGGGTACGAGACCTTCACTTCGAACCCTGAGGTTCTCAGACTTCTTCGCTTTTAGTGACGGAAAGGACCAAGATTTTGTAACGTTTGAAACGTAGGGGACCAAAACGAAACAAATAAAACGTAGAGGGCCAAATTGAAAACTAAAATAAACATAGAGGACCAAATATATAATTTAGCCTTAAAAGAATTATTAAAACTGTCGTTTCAAAAATGAAACGTGTCAAACACTGTGTTAAAAAGGCGCAGTAAAACTGTCCTAGGGCAGTAAAGGCAATAATGACTTAGCAAAGACTAATTCTCATCCACTAACATATCAATCAGTCTCAGAGACACACATGTATATTAAGATTCCCAGAGGGAACACATAATGAATGCACCAGATGCATGTGAATATGAACAGTTACCAGATGCATGCAACAACAGATGATATAGAAATAGATATAATATAAACAGAGGCAGCATAGTATCAGAGGCATATATGCTATCACCAGACGCAAAAACCAATATCAGAGGCGCATGTGATTACTAGATGCACATATGATATCAGAGGCAAGTATGCTACCAGATGCAAGCATATCAGAGGCACATATATCAAAGGCAAATATATTCAATTTAAATAGTCATTCCTTTATAAGATGAAAATTCAAGTTCTTTCTTATGAAGTTGAATCTAACTTCAGCAAGGGGTTTTGTAAAGATATCAGCCCATTGATGGTCAATATCAACAAATTTAATTTCAAGAATCCCTTTCTGAACATAGTCTCTAATAAAATAATGTTTAATTTCAATATGTTTAGCTCTTGAATGCAAGATAGGATTCTTAGTCAAACATATAGCAGAGGTATTATCACATAAGATAGGAATGTTACTCTATTTTATCTTATAGTCCTCAAGCTGATAGTTTATCCATAGAAGTTGTGAGCTACAGCTTACTGTAGATATATACTCAGTTTTTACTGTTGATAGTGCTATTATGCTCTGTCTTTTGCTGGATCAAGAGATAAGGTTTGCTCTAAGAAATTAGTAGCCACCATTTGTGCTCTTTCTTTCAATTCTATCTTCAACAAAGTCAGCATCACAGAAACCTACTAACTTGTAATCATTTGATTTCCTATAAAGCAAACCAAAGTTAATAGTTCCTTTGAGATATCTAAAGATTATCTTAACAGTAGTTAAATGAGATTCTCTAGGATCCGATTTGAATCTTGCACATAAGCACACACTAAACATTATATCTGGCCTTGAGGCAGTAAGATAAAGAAGTGAAACTATCATACCTCTGTATACCTTTTGGTCTACCTTTTTAATAGATTCATCTTTGCTTAGAGCACATGTAGGATACATTGGTGTGCTCAATGGTTTAGTTTCCTCTAGCTTGAACATCTTCAAAAATTCTTTCACATATATTGTCTGATGGATATAAGTTCCATCTTGACATTGCTTGATTTGAATACCAAGGAAGAATTTCAATTCTCCCATCATAATCATTTCAAACTCATTTTGCATAAGCTTAGAGAATTCCTCACAAAGAGATTTAATAGTAGCACCAAAGATAATATCATCTACATATATTTGAACTAATATGAAATGCTTTTTAGATGATTTCCTAAAGAGTGTAGTATCCACCTGTCCTCTTTCAAAACCGTTTGTCATTAAAAAGGAACTAAGTCTGTCATACCAAGTTCTTGGAGCTTGTTTAAGATCGTGTAGAGCCTTTTTAAGTTTGAAGATATGCTCTGGAAAGGCAACATCTTCAAAACCAGGTGGTTGTTTTAAAATACTTCCTTACTTATGAAACCATTTAAAAATGCACTCTTTACATCCATCTGATATAAAGTAATGCTATGATGTGCAGCAAATGATAATAAGATTCTAATTGCTTCTAATCTAGCTACAGGTGCAAAGGTTTCAGTATAATCAATACCTTCCTCTTGCGAATACCCTTGAGCAACTAACCTTACTTTTTTTCTTACCACTTTACCATCTTCGTCAAGTTTGTTTCTAAAAACCCACTTGGTTCCAATGGCTTGCTTATCCTCTGGTGGAGGTACAAGCTTCAAATACATCATTCCTCTGGAACTAATTCAGCTCTTCTTGCATAGGAAGTATCCATCCATCGTCAGTTAGGGCTTCATTAATTGTCTTCGGTTCTATCTTAGACAGTAATGCAAAATCAGAATGTTCTTTGAGTGACGATCTGGTTTTGACTCTATCACTTGGATCCCCAATGATTTGGTCCTTTGGGTGATGAGTCTTGAACTTCCAATCTCTTGACTTTGCTTGAGTCTGGTTACCAGACGCAAGACCAGAGGCAACTCAGAGTCACCACCAGATGCATCAGCATCTGCTCCATTGTTTATCTACATATCTGAAAAGATCTCATCTAGCTCTAGCATTTCAGTGTCAGGCTTCTTATCATCAAATCTTACATGCATTGATTCATCAACAATTAAAGTTTCTTTGTTGTATACTTTATAAGCTTTAGAGCTTTCAGAATATCCCAAAAAGATACCTTTTTGTGCTTTAGAATCAAAGTTACCAAGACTGTCCTTTGTATTGAAAATACAGTGTGTACTGCTTCTGCGCAAAAATGCTTTGCTATATTTGCTTCATGAATCATGGTTCTCACCATCTCTTGAAGAGATCTATTTTTTCTTTCTACAACACCATTTTGTTGTGGTATTCTAAGGGAAGAAAAATTGTGAGAAATACCATGTTCTTCACAAAAGTTTTGAAACAATTCATTTTCAAATTCACCACCAAGATCACTTCTAATGGTTGTAATACAAAAACCTTTTTCATTTTGCACTTGTTTGCAGAAGACAGAAAACATCTTAAAAGACTCATCCTTTTGTGCAAGGAATTTTACCCATGTCCATCTAGTATAGTCATCAACAATTATAAGACCATATTTCTTTCCAGACAAAGATGCAGTTCTTGTTGGACCAAATAAATCCAAATGTAAAAGTTCAAGTGGTCTTGAAGTGGAAACAAAATTTTTTGATTGAAATGAAGATTTTGTTTGTTTCCCTTTTTGGTATGCTTCACAAAGAGCATCATACTGATACTTGAGATTTGGTAAGCCTTTAACATGTTTCTTCTTGTTAAGCTTTGAGATTAACCTCAAGCTGGCATGACCCAATCTCTTGTGCCAAGTCCATTGTTCTTCATCAAGTGACAAAAAGCACTTGACATTTTGATTGGCCAACTTAGATAATTTAATTTTATAAACTTTATTCTTCCTCTTTGCTGTAAAGAAAATAGAGCCATTTTTCTTGTTTTGGACTATGCAGGCATTATCACTGAAGCCAACATCATAACCACTATCACATAATAGACTTATGCTAAGTAGATTATGCTTAAGGCCATCAACAAGTAAGACATTATCAATAGAGGATAGAAATTTCTCACTAACCCTTCTAATGCCAATAATTTTTCCTTTCTGGTTTCTGCCGAAACCAATTATACCACTCTCTTTATATTCAAGCTATTGCAACATACGCCTTTCTACCGTCATGTGACGCGGGCACCTATTGTCTAAGTACCAGGACTGGTGTTTCAACTCTGTTGCTAAGCAAATCTGCAACAGAGATAATCTTATCCTTAGATACCTAAATCTTTTTGGGTCCTCTCTTGTTAGTTCTAGAAGGAAACTTGTCCTTCTTATTTTTCAAAGCGCAGCAAGTACTTCTTATGTGACCTTTTGTCATTGCAGTAGGTACATAGCAGATAGTCACTAGGATCGTTGGTCTCATTAGACTTTAGATTGGTGTTTTGAAAAGTGGGTTCCTCTAGTTTGTAACCAAGACCCTTTTTGCAATTTTGGCTGACACCCCAGATCATTGATGTCTGTTTGCTGCGTGTCACACACACAGTAAGAAATCTGTGAAATCCTTCTTCATATTTTGAAGAGTTGCATTCAATCTTTTTTTCAGTCTTAGAGTTGGTATTCACCAGACGGTGATTCTCAGCTTTGAGTTTTTCATTCTCTTCATTGAGCGTTAAAAATTCTTTTGAAAGTTTTGAAAACTTTCTTTTCAACGCTTTATACTCAATGGCGAGCTTGGAAGACTATCTAAGAGTTCATCAAAAGCTTTTTGAACGTCAGAGGATGAGTTAGAATTCACCTCTTCTTCCTCTTCTTCACTGTCTGATCCAACAGTGGCCATCAGAGCCATGTTAGCATGTTCCTCATCGTCATCAGATGATGATGAATCGGAGTCATCCCATGTTGCCATGAGACTCTTCTTCTTGCTTTTGAAACCACTTCTCTTTGGTTTCTCATTCTCGAGTTGTGGACATTCAGACTTGAAATGTCCTGGCTTCTTGCACTCTTAGCAAACCACTTGGCTCTTGTCTTTGTAATCCTTCTTTTCCCTTGTATCCTTCTTCTAGAATTGTTTCCTGAACTCTCCCTTCTTCTTCCACATACGTTGAATCATCCTTGAAATAAAGGAAAGTTCATCGTCTGTTCCATCACTACTCTCACCAGACGATCCTTCGTCTATTTCTTGTTTAGCTTGCAGAGCCTTGGAAGTGGAAGCTTTGTTACTGGCTTTCAAAGCTATAGACTTTGATTTCTTTGGAGATTCTTCTTCATTTAGCTCAAGCTCATGAGCTCTCAATGAACTAAGAAGATCTTCTAGACGTAGTCTATTTAGGTCCTTAGCTTCTTGAATAGCCGTGACCTTAGGTCTCTATTGCCTAGGTAGGCTTCTTAATATCTTCTTCATGTGATCTGTAGTATGTAGCATTTATCAAGAACTTTTAGACCGTGAACCAATGTTTGAAATCTCTTAAACATTGTTTCAATATCTTCTCCCTCTTCTATCTTGAAGAGTTCGTACTGTCTAACAAGAATGTTAGCCTTAGTTTCTTTCACTTGGGCAGTACCCTCGTAGGACAAAGCTAATGAGTCCTAAATATCTTTAGCATGGCATTCTTTCCACAGTTCTCACATTCTTTTTCAGAAATAGCACAGACAAGGAAATATCTTGTTTTCTGATTCTGTTGATATACTTTCTTTTGCTCAATATCCCACTTATCCTTAGGAATGGGGACTCTCTTAGCATCAACTGGTTCAGTTTAATGTTTTTCAACCATATCCCATAGTTCAAGTTATTGTGACTCAAAAAAGGTTTTAACTTTATCTTTCCAGTAGTCATAGTTTGTTCCAGTGAACAAAGGAGGACGGTTAACATGACCATCAACTTCGTTGCTTGCCATAGATAAAGTATAAGATCTTTTCCTCTCACACTAGTTAAGTGCTCAACCAAGAGGCCGAGCTCTGGTACTAATTGAACGTGACAAAAACACAAGAAAGGGGGGTTTGAATTGGGTTTTAGAAATCATTTCAAAATAGTTATGTTTTTGCAAACCTTTTCAAAACAACTCTTAAACAAAAATAAGAATGAGAACAAGTAAAGAGAAGAGAGAAGAGGACACAGTGATTTATAATAGTTCACTATCGCCTGATAGCTACGTCTACTCCCTTCACCACACTGAAGGATTTCTCCACTATAATCTACTGATTACACTTAAGAGTATACTACTGCCAAATTGGCTATAGTACAGTCAAGCCTCTAAGGAATACAGCCACTATGGAGCTAAATACAAGAGTTCAAAAATACTTTGAAACAATATAAGATACTCTCAGCAGAGAGGATTTATAATGAAATCTTAAGCACAGAAAATAACTTTCTTGAAGAAAGAATAAAACAACTAAGTGTTGTTCACTTGGTCTCAGAGACTTGGAATAATTTCTTGGTTGTTCACTGTCTCGCAAGAATAAATCAATTTGTTTGTAAGCGCTAACCTTCTTCAGTGAACTGAGTAAGGTATATATAGCTAGGGTTCCAAATAGTGCCATTGTGACCTAACAACTCTTTTACCAATGGACAAAACATGAGATCCACATTTTGTGGCTTTTAGAGAGTCATGTCATTTTCAGCTCTGCTCCTGTACACTAACACATCAGACAAATGCAGTATCTTGTCCCTTGTGATCCTTTTTGAATTTGAGACACTTTCAGTGCAAGGCATATATGATGATTATATCCATTGACATTCTCTTTGGCCTTTGGTTCCTCGTACATTAAAATACTCGTCAATGAGGATCCTTTAATACTTGAAGTAGCCTTTAATGCTTCACTCAGTCTGGTTTCCAGCAAGAGGCATCTTTCTACCAGATGATGCTTGTTACTGTGATACTCTGCTTACCAGAATTAGCTTGGACCAGAGGCAAGTTCTTCAATGTAGTTTTTCATGGCCTTTCATATACCAGCCGACTGCTAGAGCATGGTCTTCAGAGTGAGGCTATAAGATGCTGACATCATCAGCTCTTACCAGATGATCAATGCCAGACTCAGAGGAATGGACCAGAGGGTGAAATGCGTACAGAGACACAGCTTTCTGAGACAGTTCCATTTGATGAATAGTGACTTACTCACTAAGTTCTGCACACTAACAAACACATCAGAGGATAAATTATTCTTTTCATTATTTGTTATCATTAAAACAATTAAGGGTCATTGTTTCTGGATCCACTTGATTCCAACAGTTTTTCTCTTAGAAATGGAGTATGGAAGATGGGTGAAGGCGAAAATGAGTTATAGAAGATGGAACGTACTAGCGGCTGTTTCACAGAGAAGGAGAAAATTCTGACCTAGGGATCAGCAAAGTGTACCAGCTTGCCTCCCCTTTAGGGTTATTCCCTTTATATTTTCTCTCTTTATGGGCCCAAAAAGCAAGGTACTATCAAAAGGAATGTCCTTGGCCCATCCAAATAAGGACAAGCTATCCTTTGCGTAAGTACTTAGGGACCACGTGCAGGGACCACTTGGTAGTACAACAGCACACACCCAGCAGCTGCTTTTAGCTCAACATCACAACATAGGCCTCTTTTGCTCTTCTTTCAGCTCCTTTTATCAACAGCCCTTTGGTGCCATGGCACCCAACTTAGCATCTCATATTTCTTTTAAAATCCTTCACAGCTCCCAAAACAGATTAGAATTTCCATAAAGGCACCAAGGTGCCACAAAATTATCCTAAACACTGGAAATAGAATATTTACAAATTTCTAAGGATAAGATACTATAAATTACTCTTGGACTTACAAGATTTAATGCCAAAAGGGCATGGATAACTCTTAATTCTAAGAGTTATTATTCTTCCAAACATAAACCATTGCTCATTCTCGAGTAATGACACAAACAATGTCAAAATGAGAACACAAAGTGTCACACATGCAGTAGGTCCTTCCAAAATTATTTTCAAACATGGTGGTGTTCCGCAGGGCTTTGCTTTCAGACTAACTCTGAAACAAACAATACCCTGGTGCTTCATGCATCATTGAATTGGTCACTAACTTCAAGTGTGTGTACCATCAAGCTCTTTTCAGTCTTCCCCTTAAGAATCTTCCAAATCTGCTCCTCGTAATCTAACAAAGAGGAATAGGGTTACATTTAATGGCATAAACAAGGGGGTTACATGATAAACATAGCTGCAACATACACTCTATGATTAGCACTGGTTCAGTGCACACTTATTCAATATTCATTTTCTTGCCTTCTTCTATGTTTTGTCTCTTTGTCTTTTGACGCGAATAACAACATTTGTAATGAGGTTACCCGGTTACTCAACAAAGAGACTTATTATATGTGTGTGTATATATATATATATATATATATATTGTTTTTTTATACTTTTGGCTTTTTCTAATTAATACTGTGTGCACTGACCTACTCCTTGAACATTTTACACTTGGTCTACCCCCAAATTCATCTTTTTACCCATCCCTCTTCATTTTTTCAAAATTGGAGACAAAATTCAGCCTAATCTAGGGGTTTAACCTCAATTTGCTCTTAGACCACCTATTCTTCCTACTCAAACTAAGGGTGAGTGTTAAAAATCAGTAACCAATCAATTATCATTCAACACAAGGTTCCCAAACACCAAGCATTAATTCTTCATTAATGTCAGCCCATGTGTCAACGATTTTTTTATAAGGATGGGACACTACTACAAGTGCTACACCACATTCCTAGACTATCTCCCCCTAACTTAATTCCTTGCAGTGTCCCCACTGTAACTTCCTTAGGTTGGAGAAGGAATTAACAAAAAAATACAAAAAATAACAAAACAAACAAACAGAAAAAAATCTTATACACATACTACATATTCATTGAAAGCATTAAAAAGGTTAGGGAGAGAAAATCCCTGCTTGCAGCCTGGCACTGGTCCTTTTGGGCTGACTGCTTTGGCCTTGCTTCCTCTTCTTCGATGCCTTGCCCACCAGCTTGGCAATTGGTTCCTCATCAGAGTCCTCATTAATAGTGATCACCTCCTTCTCTGCATCCCTTTTCTTTTTCTTACTTTTCTTGACTGGATTTGTAGGGGTTGAATGTAACGACCCATTTCCGGACCGCTACTAAACTAAAACTAAACCTGTATGCGATTGATTTTTAAAATGGTACTCTTGTGTCCTTTGGAAAATGCGGTACATTTTTTTTTAAAACAACATCATCCGTAAGCACGCACAAAGTGCTTACAGCGTTTCGAAACATGGTGCAATCTAGGACACAAGTTACATACTGGAAATACATACATGCATAATATATATAGACCCATCATACACAGTACGTACAAAAGGAAACAGAGTAGTAATGTATGAAAGAATACACCTATGATATGAATACCCTCGCGAGAGTGATCATACCCTGGGGGTACTCCCGGCAGACACCCGTGCAGGGAGCTGCTCCAAAAGTAAAGCCACCAGTCTACCCTGTATCAACAAAACATCACTAGCCCGACTGGTCACCCACAAACGGTACACAAAAAGACATATACTACAGTCCTCTCAAAAAGAAATATAACAACAGTCAGACAACACAACACTACAGGTAACTATCCAGATCCTCAGATGGATCCTCCTCCTCCTCGCCATCCATCGGTCTCGTCATTAAGTCGATAATCGTGTCGCCATGTGCATGACCTCTAGCACATCTCCGGGTACATACTCTCCAGCAATCACATCCTCATCAGATCTCACTCCTAGACAATCCGCCTCTCCGCACACCACGCAAACAGGAGGTGGTTCCACTGGTGGGGTGGGGGTCCAAACAAAAGAAGAAGAACCCAGTCCTACTGGAGGACTCTGAACAACTGCTGCTCTGGAGGTAGACGCTCCTGCCATCCCGCGTCGAATCACACTTTTGCGAGCGGTCCATCTGACTCTCGGTCCTCGCCCTCTAGCTTGGGCAGCAAGTCTGGAAGTAGTGCTCCTAGGGATCTCAAGGGGTCCCTCTGGTGACGAAGAAGAGACGAACATAGCCCTCTCACGCTGAATGGTATGCCAAGAATCAACCACCTGCATAGTCCGGATAGGAAAGCTCACTGTACGCCATGTCACCTCCTGCCTCACAGCAACACCATCCTCTCTAAAAGTCTGTACAATATCCCCGGTATATACAACTCGGCGAGAGATGGGGTCAAACTCCATCACCGCGGGCTGCTCGATGTCAGGGAAATCAAAGATGATCTCTGGTGACGCCCGCATCGCCGGAATCAGTACGCTCTTCACCATCACCTGGGTAGCCATCATGAATCGAAGGTACCACGGGAAAGGGTCAACTTCTTAAAAATAAAGAGCAAATGCGCATATTTGACAACACACTCGACAATAAAACATGTAATTGCACAACATATTACAGGAATTAGCAAATCATGACAATAGGCAAAACAACAGTATGCACAGTTCTCAAGACACAATGCAAGACTCACTCACGACTCATCTCACGACTCATTTTCTCTCGACCTTCGACAAATTTCCGGAAAGCAGACGCCGCACTATCCACTGAATACCAGCCGTAGCTTTGGGATCTTTGCTCTCCCTAGGACATTTAGCTCCAGTTCCATAACGTTGTGACGCCTAGCTAATCCACCATGAACGAAGGGGACCTAGCACCCTTAGTTGTCCGGCTCACAGCTCAAAAACGTCTCGACGACTCGACTAAGCTCTCAAACTCGATGAACAATTCGCCGCATACGAAATTCAAGAGCAATTCGCATAATTATTCGACCGCATATCAAATAATTTATAGCAAGCTTATTACAGTGAAACGCAATTCAACAAACATAAGCAGCATAAGCAGTTCACATTGTGAAACACAATTCAATACATAAGCAATTCACGGCAGTTATTCAATCACATATTAAATAAATGCATAACTCAACAACATCGTCATTCACATCATGGAATCCATCCCTCTGCAACTCGATGGAGTTGACAGAGAGGTACAACAAGTGTGGGGGGTTGGGGTCAGGAGACCAACCACAATATTTTTCACCCACGAACGACTCGGAATATAGGCGACCGCAAGACAATAATCACGAAGGAGTTCGAAAACCCTAACTTCGAACCCGGAGAGTTCTCAGACTTCTTCGCATTTAAACCTTGCCCTTACACGAGGACATAAAAAAATAAAAGCCTACAAATATCTAGAAGTGCCCTTACCACAAGCTGTCGCTAACGTAGCTCCGAAGTCCTCATGTTCGCGTTGCTCGGTTTCCGGAATCACGATTCCTATCACCACAACAATTTAGTACACTTTTAGGTTAAAAAAAAAACTAAAACTTAGCTCTCAACTTAGCCCTTTCCTAACCAAAAATCAATCAAGCATTTAGATCATTAACTACTTGAAATAAATAGAGTTTTAAAATCAAACCACTTCTAGGAAAAGTAACCTAAAACATAACAATTTTGGAACTCAAAACTATTTGAAAAGAGTAAGGTTTTGAAACTAAACCCTTTCTTGGACTCCAAGTAAACACCAACAATAACTCATTTTCATAAGTTTTCAAAAACCTTAACACATAATCTTCAAGCATTTAAGCAAGTTAACAAGCCAAAATTTCCTTTCAAAACTACCTATGGCCTCACGGCCTCAACCTCCTTTTCTCACCAAAAAACAAATATTGTTAGAACTCCTTTTCATAACTACAAGCATTTCCAAGCCATTCAACCACATTTAAAGGCAACAAAACATCAAATCTTATCTAAACATAATTCATACACATTTTGAAACATGTTCTAAGCCACTTTCCAAATAAATTTCCATTTCCAAAAATCAAATCTTAGAGCAATTAAATTCATCAAAGCATGCTATACATTTTGTCAACACATGTTTTAACAATTAAGACCTACAAAGTTTCAAACTCATTTTCAAACATTTTCAAGAATAGGTTTTTCCCCAAAAATTCTTTCCGATTTCATGCTTCAACCCAACTTAATCATGGTCATGCCAAGGATAAAAATTAGAGAACAACCTAACCAATTTTTTTACATGCCATTTTAGTCCCTCAAAGATCACTTTTTCACAAAACATGAACTGACTCTTATACTAACTCATGCATATCAATTCCAATAGCCTTAAAACTACCTAAAACATAATATTCAACACTTAGATACATGATTCAATCACCTAAACCCACATTTTCCATAATTAAAGAATAGGTCTCAATCATAAACTAACAAGTTAGGCATGCAAAATCAAAACTATAATTCAAACAATCATCATACAACTTCCATTAACTCAATTAAACCACTAATTAGGTGATTCAATGAGGATCACGCCATTTTCCCCCTTTTCTCCTCTTAGGGTTTTCACCCTAGAGCTCAAGGAAGGGATTAAGAGTGTCTCATTTCCTCTTGATCATCATCAACCCATCAAACAACATCAAACGAGCAAGAAAAACAAGATTGAAAAGCAAAATCACAAGAAGCAACAAAGGGGAGGGGGCACGGTTTTCAACAGTGGCAAGGGGAGGAAAAATTGATTTTTCTCTTACTTAGATGATGAGAATAAAGAAGAACTAAGTAGAGGTGAAGGTTTGGAGCAACTTTGGTGAAGATTGCAAGTTGAAAAACTAAAAGGAAATGGAGGAAAGCATCCATGGAAGCTTGCTTCTCAAGAAGGAAAAAGAGGAAGAAGATGAGGGTTTGAGAGGGTGAGGGTGGCGTGAATGAGGGCTGATGGGGGGTCTCCACCTTTTATTTACTTAAAATAATTAAACACATAATTAATAATAGAAGGAAAATAAGTAAAAGTATTTTTTTTTTGAATAAACCACACACCAAGTGACACCTAGCTTACTTTATTAGATGCTAATCATATCACCTAGTCTATCCCATCTAATCTCACTTCACTCATGAGTACCCTCTAATTCTAGAGTCTTAGAGTATAAAACACGGCGTCGAAAAACCGCGTTATCGATTTATTTCTCGCCGATAAAATCACGAAAAATTAATTTGCAAGAAATTAATTCATCGCGTGATAATATTATTTTATAAATAATAAAAATCATGCCAAATACTCAAAAATACTCATATCGGGGCTCATTTTAAATTTTATATGCGGCAGAAACTGCCCGGCGATTCAAAACACGACGAAACTTCGTTAGAATTTTTTGACGATACTCGAACCGTGAATTAATATAAAATATTAACTCTCAAGAATAATTTGATCTTGATTTAATTAATACACTTACTTAGAGAACAAGAAATTTGCTTTATTATAGCGTAAATACGACAAAAATACACTAAATAACGCTAATTAAAGCATCGTGAAGATACGCGTGTTACATTCAAGGATTAGAAGGAGGTGGTGGAGGACTCCAATCATTTTGGACATTTGATTGCACAAGTGTTGGTGTTGTGGAAGTGCCAGCAATTGGGGGCTCTGGTTGTTCGCTTGGGCTTGTTGCAGTAAGTGTGGCGTTGTTCCTCCTATTCCAGCTGCTATGGCTGCTTCAAGGCTTGCGGCCTCCTCTTCTGCATTCATTGCCTCGAGTTGTACCTCCCCATGTGGTGGTGTTGTTGCGGGTGTTGCATCAGTTGCATCCAAAAATTCTTCTCCACTACTCTCACCATTCTTGCTCTTTTCTTTTTTAGTCACACCATCCTCTCCAACTTCGGGCACCACATTTAATTCTTTTTCTGCATTTTCTTACTCTCTTCCTTCTTCTTCCTCGTTCATCTCTTTTTCTAGTTACTCTTCCTCTTGAACTTGGCTTGGAACCTCTTCTGCCCTGGTTTCTTTTTCATTTCCCTTCTTAGCACTCCTCTTTTGTTTTTTCTTTGTCTTACTAGGGCTAGGGGTGTCTTCAGGAACTTGCTCTTGAGCATGAGTGGGTTCCAGAGGTTCCAAAATCCAACCAGGAAATTTATGTGGAGGAATAAGCAACTTCTTTGTGAAATTCAGGCTGAAGAGCCTCTTTTGCCAAACAAATTGATCACGGGAAAATTTCCAATAATCCAGTTGGTGCTGTATAAACTTTGACAGCACCTGAGGTAGGGGCCAGTAGCTTGATTTGCATTTGTGGAGCTGGTTGTGACATCTAAAGGTTTGGCCACTGGCCACAATTATTCTCCACCAAAAACAGCTACTCCAACGTGCTTGCATAAGTCAGTGATTAAGCATGGGAAAAACAGACTTCCCTTGCCTCTTCTTGCACACTCAAGCAACTCTCTTTCAACCAACCTCCTTACATCGATTGGTCTCAATTCCAATAATTGGTGCAGCAGCACAATCCTCTCCTTGTCAATTGTTTGGTTGTGGGTGGTTAGGAGGATGCGAGTGGTGATGAAATTGTGCCAAATCTTGGCATGGTTGAGGATATTAGTCCTCTTGATTCGGTAGTCTGCCCCCTTTTTCTTCTAACAATCAGTTCCTGGAACAGTCAATTTCTCCATAATCTTGTCCATTTTAGCTTCAGTTATTCCCTTCATCTCTTTCTCAAATGCGTTGCCAGTGTACGGTAGGACATAGATTTCATTGATTCTCTCAGCCTCGAAGGAAACCGTCACACCCCTAACTTGTGAAAAATTAGGTTCTGCTTCTCCCTCTTTAGTTATAGAATCCCAGCATAAAACTCTTTAACAACAAAAGTAATGGGGTTTTTAGGATGGCGACAGAACTTACCCCATTTGTGCTTTTCAATAAGCACCATCAACTCTGGTGGCATATTCTTGAGTGAGAACCCACGATCTAGGGAGAGGCTTCTTTCTTTCAAAGCGTGTTTCAGGGTCAATTTCTAGGATTTGGCTCTTTCTTTTCACTGCCACACTCTTAACCGGCATTGTGAGTGAGATGGTGGAGTTACAGGTAAGGGGGAGTATGAGTTCTAGGGGTGTTTATATGGGTTTGAAATGGGTTCAGCTTGTGGAGGTTATGAGAAAGATAGGAAATCGTGGAGAGGGTTGGAAAAAAATGGGTTCAGTTTGTGGGTTGACGGGGGTTTGGGAGTGGTTTAAGAGAAGATCAGAATATTAATTGGTAATTGTTGGGCTTTAATGGTGGAGAAAGAGAAAGAGAGGGAACTGCCACTTGCCAGGTGGCATTTAATTAGTGGCTTCTTTCCACAGGTGCAGAGATCTAGTTGTTTCAGGCACTTATTTTTGCATTTATGCCCAACAGAGCGTAGCTTGATGAGTTGGCCCAATCATAAGTACCAAACCCGTGGTGCCATGGCATCAAAAACCCTTGTTCTTTCTGCAAACTGTGCAACACCAACACCACACTGTAATTTCCAAACTCCTGTACCATGAATCTGCTTGCTTCCTGTTGAAAAACAACAAACAAAAGAAAAGAAAACATGTTATAATCAGGGTTGTCTCCCAATAGTGCTTGGTTTATGAAGTTGTCAGCTTGGCTTTTGTTTCCCTTTTAGATATTTCCCAAGGTAGTGGTGACCTTTATTCTGGTCAAAGGGTCACCCCAATACTTCTTCACTCTCTGGCCATTCACTTTGAAGGTGGATCCAGTGGTTTCATCAATCAAGTCCACTGTCCATATGGATATAGTTTCACTAATTTGAATGGTCCAGACCACCTAGATTTCAGCTTTCCAGGGAATAATTTCAACCTAGAATTGAATAGAATCACTTGAGAACCTTCTTCCAATTCCCTAGGTTGAATCTTCTTGTCATGCCAAGCTTTAGTTTTAGCTTTGTAGAGCTCATCATTTTCATAAGCAAAAACCCTATGCTCTTCCAGTTCATGGAGTTGCAGCAGTCTTGCTGCGCCGTCACTTTGTAGATCAAAATTCAGCATTTTAGTAGCCCAAAAGGCTTTGTGTTGAAACTCTATAGGCAAGTGACAAGCCTTTCCAAACACCAGTCTGTGTGGGGACATTCCCAAGGGTGTTTTATATGCAGTTCTGTATGCCCACAAGGCATTGATAACTCTTAGAAATAAGAGTTATTTATGCTTTTATGGTTTTAAATCATGTGAGTTTAAGAGTAATTTAGAGTCCTTAATTGTTAGAATTGTGTAAATAAGGTGTTATCCTTTGCTTGGAGATGTTTGAGGCACTTATGTGCCTTTGTGAGCATTTTGATGTGTTTTGCTTATGTGCAGGATTTTATTGAAAAATACTCAGTGCCAAGTCTAGTGCCATGGACCGCACCCTGATGTTAGCAACCCCTGGACTTAGTGCAGCAGCGTGTTTAAAGCCAAGTTTACTGGAAGAAAGGACCCTGCCCTTTAGTGAACTGTTGTTGCGCCCTTTTTGATGGTCCCCACTGCAGAGGCAGTGTTTTCTCTCTCTCAGCTAAAGGACAAAAGCCTTTATTTTTGGGCCAAAGAAGAATAACTTTCATTGGGATTAGCATTGATCAGCCCATTTAAGGAGAGGCTATAAAAGCATAATGACCTAATCAAGGGAGGAGGCTGGTACATTTCTTTAAGGCAGCTTCTGTCCCCTTCTGAGTAACAGCCGCACTCTGTCTCATCTTCTCCAAAGCACTATTAACCAAAGCTCAAAGCCATTTTTATGGAGAGAAGGTTCTAGCACAGTCATTGATTTAGCAGATTCAGCAAGACATTGTTGAAGTAGGAGGACCTCTCTATTTGACAAAGCTGGGAGCCACTTCTATTTACTGTTTTATCAATTTCTGTAACAGATTCTAACTCTTAGCTCTAGTGCCATGGATTCAGTTTACAGCACCAGTTTTTGTTGTCTTGTTTTTTAGTTCAGTATGAGCTAATTTTCTTAAGCTAGGATGATGTCATTTTGTATTGAATCCTCCTTGGTTGAAGTCTATCAGTCTTTATCTTAGCACTTTTGACTCATGCAAATTTATTGATTATATGTTTGACCTAAGTCTGATCACCTTTTGTTGGGTACATGTATGTTAAGTGCTGAAAGGTGTTAACATGCTGATTTCATGAGTTAATGTGAGGGGTATTAATTAAAAAACACTTTAATCAATTTTGATTGAACTAGACATAGGGAATCTATCTCATAGGATGTTCTGGGCCACACTAATTAGACAAGGGGGAACACAATGGGGACTTAAACATAAGGTACCCTTTACTTAACCCTAGTGAAAGTACTAAAAGGTACACACATTAGTGCCCTGCGCCTAGGTGCCATGGCACTAAATCAACTTGGTGAAAATATAAATGAACTGAGTCCTAGCTGCTTTTTATCCAAAGTTTACTTAACCAATTGCCTGTTACTTTTCTGTTTAAACAATATTTGCTCAAAAACTTGATGTTTATTTTCTGTTTTTATTATTTACTCACTAACTTACTTACTAAAGGAAAAGCTTGTGAAAGAACTTAATCAATCCTCGTGGGAACGATCTCTCTTACTTTATATTACTTGTTCACGATTGTGTATACTTGCACAAATCTTTATTTCTAACAAGTTTTTGGCATCGCTGTTGGGGATTATAGTTTTGAATTTAGTAGGTTTGTTAGTTGAGATATTCTAATTCTTTTGGTGTTTGTATCAGCAGTAAGTGCACAATTTTGCACATGTGCAGGCATACTGCACTTGAATATCAGTTGGATCCTAAGATTGACAGAACATTTAGTAGGTTGTTAAGGTAGAGGCAAGGTTTTGCTGCATTAGGGGCTGCAGTCATGGCAGCCACTGGTCCTTTTATTGAAGAATCGATTCCTGAGAATGAGGAGAATAGTGTTCAGTTTGAGCATAGTGTTCACAATGAATACCATGTCATGTTAGTGCAATAACCTGATATAATTGGAATGGCTAATAACAGGGACAGGCCAATGAGGGGCTATGTTATTTTTGATCCTCAAACTATGCACACTGGCATCACTGCAAATCATTTTGAATTTAAGCCTATGATGTTCCAAATGCTACAAACAGTGGGCCAATTTGGTGGTACACCTGAAGAAGATCCTCACTTGCACCTGAAACAATTCCTTGAAGTGTGCAGTAATTTCAAAATTCCTGGACTAACAGATGATGCTTTCAGACTTAGGTTGTTCCCATATTCCTTGAAGATAGAGCCAAGGCTTGGCTGAATTCATTGGAGCCTAACTCTATCACTGATTGGAATGGAATGGATGAAAAATTTCTCACCAAGTATTTCCCTCCAATCAAGAATTCTAGGATGAGGAATGAAATTACATCTTTCAGGAAAAAAGAAGAGGAATCACTGTTTGAGGCCTGGGAGAGATTTTAGGAGCTGCTCAGAAAATGTCCTCACCATGGCATACCTATCTGCATTCAAATGGAAACATTCTGTAATGGTTTTTCAGCAAGAACAAGAGACATGCTTGATGCCTCTTCTGGTGGTGCACTTTTGGCACAATCTTACAATGATGCTTATGAGAAAATAGAGACCATTGCTGCCAACAGCTATCAGTGGCCTATTGCTAGATTAAGTGCTGCAAAGAAGGTTACACGAGTCCATAAATTGAGTGAAATGAAAGCTTTATCTGCATAGGTGGCCTCAATTGCAAACATGCTGAAAAATCTGAATACTACAGGTGCCACCACAGCACCTGCCACAGCACCTGCTACCTCTGCATAATCTGCACCTGCTCAAGCCAATGCTATTTCTTGTGTTTACTGCAGAGGAGGTCATCTATATGAAGAGTGCCCTAGCAACCCTATACCGGTCAATTATGTAGGGAATTTCAACAAAAACAATAATCCTTACTCTAACACCTACAACCCTGGGTGGAAAAATCAACTAAATTTTTCACGGAGTAACAATAATCCTGTAGCACCTGTTGCAGTGCCAGGAACAACACCTGCTGCAGAAAACTTATTGGAAGTCATGCTGAAGGCTTTCATTAATGCGACTAAAGCCCAATACCAGAGCCAAGGAGCTGCTATTAGAAATTTACAAAATCAAATTGGGCAGATAGCTACTGCTATCACTCAAAGGCCCTGTGACTCCTTACCATCTACCACTGAACCTCCAAAGCAGGAGCAATTGAAGGCTATCTATTTGAGAAGTGGGACAGAGCTTTCAGGGCCTTCAAGGAAGCAAGAAGCTAACACCAGCAAGTTCATGAAAGGAAGGGACTCTATACCACCAGAACTAACCAATGATAATGAAGATTCTGCAGGACACATTGCATGTGCCATCCCAGCACCTGTTGCAGAATCAACATCAACTACCTTGTACCCAAAACTGATTCCAGAAGTACCACCTCCACCATTCCCTCAGAGGTTGAAGAAGGCCTATCAAGACAAACAATTTGGCAAGCTCATGGAGACCCTGAAGCAACTGCATATCAACATACCTTTGGTTGAAGCACTTCAGCAAATGCCAAATTACATTAAGTTTATGAAAGATGTTCTAACAAAGAAGAGGAGATTGGGGAAATTTGAAACAGTAGCCATGACTAGGGAGTGCAGTATGCTTATGCGGAGCAAAATTCCTCAAAAACTCAAAAATCCTGGTTCTTTTACCATTTCCTGCACTATTGGTGATACTTATTGTGGGAGAGCTCTATGTGACTTAGGGGCAAGCATTAATCTAATGCCCAAGTCCATCTTCCAGTAGCTTGGAATTGGTAAAACTAGGCCTACAACACTGACTCTGCAACTGGAAGACAGAACCTTAGCTTATCCAGAAGGGAAGATTAAAGATGTGCTTGTTAAAGTGGATAAATTGATATTCCCTGCTGATTTTATCATTCTGGATTTTGAAGCTGATGCTGAGGTGCCAATCATTTTAGGCAGGCCATTCCTTGCTACTGGGAAGACATTAATTAATGTGCAGAAAGGTGAACTCACCATGAGAGTCAATGACCAAGAGATAACATTTAATGTCCTCAATGCCCTCAAGTATCCTGCAGAAAATTTTAAGGAATGCTCCTTTGTCAGAACCATTGATTCTTTGGTTCAGATAAATTGTTAAGAGATAAAGATGTGCTAAAAGAAGAGTTGACTGCCATTGACAGTGGGATCAAGCAAGAAAGGAAAACAGAAAAGAAAAAAGTTGTGAATCAGTCGTGGGCCAAAAAATATGAATCATTGGAGCTCAATGATAAGAGTTTCAAAGCCAACGCACCTTCTGTGGAAAAGCATCCTGAATTAGAGTTGAAGATGTTGCCTCCACACTTTAAGTATGCTTGTTTTGGTGAGGAAAACACACTTCCTGTAATCATTGATGCAATCATGAAGCAGCAAAATTGCATCCAAAATGTGAAGGATGAAAATTTTGATCCACACAAATTCAAGAAAAAGAAAAAGATGATTGATAAGCAGGGCAGTGCTAAATCTGGCACTGATGCTGAGGATGATTGGGTTCCACCGTCATCTCCTACTGAGACCCCATAGAAGAAGAAAGCCTTACCTACTGAGGCAAGTAAGAATAGAGGAAAGAAAAGGGCTATTGAAGCTGAAGTGATCACCATAACTGGTGAAGAGGAGGAGGAGCCCATTGCCAGCTTGCTGAAGAAGCCAGACCAGATCAAGAGAATGAGCTCGAAGCTCCAAGTGAAACGACCCGTTTTCGGACCGCTACTAAACTAGAACTAACTCTATATGCAACGTACTTTTAAAATAGTACTCTTGTGTCCTTTGGGAAAATGCGGTCTATTTTTTTCTAAAAAACAACAACTGCACCCGCAAAGCACACACAGAGTCACAAGACTATGCACTGGGAAACACATACACATAATATATCAGAACGTACAAAACATAAGCAGTCCATACAAAATAAAAACGATGCATAACTGTGTGCAAGAAATACACCTAAAGTATGAGAATCCTTGTGAGGACGATCACACCTGGGGGTACTCCCAGCAGACACCCACGCAGGGGACTGCTCCAAAAGTATGCCACCAGTCTACCCTGCAGTACACATAGAACAACACTAAGAGCTTGACTGGTCACCACAACAACTGGACACTACAAACAAAATCCTCCAGCCATCTGAAATGCAAGCGTGCAACAGCCAATCACGAAAAATAAAAGTCGTTGCCCGGACCCTCGAAGGGGTCCTCCTCGTCGCCGTCCGCCAACGGGTCCTCTGTAACACCCTGTCTCCGGAGTGCTACTAAGTGAATATTCTGACAACAGTTGACATGTTTCCGAAAGGTGGAATACTCTGCTCGTAGGGTTTTCGAGAAATGTGGCCCTATTTTTTTTTAAAGGTTCTTTAAAGAAGCGATCGAGCATCACAAATGACTTTTAGAAACTTGGCGGAAAATAACTTAAGACACCACATAGACCACATTCATTTATTCTGTCAAATCATATATAACAAACGTGTCATGAAACATAACTGAGATTTATTACAACACTGAATTAAATGACAAATATCCTATAGCTGGTCCACAGGCTATACTCTTCATTGGACTACTAGTAAATTCCACAACATAACACAGGAAGAAGGCTGGACGACTATCCTTAGCTGCTCCCCTCTGCGGTTCCAAATCCTCCGCTTGCTCCGCCATCTGGGTTACATTCATTATATTGAAAGAACCACTGGCAAGGGTTAACTTCTTAAAATAAAAGAGACAGGCACACATATTCGATAACACACTCGGCAACAAAGCATGTAATAGCACAACATATTACAGGAATTAGCAAATCATGACAATAGGCAAACAACAGTATGCACAGTTCTCAAAACGCAGCTCAAGACTCTCTCTCCAGACTCAGCTCACGACTCATTTTCTCTCGACTCGACAATTTTTCCGGAAAGCAGACGCCGATCCATCCACTGAATACCAGCCGTAGCTTTGGGATCTTCGCTCTCCCTAGGACATTCAGCTCCAGTTCCTTAACGCTGCGACGCCTAGCTAATCCACCATGAACGAAGGGGACCTAGCACCCTCAGTTGTCCGGCTCACAGCTCAAAAACGTCTCGATGACTCGACTAAGCTCTCAGACTCGATGAACAATTCGCCACATACGAAATTCAAGGAGCAATTCGCATAATTATTCGACCACATATCAAATAATTTATAGCAAGCTTAATATAGTGAAACGCAATTCAACAATATAAGCAGCATCAACAATTCGCATATTGAAACGCAATTCAACAATACAAGCAGCATAAGCAATTCACATATTGAAACGCAATTCAATAATACAAGCAGCATCAGCAATTCACAGCATTATTCAACCGCATATTAAATAATTGCACAGCTCGACAACAACAATCGACAATCAAATCATAGAATTCATCCCTCTGTAACTCGATGGAGTTCACAGAGAGGAACAGACAAGTGTGGGGGGTTGGGGACAGCTACCAACCACTTACAGACAAGCCCACTAAATAATTAGTATATCAAAAAAATAAAACGAAGGGGTACAAGACCCTCACTTCGAACCCTGAGGTTCTCAGACTTCTTCGCATACATACTTGAAATTAAATTCCTATCATATCTAAAAGTTGCCCTTACGCTAACATACTATAACAAAACACGTATAATGTGAAGTGCCCTTACCGAACTCCAAGCTACGCGTATCCCCGTATTCCTCGATTTCTATGTCGCACGACCTCGAATCTCTCGAGCCTATTACACCAAAGCAAACCTAGCGCAATTCTAAAAACTAACTTAAACCTTAGGCTCTCAAAACCCAACCTACTGACTAACCAAAACACTTATGCTAAAATACACAATTTGAAATACATGTTTTTGAAGAATTACATACCCTTGAAAATCACCAAAAATTAAAGTAATAAAGCTTTGAAACCAAATCTCATTTCTTTTCACACCAAGATATGAACAAAACCACAATTAGAGTTCCCTTTCTCAATTACTCAAGTCAAGGCTCCACTTGGTTTCTTGGGTCTCCAAGTGCCCAATTTACCTTAAGTGTTTCATAGCCTAAAAATCTAAGACATAGAACAATCACTAAATCACATTAAATACAAGCTGGATCATAAAATTCTTCCTTTTAAATTAAACAAGCCATTTCTAATCATTTAACTATACATCAAGGCATTTAGACATCAAGATATATCCAAGTCTTATTTCAAAACACATTTCAAAGCATATGCCAAAACCCATACCACCTTCCAAAATCATACTTTCAAGAATATGTTTCTCACAAAATCTAACTAATCAAGGTTCCTATTAAACATGCATACATCATAGAACAAGTTTTTGCAAAGAATTCCCCTTTTCTAACCAAAGCATGTCCACTTAAACAATTACTTACTAACTACTTGAAAGAATAAGATTTTAAGACTAAAATCATTTCTTGAGAAGTTAAACATAACACATTTTTAATTTCCTTGAAAACCTTAAGGTGAAACAACTTCAATTAGCCACTTTTCATAATTTCTAAAGCCTAGAACACATCCATTCAAGCATTACATATAAGTTTCAAAAAAATAGTTTCCCTTCAACAGTCCTAGGGCCTCTCGGCCACCATCCATTTTTTTCTAAACAAAATTGCAAAACTCTCTTTTTAAATTGCAAACCATTTCCAAATCATTTAAATTAAACTCCAAGACATTAACATATTAAGACACATCTAAGGCATGGTTCTAAGCACATTTCAAACATATTCTAAAACATTTTCCAATAGCCCTTCAACTACCTAAAACATATCATTTAGCAATTAGATACATGATTCTACAACATAAACCCACATTTCCTCAATTTAAAGAATAGGTCTAAGTCATGAAACAACAAGTTGAGCATGCAAATCAAAAACTATTACGAAAACAACCATCAAACAACTTCAATAACTCAAATAAACAACTAATTGCTTGATTCAAATGAGGATCACACAATTTCCCTTTTTTCACCTCTTAGGGTTTTCGCCCTAGAGCTCAAGGAAGGGATTGAGAGTGTTTCATCTCCTCTTGATCATGATCAAACAATAAACAACACAAAACAATCATGAAATCAAGACTAGAAATCAAAAACAACAAGAAGCAAGAAAAAGGGGAGGGGGCGCTGTTTGTGTGCAGAAAAAGGGGGAGAAAAATTCTGTTTTCTCCTTACTTGAATGGCTAGGAAGTGAAGAACTAATTGAAGATGAAGCCTAGGAGCAAGATTGATGAAGGTTGGAGGTTAGAAACTCAAAGAGATGGAGATAGGAACCCATGGAGCTCAAACTCTCATTTTTCTCTAGAGAGGGAAATGAAGAAGATGTAATGGAATAGGATGTAGAGAGTGGGGGTGGGGTGTTTCGGCCAACAGAATGAAAAGGGAGGAATGGGTCTTGATTTCTCTTTCTCACCCACACAAGATAAGCAAGATGGAAAAATGAAAAATGGAAGCACAAGTGGGAGGGGGTCTCGCTGGTTCTTACAAGAGGAAGAAGAAGTTAAAATAAAAATGAAATGAGGATGGGGTGGGGGTTATGGTCGTGACCTGTTCCCATAGAAAGGGGAAGGAAATAAACTTAACCAAACAATTAACTAATAATGCTTAATAAACAAATATTAAACAAGTGTTTATAAATAATTTGAAGACCAAAAAAAAGAAATGGTTGAATTGGTGAAGGAAAAGAGGAGGTCACGCTAGGGGAGCTGATTAGGGAGGGTCTTCTTCTTTTTTTTTTCTAAACAAAAATAAATTAAACACATAGTTACAAAAAAAATAAATAAGTAAGAAGGAAATTTTTCAAATTAATCACACACAAAGTGACACCTATCCACTTTATGAGATGTTAATCTCATCAACTAATCTATCTCATCTAATCTCACATCACTCATGAGTACCCTCTAATTCTAGGGTCTTAGGGTATTAAAACACAGCGTCGAAAAACCGCGTTACCGATTAACTCTCCGCCGATAAAATCGCGAAAATTAATTTAAAGAGAAATTAATTCATCGCGTGATAATATTTTATTATAAATAATAAAAAAATCATATTAAACACTCAAAAATAATAACAACATGTTATGATTCGATTTTCATCGAAATCGGAGTTCTTTTTAAATTTTAATGCGGATAAAATTTACCCGGTGATTCAAAACGCGGCGAAACTTCGTTAGAGTTTTCCGACGATTTTTGAACCATGAATTAATATTAAATATTAATTCTTAAATTTAATTTCATCTTGATTTAATTCAATCAATTTCTTAGTCAACAAAAATACGCGTTACTGCGTCACGCAGAAAACATATAATAAGTATAATTCATGAATTTTCTTTAAAAGCAGCATACGTCTATGCTGTCAATTAATTCGAACTAACATCATGAATAATAATTATTTATAATAAATAAATTATTCAAAATAACTCAAAATAATTTCCCGTACTCTCAGTAAACCATTGAGGTGATCAATCTCTATGACTTATTTTTTGAGTATTCAGGATTTTATTGCTAAAATCATTTTTCTTAAAAATTGGGATGTTACATCCTCCGCGTCCTCGCTATCGCCTGGGTAACCATCATTGATTGAAGGCACCACGGGAAAGGTTCAACTTCTCAAATAATCATAGAAATGACAAATCACAAAGCAAAAGACAACAAGATGCACAATTTCTCAAAACGCCACTCAACGCACTCCCTTGAGACACTCTCGACAATTCCAGAAAGCAACACCGATCCATCCACTGAATACCAGCCGTAGCCTTGGGCTTCATCACCACCCGGGTTATTCAGGTTAAGCTCCTTGACAACACAGATGCCCACTGTGCAATTTGAACATTAGCCGTGGCTTCGGGCTTCTACACCACCAGATGCCAACTGAGCAATTGAACACTAGCCGTGGCTTCGGGCTTCTACACCACCTCAGCCGTGGCATCGGGCATCTACACCACCCTTGGTTGTTCGGGCCACTGAACACCAGCTTTGGCTTCGGGCTTCTTCACCACCTAACCGTAGCTTCGGACTTCTACACCGCCCTTGGTTGTTCAAATCGAAACTCCAAAAACGTCACGACGACTCCCAACGACACGACGCCTAACTAAGCTACCGAATTCCAGCCATTAGCCTTGGGCTCCACGACCACCCTAAGATGTTCGGGATATAGTTCAAAGACGTCACTACTAAACTCTCGTACTCCGATGAATAAATCGCCGCATACGATAATTCAAGAAGCAATTCGAATAATTATTCAACTCATATGAAAATTCAAGAAGGCAAACATGAATAATTATTCAATTGCATATTAAATAAATATTCACGTAAGCTCATACAGAAAACTCAGTCCAACAGTAATAAGCAATCAACGCAACCAATCATATCACTACCATCAATCATAGAATCCATCCCGCTGCACTCAGTGGAGTTGACAGAAAGGAACAAACAAGTGTGGGGGGTTGGGGTCAGCGACCAATCACTTTTCAGACAAGCCCACGAATGACTCGGACCATACATTTGACAACAAAATCGAAGGGGTACGAGACGCTCACTTCGAACACTGAGGTTCTCAGACTTCTTCGCATTAAGACTTGAAATTAAATAATAAAGCTTATCCATGTCTAAGAGTTGCCCTTACGCTAACATACTATAGCAAGTAGTGAATGTCAAGAGCCCTTACGAATAGTCCACAGCTCACGGGTCAAACACGTCGCAATCCTAATTCTGCATGAACAGTCCTCAAGGATCCTAACAACACATCAAACCTTAGTACCAACCTAGTTCACCCAAACACAATTCCCTAGGCTTAGATTTATTTCTAACCCCTGGGCTCTCAATCCCATAAACCTTTTTGATAAATCAAATACACTTGAAATAACAACCAAGTTGAAAAATATTTATTTTAAGAACTAAAAATTCATTTTCTTTGAAACCTTAAAATCACAAGTAAATACTATAACCAACTACTTTGATCCTATCATTATCAAGACTCCACTTTGGTTAAAGAAACACAAAGATTTCTCTAACATAAGTGTTTCATAGTCTTTGCATGCCAAATTAGATTTCTAATACTACTAAACTCAAATTTATTTCATAACAATACTTAATTAAGGCTCCACTTGGCCTTAGGATTACAAAAGAATCCATTTTGCCTTAAGTGTTTCATTGCCTCAAGTTCACAACAATTTTCAATCCAATTAAACTCCTTTCTAAAATTTTCCAAACTTGAGACACAATCAAATACAACTAATTTAAGCTAAGAACACAAAATAATTTTTCTTGTCCACACTCATTGAGCTCGCGGCCACATTCCTAAGTTTTAGAGAAAGATTGGAAACTCTGCAAATTTTAACAAAACAACATCACTCAATATTTCAATCTCTTTCAAGACATCCAATATTCCCAAAACAAAACCCATTACACAAGTTAAATCCCCAATCAAAGCTTTCCAAGAACTCAAGGGTTTTTCTCAAAATTTTCACAATCCTTTTCTAAACATTTTTCCAATACTCAAACAATTCTTAAACACACTAATATAAGATAAAACATGACAATTTCTCCATTTTCTTGACAAAACAAATGTCTAATTCAAGCTCAATATCAATTCAAGCCTCTTTCAAGAATGCAAGGGTTTCATAAAACCTTCTCAAACCTTGTTTCAAAATAAAATTGACAACTACAAAAGCATTAACAACATATAAGAACCAAGAATCACAAAATCAATTCTCCCTCCAACCCTTGAGAGCTCGCAGCCAACACCCAAAAATTGAGAACAATTTGCAAAACTTCCCAAAACAATTTAACAATACTATTTCATATACTAATTAGTTCACAAAACAACAATTATTACCCAAGACAAGGTTTAATCAATGCCCAAAATTATTTTCAAGTCTTTCAAGAACAATAGTTTTCATCAAAAATTCACCAACTCTCCTAATCCAACAATCTCAACAATAACAACAACGAATTTACTATTAATAAACATGAATCATCAACCAATTAAATAGTTCACAAAGTAATCACCACTAAAACCCCCTTTCAAGAATAGATTTTTTTTTTTCAAAACAATACCCAAACAATTTCTAGTTCCGAAACTATCAACAAATCCAACAACAACAACATCTATTAAGCTAAAAACACCAATTAATTGAATTGATTCACAAGATGATCACCAAGACCCCTTTTCCTTCTAGGTTTTGCGCCTAGGGTTCATACATTTGGGGAAAAATTTGGTTCACTTCATCAATGATCAAAATCAAGCAACCATTAAGACAAGAAAACAAGAACAAAGCAAGAAAAAACTACCTCCTTCACCTAAGTGAAGCTCACGGCCTTGGGCTGTTTTGGGAGAGGAAAAATGTGGCTCAAAAGCTTGCTCAAATAAGGAGGTAAGGGGTTGCAAGGAGAAGAGGAAACTAGCTTCAAGAATGATTGAAGGATGATAATGAAATCAAGCCAAAGGTTGGTGAAGAAATGTAGCCATGGAGGAGCTTCTCTCTTTCAAGAACTTGGAGAAGATGAAGATAAAAATAAAATGGGGTAGGGAGTGGGGTGGGGGTTCGGCTGGAGCTCACCTAAAAGGGTGGGGTTATCAATTTTATTAAAACAAACATTTACCAATATAAAACAAAAATAAAGAAATGCTTAATATGCTTATTTGGCTTTTCCTTTAATCACATAAGAAAGAAAATGAAGGATGATGTAGGATGAAGGGGGGTATGGTGCGACCAGCTCCAAAAAAAAAAGGGATTAATTGGAAAGACTTAAATAAACATTTGGTGGAGAATAGTCTAATTAAAGTATTAAAAATACTAATCACACAAAATATGACACCTCCCAAAAAGATAAGATGCTAAACCCGTCACTTAGACTAACCCATCAAATCTCTCATCTATCATAATTACTCTCTAATCCTAGAGTCTAAGGGTACTAAAAACACGGCGTTGAGTAACCGCGTTACGATTAATTCTCCGCCGATTAATTCGCGAAAATTAATTTACCGCGAAATTAATTCACCGCATGATAAAATATTATCATAAATAATAAAAACAATAATAATCACTCAAAAATAATCACGACAGGTTACGATTAGATTTTCATCGAAATCGGAGTTCATTTAAAATTTTATTCGCGGATAAAAACTATTCGATGATTCGAAACGCGACGAAACTTCGTTAGAATTTTTTGACGATATTCAAACCATGAATTAATATAAAATATTAATTCTCAAATTTAATTTGATCTTGATTTAATTAATTCACTTAATTAGAGAACAAGAAATTACTTATTATAGCATAAATACGACAGAAATACACTACAATAGCGCTAAATAACGTATCGTAAAAATTACGGGTGTTACAATACTCCCCCTCTAAAAATAGTTTCGTCCTCGAAACTATGGGTAAGATACGTATCGAGAAAAGTTCTGGGTACTAGTCCCTCATCTTCTCTTCCAGCTCCCACGTTCAGCCTTAAGTCTTGGAACTTCTCTAGCATCTCCAACTCCTTAATCATCATTGCTAAAGCTAAAACGCTCTCCCTACTCAGTGCATCAGCTACCCCGTTTGCCTTCCCTAGATGATATTTCAAAGTGAAGTCGTAGTCTTTCAGAAATCCCGTCCATCTCCGCTATCACATATTGAGCTCCTTCTGATCGAACAAGTACTTCAGGCTCTTGTGGTTGCTGAAAACAGTAAACGTGCTCCCATACAGATAGTGCCTTCAAATCTTCAGTGCAAAAACCACTGCAGCAAGCTCCAAATCGTGCGTAGAGTAGTTCCTCCAGTGAACCCTAAGCTTTCTCGAAGCATAAGCCGTAACTTTCCTATATTGCATCAGCATGTATCCTAATCCCTGGTGTGAAGCATCGCAGTAAACCTCGTAAGGTTCTTCTGGTGGAGGCAAAACCAACACAGGTGCTGTTGTCAAAAGTTTCCCTCAGCCTCTGAAAACTGGGTTCACACTCTTCAGTCCAAGCAAATGGTTGATCCTTCCTCATGGGTCGGGTAAGCGGTGCTACAATCTTCAAAAAAAATCGTCGATAAATCTCCGATAGTAGCTTGTTAATCCAACAAAACTTCTAATATTTGTTACAGTCTTCGGTTGTTCCCATGCTAACACAGCTTCAGTCTCAGCTGCAGCCACAGCTATTACGTCCTTAGTTATCACTTGTCCGAAAAAATTCACCTCTTTGAGCCAGAACTCATACTTGGAAAGGTTAGCATACAGCTGCTTCTCTCGTAGTATCTGTAGTACTCTGTGTAGGTGCTCTTCTTTGCTCCTCGAATAAATCAGGATGTCGTCCGTAAATACCATCGCAAACTGGTACATTCTTCAACTCGGTCACTTGGAAAATTCTAAACTTGCGAGGGAATATGAAATCCTGAGCTCTCTCTCTTACAAGAATCTTCGATAGAATTATCAGAAAGATATTTGAAAACTCCAAAATTGGAAAAACTACGATTTTTGGGCACAGTCCCAATGGATATGGTGATTCGAAAACCCATCCAACCTGAGAATAATGGTAAGACTTTTAAAGATACGCGACTCGAATTAACAAGGACTTTCTACACTCGACAATCACTACACAACGAAGTCATGTAGTGTTCGAAACTAGGGTCTTAGCAGTTGAAGTAACCACTACTAAGTCGAAGGATAAAACAGTCAAAAGCAATTTTAAATCAGCTTACACCATCCAAAGAAATAAAATAGTGTGCGGCATTAGAATCGAAGATTATGGATGGAGAGTTACCCTCAATTTCGTAATTCCCCTGAGTTAGATCACCTGATCGCTCTGCTTCTTCGCCGCCCATACAGAAGACTCTACCCGAGGTAGTCGGACGCTTCCCCTTTACTCTTGTTGTGTTCACTCTCGGTTCCACCTTTGGAGCCTTGTAGTCTCTAACCCTGTGTCCCAGTCTCCTGCAGTTGAAGCATACATTGTTTTTCTCTTCAGAGCAGTTGATTGCATAGTTCCCTGGCTTACCGCAACAGTAACAAGTCATGTCGGCGCTAGTCTGACTCTCGCTTCTCGCGTTCTGAGCCATTGGACGGTATTGTCCCTTGCCGTTGTTCCCTTGAGGTTCATTATACGGCTTCTCCTGCTGCTTTCCCTTCTGAGAAAACATCTGGCCTGTGCTCTGGGGTCTCATTGGTCCGCCTATACCACTCCTCTTCTTGTTGTTCCTCACTCCTTCCACTTCAACACATCGATCAATCACTTCTTGAAGATTCCTGATTCTCAATGACACCAATGACTTCTGAATATCAAACCTCAGGCCTCGCTGAAATCTCTCGCTCAACCAACCCCGGTTAGTTCGGTCACGAAACGAACTAAAGTACCTTGCAAATGATTCTAACTTAGCAGCATATTCTGACACTGTCATGCTACCTTGTTGTAGTCGAAGGAACTCCTGCTCTTTTTCCGCTCGTGCAGTATCAGGAAAATACTTGTCCAAGAATCTCCTGTGGAAAACCTCCCAAATAATCTCACGACGCTCTGCCGACAATGTCTGTTTCACTCCTTTCCACCAGTACTCGGCATCTCCCAACAACAAGTAGGTTGCGTAGTCCACCTTGACATTCTCTGGACAGTGAAGTGCTGCGAAGATCTTCTCTCTCTCCTGTATCCAAAGGTCTGCCTTATGCGGTTTGGCTCGCCGTAGAACTTCGGTGGGTCATGCTTACAAAAATCTGCTAGTCCTCTCGCCTCCGCATTCTGTTCCGCTCTCCGCTGTTGTTGCAGATTTTGCTGGGTCAAAACCGCAGTTTGTTGAGCCATAGCGTTAGACTGTTGAGTCGCAGCAGCCGATTGCTGATCCATAGCCGCCACCATCACCGTCATTGCTTGAATCGCTCTCTCCATCGTGGGGTTATCAAGTCCGGCTGTAGTATCTCTGCGAGGTGGCATTAGATTCCACAAAGTCCAAAACCTGTCAGGACCTCACAATCAAGTGTCGTTTTAGCACACATTGCTTCAGTCAAGAAACAATTCAAACAATTGGCAAGCAAAGTTGCTTCACTCAACAAACAATGACAATACAACACAACTAGTTACCCGACAAAACAAAACCCGGCACGGTGACCAGCTTAATTACCCAATACACAGTCCGGTTAGAACCGAACCGTTCTGATACCACTATTGTAACGACCCGTTTCCGGACCGCTAATAAACTAGAACCAACTCTATATGCGACGTACTTTTAAAATAGTACTCTTGTATCCTTTGGGAAAATGCGGTCTATTTTTTTAAAAAAAACAACAACTGCACCCGCAAAGCACACACAGAGTCAACACAGCGTTTAGAAACATGATGAAATCTTAAGTCACAAGACTATGCATTGGAAACACATACACATAATATAAACAAGCATGACAACCCTATCAGTACGTACAAAACATAAGCAGTCCATACAAAATAAAAACGATGCATAACTGTGTACAAGAAATACACCTAAAGTATGAGAATCCTTATGAGGACGATCACACCTGGGGGTACTCCCGGCAGACACCCACGCAGGGGACTGCTCCAAAAGTATGCCACCAGTCTACCCTGCAGTACACATAGAACAACACTAAGAGCTTGACTGGTCACCACAACAACTGTACACTACAAACAAAATCCTCCAGCCATCCGAAATGCAAGCGTGCAACAGCCAATCACGAAAAATAAAAGTCGTTGCCCGGACCCTCGAAGGGGTCCTCCTCGTCGCCGTCTGCCAACGGGTCCTCTGTAACACCCTGTCTCCGGAGTGCTACTAAGTGAATATTCTGACAACAGTTGACATGTTTCCGAAAGGTGGAATACTCTGCTCGTAGGGTTTTCGAGAAATGTGGTCCTATTTTTTTTTAAAGGTTCTTTAAAGAAGCAGTCAGAGCATCACAGCGACTTTTAGAAACATGGCGGAAAATAACTTAAGACACCACATAGACCACATTCATTTATTCTGTCAAATCATATATAACAAACGTGTCATGAAACATAACTGAGATTTATTACAACACTGAATTAAATGACAAATATCCTATAGCTGGTCCACAGGCTATACTCTTCATTGGACTACTAGTAAATTCCACAACATAACACAGGAAGAAGGCTGGACGACTATCCTTAGCTGCTCCCCTTTGCGGTTCCAAATCCTCCGCTTGCTCCGCCATCTGGGTTACATTCATTATATTGAAAGAACCACTGGCAAGGGTTAACTTCTTAAAATAAAAGAGACAGGTACACATATTCGATAACACACTCGACAACAAAGCATGTAATAGCACAACATATTACAGGAATTAGCAAATCATGACAATAGGCAAACAACAGTATGCACAGTTCTCAAAACGCAGCTCAAGACTCTCTCTCCAGACTCAGCTCACGACTCATTTTCTCTCGACTCGACAATTTTTCTGGAAAGCAGACGCCGATCCATCCACTGAATACCAGCCGTAGCTTTGGGATCTTCGCTCTCCCTAGGACATTCAGCTCTGGTTCCTTAACGCTGCGACGCCTAGCTAATCCACCATGAACGAAGGGGACCTAGCACCCTCAGTTGTCCGGCTCACAGCTCAAAAAAGTCTCGACGACTCGACTAAGCTCTCAGACTCGATGAACAATTCACCGCATACGAAATTCAAGGAGCAATTCGCATAATTATTCGACCGCATATCAAATAATTTAAAGCAAGCTTAATATAGTGAAACGCAATTCAACAATATAAGCAGCATCAGCAATTCGTATATTGAAACGCAATTCAACAATACAAGCAGCATCAGCAATTCATATATTGAAACGAATTCAACAATACAAGCAGCATCAGCAATTCACAGCATTATTCAACCGCATATTAAATAATTGCACAGCTCGACAACAACAATCGACAATCAAATCATAGAATTCATCCCTCTACAACTCGATGGAGTTCACAGAGAGGAACAAACAAGTGTGGGGGTTGGGGACAGCTAACAACCACTTACAGACAAACCCACTAAATAATCAGTATATCAAAAAAATAAAACGAAGGGGTACAAGACCCTCACTTCGAACCCTGAGGTTCTCAGACTTCTTCGCATACATACTTGAAATTAAATTCCTATCGTATCTAAAAGTTGCCCTTACGCTAACATACTATAACAAAACACGTATAATGTGAAGTGCCCTTACCGAACTCCAAGCTACGCTTATCCCCGTATTCCTCGATTTCTATGTCGCACGTCCTCGGATCTCTCGAGCCTATTACACCAAAGCAAACCTAGCGCAATTCTAAAAACTAACTTAAACCTTAGGCTCTCAAAACCTAACCTACTAACTAACCAAAACACTTATGCTAAAATACACAATTTGAAATACATGTTTTTGAAGAATTACATACCCTTGAAAATCACCAAAAATTAAAGTAATAAAGCTTTGAAACCAAATCTCATTTCTTTTCACACCAAGATATGAACAAAACCACAATTAGAGTTCTCTTTCTCAATTACTCAAGTCAAGGCTCCACTTGGTTTCTTGGGTCTCCAAGAGCCCAATTTACCTTAAGTGTTTCATAGCCTAAAATTCTAAGACATAGAACAATCACTAAATCACATTAAATACAAGTTGGATCATAAAATTCTTCCTTTTAAATTAAACAAGCCATTTCTAATCATTTAACTATACATCAAGGCATTTAGACATCAAGATATATCCAAGTCTTGTTTCAAAACACATTTCAAAGCATATGCCAAAACCCATACCACCTTCCAAAATCATACTTTCAAGAACATGTTTCTCACAAAATCTAACTAATCAAGGTTCCGATTAAACATGCATACATCATAGAACAAGTGTTTGCAAAGAATTCCCCTTTTCTAACCAAAGCATGTTCACTTAAACAATTACTTACTAACTACTTGAAAGAATAAGATTTTAAGACTAAAATCATTTCTTGAGAAGTTAAACATAACACATTTTTAATTTCCTTGAAAACCTTAAGGTGAAACAACTTCAATTAGCCACTTTTCATAATTTCTAAAGCCTAGAATACATTCATTCAAGCATTACATATAAGTTTCAAAAAAATAGTTTCCCTTCAACAGTCCTAGGGCCTCTCGACCACCATCCCTTTTTTCTAAACAAAATTGCAAAACTCTCTTTTTAAATTGCAAACCATTTCCAAATCATTTAAATTAAACTCCAAGACATTAACATATTAAGACACATCTAAGGCATGGTTCTAAGCACATTTCAAACATATTCTAAAACATTTTCCAATAGCTCTTCAACTACCTAAAACATATCATTTAACAATTAGATACATGATTCTACAACATAAACCCACATTTCCTTAATTTAAAGAATAGGTCTAAGTCATGAAACAACAAGTTGAGCATGCAAATCAAAAACTATTACGAAAACAACCATCAAACAACTTCAATAACTCAAATAAATAAATAATTGCTTGATTCAAATGAGGATCACACAATTTCCCTCTTTTCACCTCTTAGGGTTTTCGCCCTAGAGCTCAAGGAAGGGATTGAGAGTGTTTCATCTCCTCTTGATCATGATCAAACAATAAACAACACAAAACAATCATGAAATCAAGACTAGAAATCAAAAACAACAAGAAGCAAGAAAAAGGGGAGGGGGCGCTGTTTGTGTGCAGAAAAAGGGGGAGAAAAATTCTGTTTTCTCCTTACTTGAATGGCTAGGAAGTGAAGAACTAATTGAAGATGAAGCCTAGGAGCAAGATTGATGAAGGTTGGAGGTTAGAAACTCAAAGAGATGGAGATAGGAACCCATGGAGCTCAAACTCTCATTTTTCTCTAGAGAGGGAAATGAAGAAGATGTAATGGAATAGGATGTAGAGAGTGGGGGTGGGGTGTTTCGGCCAACAGAATGAAAAGGGAGGAATGGGTCTTGATTTCTCTTTCTCGCCCACACAAGATAAGCAAGATGGAAAAATGAAAAATGGAAGCACAAGTGGGAGGGGGGTCTCGCTGGTTCTTACAAGAGGAAGAAGAAGTTAAAATAAAAATGAAATGTGGATGGGGTGGGGGTTATGATCGTGACCTGTTCCCATAGAAAGGGGAAGGAAATAAACTTAACCAAACAATTAACTATTAATTCTTAATAAACAAATATTAAACAAGTGTTTATAAATAATTTGAAGACCAAAAAAAAGAAATGGTTGAATTGGTGAAGGAAAAGAGGAGGTCACGCTAGGGGAGCTGATTAGGGAGGGTCTTCTTCTTTTTTTTTTCTAAACAAAAATAAATTAAACACATAGTTACAAAAAAAATAAATAAGTAAGAAGAAAATTTTTCAAATTAATCACACACAAAGTGACACCTATCCACTTTATGAGATGCTAATCCCATCAACTAATATATCCCATCTAATCTCACATCACTCATGAGTACCCTCTAATTCTAGGGTCTTAGGGTATTAAAACACAGCGTCGAAAAACCGCGTTACCGATTAATTCTCCGCCGATAAAATCGCGAAAATTAATTTAACGAGAAATTAATTCATCGCGTGATAATATTTTATTATAAATAATAAAAAAATCATATTAAACACTCAAAAATAATAACAAGTTATGATTCGATTTTCATCGAAATCGGAGTTCGTTTTAAATTTTCATGCGGATAAAATTTACCCGGTGATTCAAAACGCGGCGAAACTTCATTAGAGTTTTCCGACGATTTTTGAACCATGAATTAATATTAAATATTAATTCTTAAATTTAATTTCATCTTGATTTAATTCAATCAATTTCTTAGTCAACAAAAATACGCATTACCGCGTCACGCAGAAAACTTATAATAAGTATAATTGATGAATTTTCTTTAAAAGCAGCATACGTCTACGATGTCAATTAATTCGAATTGACATCATGAATAATAATTATTCATAATAAATAAATTATTCAAAATAACTCAAAATAATTTCCCGTACTCTCAGTAAACCATTGAGGTGATCAATCTCTATGACTTATTTTTCGAGTATTCAGGATTTTATTGCTAAAATCACTTTTCTTAAAAATTGGGATGTTACATCCTCCGCGTCCTCGCTATCGCCTGGGTAACCATCATTGATTGAAGGCACCACGGGAAAGGGTCAACTTCTCAAATAATCATAGAAATGACAAATCACAAAGCAAAAGACAACAAGATGCACAATTTCTCAAAACGCCACTCAACACACTCCCTTGAGACACTCTCGACAATTCCAGAAAGCAACACCGATCCATCCACTGAATACCAGCCGTAGCCTTGGGCTTCATCACCACCCGGGTTATTCAGGTTAAGTTCCTTGACAACACAGATGCCCACTGTGCAATTTGAACATTAGCCGTGGCTTCGGGCTTCTACACCACCAGATGCCAACTGAGCAATTGAACACCAGGCGTGGCTTCGGGCTTCTACACCACCTCAGCTGTGGCATCGAGCTTCTACACCACCCTTGGTTGTTCGGGCCACTGAACACCAGCTTTGGCTTCGGGCTTCTTCACCACCTAACCGTAGCTTCGGACTTCTACACCGCCCTTGGTTGTTCAAATCGAAACTCCAAAAACGTCACGACGACTCCCAACGACACGACGCCTAACTAAGCTGCCGAATTCCAGCCATTAGCCTTGGGCTCCACGACCACCCTAAGATGTTCGGGATATAGTTCAAAGACGTCACTACTAAACTCTCGTACTCCGATGAATAAATCGCCGCATACGATAATTCAAGAAGCAATTCGAATAATTATTCAACTCATATGAAAATTCAAGAAGGCAAACACGAATAATTATTCAATCGCATATTAAATAAATATTCACGTAAGCTCATACAGAAAACTCAGTCCAATAGTAATAAGCAATCAACGCAACCAATCATATCACGACCATCAATCATAGAATCCATCCCGCTGCAACTCAGTGGAGTTGACAGAGAGGAACAAACAACTGTGGGGGGTTGGGGTCAGCGACCAATCACTTTTCAGACAAGCCCACGAACGACTCGGACCATACATTTGACAACAAAATCGAAGGGGTACGAGACACTCACTTTGAACACTGAGGTTCTCAGACTTCTTCGCATTAAGACTTGAAATTAAATAATAAAGCGTATCCATGTCTAAGAGTTGCCCTTACTCTAACATACTATAGCAAGTAGTGAATGTGAAGCGCCCTTACCAATAGTCCAGAGCTCACGGGTCAAACACATCGCAATCCTAATTCTGCACGAACAGTCCTCAAGGATCCTAACAACACATCAAACCTTAGTACCAACCTAGTTCATCCAAACCCAATTCCCTAGGCTTAGATTTATTTTTGACCCCTGGGCTCTCAATCCCATAAACCTTTTTGATAAATCAAATACACTTGAAATAACAACCAAGTTGAAAAATATTTATTTTAAGGACTAAAAATTCATTTTCTTTGAAACCTTAAAATCACAAGTAAATACTATAACCAACTACTTTGATCCTATCTTTATCAAGACTCCATTTTGGTTAAAGAAACACAAAGATTTCTCTAACATAAGTGTTTCATAGTCTTTGCATGCCAAATTAGATTTTTAATACTACTAAACTCAAATTTATTTCATAACAATACTTAATTAAGGCTCCAATTGGCCTTAGGATTACAAAAGAATCCATTTTGCCTTAAGTGTTTCATTGCCTCAAGTTCACAACAATTTTCAATCCAATTAAACTCCTTTCTAAAATTTTCCAAACTTGAGACACAATCAAATACAACTAATTTAAGCTAAGAACACAAAATAATTTTTCTTGTCCACACTCGTAGAGCTCGCGGCCACATTCCTAAGTTTTAGAGAAAGATTGGAAACTCTGCAAATTTTAACAAAACAACATCACTCAATATTTCAATCTCTTTCAAGACATCCAATATTCCCAAAACAAAACCCATTACACAAGTTAAATCCCCAATCAAAGCTTTCCAAGAACTCAAGGGTTTTTCTCAAAATTTTCACAATCCTTTTCTAAACATTTTTCCAATACTCAAACAATTCTTAAACACACTAATATAAGATAAAACATGACAATTTCTCCATTTTCTTGACAAAACAAATGTCTAATTCAAGCTCAATATCAATTCAAGCCTCTTTCAAGAATGTAAGGGTTTCATAAAACCTTCTCAAACCTTGTTTCAAAATAAAATTGACAACTACAAAAGCATTAACAACATATAAGAACCAAGAATCACAAAATCAATTCTTCCTCCAACCCTTGAGAGCTCGCAGCCAACACCCAAAAATTGAGAACAATTTGCAAAACTTCCCAAAACAATTTAACAATACTATTTCATATACTAATTAGTTCACAAAACAACAATTTTTACCCAAGACAAGGTTTAATCAATGCCCAAAATTATTTTCAAGTCTTTCAAGAACAATAGTTTTCATCAAAAATTCACCAACTCTCCTAATCCAACAGTCTCAACAATAACAACAACGAATTTACTATTAATAAACATGAATCATCAACCAATTAAATAGTTCACAAAGTAATCACCACTAAAACCCTCTTTCAAGAATAGATTTTTTTTTTCAAAACAATACCCAAACAATTACTAGTTCCAAAACTGTCGACAAATCCAACAACATCAACATCTATTATGCTAAAACACCAATTAATTGAATCGATTCACAAGATGATCACCAAGACCCCGTCTCCCTCTAGGTTTTGCGCCTAGGGTTCATACATATTTTGGTTCACTTCATCAATGATCATAATCAAGCAACCATTAAGACAAGAAAACAAGAACAAAGCAAGAAAAAACTACCTCCTTCACCTAAGTGAAGCTCACGGCCTTGGGCTGTTTTGGGAGAAGAAAAATGTGGCTCAAAAGCTTGCTCAAATAAGGAGGTAAGTGGTAGCAAGGAGAAGAGGAAACAAGCTTCAAGAAGGATTGAAGGATGATGATGAAATCAAGCCAAAGGTTGGTGAACAAATGTAGCCATGGAGGAGCTTCTCTCTTTCAAGAACTTGGAGAAGATGAAGATAAAAATAAAATGGGGTAAGGTGTGGGGTGGGGGTTCGGCTGGAGCTCACCTAAAAGGGTGGGGTTATCAATTTTATTAAAACAAACATTTACCAATATAAAACAAAAATAAAGAAATGCTTAATATGCTTATTTGGTTTTTCCTTTAATCACATAAGAAAGAAAATGAAGGATGATGTAGGATGAAGGGGGGTATGGTGCGACCAGCTCCAAAAAAAAAAAGGGATTAATTGGAAAGACTTAAATAAACATTTGGTGGAGAATAGTCTAATTAAAGTATTAAAAATACTAATCACACAAAATGTGACACCTCCCAAAAAGATAAGATGCTATACCTGTCACTTAGACTAACCCATCAAATCTCTCATCTCTCATAATTACCCTTTAATCCTATAGTCTAAGGGTACTAAAAACACGGCTTCGAGTAACCGCGTTAACGATTAATTTTCCGCCGATTAATTAGCGAAAATTAATTTACCGCGAAATTAATTCACCGCGTGATAAAATATTATCATAAATAATAAAAACAATAATAATCACTCAAAAATAATCACGACAGGTTACGATTCGATTTTCATCAAAATCGGGGTTTATTTAAAATTTTATTCGCGGATAAAAACTACCCGATGATTCGAAACGCGACGAAACTTCATCAGAATTTTTCGACGATATTTAAACAATGAATTAATATAAAATATTAATTCTCAAATTTAATTTGATCTTGATTTAATTAATTCTCTTAATTAGAGAACAAGAAATTGCTTATTATAGCATCAATACGACAGAAATACACTACAATAGCGCTAAATAACGTATCGTAAAAATTACGGGTGTTACACCAAGCAGGGATTGTCTCACCCTAGTCTTTTACTATTTTTCTGTAGTAAATATGTAGTATGTTTGTTTGTTTGTTTGTTTGTTTGCTATTTGCATGTTTTGCTGTTTTAGTTGTTCATAGGTTGCTTAATTTGTTGTTTTTGTGTTAACCCTTCGTCTAGCATAGCACTTTTGCAGTGGGGACACTGCAAGGTACTATGTTGGGGGGAGGGACAATTTATGATATAGTAATGTTGCATTTGTAGCAGTGTTGTCATGTTTTCCATGCTGTTAAAAAAATGATTTTGGTTGACACATTGGCTGAACTTAATGAGGAATTTGTGCTTGATGTGTTAGAACTTTGTGCTGATTGGTAATTGATAGGAACACTGACCTTTGACAAAAACCCTTAGCTTGAGAGGAAAGAATAGGTAGCTTGCGAACTAGTTGATGTTGAACCCCTTTTGTGAACTGAACTTTGTAGCCAAATTTGTCCAATGAGGGGGGATAAGCAAAAAGATAAGTTTGGAGGTATGCTCATTGTAAATAATCAAAGAATAGGTCAATGCACACATTAGTAATTAGAAAAAACCAAAAACATATAAAAAATGGAATAAGCCTCTTTGTTGAGTAACCAGGTAACTTCATTACAATTGTTATTATTAGCGTCAAAAGACAAAGAGGCAAATTCTAGTAAAAGGCAAATGGTAAAAAGTGAATATGTGTGGATTGAACCTTGATCACTCAATTTGTGTTTGTAATTCTGCTTGTATGCAGCCCCTAGTGCCCAAAATGTAAGCCTATTCCCTTTTGTTTGATTAGGAGGTACAAATTAGGGACACTTTAGGGGAAACTGATATGAACTTGATAGGACTATACTAGCTTTTTAATTGAGCATAAGGGGTGCACACACACACTTGATGTCAGTGGAACAAATCAAGGAAACATGAAGCACAAATGGATTGCTTGACAAAGTGTTAGTCTGAAAGTGAAGCCATGTGAAAACCATCCAATAAAAATCTGATTTCACCTATTCAGTTGATGTTGCATTTGTAACCTTTTATTGTTTTCTGTTTTCGCTTGTATGTCATTACTTGAGGACAAGCAATGGTTTAAGTTTGGGGGTTGATAACTCTTAGAAATAAGAGTTATTTATGCTTTTATGGCTTTAAATCATGTGAGTTCGAGAGTAATTTAGAGTACTTAATTGTTAGAATTGTGTAAATAAGGTGTTATCCTTTACTTGGAGCTATTTGAGGCACTTATGTGCCTTTGAGCATTTTGATGTATTTTGCTTACGTGTAGGATTTTATTGAAAAATACTCAGTGCCAAGTCTAGTGCCATGGCATCGCACCCTGATGTTAGCAGCCCCTAGACTTAGTGCAACTGCGTGTTTAAAGCCAAGTGTACTGGAAGAAAGGACCCTGCCCTTTAGTGAAATGTCGTTGCGCCCTTTTTGATGGCCCCCACTACAGAGGCAGTGTTTTCTCTCTCTCAGCTAAAGGACAAAAACCTTTATTTTTGGGCCAAAGAAGAATAACTTTCATTGGGATTAGCATTGGTCAGCCCATTTGAGGAGAGGCTATAAAAGCATAATGACCTAATCAAGGGAGGAGGCTGGTACATTGAGATTCTTTAGGGCAGCTTCTGTTCCCATCTGAGTAACAGCCGTACTCTGTCTCATCTTCTCCAAAGCACCATTAACCAAAGCTCAAAGCCATTTTCATGGAGAGAAGGTTCTAGTACAGTCACTGATTTAGCAGATTTAGCAAGCCATTGTTGAAGTAGGAGGACCTCTCGACTTGACAGAGCTGGGAGCCACCTCTATTTACTATTTTATCAATTTCTATAACAGATTCTAACTCTTAGGTCTAGTGTCATGGATTCGGTTTACAGCACCAGTTTTTGTTGTCTTGTTTTTCAGCTCAGTATGAGCTAATTTTCTTAAGCTAGGATGATGTGATTGTGTATTGAATCCTAGTTAGTTGAAGTCTACCAGTCTTTATCTTGGCACTTTTGACTCATGCAAATTTATTGATTATATGTTTGACCTAATTCTGATTACCTTTTATTGGGTACATGTATGTTAAGTGCTGAAAGGTGTTAACATGCTGATTTCATGAGTTAATGTGAGGGGTATTAATTAAAGGACACTTTAATCAATATTGATTGAACTAGACATAGGGAATCTGTCTCACAGGGTGTTCTGGGCCACACTTATTAGACAAGGGGGAACATAATGGGGGCTTAGACATAAGGTACCCTTTACTTAACCCTAATGAAAGTATTGAAAGGTACACACATTAGTGCCCTGCGCCCAGGTGCCATGGCACTGACTGATGGCACTGAATCAACTTGGTGAAAATATAAATGAACTGATTCCTAACTGCTTTTTATCCAAAGTTTACTTAACCAATTGCTTGTTACTTTTTTGTTTAAACAATATTTGCTCAAAAACCTAATGTTTATTTTCTATTTTTATTATTTACTCACTAACTTACTTGCTAAAGGAAAAGCTTGTAAAAGAACTTAATCAATCCTCGTGGGAATGATCTCTCTTACTTTATATTACTTGTTCACGATTATGTATACTTGCACAACTCTTTATTTCTAACAACAGGCATCATCAAGGTGTAAGGACCAGTCCTTCCTAGAAGGTTTGATAACCTTCTCAAGAATCCTTTTGATCTCCCTGATAGACAATTCTGCTTGGCCACTTGTCTGTGGATGATATGAAGTGGCTATCTTGTGCTTTACTCCATATTTGAGCAATAGCTTTTCAATCAGTTTGTTACAAAAATGGGTGCCTTCATCGCTTATGATGGCTCTGGGGGTACCAAACTGTATAAATATATTCTTCTGCAAGAATTTGCTGACTGGCTTTGCATCATTCATAGGTAGAGCCACTGCTTCTATCCACTTGGAGACATAATCCACTGCCACTAGAATGTACAGATTCCCAAAGGATAGGGGAAAAGGGCCCATGAAGTCCATTCCCCATACATCAAAAAGTTCAATTTCAAGGATGCGATTGAGGGACATCTCTTGTTTGTTTGAAATGTTCCCCACCCTTTGACATCTGTCACAATGTTTAACAAATTCATGAGAATCCTTAAACAAGGAGGGCCAGAAGTAACCTGTTTGTAAAACTTTTGCAGCGGTTCTGGCACCCCCAAAATGTCCTCCACAAGGTGCTGAGTGACAGTGCTGCAGAATATTGCTGACTTCTTCCTCTGCTACACACCTCCTGAATAGCTTACCAGAACATTTTCTATACAAGAAAGGTTCATCCTAGTAGTATTGCATGGCTTGCTGAAAGAATCTCCTTTTCTGCTGATGATTTAACTCAATGGGAATGACTTTGCTGGAAAGAAAATTCACTATGTCAACTTACCAGGGTGTTGTGGCCTCTTCATTAACACATGTCACTGCCAGCAATTGCTCATCAGGGAAGCATTCCCTGATTTCTCCTCCTTTCTGTTCAGTAGTTTCATTAGCAATCCTGGAAAAATGATCATCCATTTGATTTTTTACTCCTTTTTATCCCTTAGTCAAATTCCTGAAGTAGCAGCACCCATCTAATCAATCTTGGTTTGGCATCCTTCTTAGCAATCAAGTATTTGATTGCTGAGTGGTCTGTGTTCACAATTACCTTCGTGCCAACCAGATAGGATCTAACTTTACAAATGCAAACACCGCTGCAAGTAGCTCCTTCTCAGTGGTGGTGTAGTTCAGCTAGGAATCCACCAATGTTTTGCTGGAAGAATAGATGGAATGGAAGGCCTTATCATGTCTTTGGCCAAAAACAGCTCCTATGGCAGAGTCACTAGCATTACACATTAACTCGAATGGCTTATCCCAGTCAGGAGCAACAATGATAGGTGCTGAAACCAAAGCATTCATCAATGTCACAAATGCTTTCACGCATTGATCATCAAAATCAAAAGTTGTCTCATGCTACAGTAGATGACATAGGGGTTTTGAAATTTTTGAGAAGTCTTTAATGAATCTTCTATAAAATCCATCATGTCCCAAAAACTTCTTATCCCCTTCACACTGGTGGGTGGAGGCAGCTTTTCAATTACCTCAATCTTTGCTTTGTCTACCTCAATGCCTTTCTTGGAGATTTTATGGCCTAGAACAATGTCTTGTTGCACCATGAAATGGTACTTCTCCCAATTCAGCTCCAGATTTGTCTCCTTACATCTGTCCAGCACCTGTTCCAAGTTATCCAAGCAAGATTAGAAGGTTTCTGCAAAAACAGAGAAATCATCCATGAAGATCTCCTTAGAATTTTCAATGAAGTCAGAGAATATTGCCATCATACACCTGTAAAATGTTGTTGGTGCATTGCATAATCCAAATGGCATCCTTCTAAAGGCAAAGGTGCCATAAGATCTTCAGGTGCTATGGCAATCTGATTGTTGCCTGAATAACCATCAAGGAAGCAGTAGAACTCCTTGCCTGCCAATCTATCTATTATCAGATCAATAAAGGGGAAGGGAAATAATCCTTTCTAGTGGCCTTGTTGAGCTTTCTTTAATCCATACATATCCTCTAACCAGTCACAGTCCTAGTTAGAGTTAATTCATTCCTCTCATTGGCCATAACAGTCAATCCTCCCTTTTTTGGTACACATTGCACTGGACTCACCCATCAGCTATTAGAGAATGGGTATACCACACCAACATCCAGCCACTTAATTATTTCCTTCTTGACAACCTCTTTCATGATGGGGTTGAGCCTCCTTTGACCTTCAATACTGCTCTTAGCATTTTCTTCAAGAAAAATTCTATGCATGCACAAAGTAAGACTCAATCCCTTTATATCTGCCATTTGCCATGCTTGGCTTTCTTATGTCTTTTTAGAGCAAGCACTAAGTCCTGCTCTTGGGCAGAGGTCAGCTTAGTAAAAATGATGACTGGAAGTGTGTCTTGATCTCGCAAATAAGCATATTTCAAGTGGGCAGGCAGGGGTTTCAGCTCCAATGTTGGAGGCTTTTGAATTGAAGGTAGATTGGTCTTTGTATAACCCTCATTTAATTCCAAGGATTCACACTTCCTGTGCCAAAGTTGGTTTACAGACCCCTTCTCTTCAAACATACCCTCTTTCTTGAGCTCTTCTACATCATTTCCCTTGGAAAATTCTTTTCCAAGCACATGCTGCTCTTTTAGAATCTGTTTCTGCACCAAGGAATCAATTGTTCTTACAAAAGAACATTCATCCATGCCTTCATCAAGGTAGTTTAAAGCACTCAGCACATTGAATTTGATTTCTTGGTCATTTACCCTCATAGTGAGTTCACCTTTTTGCATGTAACACCCCGTTTCCAGGGCACTATTGAGCAATAATTAAAAGCCTTAAACAAGTAATTAGACGATATAGATATACTAAAAATAATAGTTTATTAAAACTAAATGCATTGGCACATAAGTACATAAGATTATATACTCATAGAACCCGTGTCTAGGGCCCACGACTTACACGACACGTATATAGACTCTGACTCACTGGCTGTGACACGTAACTAAAGAGAGAGTTACTCTTATTGAGTACTCTCTGTACACTCCACGATGCTGGCGTTCCTTCCATCAAGTCTATGTTATCTGTTTTATATGAAAGAAAGCATACAACACAAGAAAAGTAGAAGGAGATAAGAAACGCATTACACACTATAAAAATTGGGAAAGCAGGAATAGAAAGCCTATACAAATGGCACACACATAAGCAAGCACAACAAACTCTCACGTCTACCTAGGTCACACTCACTATCTCTTAGGTCTGCACTACTACACCTAAACCTAACTCTCTTTCTTTGCATCCTACTCCAAACTACTTTGTATCTAAATTGTCAGCTCTAATAGCGTCCTTGTCCTTTCGCCCCTAGTCAACTGACTCAGTTTCTCCTATAGTTTATGAAGGTCTAACCAATCAGCTAAGGCCTAATGGTATTCACCCTAACACTCTTATCACAACAATAATTTATTTCAATTACCATCAGAGTCAACAGTTAAAGTCAAAGTATATCTCAAGCATCAGGCAGCACAGACAGCACATAAACTAACATATTATTATCCACATATCAGCAATCATATAATCAACAACATAGTTACACAATCACAAACAATCATGTATTATCAGCACCACATCACTCATCCACAAATAATTAAATCAGCATCACAACAATCAGTATCAGTCATCAACATATGGATTAACCCTAACGTCGCTTAGGCGACCTACTACTGATATGTTATCAATCATAAAGCAATCATAGGTTATCTATCCTAGGGTTTTCACATATCAGATAAGTTATTCCTATGGATGATAGACCTCTGACAACTGTCCTCAGCTATCACAGGTCACAACCCCTCTTCTAAGGTGTTGCTGTTATCAACCGCTAGTAGGGCTTAGGTCACCCTATGCACATTTATATACACTACTCTATCCTACAATCCCTAAAGTGTAAGGTTTCTTGCTCCCACCTGGTTAGGAGATTGCTACCGCTACTGCCATTATCTGCACCTTCGTACCTGCTACTCGTGCTCCCACCTCTATGCCTACTGCTCACGCTCCTACCTTGTCTTACTCACACTCCTACCTGGCCTGTTAGGCCACCCTTCACTGTTTCCTCTTCCTCCTAGGATTGCCTACTAAGAGCTTTTTGATGCACATGATCCTCACTTGAGCCAAGTGCAGAGCATACTTGTTTCTTAGAAGAAGTTCCTAGAGAGAAAAGTGATGTATGTGTTTTTCAATCACTTACTACGGGGTTTAATTAAGAGTTCCTTATGCCTAAGCCCTCATTAAATTCACTCCTGACTTTTGAGTGTGACTCAGATCATTCTATGGATTTGATTACGTATGTGTAGTTTAATCAAGATTAGATGAAGTGTCCTTCATTAATGTTGTCCATAGCAACTCATGAATTATGTACATTAAACCCTTTCAGTATTTAACATACATGTGCCTAACATAAGGTGATCAAACTCAGATGCATGAGTTAAAGGTACTGAGCAACATCACATAACTTCACCAACAAGGTTTGATTACAACTTCACATCATCCTAGCATAAAGTATTTAGCTCATACTGAGCAAAAATAGAAAATAGCAAAAACAGGTGCTACAAAACAAATCCGTGGCACTTAAACTTTTCTGCTCAGAGTGTTTACAAACAGAAGTAGAAAAGGACACGAGGAGGGCCTCTAGATCTCTTTCAAGATGAAAAGACACTTTGCTCCAGTAATGTCTTGCTGCTGCACTTCCTTGCTTCGCTTGAGATTGGTCTAGTAACCATGTTTTTCAACTTGTTTTTCTCTTAGAAATGGAGTATGGAAGATGGGTGAAGGTGAAAATGAGCTATGGAAGATGGAAGGTATTGGCGACTGTTTCACAAAGAAGGAGAAAATTCTGACCTAGGGATCAGCAAAGTGTACCAACCTACCTCCCCTTTAGGGTTATTCCCTTTATATTCTCTCTCCTTATGGGCTCAAAAATCAAGGTACCATCAAAAGGAATGTCCTTGGCCCATCCAAATAAGGATAAGCTGTCCTTTGCACAAGTACTTGGGGACCACGTGCAGGGACCACCCGGTAGTACAGCACCACATGCCCAACAGCTTTTAGATCAACATCACAACATATGCCTCTTTTGCTCTTCTTTCAGCTCCTTTTATCAACAGACCTTTGGTGCCATGGCACCCAACGTAGCATCTCATATTTCTTTTAAAATCTTACACAGCTCCCAAAACATATTAGAATTTCCACAAAGGCACCAAGGTGCCCCAAAATTATCCTAAACACTAGAAACAGAATATTTACAAATTTCTAAGGATAAGATACTCTAAATTACTCTTGGACTTACAAGATTTAATGGAAAAAGGGCATGATTAACTCTTAATTCTAAGAGTTATCATCGTGCTTTCCGTAGGCCCTCTAGGTCCCAGAGCGGGAGTTCTCAGTATCCTGCTCGTTGACGGAGGCATGTGACAGGTTATGCTTCTTTTTTTTTATGGCCAGAGATAGAGTTGGTTTTGGAGTCTTTTGAGGAGGCGCGAGTTAGCCTCGATCCTGTCAGCTTCCAGAACCTTTGGGAGTAGGACACTATGTTTAAATTAAGAGCAGGTGGAAGCTAGTTCTGAGAAATGAATTGCAAAGTAGCCTTGTAGAAATCATTACCAATAATAGACCAGTAATTTGATTGAAACATCCCCTAAAACCATTCGGACCTGGGGCTCCACCACCATTCATGGACAAAACAGCAGATTTAACTTCATCAAATAAAGGTAATCTTGTTAACATATCATTGTCTGTAGCACTAACCAATGGAAGAATAACACTGTCAACTAAGTCATTAGTAGTACATGCATTTTCATAAGCATACAGATTAGAAAAGTAATGGAGGACATGCTGCTCAATGTCATTAGTAGAGTCTAAAATAATGTCACCCTGCTTCAAAATAGACTTTTGCTTGAAAGCATGTCTAACTTTTGCAATTCTGTGGAAGAAAGCGATGTTCCTGTCCCCTTGAGAAAACCAGTTCATTTTAGCATTTTGCATCCAAAAATTCTCCTGAGAGGCCAGAGCTTTCTAAAGTTCCACTTGAGCCTCCAATTCAGCTGTAGAACCAGATTTACTAATTGCTCATACTAGAAGATGAGCAACTATATTTGCTTGTCGCCTGATAAAATTAACAAAATAGTTTGGTTTTGGATTAAAAGATAGTTCTGCATTCATTTAGCACTAAATTTAGAGACAACAGGCTTAATAGCATTAACATTGTTAAACACTACTTTAGAATCAGTCTCAAAAATAACTTTTGTCCAAATCCCTTTTTATTGCCCATTGAATCGCATCAACCGGTGCACGCCCAAATTTATCCTATATGCACATTATTATTGTCCTCCCTTGGTGGCTGGCCTCGGTTTAGACTGGGATTGACATTGATCTGGCATTTTATATTGTGGGCTATTTGGGAGTTGCGTAACAATGCTATCTTCTCAAATAAGTCATCTCATTGGAGGAACTCTTGGAGAGAATTCAGGTGATATCTTAGCGTTGGTTCCTTGTAATGGAAAACTCAAGTTCTTGCCTCTTTTATGAGTGGTTCTCAAACCCTATTTTTTGTTTGAGTATGTAGTCTTCCCCTCTTGGCGAGGTGGCCGTGTGGGTGTCTTCTTATGTTCTTTAGTTGGGGGGTTTGATTTTGATGGATGGTGTATGTTCCACTTGGTGGGGTACCATGTTTGTCTAAATATTCCTTGTATTAGGTTAGAATACCCCTTGTACTCTCTTGATAATATATATGTGTGTGTATGTGTGTGTGTGTCATTAAAAAGAGTAATGTTAATGCAGAGTAATAAGAATTTATTGAAGCTTTGAAAGCAGTCTTTGCATAAGACAAACTTAATTCGATGAAATGTAGTATCTTATTAACACAAATACATTTATAAGAAATAAAACAGATACGGTCTCAGAATCTTATGAATTTCGGCGTCACCAAATTTTGTGGGGAATAACATGATACTTTTTCAGCTCATAGCTGTTACTGGCACTACCTCTACCTAAGACTTTCCGTTCTTAATTTCGCTTTTTCCTCCATGGATCCTGTCATAAGTCATGGGAACAAAGTCCTCGAAGCAATCCTCCAAGGATCGAAATTTTTCATCAGGATAGAGAGTGTTAATCTCAACGTCATTTGGTCCATCTGTGCTGAAGTTAACTTGGCAACCGTTGATGAAAATATCATAGGTGAACGATGCTACAATACTTTGGGGTATACAATTTTCTGCATACATGAACACATCAAATCAAAAGCAATATTAATAAAGAATGATTTTTAGCTGGAATTTGAGTTGTTTATAAAGTCCATTTTACAAAATATAGAACGTTTGAAATTATTATTATTATTATTATTATCTTAAAAATTAGAATGTTGATTTTCTTAATTATACTATTAGTTTTAAGTATTTTTCAAATGAAATAAGATAATAGAAGTGAATTATATTATAATTACAGTAGTAAAAAAAATTATCTTTAAAATTTTGTATAGAAATTAACATAACATTATTTTGAAACGTAAAACGTAAGTTTTTTTTATAACTTGAATTCTTCTCCATTTTTTAAAAGTTCAATATTTTATTACAAGTTATAGTAATAAATGGTGTAATAACGCGCATAGCTCAGCACCATGGAACTATCGAGAGTGTTGGGCCTATGTGGCAACACGAAACAACCAAAAAAGAGACCTTTGATTTTACCACCTTCCCCCATTAATTTTGGCACTTCCCATATTTTTTAAAATACAAATTTGCCCTTGCTACAATTACAATTTTATCCCTCCGTTTTATTTATCTCTCTTTCCTTTCTCACCTCCCTCTCATCTCATGATCTCTCCTTCTCAAACGTCACCTGCTCCATCTCTCACCCCCTCTCTCAATTTCTCTTGCCCTCTCTCAATCTCTCTCACTTTTGAAGGTGTTTTTCTCTCCATATATCAGCCCCTATCTCTTTGGTGTCATTTTGTGCTATATCTCTTCCACTATTATCACCTGATCTGAGGTGCGTATGCATCTTTTTTTCTTCTGAGATCTCTAGTTTTATGGATTCATATTGTCAGACTCATCCAGGTATAAGAATCCGGATGTTTGTATTTCCATTTTAACTGTTTGATGATTCCGGATTCTACAACCCGGATACCTCCGTAATTTAAAATCCGGTAGTACAACAATATCCGGCAAGAAGAATCCGGAATTTATGTCTGTTAGAATTTTGACATATCTTTTCTAGGGCAGTTTCAATGGAAGACAACTTTCCCGACACCCCAATGGCCAGTGTTCCTAATGTTACAGAGGTTATTCCCGTGGATTGTACTAGTACATTCACTACTAAGAGGGTACTTATTTTGTTGATTAGTTTTGCTAAGATTTGTTGGATGAGTTGGTAAATGATACATGTTGTCGTTTTCAGGTATTTTATACCCAAGATGACCTATTGGCGTGGACACGAGATGTTGGTAAATCTATTGGATATGTGGTTGTTATTTCAAGATCAGACTATGGGCGATCAAGTAAAAAGACATTTGTGATATTGGATTGCGAGAAAAGTGGCAAACGAAACTCCAAAAAACCAGAGCGTACAGAAAAAAGAATAACAGAAAGGGAAGAAGATGAAGGTGCACCTTGAAGACGAAGTTTGGAGTTGGAGAACTCCAGAACAATGCGAGACGAACAAACATGAGAGAGAGAGAGAGAACGATGTGAGATTGGGACTGTGGGATAGGGAGAGAGACGGACGTGAAGAAAGAGAGAGAGCGATGTGAGAGAGGGAGGTGAGCAAGAGAGAGGGAGGTGATCTGTATGAGAGAGAGGGAGGTGAGCAAGAGAGTAAATGAGAAAGGAGGAAGGGGGAGGTGATAAAATTAAAGGGGGGAGGTGCTAAAATCATGGGCCAAAACAATAGTGTCATATTACAAGAAATAACTATAAAAATAGCAGACCACGATCATGAACAAAATAAATATGAAAGAAAGAATTTAACAGTTTTATAACGAATAATCAATAGAGAATAAAGAAAAAGTAGTAAAGGTAAAAATAGGAGAGAAAAATATTAAGTTTTAAGTTATAACTAGCATTTTAACGATTTTTTTACAAGAAATTATTCTTCTTATTCACTACGCCCATTTCTCTCTTTCTGTGATTCACGCCCATTCCAATTATTCTCTCCCTGTGAGAAGCTAGTCTAAGAAGTAATTTTTACAAGACCATGTGAGAAGTATCTCTCCCTGTGAGAAGCTAGTCTAAGGTTTTTCTCTTTTGTCATCATCATTGCTATGGATCATCTTTCACTTGAGGAAGAAGAAGAGGAATTGGAGTTACAGGTTGAAGGAGATCGCAATGAAGAAGCCAATCCTTCGCTATGTCTAATAGGACGATTTTTGGTCAAGCTGAAAGCAGAGTCGCACAAGGCAGGAACTGGAGGTTGTAGGTGACTTCGAGAAGAAAATTCGACACGGCAGAGTCCGAACGGTGGAGGTGGGACCACCAGTAATAAGCAGCATTCAAGACCAGTTAATGAACGAAACGTTACGCAGCAAGAAGGAGCAAGCTGCCGTCTGCAAGCAATTACTTCCAATCATGGGCCTCAACCGTTTCTTACAAATGGGCCAACGTTACTTTTGGACCAACAAATGCAATCATTAAGTTGCACTTCAGTGAGTGGGCTGAATATGCTTGGTAACAGCGAGAAGTTAATTCAATTTACAGCAAATAATGGACAATCAAATCATATTGTCCAACGTTCTTCAACAAGCAGTAAAGGAAAATCAATTGTCAACCAAATTTCTGTTGGTAATATTGGGCCCACTAATAAAGGAAAATCAAAGTCAAATGAAGATTCCATGAGTATTGACCCAGTGGAAAAGAAGAGACGCCGACCAGAGCCAGCAAATGATTCAAATGATGTGCTTTTGTTGGAATATGGAAATGGTGAGCAGAATTTGGTGAATGATAATACCCAACATTTTTTATTGGTAGGTCCTGGTTCCCAGGCCTGCCAGGATCAATGAAAATTATAAGGTGGAATTATCGAGGCCTGCATACTCCTCAGGCAGTTCCGGTTCTAAGGAACCTGGTGAGGTTCCATGACCCAGACATGGTGTTTCTGATTGAGACACTTTCTGTTACTAGGAAAATTGAAGAAGTCTGTCGAAGAATTGGGTTTGAAAATGCTCTGTCTGTTGATAGGATTGGTCGAAGTGGTGGATTAGCTTTGCTATGGAAAAATAATATCTCTTGTGAGATAATAAACTATTCTAGGCATTTTGTAAATGCTGATATCACTAATGCAAGTAAAGGAAAATGGAGATTTACAGGATTTTATGGTATCCCGGATAGGGGAAGAAGACGAGAGTCGTGGCACATGCTTCGTCAACTAAGATATATATCCAACCTTTGCTGGTGTGTTATTGGTGATTTCAACAACATTCTCTCAAATGTTGATAAGAAGGGTCGAGTCATACACCCTTCTTGGCTTATGAGGGGTTTTCGTGAAGCAGTTTAGGATTTCCAGCTGGTTGATGTTCCATTAGAAGGTTATCCCTATACTTGGTTCCATGGAAATGATGTAAGTAATAGGAAAGAAGAACGGTTGGATAGAGCATTAATTTCTGCTAATTGGGGTGATCTTTATCCCTTAGCTAGATTGCATAATCTAGTGTCCTCTATCTCAAATCACTCTCCTATTTTACTAGATACAGATGGTCAACCTTCTAGAAAATGTATTCATCGTTTCCGATTTGAAAATGCATGGTTGGTGGAAGAGGATTTAAAGGACGTTGTGGAGGGTTGTTGGCATGGTAACAAGGATCATAGTATTGTTGGAAAAATTGTATCATGTAAAGAGACCCTTAGCCATTGGGGTCACCGTCTCCGTTCCCGATTCACTAAAGATATTACCAAGCTCAAAAGGAAGATTTAGGACTTACAAGGGAAGATTGATGACATTTCTCTTACTTAAATGAGAGAAACAACGCAACAATTGAACCTGTTGTTGATTCAAGAGGAAATATATTGGAGGCAGAGGGCCAAAACGCATTGGATGAAGGATGGTGATTCAAATACCCGATTCTTTCATGTTTCAGCTAGTGCTAGAAAAAAAAAGAATGAAATTACACAATTAAAGAATAATGAGGGCGATTTAATCACTTCTTAGGAGGGGCTTGGAAACTTGGCCCAGTTCTATTTTTCTAACCTTTTTGTGGAAAATTTTGCAGATGTTTCACAAGTGGTGGTCCTTATTAGCCCAAGGATCTTTGAAGATGGCAATGAAATGTTGCTTGCGCCTTTAACTAATGAAGAGATTAGAGAAGCAGCTTTCCATATGCATCTGGATAAATATCCTGGCCTTGATGGCTTCAACCCAGGTTTCAACCAGCATTTTTGGCCAACTTGTGGCCCTGATATTGTGCATGCTTGTCGCTCTTGGCTTGAAGTTGGCAGTATTCCTACTTTTATGTCAGAGACAAGGATTGTTTTAATCCCAAAGTGTGATCAGCCAAACTCAATGAGGGACCTAAGGCCAATATCTCTTTGCAATGTGGCTTATAAGATCCTGGCTAAGACTCTAGCTAACAGGTTAGCTGCAGTTATTTCAAAATGTGTATCAGAGGAACAATCAGCTTTTGTTGCAGGGAGGTCTATTGTAGACAATGCATTCATTGCCTGAGAAATTGTGCACCACTTAAAACGCAAGAGAGGAGGCTCTTGTGTTGAGGTTGGCCTTAAGATTAATATTAGCAAGGCCTATGATAGAGTTAGTTGGGATTATATTCGTGCTATCATGTTGAAAATGGGTTTTGCTACAAGGTGGGTGGATTGGATTTATATGTGTGTGTCTATGGTCCATTATTCCATCTAAGTCAATGATGATGAGGTGGGTCCTATTATAACTGGAAGGGGTCTTAGACAGGGTGATCCACTATCGCCTTATCTATTTATCCTTTGTGCTGAAGGATTGACCACTTTGATTAAGAAAGCTATGGATGCAGGTGATATTCATGGTGTTCGTATCTGTAGAGAAGCACCTGTTATTTCTCATCTTTTGTTTGCAGATGATATTTTTTATTCATGCGAGCAATGGAGAGAGAGTTTCTTGCCGTGAAGGATATTTTAACAGTGTATGAAAGTGCATCTAGTCAATCAATCAATCTCATGAAGTCTGAAGTTATTTTCAGTTCAAATGTCCCTAATGATTCTTGTGAGTATCTCTCTAGTTTACTAGGGGTGACTCAGAGAATGGGGGAAGGAAAATATCTTGGTCTTCCATCTTTGGTGGGAAGAAACCGTAGACAGATGTTCAGATTTATCAAAGATAGAGTTTGGCAGAAAATTAGCTCTTGGAAGAGTAAAACTTTATCTATGGCAGGTAAGGAAGTCCTTATTAAATCTGTGGCTCAGGCAATCCCATCATATTGCATGCAGATGTATTTGATTCCTCCTTCCCTTGGTGATGAGATTCAAAAAATGTTGAACTCATTTTTTTGGGGTTCTAGCCAAGGAAGAAATAGAGGGATAAATTGGTTGGATTGGGATAAGCTTACCATGTCAAAGAAGAATGGAGGTATGGGTTTTAAGAATATATATGCTTTTAATATTGCTATGTTAGCTAAGCAAGCATGGAAATTTATCCATTGCCCAGATTCTTTGGTGACCCGTGTTTTTAAGGCAAGATATTTTCCTAATTGTGATTTTGTTGAAGCTAATTTGGGGACAATCCATCATATTCATGGAGGAGTCTTATGGCTAGTCAAGCATTATTAAAAAGAGGGGCTACAGTGGTCTATAGGTAGTGGTGCAAATATAAAAGTTTGTGGAATGCCTTGGGTGAGAAATGAGGGAAGACCCATAATCCTTCAACCGCAAGTGATGGGCCTTGAAAATCTAATGGTCTGTGATCTATTCTAAGGAGTGGAACCAAAACCTCATCTCTTTGCTTTTTTACAGAGGAACAAGCAAGCTCCACTCTCCAAACCCCTCTGTTTGATTCGGTGGTTCAAGATCGAAGGATCTGGAAGCATAATCCAGATGGTTTATACTCTGTCAAAAGCGGTTATCATGTGGAATGCCTGGGGTATTAAGGCGTCTCCGAAAATAAAGCTCCACTTGTGGAGAGTGTGTTGCGATGCTCTTCCAAATCGCACAAATCTGCAGCGTAGGGTGTCAATTGTGGTGAGTTGTGTGTTCAATGCGAATAACCTATAGAAGATTCCTGGCATGTTTTGTGTTATGCCCTGATAGTGTTCAATGTTGGACAGATTTGTCGCTGTTGGGACATGTTCAACACGCAGCCGCTATCGCTGATTCTGTCAGGGAATGGTGCTTCTTGATGCTTCAGAACCTTAATCCTGATGATCGATCAAAGTTTGCAACTGTAATATAAAGTGTTTGGTCTGCAAGGAACTCGAAGTTGTGGGAAAATGAAAGTTTGGATCCGCCATCAGTGGTTGCTTGGGCACAATCCATGATCCAAGATTGGAGACAAGCCCACAATTTAGGTGTGAATCTATCAAATGCCAATATTAGTGCAGAATCTGTTGATAGTTGGTCTCCTCCATATCCGGGTAGCTTAAAATGTAACGTGGATGCTGAGTTTTCAGATCAAACAGGAATTACTAGCTGGGGAATGTGCCTTAGAGATGAGAGTGGTTTTTTCTTAGCTGCAAAAACTCTATGGGACAAGCCTTGTCTTAGAGTGGCCGAGGGGGAAGCATTAGGACTACTTTCGGCTATCAAGTGGATCCATAGCCTTCGGCTGGATAACGTAGTCTTTGAAACGGACTCCCAAATTGTTGCTAAAAATGTTAATACTCCAAAGTTAGACAATTCAGACTTTGGTTTAATAATTGTGGATATTAAGAGTCTTTTAGGCCTTTTTTCTAACTTTAGTGTGAGTTTTGTTAGGAGGCAAGTTAATGGTGTTGTTCATTGTTTAGCAAGAGTAACTCCTAATATGCCTAGCCACCAAGTTTTTTAGACTGTTCTATTTTGTATTGCTTCAATTATCTCTAATGAAATGAAGTAATCTATTTTCCATTAAAAAAAACTAGCATTTTAAGAAAAACTAGCATTTTAAGAAATGTATATGGTAGGGAGATAAGCTCAGTTACTAATTAAACACGTCTATATTTCATTATAAAAAAAATTATACGGCTCTTCAATCAAAAACAACCTTTTGAACTAATATAAATTATATAATTAGTTAAAATACCTCGGCAAATACAATCATATATAAACAAATTCTTGACTTTGACAAAAAAAAAAATTCGGGATGAAGAAATAATAATTGGAAAAAAAATGGTGATCGAACCTCGGGCTGCCGCTAGAAGATCATCTCCTGATATGGTTATTCGAGGGATTGTATGACCAATTTTCTTTTCCCATAAAGAAGCAAGATCGTTGATGCTGTAACAGTTGCCAGGGGGTCGAAAATGAACATTTTTGTTCAGTGTTCTGATATCATCAATGGCCTTCATTGTGAACTTTCCAATATCATTGCCATCAACAAAGTAAGCTGCACAAACAAGAACTCCTCACAATCTAGCTTTAATGATAATCGGTTCCAAAAATAGGTCAAATTGTTGAAATCCTTGTTAGAGATATAAAAAATTATAGATTAGGAGTTAGTTTGTTACTAATTTGTTAGCCTATATAAAGGCTTGATGTAGTCATTTTATAATCACTTTTCTCTGTCCTATCATTTTACTCAGATACAATCAATACACTCTTTTATATTTTCTCTCAATTTCATCTCTCCTTCCATGGATACCATGTTTCTCACCATGGTATCAGAGTTATGGCATCCTCCGTGAAATTTTCCCTGCACTCTGTATTGCACTTTTCTTTTCATTTCATTTATTTTCTTTTTCCTAAGAAAATCCAAGAAATCTATCTTGATTCTTCGTTTTACATATTTTTGTTTTCACAGTTTTAGAGATTTTTTAATCTGTCATTTTCTTCAGTTTACATCATTTTTTCCCGAATTTGATCTTCTCAATTCGTTTTGCTGATTGAAGTTTTGCTGTCATAACTGCTCCGTCTCCTTTTCCTCTACTTCGTTTTCTCCATTTGCATCAATGTTATTTCTTGAATTTGTTCCACTTTGAAATTCGGAGTTTCAAATTTCAGAGCTTTTCGATTTTTTTCCTTTCAAGATTCGATTTTTGTCGTTCGATTCTGTTTTGGAGTCAGTATCATTTGCCATTTTGTTTTTGATCATCGTTCCCGATCCGAACTCCAATACATGTTTCTCGCCTTAGCCATCTCGTTTCCTGCTTTGGATTGAATCTTCCACTGTTTTTCTCCCGTGATTCATATATATTTTTTTTTTGGTTTATCGGTACTTCGCTTCTATGTTTTGCTACTGGAATCAAAATAGTTGAGGTCTTCACCAAAACCGTCTCGGTCCCCCTCCAATTTGATTCAGTGTCGAGGTTCTAGGGTTTCTGTGTTGTCAGATGTGTTCGTCCTTGTTTTTCTGCTCGATAATCTGAATTTAATCTTTGTCACAACACATTGCTCTTCAATTTCAAGATTGGCTATTGAACGACTGGATTCTCGGTGTCTACTTAGTAGTTTTCGGATCCATGATTGGAGATACTGCATCCTCTTTTGCAGGATCTCGTTTTGAAGGCTTTCAGAGTGAACCAGCAGCCACTGTGAATTTTGCTTAAATTCTTGATTCAACATTTGGTGGTACCGATGGTTTCATTCACTGTCAGAGGGGAGAGTTACTCCATTTATTTGATCTTAGAGGTTCACAAAACCAGAATATTGTGGTTCGATTTTGAGGACATGAAGGTCCCGTAACTTCACTTGTTGTTAGTGTGTGGGACTGTGACTTGCTGAAGTGCACACCATGTGTTTGGTGATTTGAATCTGTTGATTTTTTGCTTTTCAGCCTCATTTGGTTTATCCTTGATATGGCTTTGTTGATTTTAGCATCTTCCTTATGGTGGTTAAGCATTGTAGCTTCTGTTAAGTGGTTAAGCATTGAATTATGGCTTCTGCTTAATGGTTAAGCTTTGGATTGTTGCTTCCATCAGGTGGTTAAGCTTTGGGTTGTGGCTTCTGTTTGTTGGTTAAGCCTTTGTCGTATGGCTTTGATTTTAGCCGATGTATTTTCCGGAATTTCTCTTTGATTGTTCATTTGATTTGATATGCGTCTGTATTGCTCATCCCAAGCTGGAAGTGTTGTAAACACCTTCCATCTTGTGGGGGGCTATTAGAGATATAAGAAGTTATAGATTAGGATTTAGTTTGTTACTAGTTTGTTAGCCTATATAAAGGCTTTATGTAGTCGCTTTGTAATCACTTTTCTCGTTCCTATCATTTCACTCGGATACAATCAATACACTCCTTTATATTTTCTCTCATTTTCTTCTTTCCTTCCATGGATACCATGTTTCTCAACAATCCTCATCAGTGTCAACATTTAAGTGTCTTCACGTGCTTGCCTCAAGTTTGTAACTTGTGTCCTCATGCATGAATGGATTCAAATCTTTAATGATTATTTCTTCAAACATGAAATTTATTAATTTAGTTAATTTTCTTCCTTAAGCATGACATAGCTTGAGGGTCGACTTTTTCTTCTTGTTAAGAAACAAAGTTATGATAATCAAAGGTGAATTTTTCAAAGGTGATTTTTTTGAAGGTGATTTTTTCGAAGATTAACTTGATGCGGGTTAATGTAGATGATAATTTTTTGAACACAGTAGCTTTTTTTTTTTGCATTGCAGAGTGGGCAGTATTCCTTTTAAGTTATTGGGACTCCCGATTGATGTCAATCCAAGAAGATGTAGTACTTGGGAACCTGTTATGGCATCTTTGAGAAAGACATTAGCTGAGGGGAAGGGGAGACATCTTTTTATTGGTGGTAGGATTACTTTGATCAATTCAGTGTTGACAAGTTTACCATAATATTTCTTCTCTTTTTTAAAGCTCCAAAAAAGGTGTTGAAAACATTAGTCGACATTCAAAGAAATTTTCTTTGGGGAGGTTGTGAAGAAGAGAAAAAATAAATTGGATAAGTTGGGATGGATCGTGTGTGCTTGCAAAAGTTTACCGGTAGGTTAGGTGTAAAAAATTTGGAGCTCTATTAAGTTTATTATCCAAGTGGAAATGACGTTTTTTGATCGATCATTCAGCGGTTTGGTATAATCTATTGAGGTTTAAATATGGTTATTTGAAGGTTGTCAATAATCTGAATTTTCACTTAGCATCATCTTCCATATGGTGGCATGATATTATTTCTTTGGATTCGAGTTGTGGTCATCTTTCTGATTGGTTTTCAGATGTGGTTTTGCGTAAGATTGGGAATGGTGAGCAGATTCAATTTTGGGTTGATAGCTGGATTGGTGACACTTATTTAAAGGAGATATATCCTTGACTATTTCAGTTATCTCTTGATAAATCAGCTTCTATCTCTAAATAGTTGGCAGTGGAGGTGGAGGTGGCGTCATAGGTTATTTGTCTGGGAGGAGGAGTTGTTGGTGGAACTTAATAATTTGCTTGCTTCTGTGGTTCTACATCAACATACTAGAGATACTTGGGTTTGCTTCTGTGCTTATTTGTCAGGTTTTTTTTTTATCAGGTTTTGGAAAGTAATAAAAATAATTGCATGACTAAAATCAGTTTTATTTTTTAGAAATATTAAGATGATGTTGGGAATTAAAAGCTGAGATTCAAATTAATGGAAAATGAAAAAATTTTGAGATACATACTTCTTTTAGGTAAAAAAATATTTTTGAATTAAATCCCATTTCTTTTTAATAAGTAAATTCAGTTACGCTTTTTGTTTAAATTTTTTTTACCACTGAAAAACGCAGAGATTCTTAAAGTGTCGGTTGTGACAGCTCCGGGGTTTTAGGGTTTTCTTTTTCTGTGAATGAATAATTTATTTTTGAGAAAATTATTCATTTAAAGGCAAATAAATTTTACTTACGAACAATGAAAAGGCCAAGTATCATTTTAAATGGGAGTCATATGGGTGCTAAAACCTTCTCTATACATAACTAACTCCAGAATCCAATATTGGTTCTGAAGACCATTTTTTTAATTATTTTCTAAAAAGATTTTTCCAATGTTTTCTTTAATAAACATAAGTGGCGAACATTATTTGTTCCTCCTTAGGCACATCTTGTGCTAAGTTTGGTTCTTTTCTTTTAATAAATACACTTTTGCTTATCAAAAAAATGTTATGATAATCAAAGAATTTAACAAAGACATAAACCAGAATGAAAAACCAAGTTACGAAATATTATAAATGGCACGAATATGAACCAAGTAGTGATTCAACCTATGAACTGCTATATCAAGAGTTATACATGACACTTAAGTAGTGATTTTGCATGGAACCCTACTAAAAGCTTACAATTTCATAGCGGTGATGGGACAAAACCACAACCAGATGTTTGACGAGATTTTCCCCCTCTAATTATAATAATTTCATGTCAAGCTACTATTGTTTGGGTGTTATATTATCTCAAGTCTATTCTATATAATGAGATTTTTTCTACCCTAGTGATATAAAATTCATGCTTTAATACTACAATATTTTGATTTGTTTGTAATTTCCTTTATGTTTTCTTCACCTAATGAATAATAATTACCTTTCCTTTGTCTTTTTCTTAGTTATTTGAACTTCATTTTCAAAGTATGTTGCTGTTGTTAAATACTCCCTCCGTCCTATAATAAGTTTCGTGTTAGAAGAGGAAAATTGTACTAAAATAAATGTCGTTTTATCTTTTCAAAGTAATATATTAATTATTTTTTCAATTTTTACCTCCGAATTAATGATATGTAAATACCCAATGGTTAATAAAAATAACTTTATAAACTTGTTATGCTATTTCATTCACTTATAGTTTTTTTTTAATCTGTGTGAAAAAACATACGAATTACAATAACACTTATTATTGGACGGAGGCGTATATTTTATTGTCGTTGAATTTAAATACTATTGTGTTATATTTTAATGGTTTTTATGTGTAAATCTAAGATAATATTTTTTATATTATTTAATTATTATTACTGGTTTAGCCACTATTAATAGGTCGTTGAACCTTTTTTTTATCAGCAATTTTTTTTCTTTTTTTCTTTTTATAGGGGAGGGGGAATCGAACACCTCTATCCCGGGAACCAAGGTCCAACACTACCAACTGTACTGGCACCCTTGACAATCATCATCGGACTAGGGATGGCAATGGACACCCTCTGGACAGGGTACTATAGTACTCGTTCTTATACCTGTATTTGAAAAATGTATCCGTACCCGAGCCCATATCAGCGTGGGCAGCAAGTTTAATGCCTGTCCCCATACCCGTTGGGTACCTAAGTAGTGCCCGTACCCGCACTCGCTACCCGCACTTTAACCATGAAAAGATAATAAATAATGAAAAGAATCGTAACTTAATTAAAATACGATCTAAAAATCTTTCAAATCAACTCTAAAATATTACAAATTATAGTATTTAGCCAAATAAAAAATCCAAAATATGAAAAACTAGTACATATTAAAATAAGTAGATTCCGGTAAAAAAAAAGTAGATAGATTAATTAGATAGATTCTGGTTAAAAAAAAAAGAAAGTAGATAGATTAATTAGATAGATTTGGGTAAAAAAAGAAAGTAGATATATTAATTAATTCAATTTAATATATATATATATATATATATATATATATATATATATATATATATATATATATATATATATATATATATATATATACGGGTTGTGGGCCGGGCTGGGCACTGGAGTACCTATATCCGCACCTATACCCACTCAGATTTGTGGATAATTACCCAGGCCCAGACCCATAAAGTGAATATTTCCCAGTTCATTGCGGGTTTTTTTTTTTGCGGGTACCGATTGGGACTTGGTCCAATTGTCATCCCTACATTGAACCTTGAGTTAGTTCATTTATACTAACTCAATGATTGGTCCGATTTTAAAAATTTTGGTGTTGTTATAAGTTTGTTCCTTTCTTGTATAATATAATTTAATAATTTAATCTATGTTGAAATCTTATTTCATAAATTTTATTATATAATATTAAAAGTTATAAGATATATATCAAACTCATTAAATGATGTGGTAATATAAAATATAAAATTAAATACAATTATAGAACTCTAATTGACTTGAGAAAATATTTTTTATTATTTTTAATTGATTAATAATTACAAAGATTCATTATTTTCATATATGTTATTTTTCAGAAATTTAGATAAGAAATGGTGAACCATTTTTTACGAATTTTAGAAAATCAAAAAAATAAAAACTTTGAAATTATTATTAAAAGCAAGAAATATTTGTGTTGTTTATTTGTTTTAATTTGTTTTCTTTCTTTTAACAATTTAACAAGAAGAAAAAGTGTGACATCCCAGATTTTTCAATCTGGAAACCCTCATGTAATCTTGAAATTGAAAGTCTTAAACAAGCTTTTGAGACCTTTAATTAGGGCTTGGAATAAGATAGGAGTGATAAGGAAGGAGAAAAACAAATAAGATGGAGATTGGTCAGCTCGCAACGCGACAGGGACACCTCGCAACGCGAGGACGTGCCATCTCGCAACGCGACATGAAAATATCACAACGCGACCAACTAAAACTCGTGTCATCACGCATGTCTCGCAGCTCTTCCACGTGTTAGGAGTGGATGTCTTCGTAATGCAATGAGACCTCTTCACGACGCGAAGAAGCCAGTTTGGAAATGTATAAATAGGGGTCCCTAGCCCCCTTTTACCTCGCCCCTCTCTCTATCAGTATCTCTCTCTAGCTAGGGGTATTCTGGTCTTTTCCTACAGCATACCCAACCTCTAGTGCGTTTGCGAGGCTCTGGAGCTATTCCGAGGCTACGGGAGTTAAGTAATGCCCTACTCCTTATGCTTTAGTGATAGCTTCATATCCTATTCTATTATTATAGTAATATATTCCATTCCTGTAGCAGAGGTGCTGTCCGAGGAGATCCAGAGTCCACTTCGGGGATTTGCCTACTACGTCCTTACGACTATAGGTATACTTCGAACTATCCTTATAGTATATTTGTTATGATCCTAGTTCTAGAATATGATGAATCATCAATGGAATCTATTTTTTTAGTGTTAAATTGCTATAGTTGTTTCATTGAATAAAATTGTTGTTATGGTTGTAGTGTGTGGGTGTGAGTCATGTTGAATGCATGCATCACCAGTATTGGCTTATATAAGCATTGTAAGACTCTCTCACAATTATCAACGAAGAAATTAGTCAATTCCCTTCTCTTATTATTTTCTTGGGAGGTTTCTGCGCCTCGAAGCAGAGTTATCTTTCTCAATCCTTCACTTATCACTACTCACTTATCCCTTCCATAGTTCACCTCCTCACACATCAGTTAGAATTATTGATGATAAAAATATACAACCATCAATTTTGTTCATGAGGCACAATTCCCACGTGTTATGCCAACTGATTCCACTAATTGGGCCACTTTTGTTTTCAATTAATGCATCACTTGTTGATTGGATCAATTTTGGCCGTTATCACACCTTCAATTACGGGAATTCACACCTTTTTGGGGCTATATTGCAACTGTTCCTTACACACACAAGCCACTTCCTTCACTTACAACCCACAATACGACTCACTTCCTTGCACTCGCCCTCACCCTTCAGAGGTGCAAGCCGTAAGGTTATGGTCATTAGTTCACACTTATTCCAATTTAACCTTTGTATCATCTGATCATGAGCATTCAAAAACTTGTCTCTGGAAAACTGATTGCTATGAGTTATGGGAAACAGTACATGTCTTGGATGCCCCCACCACCAGTACGTCCAATAACAATGAGTCACCAATATACCAATTTTCTTATAATATTTTCACATATTCCTCAAGCTTGTGCCCACTATCTACTTAAAGTTTCTGATTTTGAACTTGGTGGAAAAGATTAAGATGAAATAGCTAAATGGACTTTAAGGGATATATTGATTATTCTATCCCATTGTTTGGAACCAATTTTGACAATATGTTGTTCCCATTTTAAATCCATCGGAGCAAATTGGGAAATGCTATTTAATGGGCCAATGCTAATAGATGGCATATCTTACTTCTTTGGATAATGTTGGCTGGTATGTGGGCAAATGTTGGTCCATATGTTAAGATACTTACAAAGGCATTGGCTGGAGGGATTCTCTCAGTTAGTGCCACACTTGCACACAAACATGTTATGTTGTGTATAAAACTTGGACAGCATGACAATGTGTATAGGGACATAAGGTACTGGCAATCAATCCACCAAAGTTTCCAAAGATGAAGTCAAATGATGATTTTGGTTTTATTAGGGAATGTGGGCAAAGGAGAGGATCAGAGCTTCCATACATCTGTATTGATGTTATGATAATGATAACTGGAGCAATTAATTTGGGTCCCAATTATCACAGTTATTTCAGTATTGAATCACAACCGAAAACCTTGAGGAATTTTAAGGGAACTATTGGTAAATGGCTTCAAATGGTATAACAGCAACACATGTTGATTTTTCAGTGATAATTGGCAAAGGGCAACAGTGGGACCCCGGTGGCCATCTGGATATGTCTATAGCAGCTAGATCATTCCAGTTCAAGCAATGGGGCCCGAGAAAATTTATCAAAGGGAGTAACTTTTACAACCTTGAGGACAGAGTTGCTCTTGATGGAGTCAGTATTGTTATGATCCTAGTTTTAGAATATGATGATTTATCAAGGGAATCTATTATGTTAATGTTAAATTGTTATAGTTGTTTCATTGAATAAAATTGTTGTTACGATTGTAGTGTGTGGGTGTGAGTCATGTTCAATGCGCATCACCAGTATTGGCTTATATAAGCATTGCAAGACTCTCTCACAATTATCAAGGAAGAAATTAGTCAATTCCTTTCTCTTATTATTTTCCTAGGAGATTGCGCCTCGAAGCAGAGTTATCTTTCTCAATCCTTCACTTCTCACTACTCACTTATCCCTTCCATAATCCACCTCCTAACAATATTCCTTAAAAGTCACGTAATAATACGCTGTTAATAGAATCGTGGTAGTAATAATAATATATTCTTTCAGAAATAGTCTTAACCTAATGTGTAATTGGGTCATACCTTTGGATATTAGGATATTCCCTGCCATCATGACAGATAATATATCCCAATTATCGTTGGGATGCCGCAAGGTCAATGGCGGGAACATGAGGAACTCAATGAGTCCTATCCTGTAAATCATGAAATGCCAGGTATTTGGGAGAGAGAAGCCTAAATATTGGAATAGTAGTTAGACTACTAGTATAGAATAGAATAAAGTCCCACGCTCTACTATAGGCTGATATCAATCGTTCTTAGTATAACTATGGTATGCAGTTACTCCATTGAGTGATTGTAATGCCTATCAGCCGACCTAGGATTGTGTGCTATGTGATTATCTGCCATGTGTTTATATGTGCTTGTATTAGTCGCCTTATGCGACGTTAGACTTGTTATGCTATAATTGCTATGATTGACGTGAGAACACGTGGTGAGGATTATTAGGATTCTAGGTTGTTAGATTTAGATAGGAGAGATGTTTGGGGTATAACATGTCATAACTTGGCTTTGTGTCTCTATTCAGTTCTTTATTTATTTCACACAATAACGTTGTTTTCTGTTAAGTTCTCTATTTATCTGCAACACTATTATAACAATGTTTATTATTTTTCATCTAAAACTTTCAGCATTTAAAAATAATATTAAACTTCTATTAATATAAATTGAGTCAGGTAGACCCATGTTAAAGAATATAGCTCTTTCAAAAACGAATGATACATTTTATTTTTCTATTTCTTATTTTTTTTAATTTGAAAAATATCATTTTAATTTTATTATGTTTTTGTTTTAAAATTTTTCATATAAAATAGTAAAAATAAAGTAAAATTGTTATCACTATCCTTCATATAAAACTATAAAAATAGAAGAAAAAAATATAATAACATAATATTTTTATAATTAAAAATTAAAAATATGGTCTGTCCGAACAGTTTTAAACGCCACTATGCCACAACTTTGTTTCATAAATATGTGTGCAATATATATTATAAATAATATAATTATTTAATATATATACTAGTTCATGCAATATAACTACTGACTCAATAATTCAATGAGTGACCCATCGACCCAGTAACTCGACTAAGTTGATGACCCGGTTGACTGCAATCATGCATTGCTAAATCTTCTTTCACACAATAAGCCCAAAAGAAATCATATTTTATAGGCCAACTGCATTAATTACACGAAAAAGTCCATGTATATCATAAAGTGGGTGTCTAAATCATTCACAATAATTTTCCACACCGCATTGCTCGAAAAAGTCCAGTAGTATGGCATCCGGTGAGGTTGGATCAGTGTTATAATACTTACCTTTATACTTCTAATTAAAAAAGAAATTTTGGTAGTCATACTCATATCAAAATTAGTTACAACTTATATCTGCATTCATACCCTATAAAAAAAAAACTTAAATATTTGTACTCATATTTGTTATCTATTTAAAGATCTTTCAAACCAAATAGTAAAATATAACAAATAAAATTAATTAATTAAATTAAATTACAATATAATAAGAGTATCTGATGGTTATTTCCCGTAAAAAAACTGATGATTATTTGATATCTCGTTTGTTACAGATTCCTTGATAAAAAGATATTTTTTAATTAAAATATCATTTTTAAGGATTTTGGAGTGTGTTTGTTATAAATTATTTGATGATAAAATCACTTTTGTTAAGTAAAGAATCATTTATAATTGTTTTAATTGTGTTGTTAAGATTTTTTGAAAACAATTTTTAAAAAAATATAATTTTATGGTTAAAATGAAAAGCTATTTTGATTACTTTTTGGGGAGAAAAAAACATTTATGATAGAAAAGAGAGAAAGTTGTAAAAATCAATTTTTTAAAAGCGACTTTTATAACTGTTAACACATAATATAGCTTGATCTGTTTTTCTTAAAAATTTCTAAAAAATAATCTATAAATTATTAAATGTCAAAATCATTTTTTTTAAATCCAAACAAACAGGATATGTGTGTGACCACACACGTTGTGTATTCATGTACATGTTGATACCAATGTACTCTTAGATACGTAATTCCATAACATATTTTTTTATAAAATATGAGAGTATTTTAGCCACTAATCGCTAATATATTTCTATTTTTTACAAAGAGTATGTTAGTAAATTATAATTTAAAATTTATTAATATATGACATGTATGCATGGATGTATATATAATTGTTGATAATTATACATACCTTTGGCATTGCCATCGCCGTAAATATGAAACTTATCCATTGGTGGTGGAGTCTTGGATGGATGACAATTGTCATAATAAGGCCAAGAAGCAATGGAATTACAGCAGATGTTAGTGTAAGGAATCCCAGATTCCCGAATCAAATGCCTAATCAAACGCTTTTCGTTGTACATTGTCAGACCTGGCTCAACAGGATTTGCCCTGTCGACATCGTGCCCGAACTCTGATGGCAAAAACCTCTGCAACATTTCAACCATCAATGACAAGAATCCTGTTTTCAAACTGTTATTAAGGTGACTAAAATTTAATATTATATTGATACAGCCACAGCATCACCTCAACCAACTCCATAATTGCACCACCATTTTCCTTGTCTATATTTGCAAGTTGTTTGATTTTTTCCAATCTTAGTTGTTTTTCTTGACTTCTTGTTAATTGTTTTCACATTGTATCAAACTGTATCCAAAATTTAAGGTGGGCTCTCAATCATATAAATAGGGCTAAGAAGCTCGATATAAGACACAACGAGTTTTAAGAAATATTAAGAGTTTTGAGTTATAGAGCATTTCTCTCTTGTTCTGAGCCATTTTGGCATCGAGCAAGTTCTTAGATCCAGGAGTTGAGTTTGAGTGACAAAATCAGCGGAAAGTTGAGTGTTTTTGGTGAGCAAGAGAGTTGTCAGCCCGAAACTCCACTTTGCGACCATTTTTATGCAAAACTACTTGCCGCCATCGCGTCAGGAAGGGCCAAAAAACCTTGGGAACCAAGTTTCGCGGCCAGCCTCCACGTCGGCAGCGTCGTAGGAAGTTTCTTGAAGCTGTTCGCCATTGGGTGTTGCAGAACCGTCTTGGAATTTGAACCACCGTGCGTTGCGGCCGTCGCGGAAAATCTGAGGTTGAAGGCGACCACGTCGCGTGCGCGTCACGCACGTGTCACCTTGACCACTCTTCGCGCGCGTGTCCGAGCCACATCACGATCAAAGCTCGCTGACTCAGCGACCACCTCTGACCACGTCATTCTACCAACCAGAAATAGCCACGCGTCACGTTGACCAGTCAACGGCCTCGCTGTCCAAAGTTACTGAAATTACAGATAAGCCCCTATACTTTTCTGTATTTACAGTTTTACCCCTAAACTTTTGTATAATTGTTATTTGACCCCTGAACTTTTAAAAATTGCATTTTGACCCCTAAACTTTTGTATAATTGCAACTTGACCCCTAAACTTTCAAAAATTGTATTTTGACTCCTAACCTTTTGTAAATTGCAATTTGACCCCTATAAAATTGTAAAATTACCCTCTTTTATATTTTTCCCCACACAAAGTACCAAATTGTTCTTTGTTATTAGAAAAGAAATTGTGGAATTATAAAAAGTGCATTTCAAGAAAGGTCTGGCTAAGGAAAGCGAGGTTATTAAATGCGCTTAGCGGCACTCTGCTCTGGGAACTTCCTTGGTGTTCTAGTTATAAAACTACAATCTTGATCGTAACGATTACTTCACCAATTTTATTCTCGATCAAAATGCACTCCCAGAAGACAACTCTACGAGACTTGAAATGGGAAATGCGAAGACAAATTCGGGAATTCTGAGGCGCTTCTGAGCGCATCGAGTCTATTAGAGAGCCACCGACCGGAGAGAGGAAGAATATTCGATGATTCCTCATCGACGGCGTCCCGAGACCACGGTCGGACATGATGACATCAAAGTTGATATTGGGCTTTGAAGGAAAACTTCACCGGATACCCGTTGATTGGCTTGAAGCAGTTGAAAGAGTGTTTGAATACAAAAATTCGAGAAAAGAAAAGAAGGTGAAGATTATTCTTCTGTGAAATTAAAGAGATATGCTTCCACTTGGTGGGAAAACCTTAAAAAGAGGCGAGCGTGATGGGAAAAGCAAGATCAAGACATGGGAAAAAATGCGGCGAGCTAACGAGAATGTTCTTACCTCCTCAATATTATCAAGACAAATTCATCCAAGCTGCAGGAACCTTCGTCAGGAAGAAGAATTTGTCGTGAGAAGAATACACTAGAGAATTTGAGAAGGCGATGATGCGATCATGATGTACAAGAGAAGGAGCAAACAATCGCGTTACCTTGGAGGATTAAACAACGCGATATTGCCGATCGTGTTGAACCCGTAATATTAGTCGTTAGAAGATGTTATTCGCGCTTTCTGGCGAATAAGCGGTTGCCGGAGATCCACCTACTGAAACTTACTCCTCCAATAATCCACCTTACACTCGTAAACCACCCGAAACCTGACCTAGTTCATCTAGTAAACCTCTGCCAAACCTACCTGCGAAAACAAAACCAGGCCGTCGAATGTTTGAAATGCAAGGCTTTGGTCATAACCTCATTGCTGACGAGAGAACCATTTACCATCATCAAAGGAGAAGCTTATGAAATTTACGAAGAAGAGGAGGCTCGAGTAGAACCTGAAGGAGAAGAAGAGTTAGATCAATATCACGATGAAGAACTCCTTTATTCTTGACCATGGTGAATCCTTGTGTCAGACCGAAGCTTGCATCTGATGCTCAATGAAAGGAAGAACCTTGGTTGAGGCACAATATTTTCCCACACTCGTTGCATACGCCGAAAAAGTTTGTAGCGTTATTGTAGGCAGTGGAAGTTGTGAAAATGTTGTTTCCAACTATATGGTGGAAAAAATTGGATCTACCCGTCATCCACACCGCCAAGTTGCATTGGCTCGGCAAAGGAAGTAGTGAAAGTTGTGGCGATGCCTTGACCTTTTCCATTGGCGAGAAATACCAGGATCAAATGCGGTGTGATGTTGTACCTATGGATGCTGTCATCTCCTCCTTGGAAGACCACGGCAATATGATCGTCATACCTTTATCTGGCGGTTATACCAACACCTACTCCTTTGTCAAAGATGGAGTAAAGATCGAGCTAACTCCTTTCTGTTGAATGAAGCGATAAAGGCAAGAAAGAAGCCAACCATTGGTGTCCTTAGTCACAAAGAACAACTCAAGAAGCTGCAAAGGAAGTTCAAACCATGAGCTTTATTCTAATTTTCGAGTCAAATAACTTGAGTATCATTCAAGTGGAAATTAAACACTACTTGAAGAGTTTCCGGATGTTATACCAGGAAGAAGTTCAATTTGGACTACCGCGATGCACGAGACATCGCACGCCATTGACTTCATTCGGGAGTCATTCCCAATAGACCCGACTACGGAATGAGTCCCAGGGAAGCATCTTGAAATCGGCGCGAGTTGAAGGATTGTTAAAGAAAGGATTGATCTGAGGAAAGTATTAGCCGCTTGTCTGTTTCCTGTGATCCTAGTGCAAGAAAGATGGAAGGTGGAGAATGTGTGTTGATAGTGAGCTATCAACAAGATTACCATCAATCACCAGGTTTCCCATACCAGGACTTGATGATTTATTGAATCGGATTACATGGTGCCACTTATCTTTTCAAAGATTGATCTTCGTAGTGGATACCATCGGATCAGGCTAAGGCAGGAGATGAATGGAAGAGCGCCTTCAAAACCAGAGATAGCCTTTATGAATGGTATTATGCCTTTTGGGTTGTCCAATGCCCCAAGTACATTCATGCGCGATGAATCAAGTCCTTACGACCCTTTATTAGTAAATTTGTCGCGTCTATTTTGATGACATTACGATTTTTAGCAAGGACAAAGAAGAACACTTGGGCAGCACCGGCGAAGTGCTCGGACTCTTCGTGAGCAGAAACTCTATGCCAACTTGAAAAAATGTTCTTTCTTAACCAGCGAAGTTACTTTTCTTGGTTATATCATCACATCGAAGGCATACGAGTTGATCCCGAAAAGATAGAAGCGTCAATGGTGCTTTGTTCCAATCAATCAGTGAGGTGAGAAGTTTCCATGGATTATCCTCCTTTTCACAGAAGATTCATCAAGAACTTCAGCTCGAATTGCCACTCCACTCACAGTTGCATAAAGAGACAAGTTTCAATGGACTGGGCTGCCACAGGAAAAGTTTTAGCGAACTTAAGAAGCGTTTGACTAAAGCTTTTGTTTTAACACTTCCTAATTTTGATCAAGTATTTGAAGTCGGTTGTGGCGGCTTCTAACCTTTGGAATTGGTCTTTGTTCTAAGTCAAGAAGGACATCCCAGCCTTCTTGATTGAAAAGCTCAACAATGCTAAACTTGATATTCTACATTATGAGGAGTTATCACGATTGTTCGTGCATTACAACATTGGAGCCATTACTTGTTGAATAAGAGTTCATTCTTTATTGATCACTTAAAACCTTAAAGCATTTGAACTCTCAACAAAAGATCGATCGAAACATCTTTGCTTGAGTGAGTTTTTCTGACCTTACCCCTTCTAATCAAGCATAAAATTTGGAGTTCAAAATGGTGCGGATGCCCTCGGGCGTCATGCTTTGCTTACCACATTACAAACAAAGTCATCGGCTTTGAGACTATCAAGGAGTTATATCCAGGGGATCAGTTTCCAAAAAGTGCGGAATGCTACTAAATTCTGAGCCTCACAAGATTACTCTGGCATGAAGGATTCTGTTCAAAGGAAAGACTTTGTGTATTCTCAATGCTCACTACTGAAGCTATCATTTGGGAAGCCGTGATGGAGGATTAGCTTGGTCATTTTGGACGAGATAAAACAATGGCCTTAGTGAAAGAGAATTTTTATTGGCCAGGCGAGAGAGATGTCAATCGGCATATTCAAAGGTCGGAAATTTGCCACTTGGCGAAAACTAAAGGCAAAACACTAGGTTATATATGCTCCTCACTATGCACCCGGGAGGCCGCACTTGGGAAGGCGTTAGCATGGACTTTGTCTTGGGACTACCTCCCGAACTTCGGCGTCACAAGGATTCAATAATGGTTGTGGTAGATAGATTTTCAAAGATGGCCCGTTTCATTCCTTGCCAGGAAGACCAGCGATCTTTGTTGATTCGATCTGTATTTCAAAGAAATTGTTCGTCTTCATGGAATTCAAAAACCATCACTTAAGCGATGAGATGTCAAGTTCTTAAGCCACTTTTGGAGAACTTTATGGAAGAAAATGGGTACTAAGCTCTGATTGATGGTGCGATCATCCCAGACAGGATGGACAAAGCGGCGATCAGCTGACTATTGGGAATCTACTTGAAGTTTTGTGGGTAAAAATCTAAAGCGGTGGGATCTTATCCTTGCACAAGTTGAGTTTGCTTACAACGATTCAACTAACCAAGCCCTGGAAAATGTCCTTTTGAAGTAGTATATGGCACTGCGTCACTTGAGTCCGCTTGACTTGACCCCTCGGTGATAAGCAACAATACGATTCAGGATCACGAAGCGGGGCAAAAAGAGATCAAGCTACATGAGCAAGTTGAGAGTTCAAAGCAAAATTCAAGGTATAAGGCTCAGCGAGACAAGCATCGAGCGACAAATTTTTAAAGTTGGAGATTTGGTTTGGATACATCTAAGGAAGGAAGCGTTTCCAAATCAACCAAATGCTAAGATTATCCATAGAGCGATGGACCATTCAAATTGTATGCGAGAAAATTAATGACAATGCTTACAAGGTAGGATTCAGGGAACATATGGCGTCTACGCAACATTCAGCGTTAGCGACCTTCGCCATATTTAGATGATGAAGCGATTTAAACTCGAGGCGAGTTCTTTGAACCAGGAGTATAATCTGACCGCAGCATCACCTCGACCAACTCCATAAGCACCACCATTTTCCTTGTCTATATTTGCAAGTTGTTTGATTTTTTCCAATCTTAGTTGTTTTTCTTGACTTCTTGTTAATTGTTTTCACATTGTATCCATTTGTATCCAGCTAAGAATTGAGCTCTCAAAATACTATAAATAGGGCTAAGAAGCTCAATGTAAGACACACTTGAGTTTTAAGAAATATTAAGAGTTTTGAGTTATAGAGCATTTCTCTCTTGTTCCTGAGCCATATATCTTATACAATAAAATTTACCATCCTGGTGAAATTTATATAGCAAAGATTCCTTTTTTCTTTTGAACAGCAAAATCAATATATAGTAAAGAATAGTGTTTCAAGATGCCTTTGTGGCGCTCTAACTAACGCATAGAAAATTTTATTATCACGGTGTATCTCATCTGTTCATTAACTCGATAGAATCTCGTACACTTCTTTACCGAACACAATGACAAAAGTATATTATGACTCTCTGGCCTGAGTACATTAAAAATTATTCTCTCAGTGCGATCTCGTCTTTTCATTTACTCAATATTTTCTCGTCAGCTGCTTTACCATACACAAGGACACAAGCACATTATGATTCTCTGACCCACACGCAGTAAAATTTATTCTCCCGGTGCAATATCGCTCGTTCATTTACTTGATGCATTGGCGTCCGCTCGTTTACCAGACAAAAGAACATTATGACTCTTTGACCCTTGCAAGGTAAAATTTATTCTCTTAGTGCGATCTCGTCCATTCATTTAATCGATTAAATCTTGTCTGCTCCTTTACCAGACACAATGAAAAAAGGACATTATATGTCTCTGACCTGTGCAACTGTGCACAGGAAAATGTATTCTCGCGGTGCGATCTCGTCCATTCATTTACTTGATGCAATATCATCCGCTCATTTTCTAGACACAAAGACAAAAGGACATCATTACTCTCTAACCCACGCACAATAAAACTTATTATCCCAGTGCGATCTCGTCCATCCATTTACTCGATGCAATCTCGTCTGCTTCTTTACCAGACACAAGGATAAAAGGACATTATGACTTTTTAACCAGTGCACAATAAAATTTATTATCCTAATGTGATCTCGTATGTTTAAAAGTGTCAGTGCAATATCTTCTGTTAATTTTGTTGGTGCCATCTCGCTCGTTCATTCTATTGGTGCAATCTCATCCGTTGTTGAAATCAAAAAATAGAGGTGGTCTTGACATTAGATTCCACCATTCAAACCCAGCTTTACTTAACTTTAGTTTTCATTCAAACACCTTCACCATCTTCGTATCCTGCCTAAAACATGAGTTCCACAATTATCTATATTTTTGTCAATTGCAACGAACAAATTACTACGACATATAAAGGAAGAACATTTGTATCCGATAACCAGGTGGTTGTCTTTATACAAAAATTCTCACAAAGGCCATGGATGACACGCAAGCAAAGGCCAACTCTGACCATGTTCATACTTTCAACCGACAACGTAGTGAATACTTGGTGGAAGAGTTGTGTCACCCCTATGAGGGACGACCTACGGGGAATTTCAAGGACAACATAGACACAATATGGTGTGACTATGGAAAATTTCACGCAAACCATATCCCTAGTTCACATGTTGTAATTGTGTGTTCACATGCTCATATTGACTACATGCAACATGTTGCTTCTGTGTATACATTGCAACATGCCTTCAACGTTTAGAGTGATTTGCTTAGCGTGGTGGGCAACGAAGCATATTGGGCAAAACATAAAGGAGACGATGTGTGTGCCACAATCTAGAAATGTGGAGAGATCCACGGGGTCGTACTCAGTTCGCTCACATTCATATTGAGATGGAACCACGGAGAAAATAGTCATCCAAAAAGATGTGGATTGTGTCGAAACGAGGGTCATAGTAGTAAAAATTGACCTAATCGTGGTGGATGTTCTAGGAAACCCAAACAATTTTATTAGATTATAGTTTTTGTAATTTTGTTTTAATTAATTATAATTAATATTTTTAATTAAAATGGTGAGTAATATTTTTAATTATAACAGTGAGTATTATTATTTTTTAATTAACAAAAATTAATTAATAAAGAAAATAATAGAAAAGGTGAGATGTTGCTAGCTCTAAAGCCAACTTCTAACCTAATTTAAAAATAAAATACAAGTGGGAAGTCGGCAATGGGCCTTGGTTGAAAAAAAAAGGGGTATTCCTGTAAATAAAATGTGGGGCATTTAGGTGTTTAATCTTTTTAAAAATTATTAAAATAAAAAATCTTCTTTTATTTCAGCCTAAATTTTGAATTGTTTGTGTAGATTATATGTATTTCAAAAAAGTAATTATATAAATAAAAGAATACATTAAACTTGAGTAATTTGCACATGATAAATGAAGAAGAATGTTTTACAGTGGCTTTTAGGGTGAATCATCTAATAAGTGGTTCATGGGTGAACAACTGGTTTTCAGGTAAATTTTTTGGTTTTTTTATTTATCTTTTTTTATTTTGTTTATCAAAAGTCATTCCTGCCCCTACACCTCTCACCTCTTACACACCGTACTCCATTCCCTTTCTGACATTAAGATTATTGTAACATCCGTAATTTTTCTGATGCGTTATTTGATGTTATTATAGTGTAATTTGTTGTATTTATGCTATAATAAGCAGTTTCTTATTTAGTAAGTAAGTGATTGAATTAAATCAGGATAAAATTAAATTTAAGAATTAATATTTTATATTAATTCATGGTTCAAAAATCATCAAAAAGTTTTAACGAAGTTTCGCCATATTTTGAATCGCCGGGTAGTTTTTATCCGCAATAAAATTTGAAACGAGCTCCGATTTCGATGAAAATCGAATCGTAACTTGTTGTGATGATGTTTGAGAGTTTTCAATTGTTTTTATTATTTATGATAAAATATTGTCACGCGGTGAATTAATTTCTAAGTAAATTAATTTTCGCGATTAATTGGCGAAAGAATTAATCGGTAACGCTATTACTCGACGCCGTATTTTTAAGACACTCAAGACCCTAGGATTAGGGGATAATCATGAGAAGACAGGGATTAGATGTTTAGACTTGGTGATTAGATTACAATCTTGCTTTTTAGTGATTAGATGTCATACTTTTGGAGGTTATTCTAATTTGGTGCCTTTTTTCTAATCCATTTTCAACCAAGTAAACACTTGTTTATTTAATTTTTTTTCTTGCCTCCCTTAAAGCCTATTCAGGTCGTGCCCCGTCCCCTTGTTACCACTTCATTTTTCTTTTATTTTCACCTTGTTCATGAGTGAGAAACACCAAGTTTCATCCATGGCTTCCATCTCCTTCTTCTTGGCATGAATCCACCTCCATTGCTCCTAGCTTCTTCTTCTTCTTGTTATCTTCTTCTTAACCTTGTAAGTAAGCATGAAAACAAACTCTACCTTGCCTTTCTTTGAGCCAAAACCGTGAGCCCTATTGTAGGTGTAGTAGTTGTTAATTTTTTTTTTGCTTCTTTCTTTGTGTAATGCTTTGTTTATGGCTTGATTATGATCATGGGAGAGATGAACAAATTTTCCCCAATTTTTTCAAACCCTAGGCTGATTGTCTAAGGGAAGGGGAATGATGATTTCTCATGTGAATCATTCAGTTAACTTGGGGTTATTACTCCTTAATACTTGATATAGTTGTTGTTGTTGTTAATTTTGGATTTGATCAAAGATAAGTTGTAATTTTGGGAAACCCTCGATGCTTGAATAGCCATGATAGGGTAATGTGTTTGAGTAATGGTTTTGTTTTGGGAAAATTGAATGTTTTGGGAAAAGAAATTAGGTGTTGAATGATGTGGTATAGTTGATTTGAAAGTTTTACAATTGTTCCCTATGTGTGTGTGTGTTGGCCGAGAGCTCAAAGAGCTTGGGGAAGAAGAAATTTTTGTATTATTGGCTTGAACTATTTGCATTGGATTGTTGTTTAAGTTTTGGAAAAATTTAGAAAGAGTCCGATTGAATTTTGGAAGTTGTTTTGAGCTTGAGGCAATGAAACACTTAAGGAAAATTGGGATCCTTGTAATCCTAAGGCCAAGTTGAGCCTTAATCAAGTATTGTTATGAAATGAATTTGGTTTTAGTATTGTTTCGTGTATCAAAAACAAAAGAAAAGGATTTTAGTCTTTAAAATCGTTAATTTTCCAAATTGTGTATTATTTCAAGTATGTGTATTTTTATTAAAAAGATGTTTGGGATTGAGTAACCTAGGGGTTAGAATTGAACCAATACCTAGGGAATTATTTTTTGGTGAACTAGAATTATACTAAGCTTTGGTGTGCTGTATAGGATCTTGGAGGATTTGTTCGTACTGAGTGGGATTGTGACGTGCTTTGTCACGTGGATGGTTAATCTTTAGTAAGAGCACTTCACATTCCATAATTGGTAATGTTTTAGTGATGTGTATAGATTATGTTTGTATGCTTATGTTTGATAAATACTGATTTGTTAATTGTGAGTTGTTGTGAATAGCTGAATTATTGTGATGCTGAAATTGTTACTACGTTGTGTTGCATGTATGCTTAATTAAGTTTTGAGATATGTGTTGTTGGATTGGTGCAGGATAATTGAATATTTATTTGATTATGCCATATTGAAATATCATTTGCATTGATATGTTCATTGGAGTAGGCGAAATGCATTGTCATGCATTGTGGTAACTTCGACCTGAATAGTCTGGAGAAGTGTATGCGCCCCAAGGCCAAGGCTGGAGTTTAGGGGCGTTATTCGTTTAACCCTTAGCATGGAATAGTATCGTATTGGGGACGTACCATGGCATACCAACGATTGACCATTGCAGGGTATTCCAGAATCATAAACACTGACATATAGACGCATTAGCAGAGCATTTGTGCATTCTTTGAATTGTATATTACGTTGTATTGTGTTATCTGTTTTTTTTAAATAAGAAGTTGACCCTTGCCCGTGGTTCTTTCAATTGATGATTGTAACCCAGTCGATGGCGAATGTGGTGGAGGTACCAGCAATGATGATGTCGCCGGAGGTGATCTTTGACTTCCCGGATATGGAGATTCCCTCGGCGATGGAGTTCGACCCCTCTTCAGGCCGAGTTGTATATAGAGGGGACGTGATTGAGACTTTTCGCGTAGAAGGACTGGCAGTTCGACAGAAGATTTCACGGCATACCGTGAGCTTCCCTGACCTGGTGGGACAGATTGTGGATGGACGGCGTCGTACTCAGCAGGATCTGTAACACCGGTAGTTTTACTACGGCTTAATTATCGCTACTGTATTGTAATTCCCTGTATTACGCATTAATATTCATAATTAATATTTTTTGTGCTGTTAATCAAGTGGATGAATTTAACTAAAATGAAATTATATTTGGGACTTAATATATTATATTAAGTCAGTTAAATTTTCAGTTCAAAATTCCACCGTTTTCCGGTCGCGTTTTGAACTACCCGGGTAAGTTTTGCCCGATTGAAAACTCTAATTTGACCCGAATATTTAAATATTTGGGAATTTGATGTTTTATAATATTTCTGATTTATTAGAATTTTTTTGGCAATTTTACTTAATTTTTAATAATAATGTATTTTCTACGCGCCGGAGACGCGAGACACGTGAAACCGAACGTGCAACGAAACTGGGAGCTGAGAGAACCTTGAGGGAGGGGCGAAAATCAGAAATAAAAAGGGATTAGATTGTGGTAGATTTTAAGTCATGACACAAAAAGATAGTGATGTGATTAACCTACCAAAAATGTTAAAGTTTAGTTCTATTTATGGTAAGAGTTAGTAAGGTCTTTGTGCTAGCTTGCACCCATGGATTTGACCAAGATTTCCTCCTCTTTTTCAGCCCATCTTGGTCGAATCATGCAGCTGAATTGGAGGAGAATTTCACTCCTAAATCATTCACCAAAATCTTGATTTCATGCATGATGATTTCCTATCTTTTCCTATCTTTTCCTAGCTTTTTCCTATCATCTCCTAAGATCACTTCAACACCAAATCTCCTTCTTTTTTTAACATCAAATCTCCTCTTTTGCTGGCTGGAAATCAGCTCCTTTAAGTGACCAAATCCATCACTTTTCTTGTGTCATTTACTAAGCACAAAATGAGGAACTCAAGGGTAATAACCATGAAATCTTTTAACTAGTCTTTAACCACTTGAGCAAGCAAAATTCTGCCCATTTCCACTTCAGTTTGGCGAGCCACTCAAGGCCTATATAAGGCCAACAACTTCAGCTCATTCACCTCATTAAGTTGAGAAAAAAATAGTGGAAGAAGTGATGTAGTTGGAGAGAGTATTGAAGTTGTTTTGTTCAAAAAAAATTCTGCACTTGCTTCCCTTTTTCCAAGCCGCAACCAGCAGCTCCCTTGAGTAAGAAACATCATTCTTCTCCCTTCTTAAGCTCACTTTATAACACTAGTAGTTGGCCATGATCCCTACTTAAGTTCTTCCAAAGCAAAAGAAAGATTTTATGCTACTTGTATTGCCATTTTCCTTCCATAGTTCTAGTTACTTAAGCATGTGTTTTCTTTTCATTTCAAGCTTGATGAGAAGCCAAGAACATAGATGGATACATATATATATGTGTCATGAATGGTCTATGTAAAGGCTTGAGAGCGTTTCTTGAAGTTGTGACTTAAGTTTTGTAGTTCTAAAAACTAACATATTGGTTAATATTACTATCAAAGTTTTGTAAATGAGTTAATAAGATTTTGAACCTTGGAGAAAAGAACTCTACTACATCATTTGTAATATAGTAATAAAAAGGTTTTAGAAACAACAAAATATTTTCTTGTTGCTTCTTGTTGACCGCCCCTTTCTCCATTTTGGGGGTAAGAATCAAAAATTTCCTCCTTACCTTCTTGAATACCATGAGTAGAGAAAAATATGTATATTTTAAAACTCCATTGTTTGGGCTATGATCTAAAAGAGAGCCTCACTTTGAATGGGTGAAACATCTACTTGATGAAAGGATGTAACCCATGACAAGTTTCTTACTACTTTCATGCTCTTATCATAATTTGTTGATAAAGGGAATGGATATTAAAATAAGAAAGAATGATCTAGGCATTTTATGGCCTTGAGGCCGTGAGCTCCACTTGGAGAAGGAGACAAATTCTTCATTTGATTCCTTGTTTTCTTGATAATAAAGAATAATGTTTTTTTTTATAGTTAAGTGATCCTACACATTTTTTTGAGAAACAAACTCTCCTTGCCCTTTTCTTGTAAAACCGTGGCCATAGGGTAGGGATTAGGACACTAGGTTGGGTTTCTAACTTAGCTAAATAACTTGATTGGTTGAAGGTGTGAGAAAGTAAACTTGTAGAGCAAAATCATGAGTTGGAAGGAAAGCGTCTACGGTAAGGGCAATTCTTAGATATTGTTAAGGATTATGCTTTATATGCTTGTATTTTACATACTTATGTTTCATATGCTTTATATGCTTGTATTTTACATGTTTATGTTCCATATGCTTATGTGTAAGAACATCTTTAAGTGTGTATATTAGTAATATGTGAATGCATAAATTAAGTATGTGACAATATGATGAACAATGTGATGGAATGATTTTCTTGAATGATGCCTTGTGATTATGATTATTGTGTTGTGATCATTGACTATATTTGAGAATATATTGTTAAATGACTGTGATAATTTGGGGAAGTACCGAGAACACGTGAGTTGGGTTACCATCGCATCAACGTCAAATAAATCTTGGATTTTGAAATAAAAACTAAGAGACATTTTATTAAAATCAAAGAGACACTTAAAAATAGATCTTTCTAAAACCCTAATTAGTAATGGACTAACCATCTTTTCATTAAAAAGAATTAAGTGAGAGTTAGAATAATTAAATTAATTATTTTGAACTATTAGTGGATTTCCAACATAAATCATTTTATAACTAGTAGGAGATTTTCTAAAGAAAAGAGACTTAGGACTATAAAGGGAGATCTTGAGCTAAAAATATGGGGTTCTAATTAAGGGAGTTAGTACAAGAATAGATGATCTCGGACACTCCGTGTGAGTGATCCCGTCGAGGTAAACTAACTATGATGATAGAGTTGCTTGTTCATGCATACATCGATGCCAGAAGCGAGGTGTCGTAGAGTCGCCCAGACCTAGGTACGAGCACGTACCGACAGTCAAGAGGAAAAACGGGCATTGTGTCATTAGGGGGATTGCTCTACAAATCCCTGCGGGGAATAGAGTTTGAGAAAGCCTGGTAGCGGACTCCAGAGCTCCTAAGGCCCTTGCGAGGGTGATATTCCGGAATCATGTGCATTGGCATATAGACTGACAAATAGGGATTTGTGGTGCATCTTATTTTGTGGACTATTCGTTATGATATTGTGTTATGCTTGTCTATTCATATATGTTGTCATTATTTATGTCTTGTTAAGAAGTTGACCCTTGCCTGTGGTTCTTTCAATCAATGAATGTAACCCAGACGATGACGACAATCGAGCAGACCCCGCTAGTCATGTCGTCCATGACGACATTTGAGTTCCCGGATTCGGGAGCCCCGTTCGCCTGGGAGGTAGACCACGCCTCAGGCCAGGTGACGTACACAGGGAACGTGGTCGAGGCAGCGATACCAACGGACGGGCTACACATAGGGATCACGCGCCGAGTGATGCGGTTTCGGTGCCTCTTGCGCGCATAGTAGCTGCTTGGATAGACGCACACCCTGATGGAGACACCTCAGCTTCAGAGGGCATGTCCGAGATTCCACGCCGGACCACTTTTCGCAGCGAGCCTCGGACTACGGATCCAGCGTTACGCGCTACTCCCCTTAGATTTGTACGGCGCATGCGACCCAGGAGGATGGACGTCGGAGCACCCTCTTCTCACGCCGCTGTAGACCCGTCGGATTCCCCTGCTAGATCCGTATCACCCGTAGAGTATACTCCCTCGTCTTCGATTCCTATCCCTGAAACTACTCCCTCGGCGGATCCTTCTGTATGCCCTCGCTGTGGCCAGGTAGGGTGTGGTTCCGGAGGTTGGATCATAGATTCATCTGACGAGGAGGATAGTACTAGGGATGCACCTCTCGATATCCCTACTGTCGACGCCATTGGTGACGACGATGTCATTATGCCCGTGGTAGACGATATGGAGGAGGATTTGATGGTGGAGGATGAGGAGGAGGAGGAGGGCCTCTATGAGTGGCAGGCATCGCCCTTGGTAGTTCATTTTGAGGCGGACCGAGATCGCACAGCCGCCCCTGCTGCTTGATTTAGCGTATTGATCAGCTTAGTGTTTCTTATGTCTGAGATGCATGCATTTGTATTTTGGGATTATGTCCGTACTTGTAGTAGTTTAGTAGTCGAGTGAGGCTCTACTTTTGGAGCAGCCCTCTGCGTAGGTGTCTGCCGGGAGTACCTCAGATGTATGAGTATTTCTTATAGGAAATTCATATGTCAGATGTATTCCTATTTTGATGTTGTATTTTGTAAAACCTTGTAGGAGGTATTGCCTCAGGATTTTATATATGTATTCCAGACGTATTTCCTTTTATTCTCTTTATAAGCCATGTTCTGTCAACGCTGTATTTACTCTGTCATGTTATTTGCAAAAGGGTTTTATAAAAAAAAAAATTAACCGTGATTTCTATCGAACAGTATCAAAACTTTTTCATACTTGATGGTTTTTGTCTCATAAGTAGCGCCTGGATTTCGGGGTGTTACATTGTGGTATCAGAGCAGTTCGGCCTCACCGGATTGTGAGTTGGGTAGCCTAAGCTGATCAAGGTCGTCGAGTTGTTGTCTGCTTTTGAGCTGTGTCTGAATTGTACTTGTTTGCTGAGTGAAGCATATATGCTTATAATTGCTTGAATTGTTTCTTAATTGAAGCAATGTGTGCCAACACACCTATTTGTTGTGGGGTTCTGACCGGTTTTAAACCTTATAGGAACCCGATGCCTCCAAGACGCGAAGTCCCTGCTGAAGGAATGAACAACCCGGAGATGGCACAGATGGCTCAGATGGCTCAAGCCATGGCCGAGATGGCGACTACTGTTGCTCAGCAATCTGCTGCCAAGAATCAGCGGGATTTACACAAACAAGAAAGGGAAGCACGAGCTGCTGAATCAAGGGGATTGGTTGACTTCTGCCGACATGACCCCCCGAAGTTTCGTGGAGAAGTCGATCCGGAGAAGGCAGACCTATGGCTGCAGGAAGTAGAAAAGATCTTTCAGGTAATACGTAGCCCGGTGGAAGTAAAGGTGAACTATGCAACTTATCTGCTCCTGGGGGACGCAGAATGCTGGTGGAGAAGCACAAGACTGATGATGGAGGCAAACCATCAGGCAATTACCTGGGAGGCCTTTCGGGAGAAATTCCTGGATAAGTATTTCCCAATTAGCGCAAGGACCAAACTTGGAGACGACTTTCTGAAGGTACGACAAGGCAATATGACGGTCGGTGAGTACGCTGCAAAGGTCGAGTCACTGTCTCCACATTTCCTCTTCTTCGACAGGCGTGGATGAAGGATACATGTGTCATCGATTCATGGAGGGACTCCGTTATGACATCCAAGATTCAGTGCTACCACTGGGAATCCGACAATTCCAGCCACTGGTCGAGAAGTGCAGAGAAGTGGAGACCATGAAGAACCGAAGACTCAATCGAGGAGGCAACAACTCTGGGGGACCAATCAGACAGAACGACCATAACCAAAGGGGAAAATAACAGCAGAAGAAGCCGTACAATAGGCCACAGGGACATAACAAGGGTCAGTATTGTCCAATGGGTCAGAACTCAGGAGGTGGGAGTCAGTCTCGAGGTGCAGAGGTACGTTGCTACAGCTGTGGAAAGTCAGGACATTTCGCCAACCAGTGCCCCACCAAGGATGACCTATGCTTCAACTGCAAGAAGCCGGGTCATTTTCCCAAAGACTGCAAGGCGCCTAAGGCAGAACCATCAGTGAATGCCGCAAAAACCAACCGCCCGACTGCAAGGGGACGAATCTTCTGCATGAACGGAGAGGAAGCAGAGCAATCTGATGAGCTGATTCAAGGGGGCTGCGAGATCGCTGGTAACCTTCTATCCGTACTCTTTGATTCCGGTGCAACCCATTCATTCATTGCCATGGATTGTGTGAACCGCTTGAAATTATCTGTGACTGCATTGCCATTTGACTTAGTAGTTACTACTCCGGCTGCTAAGACATTAACCGCTAACACCGCATGTCTTCATTGTCCGGTGGTCATTCAGAGTAGGAAGTTCTTTGCAAATTTGATATGTCTGCCTTTGAAACATCTTGAAATTATTCTCGGGATGGATTGGTTGTCACACCACCATGTCCTTTTGGACTGTGCCCGTAAGACCGTGATTTTTCCCGACCCTGGAGTTTCTAAGTACTTATCTGCCAATTCCGTCAGAGTTTCCTTGAAAGAGGGGACTCAGGAATACATATCGCTCGCTAGCTTAGAAGTCACTCAGGAGATAGATTTGAAAGATGTGACCGTGGTGAGAGATTTTCCGGATGTTTTCCTGACGGCGTACCAGGTTTACCGCTTGAAGAGACATTGAATTCTCCATCGATTTACTACCTGGAACGGCCCGATTTCAATAGCACCCTATCGGATGTCCCCATCCGACCGACAGAGCTGAAGGAGCAACTAGAAGACTTGATGTCCAAACAGTTCATCAGACGCAGCGTCTCGCCGTGGGGAGCTCCAGTGCTATTAGTAAAGAAGAAGGACGGACGGTCAAGACTTTGTGTGGATTATCGGCAACTCAACAAGGTTACCATCAAGAACCGATAGCCCTTACCGCGTATTGACGATTTGATGGATCAACTTAGAGGATCCGTAGTCTTTTCGAAGATCGATCTAAAGTCCGGGTACCATCAGATACGTGTGAAGACCGAAGATATTCAGAAGACCGCGTTCAGAACTCGATATGGACATTACGAGTATCTTGTGATGCCATTTGGAGTAACGAATGCTCCAGCAATATTCATGGACTACATGAATAGAATCTTCCACCCGTTCCTGGATCAGTTCGTTGTGGTATTTATCAATGACATCTTGATCTACTCAACGAGTCATGAAGAGCATGAGGAGCATATGCGTCAAGTTTTACAGATTTTAAGAGAGAAGCAGCTTTACGCTAATCTATCGAAGTGCGAGTTCTGGCTCGAGGAAGTCAAATTCTTGGGACACGTTATCTCAAAGGACGGAATTGCCGTGGACCCGACCAAGGTGGAAACAGTATTGGCATGGGAACAACCAAAGACATCATCTGATATTAGAAGCTTTGTTGGACTAGCGGGATACTATCGGAGATTCATTGAGGGTTTCTCGAGGATCGTCGCACCACTGACTCAACTTACCAGAAAGGACCAGCCGTTTGCTTGGACAGAGAAGTGTGAGAACAGTTTTCAACTGCTGAAGAAACGCTTGACGACATCACCTGTGTTGGTCCTGCCACAGCCAGAGGAACCTTAAGAAATTTACTGCGACGCCTCTCATCAGGGACTCGGATGCGTGCTGATGCAACACAAGAAAGTGGTGGCCTACGCCTCAAGACAACTAAAGACCCATGAAAGAAACTATCCCACACATGATTTGGAACTTGCTGCCATAGTTTTTGCACTGAAGATTTGGAGACATTATCTCTACGGGAGCACATTTACCGTGTTTAGTGACTACAAGAGCCTAAAGTATCTGTTTGATCAGAAGGAGGTCAACATGCGACAACGAAGATTGATGGAATTCCTGAAAGACTACGAATTTACGCTAGAGTATCATCCCGAAAAGGTAAATGTAGTGGCTGATGCCTTAAGCAGGAAAAGTATGTTGGTCTCGACGATGATGATTAAGGAGTTGGAGTTACTGGAAAGGTTTCGGGACCTACACTTGGATGTGGAACTGTCATCAGGAAGGATTAGTTTTGGGATGATCACTATTTCCAGTGGATTGTTGGATGACATTAGAGAACAGCAAGTTAATGATAGGTTGCTACAGGACAAGAGGGAATTGATTGTGCTAGGAAAGGCACCTGAATTCAAGGTTGGACCTGACAATATTCTGAGGTGCAATGGGCGTGTGTGCATACCCGGTGTGACAGAACTAAAGAGGACAATCCTAGATGAGGCGCACAAGAGCAAGTTGAGCATACATCCGGGAGCAACTAAGATGTACCAGGATCTTAAGTAGAAGTTCTGGTGGCCTGGAATGAAGAAGCAGGTGGCTGAGTACGTGGCGTCGTGTTTAACTTGTCAGAAGGCGAAGGTGGAGCATCAATGACCTACCGGGATGCTGCAATCATTGGACGTACCGGAATGGAAGTGGGACAGCATTTCTATGGATTTTGATGTGGCACTGCCCAGAACGCAGAAAAGATACGACTCAATTTGGGTAATCGTCGACAGGTTAACCAAATCCGCTCACTTCTTGCCAGTAAGGACGACGTACAATGTGGGGAAGCTGACTAAAATCTACATTGCGGAGATCGTGCGACTGCACGGGATTCCCTCAAGTATCGTATTCGATCGAGATCCGAAATTCACTTCTCACTTTTGGGGAGCATTACAAGAAGCCTTGGGGACGAACCTGAGACTTAGTTCTGCCTACCACCCTCAAACTGACGGCCAGACCGAGAGAACAATCCAGTCACTTACTGAGAGCTTGTGTATTGGACGATCGTGGGTGTTGGGACGACTTACTGCCGCTGATCGAGTTCACCTACAATAACAGCTATCACGCAAGCATAGGGATGGCACCGTACGAGGCCTTATATGGACGCAAGTGCCAGACGCCACTCTGCTGGTACCAAGAGGGTGAGAGCGCAATCATAGGACCTGATATAGTATAGCAAACCACTGAAAAGGTGAAGAAAATCCGAGAGAACATGAGGACATCTCAGAGTCGACAAAAGAGCTACGCAGACAATCGTCGCCGACCACTGGAATTTGAAGAAGGCGACCATGTATTCCTCCGTGTCACACCCACAACTGGAGTTGGTCGAGCGATCAAATCCAGAAAGCTTACTCCTAAATTTATCGGACCCTACCAAATTCTTCGTCGTGTGGGGCCAGTTGCCTACCAAATAGCTTTACCGCCATTCCTATCAAACATTCATGACGTCTTTCATGTCTCGCAGTTGCGAAGGTACATATCTGATCCGTCTCATGTCATTGAACCGGATGTGATCCAGTTGAAGGATGACCTCTCATTCGAACTACCCTCGATCAGAATCACCGACAGAAAGATCAAGCGACTGAGAAACAAAGAGATTCCACTGGTTAAGGTAATCTGGAACCAGGCAACCAGAGATGCGACTTAGGAGCTTGAGGACAAGATTAGGGAACAGTATCCAGAGCTATTCTCTAACCCTTAGTTTTGAGGACGAAACTATTTTAGTGGGAGAGCATTGTAACAGCAATAGTTTTACTACGGCTTAATTATCGCTACTGTATTGTAATTCCCTGTATTACGCATTAATATGCATAATTAATATTTTTTGTGCTGTTAATCAAGTGGATGAATTTAACTAAAATGAAATTATATTTGGGACTTAATATATTATATTAAGTCACAGTTAAATTTTCAGTTCAAAATTCCACCGTTTTTCGGTCGCGTTTTGAACTACCCGGGTAAGTTTTGCCCGATTGAAAACTCTAATTCGACCCGAATATTTAAATATTTGGGAATTTGATTTTTTATAATATTTCTGATTTATTAGAATTTTTTTGGTAATTTTACTTAATTTTTAATAATAATGTATTTTCTACGCGCCGGAGACGCGAGACACGTGAAACCGAACGTGCGACGAAACTGGGAGCTGAGAGAACCTTGAGGGAGGGGCGAAAATCAGAAATAAAAAAGGGATTAGATTGTGGTAGATTTTAAGTCATGACACAAAAAGATAGTGATGTGATTAACCTACCAAAAATGTTAAAGTTTAGTTCTATTTATGGTAAGAGTTAGTAAGGTCTTTGTGCTAGCTTGCACCCATGGATTTGGCCAAGATTTCCTCCTCTTTTTCAGCCCATCTTGGTCGAATCATGCAGCTGAATTGGAGGAGAATTTCACTCCTAAATCATTCACCAAAATCTTGATTTCATGCATGATGATTTCCTATCTTTTCCTATCTTTTCCTAGCTTTTCCTACCATCTCCTAAGATCACTTCAACACCAAATCTCCTTCTTTTTTTAACATCAAATCTCCTCTTTTGCTGGCTGGAAATCAGCTCCTTTAAGTGACCAAATCCATCACTTTTCTTGTGTCATTTACTAAGCACAAAATGAGGAACTCAAGGGTAATAACCAGGAAATCTTTTAACTAGTCTTTAACCACTTGAGCAAGCAAAATTCTGCCCATTTCCACTTCAGTTTGGCGAGCCACTCAAGGCCTATATAAGGCCAACAACTTCAGCTCATTCACTTCATTAAGTTGAGAAAAAAATAGTGGAAGAAGTGAGGTAGTTGGAGAGAGTATTGAAGTTGTTTTGTTCAAAAAAAATTCTGCACTTGCTTCCCTTTTTCCAAGCCGCAACCAGAAGCTCCCTTGAGTAAGAAACATCATTCTTCTCCCTTCTTAAGCTCACTTTATAACACTAGTAGTTGGCCATGATCCCTACTTAAGTTCTTCCAAAGCAAAAGAAAGATTTTATGCTACTTGTATTGCCATTTTCCTTCCATAGTTCTAGTTACTTAAGCATGTGTTTTCTTTTCATTTCAAGCTTGATGAGAAGCCAAGAACATAGATGGATACATATATATATGTGTCATGAATGGTCTATGTAAAGGCTTGAGAGCGTTTCTTGAAGTTGTGACTTAAGTTTTGTAGTTCTAAAAACTAACATATTGGTTAATATTACTATCAAAGTTTTGTAAATGAGTTAATAAGATTTTGAACCTTGGAGAAAAGAACTCTACTACATCATTTGTAATATAGTAATAAAAAGGTTTTAGAAACAACAAAATATTTTCTTGTTGCTTGTTATTGACCGCCTCTTTCTCCATTTTGGGGGTAAGAATCAAAAATTTCCTCCTTACCTTCTTGAATACCATGAGTAGAGAAAAATATGTATATTTTAAAACTCCATTGTTTGGGCTATGATCTAAAAGAGAGCCTCACTTTGAATGGGTGAAACATCTACTTGATGAAAGGATGTAACCCATGACAAGTTTCTTACTACTTTCATTCTCTTATCATAATTTGTTGATAAAGGGAATGGATATTAAAATAAGAAAGAATGATCTAGGCATTTTATGGCCTTGAGGCCGTGAATTCCACTTGGAGAAGGAGACAAATTCTTCATTTGATTCCTTGTTTTCTTGATAATAAAGAATAATGTTTTTTTTTATAGTTAAGTGATCCTGCACTTTTTTTTGAGAAACAAACTCTCCTTGTCCTTTTCTTGTAAAACCGTGGCCATAGGGTAGGGATAAGGACACTAGGTTGGGTTTCTAACTTAGCTAAATAACTTGATTGGTTGAAGGTGTGAGAAAGTAAACTTGTAGAGCAAAATCGTGCGTTGGAAGGAAAGCGTCTACTGTAAGGGCAATTCTTAGATATTGTTAAGGATTATGCTTTATATGCTTGTATTTTACATACTTATGTTTCATATGCTTTATATGCTTGTATTTTACATGCTTATGTTCCATATGCTTATGTGTAAGAACATCTTTAAGTGTGTATATTAGTAATATGTGAATGCATAAATTAAGTATGTGACAATATGATGAACAATGTGATGGAATGATTTTCTTGAATGATGCCTTGTGATTATGATTATTGTGTTGTGATCATTGTCTATATATATTTGAGAATATATTGTTAAATGACTGTGATAATTTGGGGAAGTACCGAGAACACGTGAGTTGGGTTACCGTCGCATCAACGTCAAATAAATCTTGGATTTTGAAATAAAAACTAAGAGACATTTTATTAAAATCAAAGAGACACTTAAAAATAGATCTTTCTAAAACCCTAATTAGTAATGGACTAACTACCTTTTCATTTAAAAGAATTAAGTGAGAGTTAGAATAATTAAATTAATTATTTTGAACTATTAGTGGATTTCCAACATAAATCATTTTATAACTAGTAGGAGATTTTCTAAAGAAAAGAGACTTAGGACTATAAAGGGAGATCATGAGCCGAAAATATGGGGTTCTAATTAAGGGAGTTAGTACAAGAATAGATGATCTCGGACACTCCGTGTGAGTGATCCCGTCGAGGTAAACTAACTATGATGATAGAGTTGCTTGTTCATGCATACATCGATGCCAAAAGCGAGGTGTCGTAGAGTCGCCTAGACCTAGGTACGAGCACGTACTGACAATCAAGAGGAAAAACGGGCGTTGTGTCATCAGAGGGATTGCTCTGGGCACAAATCCCTGCGGGGAATAGCGTTTGAGAAAGCCTGGTAGCGGACTCCAGAGCTCCTAAGGCCCTTGCGAGGGTGATATTCCGGAATCATGTGCATTGGCATATAGACTGACAAATAGGGATTTGTGGTGCATCTTATTTTGTGGATTATTCGTTATGATATTGTGTTATGCTTGTCTATTCGTATATGTTGTCATTATTTATGTCTTGTTAAGAAATTGACCCTTGCCCGTGGTTCTTTCAATCAATGAATGTAACCCAGACGATGACGACGATCGAGTGACCGCTAGTCATGTCGCCCATGACGACATTTGAGTTCTGGATTCGGGAGCCCCGTCGCTGGGAGGTAGACCACGCCAGGCCAGGTGGCGCATTACGAGGAACGTGGTCGAGATGCCGCATACCGACGGATAGGCTACACACATAGGGATCACGCGCCGAGTGATGCGGTTTCCGGTGCCCTTCGCGCGCATAGTAGCTGCTTGGATAGAGGCACACCCTGATGGAGACTTCAACCAGAGGGCATGTCCGAGATTCCACGCCGGACCACTTTTCGCGGCGAGCCTCGGACTACGGATCCAGCGTTACGCTTACTCCTTAGATTTATGCGGCGCATGCGACCCAGGAGGATGGACGTCGGAGCACCCTCTTCTCACGCCATTGTGGGCAGTCGGATTCCCCTGCTAGATCCGTATCACCCGTAGAGTATACTCCCTCGTCTCTGATTCCTATCCCTGAGACTACTCCCTCGGCGGATCCTTCTGTATGCCCTCGCTGTGGCCAGGTAGGGTGTGGATCCGGAGGTTGGATCATAGATTCATCTGACGAGGAGGATAGTACTAGGGATGCACCTCTCGATATCCCTACTGTCGACGCCATTGGTGACGACGACGTCATTACGCCCGTGGTAGACGATATGGAGGAGGATTTGATGGTGGAGGATGAGGAGGAGGAGGAGGACCCATTCTCTTTATAAGCCATGTTCTGTCAATGCTGTATTTACTCTGTCATGTTATTTGCACAAGGGTTTTATAAAAAAAAAATTTAACCATGATTTCTATCGAACAGTATCAAAACTTTTTCATACTTGGTGGTTTTTGTCTCGTAAGTAGTGCTTGGATTTCGGGGTGTTACAGGATCGAGTGTTACCGACTACTTCTTTTACTTCAGTTGATGAGTCTTTCCGAGATTCCTAGGAGGACGACTTATCGTTACGCACCCATACGTGGTGGTGCGAAGGTTAGGAGGACTGCTCGTAAGAGCGTTGGCATGAGACGTTGGGCATTGGGAGCTTCTACTTTGCGTGCGGTGACAGATTCTCCTAGTCCCGTAGCAGATCTCGAGCCCGAGACGGAGGCTGTTCCGACTCCACTTGTGCGTACTAGGACACCCTCTCCACCTGTGGACCCATCTTCTGTTTTTCGGATGTGTGGTGAGGCTGGTTGTAGTGGCGTGGGATGGATTGACGACGTATTGGTAGATGACGCTAGGCCAGAGGGAGTACTTGCTTCTATACCTTTTGTTGATTTGACTGGAGACGATGAGGACAACCTGATGGAGGATGAGGAGGAGGAGGACCCGTCAGGGGTTTGGGTAGTGATGTATAGTTGGTGACGTTAGTCTGTATTGTACATAGTTTTGGATGATGACCAGTCTGTCTGACCTGATAGTCTTTTGCAGTAGTTACCGGATAGGTCTTGAGGTTTAGCTTTTGGAGTAGCCCCTTGTGTGGGTAACTGCCGGGAGTACCTCAGAAGTATGATTACTCTTGTTAGGGTCTTCATACTTTAGGTGTATTCCTTCATGTGTATATTTATTTACTGTTGCTTCTCTGTACAAACTTGTCAGTTGTATATCCTTTTGGAGTTGTATATATATATATATATATATATATATATATATATATATATATATATATATATATATATATTCTGTTGCATCTATCGTTTGCATGGTAGAATTCCATCATGTTTCTAAAACGTTACAGATACTCTGATTGTGTTTTGCAAAAGGCATTTGTTTTAAAAAAATTACTGCATTTTTCAAAAGATAAGAAGAGTATTATTTTGAAAATTCCGTCGCATTTAGAGTTTTGTTCTAAATTAGAAGCGCTCCAAGTGTGGGGTGTTACAATTATCGCACTATAGGAACACAGATCGGCGCAACCACCCGATGGGAGGAAGACTGGAGAGCGTGAAAGATGAGGGAGATCAAAGGGAAGCAGAGAGAGAAAGATCCACCATTTTTGAAAGCGCAGAGACGAGGCAACGTATTTGTGGTGTGTTGTAGCAGCATTGTGGTGGCGTGGAGCACCACCTACTGTCGGAGAAGCGTCGCGAATAATGCCTGGATGAAAATGAACACTACAACATAATGTGTAAAAGAAAACGCCACTTTAAGCAGCGCTTATAAAGAAAAATGCTACTTTAGCTAATAAACAGCGCTTCAGAACACAAAACGCTATTTTAGGCATAGAGGAATAAACAGCGCTTCAGCAGAGAACCGCTGTTTAAAGTTGTACAACAAGAATAAACAACGCTTAAAGCAAAAAAACGCTGATTTTGGTCCTAGAGGAATAAACAACGCTTAAGCAAAGAAGCGTTGTTTCAAGTTATACTAAAACAATAAACAGTGCTTAAAGCTGGAAGCGCTGATTTTGGTCATCCACTTCTCATGCGATTAACAGCGCTTTAAACAGGAAAGCGCTGATTTTGGTCCACTTATCACTTCACGCTTCACGCTTTAAACAGGGAAGCGCTTTATTCCCACTTCACCCTGATCTGCTCTTCCACTTCACGCTTCCACTTCACGCTTACTCTCTTCCATCGCAAACAGGTCTCTCTCGCTCACCTCCATTCCCAATCCCACAGATCGCAAACCCTAACCCCAACTTCCACGCCTTCCATTCCCAATCCCACAAATCGCAAACCCTAACCCCAACCTCCATTCCCAATGACGCCATGTTCGAAGCAGATCCGAATGAGGAAGTGTTCTGATGAGGAAGACGAAGAAGGTTCTAGAAGGTTCTGATGAGGAAGACGAAGAAGAAGAAGAGAGCGAGAGTTGAGGAAGACGATGAAGAAGCAGATCCAAACGACGAAGAAGTAGAGAAGCAGAGAAGAAGCAGATCCGAACGACGAAGAAGCAGAGAAGCAGAGAAGAAGCAGATCCGAATGACGGCGCACAGATCCGAGTGAGCTTTTTCTCGAAACCCTAAAGTTTTTTCTCGAAACCCTAATCTCTGTGTTGATTTCCCCAATTTTTCTCGAAACCCTAACGTTTTTTCATGTTTCGTCTCTAAACCCTAATGTTTCACATGGTGGGGAGGACGACTGAATCTGGAGATCAAGGCTTTCCCTGTTCCTGTTCAAGTTCAAGTTGAAGTTCACTGCACTATGGGGACGACGACCAAATGGGTTTTCTGAGGGTTCAAGTTCTGGGGTTTAAGTTCAAGTTCTGTGTTTGTGATAGATCTGTTTTGTAATTTTGTAATTTTTTTTTTAGCTTCCCCTATGATAGATCTGTTTTGTAAACTTCAATTTGTGTTCTGGATTTGATTATGTTTATTGATGGATTTGTGTTTGTTGGAATCAAGTGGATTCAGAAACAATAACCCTTAATTGTTTTGATGATAACAAAAGATTAAGAGAACAATTTATTCTCTAACATGGTTATAAGTGTGCAGAAAGTATTTATATTCGGAAAAATTCTGCTTCAGAAGACTTAGTGAAATCTTGAATTTCACTCTGGAAAGCCCGGCACTGGCTCTGGTTCTTGGCACATAGAATCTGTTTGGTCAACGCTCTGGTGTAAGTCAACGAATCTGGTAGATCAGTCTAAGAGACTACACTCTGTTTGGTCAACGCTCTGGTGTAAGTCAACGCTCTGGTAGATCAGTCTAAGAGACTACACTCTGTTTAGTCAACGCTCTGGTCTTCAGTCAACACTCAACAGATTGTGTTATATGTGCTCTATGATAGACTTAGTGCTTTCCTACACGATTCTGTCATTTGATAGCCCATTAAATTCTACACACAAGAATCTGGTGATCTGTGAAGCTCAGTTCTGATAGTAAAATTCAAGTACCTTGTTATACGAGGTATCTTTAGACAAGAAGAATGTCAAAGGATAAAATCATCAAGGAAACTTGTGCTTGAAGTGTCTATATTTTTGAAAAGCTCACTAAGGACAAAGTTACTGACATTGCGTATAATACTCAGAATGCTTTTCGTCTTGAAAGCGACGTTACCTGCAAAAGCCAAAGTTCCAGGATCTGAAGCTTTGACTTCGGACAAAAAGAGACGTTGTGTCACATCGGCACTTACAACGGCACTTTTTCAACCCTAGCTATATATCCTACCTCATACACTGAAGTAAGATAAGAATTGAGTTTTTACAAACGATTTTCAACACAGTTGTACGCAATCTAGCAACTTGAATATTTTTCTGAGTAGTGAGAGCATCAACATCTATCTTCTCAAACACTACCCAATCAAGAGACAGTGAGCAATCAAGAATTCATCCAAGTCTCTGAGATCGTTGAACAAGGCACTTACTGTTTTATTCTTTCTTTTAAGAAAGTTATTTTGTGCTAAAAGTATTTTCATTGTAAATTCTCTCTGAAGAGAGTTATCTCTATATTGTTTCAAAAACTCTTATTTGAATCTGTACTTAGCCCAGTAGTGGCTGTATACCTTAGAGGCTCAACTGTACTGAGTCGTTCTAAGAAGTTGTGAGTATAGCCAGTTGGCAGAAATATACTCTCAAGTGTAATCGGTTGATTATAGTGGAGAAATCCTTCAAGTGAGTGAAGGGACTAGACGTAGCTATCAGGTGATAGTGAACTAGTATAAATCTCTGTGTCTCTTTCTTCTCTCTACTCTTTATTCCTTGCACAGTTTATTCAATAGTTATTTTTCATAAACATTTGTATTTGCGAAAAAGTTTTTTAAAAAAACCCAATTCAAACCCCCCCTTTCTTGTGTTTTGCCACGTTCAATTGGTATCAGAGCTCGGCCTCTTGGTTGAGCACTTAACAGTGTGAGAGGAAAAGATCCTATACTTTCCTATGGCAAGCAACGAACCCGGTGGTCACGTTAATCGTCCCCCTTTGTTCACTGGATCTAACTATGACTCTCGGAAAGATAAAGTGAAAAACTTTGCGAATCTCAACAGTTTGAACTTTGGGATATGGTTCAAAGCGATTACAGAACCAGTTGACTCCAAAAGAAATCCTATTCCTAGGAGTCTTGGGTGATGATCATAAAGGAATATACCTTGCACCAAAAAGCAAGATACTTTCTTGTATGTGCTATCTCTGAAAAGAGTTTGAGAAATGTGGTAATAACAAAGATCGCCAAAGAAATTTGGGACTCGGGCTTTAGCCTATGAGGTACTTCCCAAGTACAAGAAACCAAGGCTAATATCTTGGTTAGACAATATGAACTCTTCAAGATGGAAGAGGATGAAAGCATCGAAATTATGTTTGGAAGATTTCAAACATTAGTTCATGGCTTGAAGGTTCTCAAGAAAAGCTATACTACTGCGACCATGTTAAGAAAATCTTGAGAAGTGCCAAAGAGATGGAGACCCAAAGTCACGGCTATTCAAGAAGCCAAGGACTTGAATGAATTACGACTTGAAGATCTTTTGAGTTCACTAAGAGCTCACGAGCTTGAGCTTGATGAAGAAGAACCTCCCAAGAAAACTAAGACCATTGCTTTAAAATCTTCACACAAGGCATCTATTTCTAAAGCTCTCAAGCCGAACTTGACAGCGACAAAGATTCATCGAAGAGAGTAGTGAAGATATCGACGATGAAATTTCCTTAATATCAAGGAAGATTCAGCATGATGAAAAGCAAAGGAAGGTTTAGAAGAAAGTTCCTAAAAAGGACTCAAGGAAAAACACGACTCAAAGAAAAGAAGGACTTGAGGACAAAAGCCAAGTCACTTGCTATGAATGCAAGAAACCTGGCCACTACAAGTCGAATGTCCACAACTTGAGAAATCAAGGAAATGTGGCTTTAAGGATAAGAAGAAGAAGAGTCTCATGGCTACATGGGATGATTTCAGTCATCATCGATGATGATGATGAAGAACGAGCCAACATGGCTCTTATGGCCAATATAGAGTCAGGCAGTGAAGAAGAAGAACAAGAAGAGGTAAATTCTAACATTTCTTCTAATATTCAATTAGCCTTTGATGAATCTGTTAGACGAGTCTTCCAAACTCAACAATGAGTATAAATCCTTGAAAAGAGATTTTCAAATCTTCAAAAACAATTTCAAATACTCACCGAGGAGAATGAAAAACTCAAAGCGAAAACCACCGATTGGTGAGTACTTGATTCCCAGAAGATGAGAATCAAGTAGAATGCAACTCTTCAAAATATGAAGAGGATTTCAAAATTTCTTACTGAATGTGTCACACGTAGTAAACAAGCATCTATGATTTGGGAGTAAGCCAAAATGGTAAAAAGGGTCTTGGTTACAAACTGGAAGAACCCACCTTTCAAAATATACATTTGGAAACCAAGGATACTAATAATCATAGTGACTGTTTGCTTTGTACTTTCTGCAATCAGAAGGGACACATTAGAAATGCATGTTATGAACTGAAAAATGAGAAGGACAAGACTCCTTCTAGAACTAACAAAAGAGGACCCAAAAGATTTGGGTACCTAAGGATAAGATTGTCTATGTTAGATTTGCTTAGCAACAGAGTTAAGACACCAGTCCTGGTTCTTAGACAGTGGGTGCTCACGACACATGACGGGAGAAAGGCGTATGTTCCAAGATCTTCAACTTAAAGAAGGTGGAAATGTTGGTTTTGGAGGAAACCAAAAAGGTAAAATCATTGGTTGTGGAAGAATTGGTGAGAAATTTCTACCCTCTATTGATAATGTTTTATTGGTTGTGGCTGAACCATAACTTATCGAGTATAAGTCAATTATCCCATAGTGGATACGATCTTGCCTTTAACAATAATGAATGTATAGCCAAAAGCAAAAAGGCCGGATCCATTTTCTTTAGAGCAAAGAGAAAGAACAATATTTATAAAATCAAACTTTCGAGTTGGGTGATCAAAATGTAAAATGCTTTTGTCAATTGATGAAGAGCAATGGATCCGGCACAAGAGACTTGGTCATGCTAGCTTGAGGTTAATCTCAAAGCTTAACAAGAAAGGACTTGTTAAAGGCTTACCAAATCTCAAGTACAAATCGATGCTCTTTGTGAAGCATGTCAAAGAGGAAACAAACGAAATCTTCTTTTAATTCCAAAAATATTGTTTCCACCTCAAGGCCCCTTGAGCTTTTACATTTAGATTTATTTGGACCAACCAAAGCGCCTCTGTCTGCGGAAAGAAATATGGTCTAGTCATTGTCGATGACTATACTAGATGGACATGGGTAAAATTCTTAACCCACAAGGATGAGTCTTTTCACGGTGTTTTACGTGATACGCAAACAAGTGCAAAATGAAAAAGGTTTTTGTATTACTACTATTAGAAGTGATCATGGTGGTGAATTTGAAAATGAATCCTTTCAAAACTTCGTGAAGAAAATGGTATTTTTCATAACTTTTCATCCCTAGAACACCACAACAAAATGGTGTTGTAGAAAGGAAAAATAGATCTTTGCAAGAAATGGCGAACCATGATTCACGAAACAAATATTGCTAAGCACTTTTGGCGACGGTAAACACTGCATGTTACATTCAAAATAGAATCTATATTAGACCTATCTTGAATAAGACTCCTTATGAATTGTGGAAAGGAAGAAAACCCAACATTTCATATTTCCATCAATTTGGGTGTGACTGCTTTGTTCTCAATACAAAGGAAAGTCTAGGAAAATTTGACTCTAAATCACATAGAGCTATCTTTTTGGGATATTCTGAACGCTCTAAAGCATACAGAATATACAACAAAGAAACATTAGTTGTTGATGAATCTATGCATGTAAGATTTGATGATAAAAAGCCTGACAATGATACGTCAGAGCTAGATGAAGTTTTCTTGATTCTGAGATAAACAAGGAAACAAGAGTTGATATCACAAGTGCTGACTCTGGTGATGTTTCTGGTGTGATCTCTGGTGAAGTCTCTGGTGCTGATTCGGTGATAAGGAAATAATCATATCGGTGGAAGTTCAAACCCCATCACCCAAAGGACCAAATCATTGGTGAACCTAGTGATAAAGTCGTAACAAGATCCTCTCCGAGAGAACACTCGACCTGGCCTTACTCTGCGAGATAGAGCCAAAAACAATTGATGAAGCCCTCGATGATGGTTGGATCATTGCTATGCAAGAAGAGCTAAATCAATTTCAAAGGAACGATGTGTGGAAGCTTGTGCCTCCTCCAGGAGGACAAGTTAGCCATTGGAACCAAGTGGGTTTTCGAAACAAACTTGATGAAGATGGCAAAGTGGTAAGGAACAAGGCTAGACTTGTTGCACAAGGTTACTCACAAGAGGAAGGTATTGATTATCTTTGAAACCTTTGCTCCTGTAGCTAGACTTGAAGCTATTAGAATATTACTATCTTATCTTTTGCACATCATGGCATTACTTTGTACCAAATGGATGTAAAAAGTGCATTTTTAAATGGTTTCATAAATGAGGAAGTGTTTGTGAAACAACCACCTGGTTTTGAAGATACTGAAGTTTCCTGAACATGTTTTCAAACTTAAAAAGGCACTTTATGGTCTAAAACAAGCTCCAAGAGCCTGGTATGACAGATTGAGTTCCTTTTTAATGTCAAATGGTTTTGAAAGAGGACAGTGGATACAACCTCTTTAGAAAATCATCTAAAAAGCATTTCATTGTAGTTCAAATTTATGTAGATGATAATATCTTTTGTGGTACTAATGAGTCTCTTTTCAAAGAATTCTCTAAGCTTATGCGAGAATGAATTTGAGATGAGTATGATGGGAGAACTAAAATTCTTCCTTGGCATTCAAATAAAACAATGTCAAGATGGAACTTATATCCATCGACTAAGTATGTGAAAGAAGCTGGCCAAGAAGTTTAAGCTAGAGGAAACCAAACCTATGAGCACACCAATGCATCCAACATGTGCTCTTGGCAAAGATGAATCAAGTAAAAGGTAGACCAAAAGGTATATAGAGGTATGATTGGTTCACTCCTCTATCTTTGACCTCAAGGCACGATATTATGTTTAGTGTGTGCTTATGTGCAAGATTTCAATCTGATCCTAGAGAATCTCACTTAACTGCGGTTAAAAGGATATTTAGATATCTTAAAGGAACTACTAATCTTGCTTTGCTTTATAAGAACTCAGATGATTACAAGGTAGTAGGTTTACGTGATCTCGACTTTCTTTGGAGGCAATTGAAAGGAAAAGCACAAGTGGTGGCTGCCAATTTCTTGGAGCAAATCTTGTCTCTTGGTCCAGCAAAAGACAAAGCACAATTGCACTATCCACAGCAGAAGCTGAGTACATATATGTTGCAAGCTGTAGCTCACAACTACTTTGGATGAAGTATCAACTTGAGGACTATCAGATTAAAGAGAGTAAAATCCCTATATATTGTGATAATACTTCTGCTATATGCTTGACTAAAAACCCTATTTTGCATTCTCGAGCCAAACATATTGAAATTAAACATCATTTTATTAGAGACTATGTTCAGAAAGGGATTCTTGAAATTAAATTTATTGATACTGACCATCAATGGGCAGATATCTTTACAAAACCCCTTGCTGAAGATAGATTCAACTTTATAAGAAAGAACTTGAATTTCCTTCTTATAAAGGAATAGGTGTTTGATCTGAATATAGTTGACTCTGTTTGAATATAGTTGACTCTGTTTGAATATAGTTGACTCTGTTTGACTAAGTTGACTCTGTTTGAATTTAGTTGACTCTGTCTGACTAAGTTGACTCTGTTTGAATTTAGTTGACTCTGTTTGACTAAGTTGACTCTGTTTGAATTTAGTTGACTCTGTCTGACTAAGTTGACTCTGTTTGAATTTAGTTGACTCTGTTTGACTAAGTTGATTCTGTTTGAATATAGTTGACTCTGTTTGACTATGTTGACTCTGTTTGAATAAAGTTGACTCTGTTTGACTAATTGACTCTGTTTGATGTGTTTGACTTGTTGACTCTGCTTGAGTGTGTTGGCTATGTCGTAGTTAAATCTGTTGATTATCTTATCTCGTTATATTCTTTTCATTAACTGTTCGTATGATCATTGCATATTGTCTGCGGGAATCTTAAGTACACGTGCCTCTCTGAGACTGGTTGATGCGTTAGTGATTGACATTTTTGCTTTTACTGAGTCATAATTGCTTTTACTGGGAAATGACAATTTTACTGCGCCTCTTTAATTTTGACAGCTACACGTTTTGAAAAAGACAAATATTTGTTAAAAAAATTCATTTCGAAATCTGGCGCATAACGCTTAATCTTCTCGAACACGTTTATAACTCATTCACTCACTCACTCACATCACCCACTACCCACTCTATCTCTCAAAAAGAAGTCTACACTTTTCTGAACCCTAAATCCCTTTCATCTTCGCACTCTGTGTTTCTCCGATTTCAAAAATGGCTGCTCCACAACAACCACTGAAAGTTCAAGTTCCTGAAGAAGAGCGTAGGAATGTGGAAAATCTTCAACCCTCGACCTCAAGGTGTTGGTGGAACACGGCAGTAAGGTTTGAGGATATGGCAAATGAAGGATACGACTTCGAGTGATTTCATCGACATGGGGATAATGGATTTCTTCTACATGACCAACTCGGTCTATGAGAATCTGGTGAAGGAGTTACGGACTTATGCTTGGAGTAAAGATAAGACCATTACGAGTCATGTTCAAGGCAGCGCATTGTGGTCACTCAGGACCTAATTGCTGAAATCACCCATTGCCCTAATGATGGAGCGGTTGAAACCATTTGGTTGGGAAAAAGGATCTTTGGTGGTCGGGATGTCGTGAATGAAACCATCTATGAGAAGCTCTGAGGACCAAGGCGGTGGACATGAAGAGCAGGTTTCGAGCATCGCTCGAATCATCATGAAGCGCTTGGTGCCAAATCTGGCTCTGTGGATACTGCCGGTACCCACAAGTTCATAATGTGGAATTATGAACTCAAAGCAAAAATCAACCTTCCACAGATAATTTTTGAACATCTGCGAAGAGACTTAATGTACTCGGAAAAGGAAATATATGAATATCCCTTATGGAAAGTCTGTTGTCGGCAATTATGGAGAACCAAGGTCTTATAAATCTTCTTCAAGGTCTCAACACCTTGGAAGCTGTGGCTTGCCCTGAAAGCGATGGTGATTCCTATTCTCTTCAGACAATCTAAGGAGAATGGGACGCCTTTCCAAGAAGGCTATTGCTGCAATTCAACAAGGTGAAGAAGGAGCAAGGAAGAAAGTTGGGAAGAAGGGGAAGAAGAATGTGGGTGACTCTGGTGTCTCTCTTTGGACCAACCAGAAGGGTCACTCGAAGCAGGCATTCACATTGCCTCGAACCCCTCACTTACTCTCCCTGTGAGACCTACATGCATGCCCTCTATGCTTACAGAGGAAGAAGAAGAGAAGAAACTGGAGATTGATCAAATGATAAAGGAAAGGTTAGAGGAAACACGACTATATCATGAAGCAAGCTTGGCTGCAGGCCTTGTACAGCGTGAAACCTTTGCACCTCCAGTTCGTGCTCCTACCTCTGACCCTAGAGTGGCTATTCCTGCTGAGCCCGCCTCTGTTGATCCCGCTCGAAGCCACCTGAAAAGGATACACAAGGTTGGAGATGCCCTCGCTGCAAAGGAAGAAGGCACTTGATAAGGTAGTTGATTTATATGATACTACTTATCAACTGTTCTGCTCTGTTTCTACAGCTTGTTGAACCTCCATCACAATCCTTGCCCAAACCTAAACCCCAATCTGTCTTTGCACCCAAACCAACACCTACCAAAAAGCCTTTGCCGTCTTTACCCTCAGACTCATCTTCATCTGATGAAGATGATGTTGCTCCCTTGAGGACTAGACAAAGATCTCAACCACGGGTTCAAATTCCCTATATTGAACCTTTAGCCTCTTTACCCCCAGATTCCACTATACCTCAAACCCAAACACCTTCACCACCTAAATCACCACCCAAACCAGCATCTCCACCTACAACCCCTTCACCCCCTCACCAACAACCAGGACCTCAACATACCATGTGAGGCGAGTCCATTTCGAGGAACCTGAATGAAGTCAAGGGTTCAAGAGTCTTCATCTCTTGAATCGGCAATATGGTTGTGTGTGAAACTCAACCTCTTCGCATGTTGCAACCTCTCACGACTCCTCTTTCAGACTTCCCATAATGGTACCCTTCATGTCTCAATTTCTCTCCTCCAAATTCTCCTCTCCGGGAAGAACCAGTAACTGCGAGAACACTTGGGGGATGATGATGATCTCTCTTGAGCCTCGCCACTTCTTCTCACTGCACCCCTGGACCCTTCGAGCCTGGTCTTGGGAACCAAGAATTGTGCCCAACGTTCTTCCCAATTTAATTGGTAGCATTGAGTACTTCAAAGTGAAAGATTCAGGGAATCTCGTTCGGGGTTTCCTTGGAGACAGCAGATTTGATGAAGTAATCAATGATCTTCTTGAAGAAGATCGGTATGAGCTGGGTGTCTGTGGAACACTTGGTTTGACAAGCACAGGCAAGAGCAAGAAGAAAGAAAGCGAGGAGATGGCACTTTGCCACGACATGGAGAGTTCCTCGAGAGAAGAGGTCATTGTTGTTTGGGGCGAGAACTGCACCTCCTCCTCATCCTCCTACTCCTCCAAGAGAACTCAGTAACTCCACCACCTGCACACAATGCTATGGTTGCATCTACTTCTGGATCGGCTTCACATGACAGTCAATCTGTAGTTGTGCCAAAAGAAGTTTTTGATAGGCTGGTTGAAGAAAACAGGCAGTTCAGAAGATTTATGGAATCTACTGATCAAAGGCTGGAAGCCTCAGAAAAGAAGCAAGATTTGATGACTACTCTGCTGCGGCAAATTTTGGAGAGGATGGAGCAACCCTAGAAAACCTTAGGATTTTTTTTTTTGCCTTTTAGTTTTCTCCCTTTTGATAGATTTGCTTTGAGTTTGTTTTTGTTCACTCTGTTTTTATTTCTAATACTCTGTTTTTATTTCTAATAAAATTTATTTATGACACTTGAAGTTTTCTCTTTATCTTTCTTTATACTGTTTTGACTGTGATGTTCTTTATTTCTGTCTTAACCTTTTTGTCTGATGACAAAAGGGGGAGAAGAATATAGAGAGTATAAAGCAATTGATGAACCTAGTGTATCAACCAAGTGTCATCATGCATACATTATGTGTTCTGATTAATATATTCATGTATGCTCTGAAACTTATATCTTTGTAATATCTCATGCTCTGTTACACTTAGAAATATTTATATATGCTTAATTCAGGGGGAGCCTCTGAAATCATCTGAATAAATATTTTTTATAAAGAAAAATTGTTCATCAATATATGTATTTGTCATCATCAAAAAGGGGGAGATTGTTGGAATCAAGTGGATTCAGAAACAATAACCCTTAATTGTTTTGATGATAACAAAAGATTAAGAGAACAATTTATTCTCTAACATGGTTATAAGTGTGCAGAAAGTATTTATATTCGGAAAAATTCTGCTTCAGAAGACTTAGTGAAATCTTGAATTTCACTCTGGAAAGCCCGGCTCTGGCTCTGGTTCTTGGCACATAGAATCTGTTTGGTCAACGCTCTGGTGTAAGTCAACGACTCTGGTAGATCAGTCTAAGAGACTACACTCTGTTTGGTCAACGCTCTGGTGTAAGTCAACGCTCTGGTAGATCAGTCTAAGAGACTACACTCTGTTTAGTCAACGCTCTGGTCTTCAGTCAACACTCAACAGATTGTGTTATATGTGCTCTATGATAGACTTAGTGCTTTCCTACACGATTCTGTCATTTGATAGCCCATTAAATTCTACACACAAGAATCTGGTGATCTGTGAAGCTCAGTTCTGATAGTAAAATTCAAGTACCTTATTATACGAGGTATCTTTAGACAAGAAGAATGTCAAAGGATAAAATCATCAAGGAAACTTGTGCTTGAAGTGTCTATATTTTTGAAAAAGCTCACTAAGGACAAAGTTACTGACATTGCGTATAATACTCAGAATGCTTTTCGTCTTGAAAGCGACGTTACCTGCAAAAGCCAAAGTTCCAGGATCTGAAGCTTTGACTTCGGACAAAAAGAGACGTTGTGTCACATCGGCACTTACAACGGCACTTTTTCAACCCTAGCTATATATCCTACCTCATACACTGAAGTAAGACAAGAATTGAGTTTTTACAAACGATTTCAACACAGTTGTACGCAATCTAGCAACTTGAATATTTTTCTGAGTAGTGAGAGCATCAACATCTATCTTCTCAAACACTACCCAATCAAGAGACAGTGAGCAATCAAGAATTCATCCAAGACTCTGAGACCGTTGAACAAGGCACTTCCTGTTTTATTCTTTGTTTTAAGAAAGTTATTTTGTGCTAAAAGTATTTTCATTGTAAATTCTCTCTGAAGAGAGTTATCTCTATATTGTTTCAAAACTCTTATTTGAATTTGTACTTAGCCCAGTAGTGACAGTATACCTTAGAGGCTCAACTGTACTGAGTCGTTCTAAGAAGTTGTGAGTATAGCCAGTTGGCAGAAATATACTCTCAAGTGTAATCGGTTGATTATAGTGGAGAAATCCTTCAAGTGAGTGAAGGGACTAGACGTAGCTATCAGGTGATAGTGAACTAGTATAAATCTCTGTGTCTCTTTCTTCTCTCTACTCTTTATTCCTTGCACAGTTTATTCAATAGTTATTTTTCATAAACATTTGTATTTGCGAAAAAGTTTTTTAAAAAAAAACCCAATTCAAACCCCCCCTTTCTTGTGTTTTGCCACGTTCAGTGTTCTGGATTCGATTTTGTTTATTGATGGATTTGTGTTCTGCTGATTGTTGATTGTTGTTTAGATTGCTCAAAGCTTTCGTGTAATGCTTGAAAAAGGAAAAAAAAGTAGAAAAAATAGCGCTTCATTAAAGGAAGCGCTGTTTATTGATGCTAAAAGTTGATAATAAACAGCGCTTCCTTTAACGAAGTGCTGCTTATTGATGCTGAAAAGTGACAATAAACAGCGCTTCCTTAAGGAAGCGCTGTTTATTGTCAATTTTCAGCAGCGTTTCAAAAACGCTATTTTTTTGAATAACAATTAGCAGCGACTAAATAAACAGCGCCGTTTAAGCGTTGTTTAAGGCCAACATAAGCTTTGTTTATTGCCTGTTTTTGTTGTTGTGGAACCACAACTTGCGACTGTACTGGCAGGGCAGATCTAGACGTGCGGGTGCGCTGACAACGGAGAAGGGAGTCGCACGCACGGCACGGTACAGGGGAGGCAACCTCCTGAAGATGATCTCCCCTCTTCTCTCTCCCTTTCTCAATCTCTCTTATGATTGTTGTTTACTGTTGTATTTATTTTGGAATCTAATTTGTTATACTATAAAGCGTACTTTTCTCTTTTCTATATTTTCTCTTCATTTTGTTATAAGCTTTGTTATAATCATAATGAAGTAGTTTTAATTGATGATGTTTGACTGCAGTTGTAATGTGAGTAGCTTATTTTTCCTTCGAACACACAAGTTTCTGGTGGATGATTCTCCCGATGTGGGTGGGATGGGGTGAAGGGGGTAGGGACAAAGTTGTCATTTGAAATTTTTTGGTGACTTGTTCAACCATTATCCAGTTTTAATCTCAACCGTTCACATATTATAATAATAAATCTTAAGGCTCACAAGGGTGGTTCACCCATGAACCACCTATTAGATGGTCCACCCTAGAAGCCACCATGTTTTACATTTAACCTTCTTTGACATGCTCATAACTTTTTCAACAAGGCCCACGATAATAAAAGGGGGGAAAACCATGACAAGGTAAATTCACTCTAGCTACAGTGTGAGTCATCTAGTAAGCAAGTTCAATTTCTCATATAACCTCGATCTGAATTTTTCGCCCGTAGTTAGTTTTAAGGGTATACAAGATCAAAATATTTCAAAAAAAAAAAAAAAACTTGTTACCTTGATAGTCTTGACAGATTTCATGGCCTCCACCAGTGTAAGCTGATCCATCAGATTTCCGCCCCCCAAAAGAGAAATGACGACGTCGATCTTGTAATCTTTCAAAATCTTCACCATGAATTCCTTATCATTTATGACCCCCTGCAATACATACACGAATGGTGATAATAAATAAGTCAAAATCATCCCAAAAGGTCAAAAAAATAAAGAACGTAACGGTGAAGGAAATATCATGGAACATAGTAGGAAACTCATGATACTCTCAAGATATATTCATATCAAACATCAACCTTGATGAATCAATAATTCTAAAAGCTGCGACGCCTGAATGATTTTATATTATAATAATTTTAAGACATTCTCCTGCGAGAACCCTTTTAACTCTAGACAATTCAATCACAATTAAATAGATTAAGTTAATGTCATGATTTTATTATTTCAAAAGTTTAAAATTTTTGAGTAGTTATACCAATAATTTTTATATTAGATTTTTTTTTTGGGTGAATAATTTACATATTATATTTCTAACAATAACAAAAGTGACAATTCATGAGTCCACCTAGAGTATATTCCTAACTTCAAAGTCAATACAAAGGGACACTTAATATACACAACTTAAAATTAAAGTTGGGGTATTCGTACACAAGCAATCTATTTTCTCCGCTATTGTCCCACTCTGGTGCTGTCGTCACTACCTATCCCCTACGCCGCCTTGCCCTGTCCTTCTCCTTGCACTGCCGTTGCACCGTCCCCCTCCACAATTCCACTCATCTCCTCCCTAAACCCACCTGACCAGTCTCTTCTGGATGACCACTTAATTAGACTTTTTTGGCGCCCCTCCCCATCACCTTAACCCTCGTTTCGGACCAGTTGTGCATTGATCGATACACAAACTCATACTTTGTGTATTGCAAAAGGCACCTTCAATCAAGCTTTCCCACCCCCCCCCCCCCCCCAAAAAAAAAAGTGCAGAGAGTTATGGTAAAAAACAAAGAGGTTATGGTCACTTTGGCTTACATGAATGACTTTAGCACCTTTGTCTTGAAAGTTTTTGACAATGGCTGCCTTCGAGGGAGTGACAAGACCTGGCCTCACCAACAAATAAGTGGGGCGTCCGAAGGCAAGACTTGCCTCAGTCACGAACTGACCCATGAAACCAGTTGCTCCAATGACCAAAATTCGGTCCTTTGTGGCGGAAGGGATAGCTGCTGAAATTGTCATGGTTTTGTGCTTATCGACAACCTTGGATTTTTTTTTTTTGTTATGTTTGGTTTCGCTTTTTGTTTGAAGCCTAGAATAGAGAGTTGGTCTCAGTCAGAGATTTATATCAAGACTATAGATTCTATCATGTAACTCGTGAGTACACAATGACGGGGGTGGTGTTGTTTATATAGGTATACTAGCTAAGAGAATTCGTGCTCAAAATTGGTGGCAAAAAAAGGAACCTACGATAGTTAAGTTTTGTATAGTTAATTTTTTTTGTGGGAAAATGATTTTTGACAGAAAAACGGAAGAATGAGTTTTTGACACGTGTCTTTAGTATAGTTAAGATTGTTACATAATAAATTAATAGATTGATATTAATATATTAAAGTCAATGGTTATTGGTTGCTCCAACACTTTTCAGCTACTCTTCAACACATTATCGCGATGTTATGGTACGAGCATGTGAAGTTGAAGCTTAGCTCTCAGGATCACGCTAACGCTTTCTTTGAATGATAGCTGGCAGTATCTTGTGCATTAACCCGCTATAAAGGAGTTAAAATTAATTTGTTCTTCCAATAATTGAAAGAGTAATGCTAGGGTCACACCCTCTGACACACTCCTTTGAACACACACTCAACTATTGGGTCACGTCAAACTTTTTTTTTCTTTTCAAAATCAATCGTTGGATTGAAAGTTACTATCATATAGATCATCTCTGTAAATTTTAACATTAATCTATGATCATTTGCTATGTCATCAAGATGCGTCAAGATTAACGTTATTTGTAATTACATCGTTGACATTAATCTTGACGCATCTTGATGACATAGCAAATAATCATAGATTAATGTTAAAATTTACAGATATGATCTATATGATAGTAACTTTCAATCTAACGATTGATTTTGAAAAAAAAAAGTGTGACGTGGCTCAATAGTTGAGAGTGTGTTCAAAGGCGTGTGTCAGAGGGTGTGACTCTAGCATTCCTCATAATTGAAATTGTGTTTATGTATTTAAATATTGGGTATTTTAACAGTTAAATTAACTATCATGTCAGGTATTTTGAAAACTAATTTGATCAAAAGAATATATATTTTTAGAAATTAATTTGACGAATCAAAAACAATTTAAAGAATTTTATTATGATTTTGTTGAAACGATTTTTCTATGCATCATTGCACATGTTAGAACGCAGTATTAAATGTCAACTTATTTTTTAATTAATTACTTAATTTTCTATTTTATAAGAAGAGAGAGATTACATGGAAAGTACTAGCTAAACATGTGTAGGATTAAACATATTAGAAAAATTGTTATTGAAATATTGTGTCTTTGCTAAACAAAAGTCAGTATATATGTGGACCGTACAAGATACAAGCCGAGCACCAGGCCGGCCACAGCCGATGCCCGTCCGAGTGTCAGGGATTGAAGTTCACTCCCGAGCACTGCACATTCAAGTCGGTCGGCCGTCCTTGATAGGGTCGATCTCCCTTAGTTAACTCCATTTTTCGGACCCAATGTGTAAGACTCATCATAAGGTCCAATGAATAACTATATAAAGAGACCCTTGTCAATGCAAAAAAATTCCTAAACTAATTTACCGCCCTGATGGCACCACCTCTTCTCCAGCCGATCAACCTCTCGGAGTCTCCCTCATGGCTCCCCCGTGTTCCACACGTGAACAATATGTATACAGCGCTGCTATATCTCACGACACCTTTTGCTCGCGAAGGTCACGAATTGACCTGGATCTCTTTTTCATAAAACTATTTAAAGATAAAAAAGGAAAAATAGTAGTAAGAATTTTAAAACCATCTTATGCGTACACACACACACACACCCACATATATGTATGTATAATCACCCACTCTCTCCCTAAATATAAGTCTCATTTGAACAAAACACACAAATTAAAAAAATTAGTTAACTAATTTAATTTGTCTACAATGTGTACTATTTTTCTAAAACTACCCTTCAATTATCGACTTAATTAAGAGATAGAAATAGTCACATCACTTACTACTCCCTTCGTCCCTTAATATAGGACCTTTTTGTAAAATTTTATTGTTCCTTAATATAAGACTATTTTCAAAGACTAAGGTGCATTAATTTTTTTCGCAAAATTACCCTCTCTCTCTCTCTATCTCTTTGTGTGTGTTAATAGTCTTGGAAAATGAGAATGATAACTTAAGAAAAATAACACATATTTTGTACAAATTTAATACTAATAACTAACAAAACTCACTTTCTTAAGGGGCGTGAAATGGTCAAAGGGGTCCTATATTAAGGGACGGATGGAGTATTGACTACAAAAAATAGTGTAAATTAATTAAGGGTATTCTTGTAAAAAAATAATTAATCCATTTAGTAGTTTGGAAAGTGGCATATAAAAAGTGACCATTTTTTTTAAAAAGGGACTTATATTTAGGTAAAAAGGGAGTATATTTTTGCACAGGGCCTAGAATTTTGAAGATTAACATAACATTCATAGTATGGATTTTTTATCCAAAAGGATACGTCTGGAAGCATCAGTTTCAGAGTCTTAGAATGTTTATCAACCAAAGGATAGAATTGTAGGAAATTGAAATCAAACATGTCATATTTTGAGTGCAAGACAGTAATTAAAATAGAAGGTAAAATGTTACAAAAAAAAAAAGAAATTAACATAATAACGTCATTAAACTGTCTTCTACTCGTTCGTGATGTTCTCGTGAAAAAATTTATCGTGATGTTAAGCATTTCCCATATGTATATATAGTTTGTAAAATTAGCACCATCGTTTTGTTACCGACATATGGACATTTATGGATCGTTAGTGGTAATTCATCATTCAGATGATAATAATTTAACCGTCATTATATGCCTTATGGACTAAATTTTATTTATTTAAAAAAAATTCCCATATTGCAATTTAAGTTAAAATAGCACGTCATCATACCCAAAATTTGTCTAGCTAGACACATTTTGTCCAAAATTTGGAGCTTGTTATAAAGTTTTGTCAGAATTAAATCTAGTGTCCCATTTCTCTAGCTATATCATTAATTAAAATTGGGACTAAGCAAGAAGATAACAACTAAGAGAGAAGTAATATATCTTCTAATTAAACGTAGGAAGAATAGCCGACGTCATCCTTGCAGCAACAGCGGTCTGTTGCACATCCTAAGCAGGTTGGTAGCTCCTCATGTCCCAGACTTGCTGCCCCGGTAAGTAGGTCTAGCCCTATAAATGTCAGTGAATCTGCTGCTTTACTTAAAGATATAAATGTTCTTCCTGTTATGGATGCTATAGCTGCTGTAGATAATTATTTAAATAAGGTTGATGCTGTCGCTATTTCATCAGAGGCTAATGCCGCCCGGTGGCGTGGTTATTCGACATCGCACTGGCTCTTTGGTTCCTACGGACCTAGGAGTGATGGATCGTTTCTGGGGGGATGCAGAGGATATTTCTGATGATGAAACTATAGACAGTGGGAAAGATAATGCCCTGAAAGTATCTGAGTATTTAGGAGAGGACAACAGGATTTTACTAATGTTATTTCTAAGTTTCGGAAGAAAAAGATGAGAAAGCAACGACTAAAAGTTCAACGTAACTCGGGTATAGAACTCGTTCTAAGAGTGATTCTTTATCTCCATTATGTTAAAAGTCATTTATTGGAATGTCCGGGGTCTTGGGAATCCAGACACCAGACTTGCTCTCAAGAATCTTTGCAGATTGCATAAACCCGATGTTTTGCTCATTGTTGAACCTTGGGTTGCCTTTAGTCAAATTTCAGTTGATTTTTTTAGCTCCTTAAATTTATCGCTTTTTGCAGAAAATGATAGAGGTGTTCTCCCATCTAATCTGTGGTGTTTCTCTTCAGTTGAGTATGCTCCTGTTGTTACTCAAAGGGCACATCAATTTGTTGCTTTTACTATTGACTATGCAGGTCAAGTTTTGAATTTAGCTGTTGTTTATGCCTCTACTAGTTACATTTCTACTTGAGGATTTATGGGCTGGCTTACACTCCCTTCATGATTCTCACTCACGAACCCTGGTGCTATATTGGTGATTTTAATCTTTGTTCTTGGTGCTCATGAGTGTCAGGGTGCAGGTAAGCCCTCACAGATCTCTTGTTCTGAGTTTGGTGCTTGGTCTGACAATGATCATCTTATCCATCTCCCTACGAGTGGGGCTCAATATACCTGGTCAAATGGTAGACTGGGTCATCAATATAATGCTAAAAGGCTTGATAGGACTCTCTGTGATGATAATTGGATTGATTTACGGACCTCTCGTTGATTGTTGCACTCTTCTGAGGATCGGTCTGATCATTTCCCTTTGCTTCTTACTTTGAAGAAATCTGATCGTCAATTTGCTTCTTCCTTTAAATTCATGCAAATGTGGGCTAGACATCCTGATTGCTTACCGGTCATCCAGAATATTTGGAAATCTTAGGTTCATGGTTGTCCTATGTATGTTCTTTCTCAAAAACTTAAAATTCTCAAAACCAAGCTCAGGGTTTGGAATAAGCAGGTTTTTGGTGATGTTCATTGTAAAGTCTCTAATGCTATGGCTGATTTAGACTCCATTCAATTAGATATTGACCACTCAGGCGGCTCTGATGATCTCTTCAGTAGGGAGAAGGAAGCTCAATTAATTTTGCAAAATGCTCTAGGTGTGGAAGATGATTTTTGGAGAGAAAAGGCTCGAATAAATTGGCATCTACAGGGTGGCTCTTGCTTTCTTTCATCGACCGCCAAAATCGTGGGGACTACCAGGAAAATATACATTATTAAGAATGGTGATGATCTTTTATCTGAGGCAGAGGATATCGAGGCACATATTTTAAATTATTATACAGATCTTTTTGCAGTGGGTAATTCTTGTCGTTCTAATGATCTTATTGATAAAGTTATTCCTTCAATGGTGACTGCTACAGATAATGATTTGCTAACCAGGGTGCCATCCTTTGAGAAGGTTAAGCAAGCGGTTTTCTCTTTAAATGGTGACAGCGCTCCGGGGCCTGACGGTTTTGGGGGTTTCTTCTATCATACTTATTGGGATATTATTGCCGAGGATGTTTATGCTGCGGTTACTCAGTTTTTCAGGCAAGGTTGGTTACTTCCTAATTTGAATTCTAATTTGGTGGTCCTTATTCCCAAAGTCTCTGGAGCTGATAGGATTGACCAGTTCCGTCCGATAGCCCTAGCTAACTTTCAGTTTAAAATTATCACTAAGGTTTTGGCTGACAGGCTTTCAATTGTGGCTCCCAAGATTATTTCTGAGAATCAAAGGGGTTTTATAAAAGGTAGAAGTATTTCTGATTGTATTTGCACTGCTTCAGAAGCTGTTAATTTGCTCCATAAGCGATCCTTTGGAGGTCAGCTTGCTCTTAAGATTGACATTAAGAAGGCTTCTTCTTAGAGTCTTGCAGGCTTTTGGTTTTGGTGATACTTTTTGCTCCTGGATCAGATTGATTTTAAATTCTGCTAAGCTCTCTATTTACATCGGTCATGCGGTTGGCTTTTTCGATTGTAGCGTGGTGTTAGACAGGGTGACCCTCTTTCTCCTCTCTTATTTTGCATTGCCGAAGAAGTTCTTAGCGAGGGTATTTCTATGCTCGTCAATGAAGGCAAGCTTGATTGATAGCGGGTCCTCGAGGTTTCAGGATGCCTAGTCATGTTTTATATGCGAATGATGTTTTGATTTTCTGCAAGGTGACTAAAAATCGATTTCCGGTCTGCTGCGTCTGTTCTCTGATTATGAGGCTATTTCCAGTCAGGTTGTTAGCTCGGATAAATCTAAATTTTATGTGGGCAATGTCTCTCCTTCTCGTCAGGATGCTATTTCTAATCAGTTGGGATTTGCTTCAGGTACTTTTCCCTTCACTTATCTTGGTGTCCCCCTATTTAAAGGCACTCCTAGAAAATCTCATCTTATGCCTATTGTGGATAGAATCAAAACTAAGCTTGCGGCTTGGAAAGGTTCCTTATTGTCTATCATGGGTAGAGTGCAACTGGTCAAATCGGTTATTCTCGGTATGATGGTTTATAGCTTTCAGGTTTACTCCTGGCCCTCGAGCTTGTTGTCTCTGGTTGATCAGTGGATTCGTAATTTTATTTGGTCTGGAGATGTTAATCAGCGTAAGTTGGTCACTGTTGCCTGGGACAAAGTGACTAGACCGTCTTTGGAGGGAGGTTTAGGCATCCGTTGAACGTGGCAAAAACACAAGAAAGGGGGGGTTTGAATTGGGTTTTTAAAAACTTTTTCGCAAATACAAATGTTTATGAAAAATAACTATTGAATAAACTGTGCAAGGAATAAAGAGTAGAGAGAAGAAAGAGACACAGAGATTTATACTAGTTCACTATCACCTGATAGCTACGTCTAGTCCCTTCACTCACTTGAAGGATTTCTCCACTATAATCAACTGATTACACTTGAGAGTATATTTCTGCCAACTGGCTATACTCACAACTTCTTAGAAACGACTCGATGCAGTTGAGCCTCTAAGGTATACTGACCCTTCTTGGGCTAAGTACAGATTCAAATAAGAGTTTTGAAACAATATAGAGATAACTCTCTTTAGAGAGGATTTACAATGAAAATACTTTTAGCACAAAATAACTTTCTTAAAGAAAGAATAAAACAGTAAGTGCCTTGTTCAAAGATCTCAGAGACTTGGATGAATTCTTGATTGCTCACTTTCTCTTGATTGGGTAGTGTTTGAGAAGATAGATGTTGATGCTCTCACTACTCAGAAAAATATTCAAGTTGCTAGCTTGCGTACAACTGTGTTGAAAATCGTTTGTAAAAACTCAATTCTTGTCTTACTCCAGTGTATGAGGTAGGATATATAGCTAGGGTTGAAAAAGTGCCGTTGTAAGTGCTGTTGTGACACAACGTCTCTTTTTGTCCGAAGTCAAAGCTTCAGATCCTGGAACTTTGGCTTTTGCAGGTTACGTCGCTTTCAAGACGAAAAGCATTCTGAGTATTATACGCAATGTCAGTAACTTTGTCCTTAGTGAGCTTTTCAAAATATAGACACTTCAAGCACAAATTTCCTTGATGATTTTATCCTTTGACATTCTTCTTGTCCTCGTATAACAGGGTACTTCAATTTCACTATCAGAGCTCTTCGTTCAAAGACTTCACTGTTCACCAGAATCAAGTATTCTTCAATACAGAGCTGAGAGGGTTATCACATAGCAGATTCTTGTTGAAGCACAATAAGTCTTCATAGAGTGCACTTAGTGGAATCTGTTGTATTGTTGACTTGCACCAGAGCGTTGACCAACCAGATTGTGACTATGCTCTAACAGAGCGTTGACCATCACAAGAGCGTTGACCAAACAGATTCGGAGTCTTGAAGAAGCGATTAACCAACAGATTTGACCGAGTCAAATCATGTCTTGCATCATATACCAGAGTGTTGACTAACATCAGAATGTTGACTAACTCCAGAGCGTTGACCAACCAGATTCTATGTGCCAAGAATCAGAGCCAGAGCCGGACTTTGATGAGTGAAGTTCAAGATTTCACTAAGTCTTCTGAAGCAAATTTCTCTGAGTATAAATACTTTCTGCACACTTCTAACCATGTTAGAGAATAAATTGTTCTCTTAATCTTTTGTTATCATCAAAACAATTAAGGGTTATTGTTTCTGAATCCACTTGATTCCAACAATCTCCCCCTTTTTGATAATGACAAATACATATATTGATGAACAATTTTTCTTTAAAAAAATATTTATTCAGATGATTTCAGAGGCTCCCCCTGAATTAAGCACATATAAATATTTCTAAGTGTAACAGAGCATAAGATATTACAGCATATAAGTTTCAGAGCATACAGGAATATATTAATCAGAACACATAATGTATGCATGATGACACTTGGTTGATACACTAGGTTCATCAATTGCTTTATACTCTCTATATTCTTCTCCCCCTTTTGTCATCAGACAAAAAGGTTAAGACAGAAATAAAGAACATCACAGTCAAAACAGTATAAAGAAAGATAAAGAGAAAACTTTTAAGTGTCATAAATAAATTTCATTAGAAATGATCACAGAGTGAGTAAATAAACAAAAACAAACTCGAAGAAAATCTATCAAAAGGGAGAAAACTAAAAGGTAAAAAGCCTAAGGTTTTCTAGGGCTTGTCCATCTTCTCCAAAACTTCTTTGTAGTAGAGTAGTCGTGAAGTCAAGCCTCTGATCGATAGTTGAGTGTTGTTGAGAGGCTTCCATAAACCTGTTGAATTTGTTGCTATCATCCACAAGTTTGTCATACACTTCCTTGGGTATCACTCTTGATTGGCTTGTAGAGGCAGAGCGGATGAGGATGGTTGAACAACCATTGCGATGAGGATCCGGAGGAGGTGTTCTGTGTTCTCTTGGAGGAGTAGGAGGACGAGGAGGAGGAGGAGGTTCAGGTTCCCAAACAACATTGACCTCTTCTCTTGGAGGAACTCTCCATTTCAGCGGCAAAGATGCCATCTCCTATTTCTTTCTTCTTGTTCTTGTCTGTGCTTGTCAAACCAAGTGTTCACAGACACCCAGTTCTCATACCGATCTTCTTGACAAGATCATTGACTACTTCATCAATTCTGTCTTCTCAAGGAAACCCCGAAACGAGATTCTGTATCTTGCGGCTTTGAAGTATTCAATGCTACCAATTAGATTTGGAAGAACGTTGGGCACAATTCTTGGTTCCGAAGACCAGGCTCGAGAGGGTCCAGGGGTGCGGTGAGGAGAAGTGGCGGTGGCTCAATGATCTCTACCTCAAAGTCGATTCGAAGAAAGATTATGAACCGGTTCTAAGAACAGATTCTGGTTCTCCTTGGAGAGGAGAATTTGGAGGAGAACAGTTGAGACATGAAGGGTACCATTATGGGAAGTCCGAAAGAGGAGTCGGGGAGAGGTTGCAAAATGCGAAGAGGTTGAGCTTCACACACAACCATATTGCGGATTCAAGAGATGAAGACTCTTGAACCCTGGACTCGGTCAGGTTCCTCGAGAAATGGGCTCAGTCTCACAGGTATGTTGAGGTGCAGTCGTTGGTGAGGGTGAAGCGGGTCTAGGTGGAGAAGCTGGTTTGGGTGGTGATTTAGGTGGTGAAGGTGTTTGGGTTTGTAGAGGAGATGATGGAGCTGTAGTTTCAGTTTGAGGTATAGTGGAGTTTGGGGGTAAAGAGGCTAAAGGTTCAATATAGGGAATTTGAACCTGTGGTTGAGGTCTTTGTCTAGTCCTCAAGGGAGCAACATCATCTTCATCGGATGAAGAGGAGTCTGAGGGTAAAGTGGGCAAGGGCTTTTTGGTAGGTATATATGGTTGTTTCTGTTGTGGTGTGGGTTTTGGAGTAGGTGTTGGTTTAGGTGCAGAAACAAATTGGGGTGTTGGATTGGGCAAGGGTTGTGGATTGAGGTTTGGCAGTTGTGGTGTAAGTGGGGGTGCATGAAAGGGATTAATGGGTCGAGATGGAGGAGGTTCAACAACAGTAGAAGCGGCGAGAGCAGGGCAGTTGATAAGTAGTATCATATAAATCAACTACCTGAGCAAGTACCTTCTTCCTTTTTGCAGCAGGGGCATCTCCAACCTTGTGTATCCTTTTCAAGGGTGGTTTCTGAGCAGGATCAACAGAGGCGGGCTCAGCAGGAATAGCCACTCGAGGGTCAAAGGTAGGAGCACGAACTGGGCGTGCAAAGGTCTCACGGGACAAGGCTGCAGCCAAGCTTGCTTCATGATCTGATCGTGTTTCCTCTATCCTTTCCCTTATCATTTGATCAATCTCCATTTTCTTCTCTTCTTGTTCCTCTGTAGCGTAGAGGGCATGTATGCAGTCTTCTTGGGAGAGTGGTGAGGGGTTACGAGGCAATGTGAATGCTGTGCTTGAGTGACCCTTCCGGTTGGTCCGAGAGACACGAGTCCACCCCAATCTTCTTCCCCTTCTTCACAACTTTCTTCCTTGCTCCTTCTTCACCTTGCTGAATTGCAGCAATAGCCTTCTTGGAAAGGAGTCCCATTCTCCTTAGATTGTTTGAAGAGAGAATAGGAATCACCATCGTTTCAGGGCAAGCCACCTTCCAAGGTGTTGAGACCTTGAAGAAGATTTATAAGCCCTTGATTCTCCATGATTGCTGACAACAGCTTTCCATAAGGGATATTCATATATTTCCCTTTTCTGGAGTACATTAAGTCTCTTCGCAGAGGGTCAAAAAATATCTGTGGAAGATTGATCTTAGCTTTGAGTTCATAATTCCACATTATGAACTTGTGGATCACTTGACAAGATCTACAGAGCGATTTTGGCACCAAGCAATTCATGATGATTGTGAAGGGTGCTCGAAATCTGTTCTTCATTTCGACGGTCTTGGTGCCTGCAGGCTTCTCATAGATAGTCTCATTTACAACATCCCACCACCAAAGATCCTTTTTCCCAACCAGCGGTTTCAACCGCTCCATCATTAGGGCAATGGGTGACTTCAGCAATTAGGTCCTGAGTGACCACAATGCGCCTGCCTTGAACATGACTCAGAATGGTCTTATCTTTACTCCAAGCATAAGTCCAGAACTTCTTCACCAGATTCTCATAGACTGAGTTGGTCATGTAGAAGAATTCCATTATCCCCATGTCAATGAAGTCAGCTCTGAAGTCGTATCCTTCATTTGCCATATCCTCAAACCTTACTTCGTGTTCCACCAACACTTTGAGGTCAGAGGGTTGAAGATTTTCCAGCGTTACCCTACGCTCTTCTTCAGGAAGTTGAACTTGCAGTGGTTGTTGTAGAGCAGCCATTGTTGAAATCGGAGAAACACAGAGTGCGAAGATGAAAGGGGTTTAGGGTTCAGAAAAGTGTAGACTTCTTTTTGAGAGATAGAGTGGGTAGTGGGTGATGTGAGTGAGTGAGTGAGTGAGTGGGTTATAAACGTGTTCGAGAAGTTTAAGCATTATGCGCCAGATTTCGAAATGAATTTTTGAAAAATTTGTCTTTTTCAATACGTGTAACTGTCAAAATTAAAGAGGCGCAGTAAAATTGTCATTTCCCAGTAAAAGCAAATGTCAATCACTAACGCATCAACCAGTCTCAGAGAGACACGTGTACTTAAGATTCCCAGAGACAGCTATGTAATGATCATACGAACAGTTAATGAAAAGAATATAACGAGATAAGATAATCAACAGATTTAACTACGACATAGCCAACACACTCAAGCAGAGTCAACAAGTCAAACAAATCAAACAGAGTCAATTAGTCAAACAGAGTCAACTTTATTCAAACAGAGTCAACATAGTCAAACAGAGTCAACTATATTCAAACAGAGCCAACATAGTCAAACAGAGTCAACTTAGACAAACAGAGTCAACTTAGTCAAACAGAGTCAACTATATTCAAACAGAGTCAACTTGTCAAACAGAGTCATCTATATTCAGATCAAACACCTATTCCTTTATAAGAAGGAAATTCAAGTTCTTTCTTATAAAGTTGAATCTATCTTCAGCGAGGGGTTTTGTAAAGATATATGCCCATTGATGGTCAGTATCAATAAATTTAATTTCAAGAATCCCTTTCTGAACATAGTCTCTAATAAAATGATGTTTAATTTCAATATGTTTGGCTCGAGAATGCAAAATAGGGTTTTTAGTCAAGCATATAGCAGAAGTATTATCACAGTATATAGGGATTTTACTCTCTTTAATCTGATAGTCCTCAAGTTGATACTTCATCCAAAGTAGTTGTGAGCTACAACTTGCAGCAGATATGTACTCAGCTTCTGCTGTTGATAGTGCAATTGTGCTTTGTCTCTTGCTGGTCCTAGAGACAAGATTTGCTGCAAGAAATTGGCAGCCACCATTTGTGCTTTTCCTTTCAATTGTCTCAAAGAAAGTCAAGATCACGAAACCTACTAACTTGTAATCATCTGAGTTCTTATAAAGCAAAGCAAGATTAGTAGTTCCTTTAAGATACCTAAATATCCTTTTAACCGCTTGATTAAGTGAGATTCTCTAGGATCAGATTGAAATCTTGCACATAAGCACACACTAAACATAATATCAGGCCTTGAGGCTGTAAGATAGAGGAGTGAACCAATCATACCTCTATATACCTTTTGGTCTACCTTTTTACTTGATTCATCTTTGCCAAGAGCACATGTTGGATGCATTGGTGTGCTCATAGGTTTGGTTTCCTCTAGCTTGAACTTCTTCAGCAGTTCTTTCACATACTTAGTCTAATGGATATAAGTTCCATCTTGACATTGTTTTATTTGAATGCCAAGGAAGAATTTTAGTTCTCCCATCATACTCATCTCAAATTCATTCTGCATAAGCTTAGAGAATTCTTTGCAAAGAGACTCATTAGTAGCACCAAAGATAATATCATCTACATAAATTTGAACTACAATGAAATGCTTTTTAGATGATTTTCTAAAGAGAGTTGTATCCACCTGTCCTCTTTCAAAACCATTCGACATTAAAAAGGAACTCAATCTATCATACCAGGCTTTTGGAGCTTGTTTAAGACCATAAAGTGCCTTTTTAAGTTTGAAAACATGTTCAGGAAACTCAGTATCTTCAAAACCAGGTGGTTGTTTCACAAACACTTCCTCATTTATGAAACCATTTAAAAATGCACTTTTTACATCCATTTGGTACAAAGTAATGCCATGATGTGCAGCATAAGATAGTAATATTCTAATAGCTTCAAGTCTAGCTACAGGAGCAAAGGTTTCAGTATAATCAATACCTTCCTCTTGTGAGTAACCTTGTGCAACAAGTCTAGCCTTGTTCCTTACCACTTTGCCATCTTCATCAAGTTTGTTTACGAAAACCCACTTGGTTCTAATGGCTAACTTGTCCTCTGGAGGAGGCACAAGCTTCCACACATCGTTCCTTTGAAATTGATTTAGCTCTTCTTGCATAGCAATGATCCAACCATCATCGATGAGGCTTCATCAATTGTTTTTGGCTCTATCTCGCAGAGTAAGGCCAGGTCGAGTGTTCTCTCGAGAGAGGATCTTGTTCGACTTTATCACCGGGTTCACCAATGATTTGGTCCTTTGGGTGATGGGGTTTGAACTTCGATCGATATGATTATTTCCTTATCACGAGAATCAGCACGGAGATTTCACCAGAGATCACACCAAAAACATCACGAGTCGGCACTTGTGATATCAACTCTTGTTTCCTTGTTTATCTGTAAATCTGCAAAAACTTCATCTAGCTCGACGTATCATTGTCGGGCTTTTTATCATCAAATCTTACATGCATAGATTCATCAACAACTAATGTTTCTTTGTTGTATATTACGTATGCTTTAGAGCGTTGAATATCCCAAAAAGATAGCTCTATGTGATTTAGAGTCAAATTTTCCTAGACTGTCCTTTGTATTGAGAACAAAGCAGTCACACCCAAATTGATGAAAATATGAAATGTTGGGTTTTCTTCCTTTCCACAATTCATAAGGAGTCTTATTCAAGATAGGTCTAATATAGATTCTATTTTGGATGTAACATGCGATGTACCGCTTACGCCCAAAAGTGCTTAGCAATATTTGTTTCGTGAATCATGGTTACGGCCATTTCTTGCAAAGATCTATTTTTCCTTTCTACAACACCATTTTGTTGTGGTGTTCTAGGGGATGAAAAGTTATGAAAAATACCATTTTCTTCACAGAAGTTTTGAAAGGATTCATTTTCAAATTCACCACCATGATCACTTCTAATAGTAGTAATACAAAAACCTTTTTCATTTTGCACTTGTTTGCGAATCTGAGAAAACTCTTGTAAAGACTCATCCTTGTGGGTTAAGAATTTTACCCATGTCCATCTAGTATAGTCATCGACAATGACTAGACCATATTTCTTTCCAGACAGGCGGTTCTGGTTGGTCCAAATAAATCTAAATGTAAAAGCTCAGTGGCCTTGAGGTGGAAACAATATTTTGGAATTAAAAGAAGATTTCGTTTGTTTCCCTTTTTGACATGCTTCACAAAGAGCATCAGATTTGTACTTGAGATTTGGTAAGCCTTTAACAAGTCCTTTCTACTTAAGCTTTGAGGTTATCCTCAAGGTAGCATGACCAAGTCTCTTGTGCGGATCCATTGCTCTTCATCAATTGACAAAAAGCATTTTACATTTTGATCACCAACTCGAAAGTTTGATTTTGTAAATATTGTTCTTTCTCTTTGCTCTAAAGAAAATGGATCCGTCCTTTTTGCTTTTGGCTATACATTCATTATTGTTAAAGGCAACATCATAACCACTATCGCATAATTGACTTATACTCAGTAAGTTATGGTTCAGGTCGTCAACCAATAAAACATTATCAATAGAGGGTAGAAATTTCTCACCAATTCTTCCACAACCAATGATTTTACCTTTTTGGTTTCCTCCAAAACCAACATTTCCACCTTCTTTAAGTTGAAGATCTTGGAACATACGCCTTTCTCCGTCATGTGTCGTGAGCACCTTTGTCTAAGAACCAGGACTGGTGTCTTAACTCTGTTGCTAAGCAAATCTGCAACATAGACAATCTTGTCCTTAGGTACCCAAATCTTTTTGGGTCCTTTTTTGTTAGTTCTAGAAGGAGACTTGTCCTTCTCATTTTTCAGTTCATAACATGCATTTCTAATGTGTCCGCCGATTGCAGAAAGTACAAAGCAAGCAGTCACTATGATTATTAGTATCCTTGGTTTCCAAATGTATATTTTGAAAGGTGGGTTCTTACGGTTTGTAACCAAGACCCTTTTTACCATTTTGGCTTACGCCCCAAATCATAGATGCTTGTTTACTACGTGTGACACATTCAGCAAGAAATTTTGAAATCCCTCTTCATATTTTGAAGAGTTGCATTCTCTTGATTCCTTCATCTTTGGGCTATTACTCACCAATCGGTGGTTTTAGGTTTGAGTTTTTCATTCTCCTCGGTGAGTATTTGAAATTGTTTTTGAAGATTTGAAAATCTCTTTTTCAAGGATTTATACTCATTGTTGAGTTTGGAAGACTCGTCTAACAGTTCATCAAAGGCTAAGTGAATATTAGAAGAAATGTTAGAATTTACCTCTTCTTGTTCTTCTTCTTCACTGTCTGACTCTATATTGGCCATAAGAGCCATGTTGGCCTGTTCTTCATCATCATCATCAGATGATGACTCAGAATCATCCCATGTAGCCATGAGACTCTTCTTCTTCTTACCCTTAAAGCCACCTTTCCTTGATTTCTCAAGTTGTGGACATTCTGACTTGTAGTGGCCAGGTTTCTTGCATTCATAGCAAGTAACTTGCCTTTTGTCCTTGAAATCCTTCTTTTCTTTTGAGTCGTGTTTTTCCCTTGAGTCCTTCTTAGGGAACTTTCTTCTAAACCTTCCTTTGCTTTTCATCATGCGTTGAATCTTCCTTGATATTAAGGAAATTTCATCGTCGATATCTTCACTACTCTCTTGAGATGAATCTTTGTCTGTCAAGTTCAGCTTGGAGAGCTTTAGAAGTAGATGCTTTGTGTGAGGATTTTAAAGCAATGGTCTTAGTTTTCTTGGGAGGTTCTTCTTCATCAAGCTCAAGCTCGTGAGCTCTTAGTGAACTCAAAAGATCTTCAAGTCGTAATTCATTCAAGTCCTTGGCTTCTTGAATAGCCGTGACTTTGGGTCTCCATCTCTTTGTGAGACTTCTCAAGATTTTCTTACCATGGTCACGAGTAGTATAGCTTTTCTTGAGAACCTTCAAGCCATGAACTAATGTTTGAAATCTTCCAAACATAGTTTCGATGCTTTCATCCTCTTCCATCTTGAAGAGTTCATATTGTCTAACCAAGATATTAGCCTTGGTTTCTTGTACTTGGGAAGTACCCTCATAGGCTAAAGCCAGGGAGGCCCAAATTTCTTTAGCGATCTTTGTTGTTACCACATTTCTCAAACTCTTTTTCAGAGATAGCACATACAAGAAAGTATCTTGCTTTTTGGTGCAAGGTATATTCCTTTTTATGATCATCAGTCCAAGACTCCCTAGGAATAGGATTTCTTTTGGAGTCAATCGGTTCAGATATCTTGTTTTGAACCATATCCCAAAGTTCAAACTGTTGAGATTGAAAAGTTTTTCACTTTATCTTTCCAGTAGTCATAGTTAGATCCGATTGAACAAGGGGGCGGTTAACGTGACCACCGGGTTCGTTGCTTGCCATAGGATAGTATAGGATCTTTTCCTCTCACCTTTGTTAAGTGCTCAACCAAGAGGCCGAGCTCGATACCAATTGAGCGTGGCAAAAACACAAGAAAGGGGGTTTGAATTGGGTTTTAAAAACTTTTTCGCAAATACAAATGTTTATGAAAAATAACTATTGAATAAAGCGTGCAAGGAATAAAGAGTAAAGAGAAGAAAGAGACACAGAGATTTATACTAGTTCACTATCACACGATAGCTACGTCTAGTCCCTTCACTCACTTGAAGGATTTCTCCACTATAATCACTGATTACACTTGAGAGTATATTTACGCCAACTGGCTATACTCACAACTTCTTAGAAACGACTCGATGCAGTTGAGCCTCTAAGGTATATGACCCTTCTTTGGGCTAAATCTGATTCAAATAAGAGTTTTGAAACAATATAGAGATAACTCTCTTTAGAGAGGATTTACAATGAAAATACTTTTAGCACAAAATAACTTTCTTACAGAAAGAATAAAGCGATAAGTGCCTTGTTCAAAGATCTCGGAGACTTGGATGAATTCTTGATTGCTCACTTTCTCTTGATTGGGTAGTGTTTGAGAAGATAGATGTTGATGCTCTCACTACTCGAGAAAAATATTCAAGTTGCTAGCTTGCGTACAAGCGTGTTGAAAATCGTTTGTAAAAACTCAATTCTTGTCTTACTCCAGTGTATGAGGTAGGATATATAGCTAGGGTTGAAAAAGTGCCGTTGTAAGTCTTTGTTGTGACACAGCGTCTCTTTTTGTCAGAAGTCAAAGCTTGAGATCCTGGAACTTTGGCTTTGCGAGGTTACGTCGCTTTCAAGGCGAAAAGCATTACGAGTATTATACGCAATGTCGATAACTTTGTCCTTAGTGAGCTTTTCAAAATATAGACACTTCAAGCACAAATTTCCTTGATGATTTTATCCTTTGACATTCTTCTTGTCCTCGTATAACAGGTACTTCAATTTCACTATCGAGCTCTTCGTTCAAAGACTTCACTTTGTTCACCGTAATCAAGTATTCTTCAATCTGAGTGAGAGGGTTATCACATAGTGATTCTTGTTGAAGCACAATAAGTCTTCATAGAGTGCACTTAGTGGAATCTGTTGTATTGTTGACTTGCACGGGCGTTGACCAACCAGATTGTGACTATGCTCTAACAGGCGTTGACCATCACAAGAGCGTTGACCAAACAGATCTGAGTCTTGAAAGAGCGATTAACCAACAGATTTGGCCAAAGTCAAATCATGTCTTGCATCATATACCCAGTGTTGACTAACATCGAATGTTGACTAACTCGGGCGTTGACCAACCAGATTCTATGTGCCAAGAATCGAGCGAGGCGGACTTTGATGAGTGAAGTTCAAGATTTCACTAAGTCTTCTGAAGCAAATTTCTCTGAGTATAAATACTTTCTGCACACTTATAACCATGTTAGAGAATAAATTGTTCTCTTAATCTTTTGTTATCATCAAAACAATTAAGGGTTATTGTTTCTGAATCCACTTGATTCCAACATCCGTTCTATTAAGTCTTTTAATAAAGCTGGCATGCTGAAGCTTGCTTGGGATTTCAAAGTTTCGGACCTATATTGGACCTCTCTGTTGAAAGCTAGAGCGGTTAAGAATAATAGACTTGTAACTTACCATATCTCTTCCTCTATTTGGCCAGGTATTAAAACCTGTTTACCCTTTATTGACGAGCATTCTTCCTGGAATATTGGGGATGGATCTAAAGTTAACTTTTGGAGGGATAAGTGGTTGTCTCAGCCAATTGTGGACCTTCTGAACCTTCCTCCTTATTTGCGCCCTTTGCTGCATGCGAAGGTGAAAGATTTTATTGTTGATGGAGCTTGGTCTATCCCGCACAATATTGCTGCTAGAGCCTCTAGCGTTATGGCTGAGATAAAAGAGATAGCTATTCCGAAACTTCAGACATCAGACGCTATTATGTGGGGGCCTAATGAAAAAGGTATTTTATCTTTTAAAGATGCTTACTTGTTTTTTGAACCCATTCGTAATTCTTTGCCTTGGTGTAAGATTATTTGGAGAAGTGCTATCCCTCCTTCTAAGTCTTTCCTGCTTTGGAGATTAATTCACAATCGTCTGCCCACTGATGATAATCTGAGAAAAGGTGGTGTTACTGTGGTTTCAGTCTGTAGCCTATGTGGCAATAATTCGGAAAGTTCGTCCCACCTGTTCCATGGTTGTACCTTTGCCTTGTCTCTTTGGCACTGGCTTGAAAGCATCCTCGGCATTCATATTGACTGTTCCTCAGTTGGTACTATTCTAGAGGTTTGTAATAGAACTTGGAGCTCCCAGGTTTTGGATGTTGTTGTAGCCTGTGTGGTGAACATAGTCTGGGCTATTTGGTTTTGCAGGAATAAGCTGAGATTTGATAATAAGGTGCTCCCTCGGGGATCTGTTATTAATCTCATTTTTGCTAATGTTTATCTTGTTGGTAATTATAGCAAAGACACTATGTTCCCATCTATAGAGGAGTTTTCCATTTTGAAAGCTTTCAAGATTCTGTGTCACCCAGACCGGCTCCTATTATTAAAGAGATTTTTTGGATTCCCCCTCAACCTTTGTTTTTTAAATGCAATACAAGCGGTCTTTGTGAAGGGTTGCCGGGCCACTTCTGTGGGGTATCTTTCGTGATTACAATGCAGCTATTGTGGGTTGTTTTTACGCTGTCTGGGTATTAAAAACTCTTTTCAGGCAGAATTATTTGGCGCTATGTTCGCTATTGAGACTGCCTATCATAAGGGTTGGCATCACCTTTGGCTGGAGTGTGATTCCCAGTTGGTTGTTGGCGCTTTTAAGAATCAAAGTATTGTGCCTTGGCGACTTAAGAATAGATGGAATAACTGCATTGCTCTAACAAAGCATATGACTTTCCTTGTGTCTCATATTTTTCGTGAAGGGAATAACTGTGCGGATCGTTTAGCGGCTCATGGCCTTGGAATCTATGGCTTCATCTGGTGGCATTCGCTGCCTAAGTTTCTTTATGAAGATTTCTTTAATAATAGATTAGGTCGTCCTTGTTATAGATTCAAGTAATTGTGCATTGCTTTTGGCTTGTTTGCTTTTTGCAGTCTTTAGTTATAATTGTCTCATCTTGGGGTTGGGTTTTACTTTGTCTTCCCTTAATGTGCTGCATATGATTGTTAATGGCTTTGGTGCCAACATAGTTGGGATGAAAGTCATTATTGTGATGCCTGTGCATGTCAAGCTTTGTTTTATCTTTTTAGGCGGGTGTTTCTTTCTTGCGGATCTCCATTTTGTTTCTGCTCATGGGTTTTGGTCTAGTCCCCCCATGTTTGTTTGTTTTTCCTTTTTTATTAATAAATTTTAGGCGGGGGTACTCTTTTTCCTTCTTGGTGTTTTTTCCCTGAGGAGGGTTTTGCATCAGAAGGTTTTAACGAGGCCTCTCTCCTCTCTTTTGCTTAAAAAAAAAAAAAAATATTTTTGATGATTATCAATTATCAGTCGGATGGATCGAACTGGGGAAGGAAATAAATAAAGTAGACAACAAATCTCAATCCTTTTTGAATTTTGTAAATGGAGAAATAAATATTACAACATTAGTCCTTTATCATTCCAACTTGATTGAGAGGATTTCATAACAAATTAATACTCTATTGAGTGTGTTTGATGCATATTATTTTTTTTGAAAGGATCTAGTATATTATTGTCTAGTGTATTATTTGGTGGTCAATATATAATAATACAAGTAGAATAATGTAAAATTTACGATGATGCCCGTTATATTGTATAAAATTAATTTCATGCTAATATTATAGTGTGTATAATTATCTTAATATAATGCTTATCTTAATCTTATCTTAACTATATACAACTATGGAAAATCCTAAAAAGGAAATTTTTAAATGTCAATCTCTGAAGAAAACTCCCAAAATTTTTGTCCAACGTGCCACTTTTTATTGGTCAAATGTGCTGCCTAATCACCTGGAGTGAAGTCTAAATATATATGATGTGGCCACAATTATGATGATCTCATACTGGAAAAAAGGGTCCGTCAACATTAATGGACAAATTGATTTCACGCGAGTATTTTTGGAAATTGATTTCATTATTTGGTCAAACACGTGCTTTTTCACATGTTTCTTCAGTGAACCCAATCAATTACCAATCGTAAATGCCATTTTATGATGTGGACATATTTATTACGCTTTCATACATCAAAAACGTGCAAATTAATATGTTTAAATCAACATAAATTAAAAATTAAAGGCATGTTTTGTACGCTCCACTTTATTGTATTTGTTGCCCTCAGATACCAAAATGCTTGATAAGTGTACCCAAAATACTGCATAACTGCCATTATTTTACGAAATAAATTTCATTAATTTGCATATCAAATATGTAAAATGCTATATGGATCTGACCTGATATGCATTCTATATGCATGATTCAATCAAGCCAATCATTGACCAATCGCAAATTTGCTACATCCGTAATATACTTGTTGCTACAATCAAGCCAATCAAGCCAATCATTAAGCAATCGTTTACATTTATTCGATATCAACCCTTCATTATGTGAAACATTACCAAGCATGGATTTTTTCTATTTAAACAATGTTTAAACAGACCAGCGATTGTGCCAAAACCCTACATTTTGAATACTCAAGACCTGAAAATCACTACTACCTTGCTAACAAATGGCAGCTCACAACGGCAACAACAATGTTCCAGATATTGATTCCATCTCGGCTGTTGCTGATAATCATGAAAATTGGTCACTTCTGGTTCGCGTAGTAAGGATGTGGCGCGTTCCTGACGTCAACACAAACAAGCTACCATTTGCTCTTGAGTTGGTCGGGAAGTTTGTAGATGAACTCCAATCATTCATGTCTGCTGGTGAAATAGTCAATGTTGTTATTGTGGTTCTCTTTTCAAAAGTAAAAATTTGCAAGGTTATACCACTCATATTTTATTAGATCTAACAATTTAGGCTTATTTGGATCTAATCTATTAGATGGTTATTATTTACATATTCATTATTAATTTGACTTATTTTATGTTTTAACTCGTTAGGACGCATAACAATACAAAGCACGATGCACTCATCGAAACTTCTGATCAATCCTAATCTTCCTGAAGTTGTAGCATGGAGGAATAAGTATATTTTATTAGATCTAACAATTTAGGCTTATTTGGATCTAATCTATTAGATGGTTATTATTTACATATTCATTATTTGACTTATTTTATGTTTTAACTCATTAGGACGCATAACAATGCAAAGCACGATGCACTCATCGAAACTTCTGATCAATCCTGATCTTCCTGAAGTTGTAGTATGGAGGAACAAGTATACAAGCAAAAATTAATACTATGATTTTCGGTATTTGTTTCTTTCTAATCCTGAATTAATCTTTCAACATTCCAATTTAAACTATTATTTTTGTTTAGTATGGCCGAGAATCAAGATTCTCCAAACCCAGGATTAAGCCAGATTCAAGAGACAAAGATTGGGGATGCTGAAGATGACTTAATATACCAGACTCCCACAACCACAATTGCCTTATTGAAGGAATATAAAGAGGTATAGTGATAGTATATGAAAATAATATTATTTTTTTAAAATTTTGATGTACATATTAGCATAACAACAACTATAAATTCTGAAATAATATAATATCTATAACTTGATGCAGGTTAGCCTGTTTGTTGTGTGTGCTACTGTGACTAATGTTGATGATGATCACTACAAGAAAAGTGTGTATTACCGACGGAATTTTACCGACGGCCCCGACCGTCGGTAATATTTTAATTACCGACGGCCAAGCCGTCGCTAATGCGCTGGAAAAAATCTGCTTACGAAATTATTTTTTTGCTACGTTACCGACGGCTAAGTCGTCGGTAATTACAGAGGGCTTATGGGCCGTCTGTAATTACCGACGGCTTAGCCGTCAGTAACGTAAAAATATGCCTGGTGATTTTTTGGTTACGTTACCGATGGCTAAGCCGTCGGTAATTACAGACGGCCCATAAGCCCTCTGTAATTACCGACGGCTTAGCCGTCGGTAAAGTAAAAATATGAACGTTGATCCACCATACACCTCACTTAACCCCTCACACACCCTAGAACTCTCTCATCTCCTCTTCACCCCCTCACCATCGTGACCTGTTTCAGAAAAAGAAAGAAAGAAAGAAGAAAAGGAAAGAAAAGAGAAGGAGAGAGAAGAAGAGGCAAAGGCGACTGAGGAGGAGAAGGCGAAAAAGGGGCGAGCTCGCATCTCATGAGGCCGCAAGGGCGGCGGTCGCGCCACCCTTCGTGGTGGCTAGAGTGAGAGAGAGAGAGAGAGTTCGCAGAGAGAGAGAGAGAGAAAGGGGATGAACAGAGAGAGAGAGAGAGAGAGAGAGGTCGGGACAGAGATGGATGCTCGATTTGGAGGAAGAGGAAAGAAGAAGATGGAGGTTTCACCTCCATTAAAGCTTCAAGGATGAAGATTGGAGCTTGAGGAGCCACTTCCATGGAGGTTAGGGCAAGGAACTCGAAAATCAAAGAGGAGACCATCTTGCATGTGTTGAACTAGTGAAAAACAAGGAAGGAACATCATGATTGAAGAAGAAGAAGAACAATGGAGCTTAAATCCCTAATTTTGGGATTAGAGGTAACATAGACTTCCCCTAAAACCTCCCTTAGGGTGTGCTAGGATTGATTATTTAAATTGCTTAGATTAATAATTAGTATATTAATTATTCTGATCTTGTATGGGGTTTGATTGAAATAGGGTTGGATGGCTACCCCCAACCCCCCTAAATCCATGTGTGATGTTTGCTCAATTGTGAGTTCCACTGAGCTCCAATTAGAAGAAATTGTTATCGCTGGGAATGGGTTAAATCTCTGAGAATGACCATTCATTTATTATATATGATAATGATTTATAGCTCGTATGCTACCTTTATACATATACGTGTGTGTATCAATCTCCAATGTAAGCCCACCTTTAGAGCTCTTGTTCCATCTAGAATAACATCTTCGTAACCTTTTCTAATCCAAAATACATTTTGCAAGTTTTTTTACATATAGCATTTATTGCATTGCAAACAATGATTAAAATGGGATAAAATTAACCAGTTCAACTGAAAAATTGAAACTCTATCTTAATGAAATGAGGACATTTTTTAATTGATATCGTGAAGACAGAGGAGACTCTTTCTCTCTTTCTCACACACACACACAGAGGGAGAAAGAGATGGAGGGAGAGGGGGGGAGGGGGGTTAACTGATTGCTCATGTATGATCAAGAGATGTTGGGCATTTTTATTTCCTATTAGAGCCATCCAAGATCAAAAGAACATGTACAAAATAAGTTTACGAATAATGCATAGTATTCTGGCCACCTTATGTCTTAGGGGTATTTAGAAGATCTTATGTAAAGTTTATTTGAACTTATCTTATGATATAAGTACTTGCGTAAGTGTTATGAAAAGTTTATAGAATAGCTTATGGCATTCTCATAAGCTACTCTTGGGATAGCTTATAGAACTAGCTTAAAGAAAGGTTATGCAGAGTTTACACGTAATCCATTATTTACCTACACTCAATTTACTACATAACTCATAAGATTAAATAATTAAAAACTAGTTTCTGGATGTAGTTCAAGAAGTCTTCCACCTCGAAAGATGAAATTAGATATTATTAAAATTGTATCTATCATTTTGATTAGCCTCTTGTAATTATCTCTCATCATGCCTTCAACTTCATGTGTATGAGTTTTATATGCCACATATTTGACTATTCTGAGAGAGAATGTCTCATATGTTCCATCCTTTGCAAGGTAGCATCAACACAACATCTAGTGAGAAAATACTCCAATTTAGCTACCATTCCCTGGAAAGCAGTTAACTTTAATATTGATACACAACCAAGGTATAATTAGATTACCATGCATTGTCTTCCCTATAGTAGCAAGATTAATAATCTAAGAAGAAAAATCATTATACTGAGATCCATATCTAAAAGCAAATCATCCCAATTCCAATCATTGCTACTACCCTCTCCACTTATCATTCCTTCCAATTGAAAGTCCATAGGAAACTCACCAACCAAAGGTTATTCATAAATGATAATATCCTACCCATTGTACACAAAGGTTATTGGTCCGGATATGATATTTCAAAGCGATTGATGTAATTTAAAACATCATTACGAGGTTGCCCTCCAATGAGGAATTCAAGTCATATTAACGATTAATGTATTCATGAAGGCATGGCATCAAACCGATCTATGTTTTTTTATTTTAATTTGTAGTATCTGATGGGCTTAGCCGTCGGTAAAGTACAATAGCAAAAATGGTTGTTTTCGTGGATTTTACCGACGGTCACGTGGCCAATTTCTGACGGCTTTTTGGCCGTCGGTAAATTTACCAAGGAGGAAAATACCGACGACCCCGTGGCCGTCGGTAGGCCATCGGTAATCTCAAATTACCGACGATTTTTTAGAATTACCGACGGCTTTTGGCCGTCGGTAATGACGAAAATTCTTGTTGTGGATGAAGATTGGTGGTATAATGCCTGTAGATGTACGAAAAAGGTGTATAATGATGAAAATGCATATTTGTGTGAAAGGTGTAATAGGCATGTGTTCGCTGTAACACCTAAGTATGTTCACTTAAAGTCTTAAGATATTTGCTTTCATATCCCAATGTTGCAACCGAAGGGCTCAACCAAAAATAACCCTATTATTCACGTTGGCTAAATTAAAATGTAATACAGGTATTTGTTGAAGTTGAAAGTGAAGGATGAGACTGGTACTGCAACATTTGTACTGTTTGAGAATGAAGCTACTTTTTTGATCAACAAGTCATGTGCAGATCTCCTAGAGACGTTGGGGGTTTGTTTATTATGGGTTTCAATTATGGGATTGTCGCAAGTATTGTTATATTACTTACAACTCACTGAACTTAAGAGTATAATGTGTTTATTATGTTTTGTAGAATCCTAATCCGTTTGGATTTCCGAGAGAAATTTCTGCTCTTAATGGGAAAAATATTTATTCAAGGTTCAGTGTGTTGTCTCTGAAACTAGATTTGAACAAACTTTTCGTGTGAAAAGGGTTAGTGGTGACGCTGACATTCTGCTAAAGTACAAGGATAAATACAAGGTTTTCTATTTTTCTGTAGTTATAACCCTTTAACATTTATGTCTTACTCATTTGTCAATCTGTACTTGATTATAATTAAAATATTCAAAACAATTAACTATTATAGGATGGGAGCTGAATTGGCTGCTGATGTTGCACAGGTGAGTTCTTTACACAGTTGTCGTCATTATTAAAATGAAATCAGCATTATCAGTTATTAATTATTTATTACAAGATTAAAGTATATATAAAGTATGCATCAAACAACCAATATAATACCTATTTTGTCATAGGACCTGATGAACAAATTTAGGTAATCTTCTGGAAAGGGGAAAGCAATCTACACTCAGCATGAAGTCGTCGACTTAGAAGCTTATTCCAAAGAGAGCCATGTGATGAAGAAGTCCTGCCCATATATGGAAGAAGGTGGTCCCCCTCAACCTTTGTTTTTTAAATGCAATACCGACGGTGCTGCGAAGGGTTGCCCGGGCCCTGCTTCCTGTGGGGGTATCTTTCGTGATTACAATGCAGCTATTGTGGGTTGTTTTTCTGCTAATCTGGGTATTAAAAACTCTTTTCAGGCAGAATTATTTGGCGCTATGTTCGCTATTGAGACTGCCTATCATAAGGGTTGGCATCACCTTTGGCTGGAGTGTGATTCCCAGTTGGTTGTTGGCGCTTTTAAGAATCAAAGTATTGTGCCTTGGCGACTTAAGAATAGATGGAATAACTGCATTGCTCTAACAAAGCATATGACTTTCCTTGTGTCTCATATTTTTCGTGAAGGGAATAACTGTGCGGATCGTTTAGCGGCTCGTGGCCTTGGAATCTCTGGCTTCATCTGGTGGCATTCGCTGCCTAAGTTTCTTTATGAAGATTTCTTTAATAATAGATTGGGTCGTCCTTGTTATAGATTCAAGTAATTGTGCATTGCTTTTGGCTTGTTTGCTTTTTGCAGTCTTTAGTTATAATTGTCTCATCTTGGGGTTGGGTTTTACTTTGTCTTCCCTTGATGTGCTGCATATGATTGTTAATGGCTTTGGTGCCAACATAGTTGGGATGAAAGTCATTATTGTGATGCCTGTGCATGTCAAGCTTTGTTTTATCTTTTTAGGCGGGTGTTTCTTTCTTGCGGATCTCCATTTTGTTTCTGCTCATGGGTTTTGGTCTAGTCCCCCCATGTTTGTTTGTTTTTCCTTTTTTATTAATAAATTTTAGGCGGGGATACTCTTTTTCCTTCTTGGTGTTTTTTCCCTGAGGAGGGTTTTGCATCAAAAGGTTTTAACGAGGCCTCTCTCCTCTCTTTTGCCTAAAAAAAAAAAAATATTTTTGATGATTATCAATTATCAGTCGGATGGATCGAACTGGGGAAGGAAATAAATAAAGTAGACAACAAATCTCAATCCTTTTTGAATTTTGTAAATGGAGAAATAAATATTACAACATTACTCCTTTATCATTCCAACTTGATTGAGAGGATTTCATAACAAATTAATACTCTATTGAGTGTGTTTGATGCATATTATTTTTTTTGAAAGGATCTAGTATATTATTGTCTAGTGTATTATTTGGTGGTCAATATATAATAATACAAGTAGAATAATGTAAAATTTACGATGATGCCCGTTATATTGTATAAAATTAATTTCATGCTAATATTATAGTGTGTATAATTATCTTAATATAATGCTTATCTTAATCTTATCTTAACTATATACAACTATGGAAAATCCTAAAAAGGAAATTTTTAAATGTCAATCTCTGAAGAAAACTCCCAAAATTTTTGTCCAACGTGCCACTTTTTATTGGTCAAATGTGCTGCCTAATCACCTGGAGTGAAGTCTAAATATATATGATGTGGCCACAATTATGATGATCTCATACTGGAAAAAAGGGTCCGTCAACATTAATGGACAAATTGATTTCACGCGAGTATTTTTGGAAATTGATTTCATTATTTGGTCAAACACGTGCTTTTTCACATGTTTCTTCGGTGAACCCAATCAATTACCAATCGTAAATGCCATTTTATGATGTGGACATATTTATTACGCTTTCATACATCAAAAACGTGCAAATTAATATGTTTAAATCAACATAAATTAAAAATTAAAGGCATGTTTTGTACGCTCCACTTTATTGTATTTGTTGCCCTCAGATACCAAAATGCTTGATAAGTGTACCCAAAATACTGCATAACTGCCATTATTTTACGAAATAAATTTCATTAATTTGCATATCAAATATGTAAAATGCTATATGGATCTGACCTGATATGCATTCTATATGCATGATTCAATCAAGCCAATCATTGACCAATCGCAAATTTGCTACATCCGTAATATACTTGTTGCTACAATCAAGCCAATCAAGCCAATCATTAAGCAATCGTTTACATTTATTCGATATCAACCCTTCATTATGTGAAACATTACCAAGCATGGATTTTTTCTATTTAAACAATGTTTAAACAGACCAGCGATTGTGCCAAAACCCTACATTTTGAATACTCAAGACCTGAAAATCACTACTACCTTGCTAACAAATGGCAGCTCACAACGGCAACAACAATGTTCCAGATATTGATTCCATCTCGGCTGTTGCTGATAATCATGAAAATTGGTCACTTCTGGTTCGCGTAGTAAGGATGTGGCGCGTTCCTGACGTCAACACAAACAAGCTACCATTTGCTCTTGAGTTGGTCGGGAAGTTTGTAGATGAACTCCAATCATTCATGTCTGCTGGTGAAATAGTCAATGTTGTTATTGTGGTTCTCTTTTCAAAAGTAAAAATTTGCAAGGTTATACCACTCATATTTTATTAGATCTAACAATTTAGGCTTATTTGGATCTAATCTATTAGATGGTTATTATTTACATATTCATTATTAATTTGACTTATTTTATGTTTTAACTCGTTAGGACGCATAACAATACAAAGCACGATGCACTCATCGAAACTTCTGATCAATCCTAATCTTCCTGAAGTTGTAGCATGGAGGAATAAGTATATTTTATTAGATCTAACAATTTAGGCTTATTTGGATCTAATCTATTAGATGGTTATTATTTACATATTCATTATTTGACTTATTTTATGTTTTAACTCATTAGGACGCATAACAATGCAAAGCACGATGCACTCATCGAAACTTCTGATCAATCTTGATCTTCCTGAAGTTGTAGTATGGAGGAACAAGTATACAAGCAAAAATTAATACTATGATTTTCGGTATTTGTTTCTTTCTAATCCTGAATTAATCTTTCAACATTCCAATTTAAACTATTATTTTTGTTTAGTATGGCCGAGAATCAAGATTCTCCAAACCCAGGATTAAGCCAGATTCAAGAGACAAAGATTGGGGATGCTGAAGATGACTTAATATACCAGACTCCCACAACCACAATTTCCTTATTGAAGGAATATAAAGAGGTATAGTGATAGTATATGAAAATAATATTATTTTTTTAAAATTTTGATGTACATATTAGCATAACAACAACTATAAATTCTGAAATAATATAATATCTATAACTTGATGCAAAGTTAGCTTTGTTTGTTGTGTGTGCTACTGTGACTAATGTTGATGATGATCACTACAAGAAAAGTGTGTATTACCGACGGAATTTTACCGACGGCCCCGACCGTCGGTAATATTTTAATTACCGACGGCCAAGCCGTCGCTAATGCGCTGGAAAAAATCTGCTTACGAAATTATTTTTTGCTCGTTATCGACGGCTAAGTCGTCGGTAATTCTGAGAGGGCTTATGGGTCGCTCAGTAATTACCGACGGCTTAGCCGTCAGTAACGTAAAAATATGCCTGGTGATTTTTTGGTTACGTTACCGATGGCTAAGCCGTCGGTAAAGTAAAAATATGAACGTTGATCCACCATACACCTCACTTAACCCCTCACACACCCTAGAACTCTCTCATCTCCTCTTCACCCCCTCACCATCGTGACCTGTTTCAGAAAAAGAAAGAAAGAAAGAAGAAAAGGAAAGAAAAGAGAAGGAGAGAAGAAGAGGGCAGGCGACGGAGGGAGAAGACGAAAAAGGGGGCGGAGCTCGCATCTCCGGCGAGGCCGCAAGGGCGGCGGTCGCGCCACCCTTCGTGGTGGCTAGAGCGAGAGAGAGAGAGAGTTCGCAGAGAGAGAGAGAGAGAGAGAAAGGGGCTGAACAGAGAGAGAGATAGAGAGAGAGAGAGGTCGGGACAGAGATGGATGCTCGATTTGGAGGAAGAGGAAAGAAGAAGATGGAGGTTTCACCTCCATTAAAGCTTCAAGGATGAAGATTGGAGCTTGAGGAGCCACTTCCATGGAGGTTAGGGCAAGAAACTCGAAAATCAAAGAGGAGACCATCTTGCATGTGTTGAACTAGTGAAAAACAAGGAAGGAACATCATGATTGAAGAAGAAGAAGAACAATGGAGCTTAAATCCCTAATTTTGGGATTAGAGGTAACATAGACTTCCCCTAAAACCTCCCTTAGGGTGTGCTAGGATTGATTATTTAAATTGCTTAGATTAATAATTAGTATATTAATTATTCTGATCTTGTATGGGGTTTGATTGAAATAGGGTTGGATGGCTACCCCAACCCCTAAATCCATGTGTGATGTTTGCTCAATTGTGAGTTCCACTGAGCTCCAATTAGAAGAAATTGTTATCGCTGGGAATGGGTTAAATCTCTGAGAATGACCATTCATTTATTATATATGATAATGATTTATAGCTCGTATGCTACCTTTATACATATACGTGTGTGTATCAATCTCCAATGTAAGCCCACCTTTAGAGCTCTTGTTCCATCTAGAATAACATCTTCGTAACCTTTTCTAATCCAAAATACATTTTGCAAGTTTTTTTACATATAGCATTTATTGCATTGCAAACAATGATTAAAATGGGATAAAATTAACCAGTTCAACTGAAAAATTGAAACTCTATCTTAATGAAATGAGGACATTTTTTAATTGATATCGTGAAGACAGAGGAGACTCTTTCTCTCTTTCTCACACACACACACAGAGGGAGAAAGAGATGGAGGGAGAGGGGGGGGGGTTAACTGATTGCTCATGTATGATCAAGAGATGTTGGGCATTTTTATTTCCTATTAGAGCCATCCAAGATCAAAAGAACATGTACAAAATAAGTTTACGAATAATGCATAGTATTCTGGCCACCTTATGTCTTAGGGGTATTTAGAAGATCTTATGTAAAGTTTATTTGAACTTATCTTATGATATAAGTACTTGCGTAAGTGTTATGAAAAGTTTATAGAATAGCTTATGGCATTCTCATAAGCTACTCTTGGGATAGCTTATAGAACTAGCTTAAAGAAAGGTTATGCAGAGTTTACACGTAATCCATTATTTACCTACACTCAATTTACTACATAACTCATAAGATTAAATAATTAAAAACTAGTTTCTGGATGTAGTTCAAGAAGTCTTCCACCTCGAAAGATGAAATTAGATATTATTAAAATTGTATCTATCATTTTGATTAGCCTCTTGTAATTATCTCTCATCATGCCTTCAACTTCATGTGTATGAGTTTTATATGCCACATATTTGACTATTCTGAGAGAGAATGTCTCATATGTTCCATCCTTTGCAAGGTAGCATCAACACAACATCTAGTGAGAAAATACTCCAATTTAGCTACCATTCCCCTGGAAAACAGTTAACTTTAATATTGATACACAACCAAGGTATAATTAGATTACCATGCATTGTCTTCCCTATAGTAGCAAGATTAATAATCTAAGAAGAAAAATCATTATACAGATCCATATCTAAAAGCAAATCATCCCAATTCCACTGGCTGCTACTACCCTCTCCACTTATCATTCCTTCCAATTGAAAGTCCATAGGAAACTCACCAACCAAAGGTTATTCATAAATGATAATATCCTACCCATTGTACACAAAGGTTATTGGTCTGGATATGATATTTCAAAACTGATTGATGTAATTTAAAACATCATTCTGAGGTTGCCCTCCAATGAGGAATTCAAGTCATATTAACAGTTAATGTATTCATGAAGGCATGGCATCAAACTGATCTATGTTTTTTTTATTTTAATTTGTAGTATACAGTGGGCTTAGCCGTCGGTAAAGTACAATAGCAAAAATGGTTGTTTTCGTGGATTTTACCGACGGTCACGTGACGAATTTCTGACGGCTTTTTTGGCCGTCGGTAAATTTTACCAAGGAGGAAAATACCGACGACCCCGTGGCCGTCGGTAGGCCATCGGTAATCTCAAATTACCGACGATTTTTTAGAATTACCGACGGCTTTTGGCCGTCGGTAATGACGAAAATTCTTGTTGTGGATGAAGATTGGTGGTATAATGCCTGTAGATGTACGAAAAAGGTGTATAATGATGAAAATGCATATTTGTGTGAAAGGTGTAATAGGCATGTGTTCGCTGTAACACCTAAGTATGTTCACTTAAAGTCTTAAGATATTTGCTTTCATATCCCAATGTTGCAACCGAAGGGCTCAACCAAAAATAACCCTATTATTCACGTTGGCTAAATTAAAATGTAATACAGGTATTTGTTGAAGTTGAAAGTGAAGGATGAGACTGGTACTGCAACATTTGTACTGTTTGAGAATGAAGCTACTTTTTTGATCAACAAGTCATGTGCAGATCTCCTAGAGACGTTGGGGGTTTGTTTATTATGGGTTTCAATTATGGGATTGTCGCAAGTATTGTTATATTACTTACAACTCACTGAACTTAAGAGTATAATGTGTTTATTATGTTTTGTAGAATCCTAATCCGTTTGGATTTCCGAGAGAAATTTCTGCTCTTAATGGGAAAAATATTTATTCAAGGTTCAGTGTGTTGTCTCTGAAACTAGATTTGAACAAACTTTTCGTGTGAAAAGGGTTAGTGGTGACGCTGACATTCTGCTAAAGTACAAGGATAAATACAAGGTTTTCTATTTTTCTGTAGTTATAACCCTTTAACATTTATGTCTTACTCATTTGTCAATCTGTACTTGATTATAATTAAAATATTCAAAACAATTAACTATTATAGGATGGGAGCTGAATTGGCTGCTGATGTTGCACAGGTGAGTTCTTTACACAGTTGTCGTCATTATTAAAATGAAATCAGCATTATCAGTTATTAATTATTTATTACAAGATTAAAGTATATATAAAGTATGCATCAAACAACCAATATAATACCTATTTTGTCATAGGACCCGATGAACAAATTTAGGTAATCTTCTGGAAAGGGGAAAGCAATCTACACTCAGCATGAAGTCGTCGACTTAGAAGCTTATTCCAAAGAGAGCCATGTGATGAAGAAGTCCTGCCCATATATGGAAGAAGGTGGTCCTTCACACATCATTCTGAAGGAGATAAAGAAGGAAAAGGAATAGCTTATTAGTATAAGGATTAAGTCCTTAAAATTATTATATTAAATAAAGCACTGATGACAATTTTCCAGATTATGAGTTTCATCACATTTCTGATGTTATCAAATTACTAAATTATTAATGTTAAGGAGTATTTTAAGAGAAATTTATTGTGCATGCGAATTTAAGTGTTTATTTGTTATTACTTATGTTTTTTACAAAGGATGAAAAGTGCAACATCGTCTGGTGTTCTTAGATCATAATTCTATGTGCCTAAAAGACAAAAAACATATAATTTTACAATATTAAATGCAATACATCAAGTATTTTAGAAATACGTATTTGTGACACCCTTAACCCTGTTTTGAATAAAAATAAAATATATTCAAATAAATAAAAGAAAATTGATACGTGTTTGATTTTCAAAAAAATCATCCATTAAAATATCTCGTGCGGAAATAGCATAAAAATTTAAACTAATAAAAGTTAACATAACAAACTTTAATCCACGTAAAATTTCAATTGTACGAAAGTATTTCATCTCGATAAAACTTCAAATCAAATCCTTTTTTTTTTCAAATAAGTAACACGAGAATTTATTTAGAATTAATTCCGATAAAGCTAAATAAACCAAATAAAAACCCCCAAAAATATTTTTGTCACATTATCTCAGAAATATTACATAACCCGAATAAAATCAAAGAAAATTACGTAGTTCAAACTAACAACAAAAACAACGTCATAAAATAAAGTTCAGCAGGCATTCATGATCTCCAATTTAGCAACTAACTCCAGGATTAGAAGCATCTACAAGTCCCATTATGGCTACAAATAGCTAGGTGACTTGCACACACAAAGTCATTTATCTTTTCATGTCGTCATAACAAACGTGGACTTTTCAAAATCAATATCACAATTTAATAAGCAAGATACAAAATAAAATTTCAAGAGCAACTTAAAAACAACAACCATGTATTTAATCGTTTAGGTAAAACACATAGAAACAACAACAACAAAAAATCAACCCCAACATGAATTTTGGGTCATATTCATGTAATTAGAATATGCAGAAAAACATCACTTTTTACAAAATTAATCTACACATAGAACCGAGACAACAACTACAAAATTCTGCTAAAAACAACTAATTTTCGCAAAAACAGCAAAACAGAAACAGCTCACAACGAAAATGCTGCAGAAAATAGAATTTTTGCAGAAACAGCAAAACAGCAACAGTGACAAAATAAAAATACTGCAGAAAAGAGAATTTTCGCAGAGACCATAAAACAGAAACAGCAACATAGTGAAAATACTGCAGAACAGCAACACCATGAAAATACTGCATAACAACAGAAATAGCAAATTCTGCAAACTAAAACTCTGCATAACAGCAGAAGCAAAACAGCAAAGTAACAATATTCATTTCACCAAAGAAAAGCTTCAATTTAAATATACTTGAGGTAAATAATCTATTCTAAATTTTTTTTAATAACAATAACCTTTAAAAACAGTGTCTACTTTAATCATTTAAATAATTCCTAAGCATAATTCATTAATTCGATCATTACTAATCATCACTTAGAACTAACGGCATATGAATTTAATAACACGACAACACGTCAACATCTCAAACGTTAAAACAAAATTTTTTTAGCATTCACACAGCCGTTAAACAATCTTTTAATCATTTAACCAATTAAAAACAGCAAGCAATATATATATATATATATATATATATATATATAATTGATTTGTTTTGCCTACATTTCAATCATTTATCAAACAATGGGGTCTAAGGACAACCCCTTCACCTATCCCCTCAAATATCCCCAACCACAATAATCTCCCTCCTTACCTTAAGGTTAGAATCGAGTTTGACACGTAGGGATGGAAGGAGATGGTATCTCACGATAGTCCTTTTGGAAAAGGTTCGCTACGAAAACGAAGGAACACATAGAAATCGTTAGAATTCGGTTTTGAGGTTGAAATTTTAGCATCAACAAGAGGGTAAGATACTTACTAATATGTTTGAATCGACGAAGCTCTGTGATGGGAAGACAACAGTAGCCTTGTTCTTCTCTACGGTGTCACAAGGAAATTGATCGTTCTAATTTGCTCAATCTCCTCCAACGATGAGAGAAGATGAGGGCAGTGAGGGAAAGGGAAAAGTGTTTCTATTGTAAGGTACAAATGAGGGTCTCACTAAGTCTACATAGGTCAAAATGGGCTTAGGGGTGGTTTTGGGTCGGAATTGTACAACCTAGGGTGGTAAAAGTGAAAAAAAATGAAGTAAAAATGCTGCCGTCACGGTAAAAACATACTATGCAGACAGCCGATATCATTTTGGTCATATATTGAGCTAGGAGTGTCCGATTGAGGAGTTCTTTGTTGGTTGGAAAGCTAAGACAATTTCCTATAAATTCCTCTCTAGTGATCATGATCAGAATCGGATTATAAGTTAGTCAAAAAGGCAGTGTGAGTTTTCTCAAGCATTCCAAAAGCTACACTTGGACAACATTGACTCCGAAAAGCTTATCTTGAGTTATACTCATCAGATTTGAGTCAAACTAAAGCCAAATGAAAGCTGAGAGAAATATCTACAACTTTCATGAAGATGACTAAATCCAATTTGGTTGTTAAAGGGTTCTAAAATACAGAGTACGATGACTGAATTATTTCCCGAATCAAAGCAAATCTTGAACTCCCTAAAATATGTCCTAACTTGTGCACTATGGTTCCGAATCAACCCTAATGGATTCCTAAACACTTTCATATACTCTTAAACCAATATTAAACATAATCTCACATTAAAATTTAATCCACACATAATAATCAAAAATTAGCATGAAATGGTCTATGAGAATGAATGGTGTATCAGTAAAGAACAGGGGCGTACACAATAAATCAGTAAAATTCATTTTTATATATCTTTAAAACCTTTTAACCCATCAAACTCATTTTTAACACCTCTTTAACCCAAAATGTTTTTCCAAAATAAATGACATTTCAAATACTAATATTTCATAAAAATAATATATTAAATAATATATTACCGCAATTTTCTAAAAATACAAATAAATGCTGATATTTTCTAAAAATACAAATAAATACAAATTCACATAAATCATCATATAATCACTTATCAAATCAAAACATAGCATACCTACATCTAATAAATAATTACAGAAATAAAAGAAGAAGAGGAAAATTTGGGGTGTTACAATCCTCCCCTCCTTATAAGGAATTTCATCCTTGGAATTCACTCGAGTAGTCGTTACCGAAGGTAACCTTCGTAACAGTCGACAACTTTAATCAAGTTTGCAGTTAAACAACAGAGTACACATGCACACTTTTGATCAACAGAGTACACATGCACACTTTTGATTATTATTATTACACCTACCAGTGACAAGTTATTGGGGTGATCAGTCCCTCCTACTCATCCAATGGGTAACTGAAACAACAATAATCATATGAATCACGCACACATACCTCTACAAGGTCTTCGATAAAGACTTGAATGTTACTATGTCCGCGCACCATAATTACTCTTACGACTCTATTAAAGATCATTTTCATGGCATAATCATCAAGTTCTACATTTCTACTGAACATATTACAAAACTCATATAGATTAGGAAAAACGATCACACTCTTGGTGGGGTTCTAGAATCTAGTGCTTAGGACCATCGGGGTTAGAGACCCCATTTCAAAGTGGGAGGATTTCTTCCTAAGAAAGTTGTCCAATCCTTGGAACTTAACAGTTCTAATGCCAATAGACGATTATCATTATTCATGCAACGATCCACGTTCACGAGTTCAAGGCACGTCAAACAAGGCAAAATTTACAATTAGGCATTTTCCAACATCAAGAAGCTTGTAACTCAATTGTTTCACATAGTAGCATGCAGAGCACATCTAATCCAATCAATTACCCATATTCATATAATGGCATATAGACCTAAACACTATAAAAAGAAAACACTCATGCATGCTATACTGGTAAGCTTTAGCAATGGTGTTCATAAGAATACTGAGCAATCACAAGATAGTTCATATCACAGGTAAATCACCGTTCAACATTAATCAAATAATATGTCATAGCGCATCCAATCTCACAGATTCAGTCAAGCATTCACATAATATATTACTCATGCGATTTCACATTTCAACAGCATGTACACATCGTGAGAGTTTTCAGTACATCGACCCAAGTAATATATCCTATTACAGCCAGTTCTACAAACTCATGTAACATTAATTAATGCTTATTATCCATTATTAAGCATAGTTCTGACACACAATCCTCATATAGACATCTACCAAAAACAGCATGAACAAGCATATATAGTAGCAACTTTACTGAATTTATAAAAATATCTCCAATGTTAATAAAATTCTAAATAAATTTCAAGTCAACATATAACATGTTAAGACTTCAGAAATAATTTTTTTATAACTCAGGAACAATTCATTCAGTCCTCAAATAAATTCAAAACCGAAACATACACTGAAAGTGCAGAATTTCTCTATTATTGAACTATTAAAAGTATTTATTTTTTTGCCATATCAAACGGACTCGTTTTTTAACAAAATTTAGTATGTTAGGTCCTTGACATGCATATGTTCATTGCCATATTTTTATTAGGTCAAAATACATTACCAAATATTATAGAAAAATCATGTAAGGTTCGGATCCTGCCCAGAATTTTCCAGCAAACACTATTTGTGATGCATAATATCATAGGACAGTCAAAACTCAACGAAAATTCACCAAATTAAATATGCAAGGTCCTAACACGCATACAAACAGTCTCCAAGTGGTCTTATGTCAAAATCATGTCTCAAACACAAAAAGATTTTGAACAGAAACTCCTTCTACACACCAATCCAGAAAATTACAAGTTTCCATCTTTTACATGTTTTAAGTCATTATAATTCACATGCAAGCTTAGATAACTCAAGCATCATCTTGACTGATATCACATCACAAGCCATATATTCAATGTAAGGTACTCACATAACCATTTAATCATGTTATCATGCAGTTTCAGTCACATAGGCATATGAGTCACATTGGTACACAGGTCATGCAAATTTATTAGTCATGCAAACTCAGAATCACGTGGACACCGTCATTAAGCAGTTCAGAGGTTGCACATGCATCAACTGTACCATACAAAAATTTAATAACAGCATACTACATGTTTACACAGATCACTCAAGGTATGAATCCTATAATCACAAATGCAGAATTTCCACATAATCAACATGTTATAAAATCATAGAGATAATGTAACACACACAAAAGTGTCATAATGTTATAGAGTACACAACCAATGTAGAAAATACATAACATATTTGGCCGGACGGGCTGACCGAACTCTGATTCCTCTCTTTGGTGTGGAGAGCATCAGTAATCACACAATCGTTCCTACCAATAGCCATTACCTCCTACTTTAGTAGAAAGCAAAGCTACTTAGTATGTCTGAGTACAAGCAACACAATCAAACAAAAGAATTCACAAAACAAATCAAATAAGGTCACAAAGTACACAAGAAAACACAATATACATATACACAGTCCAGTAAGACCGAACTGCTCTGATACCACTTAATGTGACACCCTTAACCCTGTTTTGAATAAAAATAAAATATATTCAAATAAATAAAAGAAAATTGATGCATGTTTGATTTTCAAAAAATTCATCCATTAAAATATCTCGTGCGAAAATAGCATAAAAATTTAAACTATTAAAAGTTAACATAACAAACTTTAATCCACGTAAAATTTCAATGGTACGAAAGTATTTCATCTCGATAAAACTTCAAATCAAATCCTTTTTTTTCAGATAAGTAACACGAGCATTTATTTAGAATCAATTCCGATAAAGCTGAATAAACCAAATAAAAACCTCAAAAAATATTTTTGTCATATTATCTCAGAGCTATTACATAACCCGAATAAAATCAAAGAAAATTATGTTGTTAAAACTAACAACAAAAACAACGTCATAAAATAAAGTTCAGCAGGCATTCATGATTTCCAATTTAGCCACTAACTCTAGGATTAGAAGCATCTGTAATTTAACATAAAAGTATAAAGAGACATACAAACATAGAAGGGTGAGTACGTTGTGATCGAGTTGTGGTGTTATTTAGAGAGAATAAGTGAACAAAATAGTATACTTATATATATAAAAATATATACAATTATAGCAACATAATTCACATAAAAATACACCACGTCACATGCTCATAAAACAACACTCACATTTAAATTCACAAGTACTCATAAATAAAATTCACCATTTTTCAAAGCCATGTAGTTATCTCAAGTAAAATGCAGACACTAACAACACTACTTCATATGCATGCGTACCATCTACTACTCTGGGAAGTCGCCTAGGAGTACATATTTAGTTCATTAGAGAAACACCGCAATGGTGATTACTCTGTTACCGCATACTCTCGACTAGGAACGATAATGTCCGGTGATGATCACGGTAGCTAAGTCTGATAAGTGGTCCCCAGTCTAAGGCACAACACTCAAACTATTAGGGACCACAAACTCTGGCTTCTCACCCCCTAGGCCGAGATATTGCCACGTAGGCTCACTCCTGATGGCCTCCACCTTTCATTTCAATGGTGCTTCCCCCATCCTATCACAAGGTTTGTATGACAATCAAACACACAAGGTCGGGTTTCCTCCGAATATCATAGTTCAATTTTTATCGACAATCCATCATGGCCTATATGGCTAGGATCATCTCACAAGGAATAACTCCAGTCCCATTATGGCAACTAATAGCTAGGTGACTTGCACACAAAGTCATTTATCCTTTCAAGTCGTCGCAACAAACGTGGACTTTTCAAAATCAATATCACAATATAATAAGCAAGATACAAAATAAAATTTCAAGAGCAACTTAAAAACAACAACCATGTATTTAATCGTTTAGGTAAAACACATAGAAACAACAACAACAACAACAACAACAACAACAATAAATCAACCCTAACATGAATTTTGGGTCATATTCATGTAATTAGAATATGCAGAAAAACAACACTTTTCACAAAATTAATCTACACATAGAACCTAAACAACAATTACAAAATTCTGCTGAAAACAACTCATTTTCGCAAAAACAGCAAAACAAAAACAGCACACAATGCAAATGCCGCAGAAAATAGAATTTTCGCAGAAACAGCAAAACAGCAACAGTGACACAATAAAAATACTGCAAAAAAGAGAATTTTCGCAGAGACCATAAAACAGAAACAACAACATAGTGAAAATACTGCAGAAGACAGAATTTTCGCAGAACAGCAAAGTAGGAACAGCAACACCATGAAAATACTGCATAAAAATAGAAACAGGAAATTCTGCACACAAAAGTTCTGGATAACAGCAGAAGCAAAACAGCAAAGTAACAATATTCATTTCACCAAAGAAAAGCTTCAATTTAAATATTCTTGAGGTAAATAATCTATTCTATTTTTTTCTAATAACAATAACCTTTAAAAACAGTGTCTACTTTTATCATTTAAACAATTCCTAAGCACAATTCATTAATTCGATCATTACTAATCATCACTTAGAACTAACGAAATATGAATTTAATAACCCGACAACACGACAACATCTCAAACATTAAAACAAAATTTTTTTGGAACTTCCAGTTCCAATCGAAGCATATCTATCCGTAAATGGATTTGTATGTATAGCCACTTCAGTCGTGCTCGTTGTTTCTCTAAAGTATCTTTTTTATTCCCAGAGCCCTTAAACAATCTTTTAATCATTTAACCAATTAAAAATAGCAAGCATTATATATCTATATATATAATTGATTTGTTTTGCCTACATTTCAATCATTTATCAAACAATGGGGTCTAAGGATAACCCCTTCACCTATACCCTCAAATATCCCCAACCACAATAATCTCCCCCCTTACATTAAGGTTAGAATCGAGTTTGACACGTAGGGATGAAGGAGACAGTATCTCACGACAGTCCTTCGGGAAAAGGTTTGCTACAAAAACGAAGGAACACATAGAAATCATTAGAATTCGGTTTTGAGGTTGAAATTAATCCTAGCATCAACAAGAGGGTGAGAGACTTACTAATATGTTTGAATCGACGAAGCTCTGTGATGGGAAGACAACAACAACCTCATTCTTCTCTACGGTGTCACAAAGAAATTGATCGGTCTAATTTGCTAAATCTCCTCCAACGATGAGAGAAGATGAGGGAAATGAGGGAAAGGGAAAAGAGAGGCACCTAGGGTTTATGTTTTTATTGCAAGGTGCAAATGAGGGTCTCACTAAGTATACATAGGTCAAAATGGGCTTAGGAGTGGTTTTGGGTTGGAATTGTACAACCTAGGGCTGTAAAAGTGAGAAAAAAAATGAAGTAAAAATGCTGTTGTCACGGTAAAAACATCCTGCGCAGACAACCGATATCACTCTGGTCATATATTGAGCTAGGAGTGTCCAATTGAGGAGTTCTTTGTTGCGTTGGAAAGCTAAGACAATTTCCTACAAATTCCTCTCCAATTATCATGGTCAGAATCGGATTCTAAGTTAGTCAAAAAGGCAGTGTAAGTTTGCTCAAGCATTCCGAAAGCTACACTCGGACAGCATTGACCCCGAAAAGCTTATCTTGAGTTATAGTCATCGGATTTGAGTCAAACTAAAGCCAAATGAAAGCTGAGAGAAATATCTATAACTTTCATGAAGATGACTAAATCCAATTTGGTTGTTAAAGGGTTCTAAAATACAGAGTACGATGACTGAATTATTTCCCGAATTAAAGCAAGTCTTGAACTCCCTCAAATGTGTCCTAACTTGTGCACTATGGTTCCGAATCAACTCTAATGGATTCCTAAACACTTTCATATACTCTTAAACCATTATTAAACATAATCTCACTTTAAAATTTAATCCACACATAATAATAAAAAATTAACATAAAATGGTCAATGAGAATGAAGGGTGTATCAGTAAAGAACAAGGGCATACACAATAAATTAGTAAAATTTATTTTTATATATCTTTAAAATCTTTTAACCCATCAAACTCATTTTTAACACCTCTTTAACCCAAAATATTTTCCCAAAATAAATGACATTTCAAATACTAATATTTCATAAAAATAATATATTACCGCAATTTTCTAAAAATACAAATAAATGCTGATATTTTCTAAAAATACAAATAAATACAAATTCACACAAAACATCATATAATCACTTATCAAATCAAAACACAGCATACCTACATCTAATAAATAATTACAGAATTAAAAGAAGAAGGGGAAAATTTGGGGTGTTACAGTATTCTGTATTGCAAACTTGCATCAAACGTGATCAAAACTTTTTATAACAGAAGTAAATTTTTATATTCATAAATACCAATAACAAATATGTACAATGAATACTGGGATAAAAAGTGTACTAACATAACTGAATCCATGCCTTTTAATATCGTTCCAATGTAACACTTGATCATTACCAAGTCTATTTGTTAACCATTTACACATGTAACCATCTGTAAAAAGTGTGTCTACACTGTATACTTAAAAAAAGTACCACTTTAGACTGTAATCTTACAATATACAATGTATGATGCAAACTTATGAAAATAATCTCGATTATATTTGCATATCATTATTTAAATTGGTAAAAAATCTAAAAAGGTAAATAGTAATCATTAATTAATACTTTTATTTCGGTATTATAATCTTTAAATTGGCTTGATTAGTGTTTTATACAAAAATAAAAAAGTAGACTACGCACTAGAAATCCGGTCAACACATGGATAATGTGTTGCTCCTATAAATAAAGGATGCATGTCTCGCATTATTAAATCAAACATGATTCCTAATACTTATTTGAAAGGAATATTGTACTTATGTCATGTAATTCATATTAATTTTTTAGAACGCTACACATTCAATATTCATTTTCTGTAGTTATATCACTATAGGACTGTTTGTTTTCATCAACAATCACACAACGCTAATGTATAGAATAAATGTGCTACAGTCACACGACGGTTAAATAAGAATATATGACAAATCATTTTAATATAATTAACGATTTTACAGCTATAAAAATTGTTGACAAGGGAATTTCATTTAAGTTGATTGGAGTGGAAATATAATTAGTATTTTATATCATTAATTCTGGGTCGGTATTTATTTTCGTTGACAGGGAAATATACTCATAACTTTTTCTCTGTGATTAAAGACTAATAAAATCTCTTAAAGAATTAAGGAGGATCACTTGCCACAAAAATATTAGTAGTGATATTTTCTCTGTACTTAAAGACCAAAGCTTTATATTAAGAAAAAAATAGTTTTGAGAGCATCAATATTTTAAGACATATGTTATAGAAACAACTTGTCGAAAAAATATAAATGTAAACGTATAAACAAATATGGAATGTATACAAAGTTCATTTAAATACATTTAAATGTGTAATCCATTATCATCTTTAATCATGCAAAATCACAATATATCACTGACATTTTACAGTATCCTCACACTTAGTATACAAAACAGTATTTCATAAATGAAATTTACCAGGAAAACATAATCAACAGCAGAAGCAGGACATAAAAGATGTTTTTTTCTTGATGCTACAACATAATACATTTATTCTTTCTCCTTCAGCGATTATAGGCCTATTTCTGTCTCAGTTGTTGTTCGTTTCACAAAATCAATTGAATTTTTCATACATAATATATATCAACTGAGATCAGTAATATGCAGCAAAGTTCTAAACCACTTTCAGTTACTTTTGCCTTTCTTTTCAGAAATATCAGCAAAATGGAAGACAACCAACAATCAAGATCACACGGCAAAAGGGTCATGAAAAGTAAGGAGAAACCTTCCAAGAAAAAAAAGGTATTTATGTAGGTGTATACAAATGTTCACCAATTCAAGAACTACAATAAATTTCAGATTTTTGCTTTCAGAGGTGTATTTTATAAAATTCTTTTTCTTATTTTTTTATTCAATCAGATGTACAAGGAATTTCAAAACTCAAACATATAAATTCTTGCAACACACAGAACGCTTCCAGAACCGCATTGTCGGAATTGACCCAAACAGTAAGTATTGCAAATCAAAGATTATAATTCAAGGATTCAAGTACTTTCCTATCACGATGGTGATAGTATTCGTTTATCGTTACCGCACGAGGCGTAGGGGTCTTGGGACACCCCTATTGCTCATTCATGTTCCATAAACTCACTAGATGAGAAACAACTACCCCTTACCTTAAGAGAATTTCGTGCTCCTAGAATAGGCTGAGAGAACTCCAAGCTTTTCCTCTCCCTTTGTTGTTTTCTCATTCCAATACGCGACTTCCCGAGTGAGCAAGATGATACGAAAGTTCCTTTGCTAGTTTCCAGGAGTTATTCTCTTTCCACGAACTCTTCTTCTCCAAAACAGATACAGAATGATATGAGATGGTAGAGAATCTCCCCATAGTCGCAGCACGACAGACGGCGTTGAATTCCGATGAGAAATGAGCGAGATAGGGCAAAAAGGTGTCGGCGGCGGTTGAGAACCACACAGCAGCTTAAGCACGAATTTAGATGGTGTTTTTAACTAATTAGACCTAAATTAAGGTCTTTTAATCATGCCCCATGGTTGTATTCGTTTTGGGTCGAAAATCAGTCAAACGGGTCGGATTACATGTGCCAAAACGCACCGAAATGTCACTATTTTAGCTGTATCCAGAGCTACGTGTGTCCGATTGATGCTTTCTTGGTGGCGTTGAAAATCTAAGAGAATTTCCTACAATTTTTTCTCTAATAAGCTTAACCAAATTCGGGCTCTAACATGGCTAAAAATGCAAATTAACTTTACTCCAATATTCCTAAATGCTACACTTGCGCTGTGTTGACTCTGAAAAGATTATCTTGAGTTCTAGGCATTGGATTTGAGTCAAACTAGAGCCAAAAGAAAGATGAAGGATAGGTCTACAACTTCTTTGAAGGAGCTTAAATCCAATTAAGTCGTTAGAGGGTCAGAAAAAGAGGAATACGACGACCGAATTGTACTAGGCGTGGGAATAGAGGTGCATCTAGGTACTCAATCGATTGGAGAGATGTTAAGACATGTGAAACTGTAACGACCCGTTTCCGGACCGCTACCGAGCTCAATATACCGAGTTCGAGTTACCGAGCTCAACACACCGAGCTCAACTAAACCTGTATGAGATGTGTTTTAAAACGAAACTCTTGTGCCTTTTAAAAAGTACGGTCTATTTTTTTTTTTATAAAACCAACTCGTGCACATCAGAGTAATTCTGACTTTTTCAAACATGGTGCAACTAAGACACAAGACTTAAATTCTAATAAAACATACATGCATAACATACATATATATATCACTCGAAATAATAATGTATACAAAATACAGAGTAGTAAATGTACAAAGAAAATACACCTAAGGTATGACGACTTCAAAAGAGCAATCATACCCTGGGGTACTCCTGAAGACACCCACGCAGGTCGCTCCAAAAGTAACACCACCAGTCTACCCTGAAACGACAAAACAACACTGCCCAAACTGGTCACGACATACTACTCCAAAAGAAAAACAAGGTACAGTCATCAAAAAAAAAAACATCCATCACACATAAACAATCACGACAAGTAGAGGTCGTCACTCGGGTCCTCGTCGAGCTCCTCCTCGGCATCATCTGGCTGCCGAAGTTCCTCGCACCCTCGACATCGCCTGGGTAACCGTCATGGATTGAAGGCACCACGGAAAGTGGTCAACTTCTCAACAATTCAAGATAAGCACGACATAAAGGATATAAGCAAACAAAGAAAGTATAACATTCACCGACGTGACTCGACCATCTCACTCTAACTCGACACAACTCGCAATCCATTTTCTCTCGACTCGACAATTTTTCCTAATGCACACGCTGCATCAGATGTCGGAAAAGTCCAGCCGAAGCCTTGGGATCCTCGCTCTCCCTAGGACTAACTCAGGTCCCATAGCGTGGCGACGTCTAGTCAATCTCCCGTAAACAAAAGGGACCTAGCACCCTTTAGTTATCCGGTCACGGCTCAAAACGCCATACGACTCACCTAGCTCGCTCACTCGATGAACAATTCGCCGCATACGATATTCAAAGAGTTAAACACAAGATATTCAACCGCATGTCAAATAAAAGAGCAAGCTCGACATGAAGAAACGCAATTCAACATGCAATACACAATTCACAACATATATTCAATCACATATTAAATACATGCAAAAACCCAATCATATCACAACATTTCAAGCTCGACACAAATCAGGGAATTCATTCACAATAACATATAAAATAAAGTCTTAATAATGTCTAAAAGTTGCCCTTACGCACAAAACATAAACAAGTCGAATATGAAGTGCCCTTACCGAACTCCAAGATAACGCTGCTCGACAACGACCTCGACACTGCTGTCTTCAAACGAGCTCGACAACGACTTCTCTTACTCGATCTCGACACGTACGCTTCTCAGTCGACCTCGACGCGTACAGCTCTCGATCTGGATCCCACTGCTTTCATGTCCTCGGGTTCGCTCTCCCGTACACCTCGAATCGGAAATCACACGATCTCGGGAATCAGACTTCCTAAAACAAGCACAACTCAGTTCGATCTATGGGTTCTAATACACTTAGCTCTCATCCCAAACTTAACCACAACCCAGAAAATATAAAAACTCAAGAACTTAAATATATTTTTCCTCTAACACAAAGTTAGGGTTTTCGATCAAAAGTTCATGAAAAAGGTTATCTGATGCTACAACAGATAAATCGACAACAACAACAGCCAGAAGCAACAAACGAAAAACAAGAAATCGAAACAAACCAAAAAGGAAGGGTTTTGAGCGCTGCCTACTGCAGAAATCAGAGGAAGAAAATTTGTTTTACAAGCCCAAATAATCGGTTAGAAAGGTAGGTAGTATCGTGAAGAAGAAAACCCATTAATTTGACATGATTTGGAAGCATAAAAATTAGCTAAAATGGAAAGAAGAAATGGCGCTAAACAGTAGTACGAAGGAAGAGAAAAATCTGTTCTTCCATACCTCAGATGGTGGTCGAGATGGTGAGATATAGGTCGAGAAGATGATGAGGAACAAGGTTGATGAAGAAAATTTGTGCAGAGTCTCGATGGAACTCAAGGTTTCTTCGATGGAGATTTTGGAGAAAAACAAGGAACTCAGAGCAGAAGGAAGAAGAAAGAAGAAAAGAGAAAGTGAGTAGTTGAGAAAACTGATCGTGAATACAGCTGGTGAGGGAAGGGGTATAATCGTAACTTCAGCTATAAGATGCCAATCCCATCAATCAATCTACCCGTCTAATCGCTACTCTCTCATAATTACCCTCTACTCTATCGGTTCAGATCTACAACACAGCGACGAGAACGGCAAGCCGACAATATAATTATTACAAACAATATAATAATAACGCTGAATAACGTTCGAAAGAATACGAGTTATCATCATCTCGACACGATGTCGACCAAGGGTGCTCGTGCAAGCGCACAAGGCTCTAACACGAGTTCGTGCACGCGGCCTCCTCAGCTCGACATGCGACCTCCTCAGCTAGGTACGCTACTTCATCAACTCGACACCCGACCTCCTCAGCTCAGCAGCTAGTGCACGCGGTCTCCTCAGCTCGGCAAATGACCTCGGCAAACGATCTTGGCACGGGATCTCGACACAAGGTCTTGGTACGAGGTCTCGACACAAGATCTCGACGCGAGGTCTCGATACGTCGTCCTAATACGAGGTCGATCTCGTCCTCAGGTGTTACAATCTCTCCCTCTAAAAAAAATTTCGTCCTCGAAATTGCAAATAAAAAACTTACCATGAAAGAGTTCAGGGTACTGAGTCTTCATCTTTTCCTCCAGCTCCCAAGTCGCATCTCCCGTCTTCTGATCCCACACAACTTTGACAAGTTGAATCTCTTTGTTCCGCAACTGTTTGGCTTTCCGATCAACGATCCTTGCTGGTGATGCTTCGAAAGATAGGTCGTCCTTCAGTTGAATCACATCCGGTTCGATGACGTGAGAGGGGTCGGAAATATACTTCCGCAATTGTGAGACGTGGAAGACGTCGTGGATGTTCGACAAGAATGGTGGCAAGGCAATCTGATATGCCACTGGACCAATACGACGAAGAATCTGATAAGGTCCAATAAATTTAGGGGTAAGTTTCTTGGATTTGATCGCTCGACCAACTCCAAAGAGTGGGGTGACTCTAAGAAATACATGTTCTCCTTCCTCGAACTCGAGCGGTCGACGCCGTTGGTCCGCATAACTCTTACGTCGACTTTGAGACGCTCGCATCCTATCTCTCGATCAAACGGATCTTCTCGAGTCTGTTGGATCATATCTGGTCCTACAAATGTAACGCCGCCGCCCTGGTACCAACAAAGAGGCGTCGACATTTACGCCCATACTGCTTCAAAAGGTGCCATTCCAATACTCGCATGGAAACCGTTATTGTAGGTGAACTCCACCAATGGTAAGACGTCGTCCCAACTTCCTCGGTGATCTAACGCATAAGCTCGCAACAAATCTTCAAGTGATTGGATCGTTCTCTCGACCGACCATCACCGAGGATGATATGCCGAAGCTAAGCTCGAGCTTCGGTTCCCATCGCCTTGCAATTCCCTCCAAAAATGAGACGTGAACTTCGGATCTCGGTCCGACACGATCGAAGAGGGTATACCATGAAGTCGCATTTATCTCCGCGATGTAGATCTTGGTCAGCTTTTCCACGTTGTATGTCGACCTCACCGCAAGAAATGAGCAGATTTGGTCAATCGGTCGACGATCACCCAAATCGAATCATTCTTCTTCTGCGTCTTCGCAAACCTACAACAAAATCCATGGAAATACTATCCCATTTCCAAACCGCACGTCAAGTGATTGTAGCATTCCCGCAGTCGTTGGTGCTCCACCTTCGGCTTCGACACGTTAAACACGGTTACGCACGGCCACTTGCTTCTTCATTCCGACCACCAAAAATGCTTCTTCAAGTCTTGATACATCTTCGTAACTCCTGGATGAATACTAAAGTTGCTCTTGCGCGCTTCGGCCGAGAATTAACTTTCTTTCGGCCACGTTAGGTACACATACTCGGCCATTGCATCTCAAGATGTCATCCGCCCGACTTGGAATTCGCCGCTTCCTGCGCTATCAATCAACCTTCTCTTGCAGAGCTCGTCATGAACTTGCCGGTCTCGGATCTCGCCCAACAATCTGTTAGAAATGGTAAGCATACCAAATCTCGCTTCCCGGTGAAACTTCGACACTCAACTTCAAGTCTCTGAACTTCTCGAGCATCTCCAACTCCTTGATCATCATCGCCGAGGTTAAAACGCTCTTCCTACTCAACGCATACGCTACCACGTTAGCCTTACCGGATGGTATTCCAACGTAAAGTCGTAGTCCTTGAGAAATTGGCCCATCTACGCCGACGCATGTTGAGCTCTTTCTCGGTCGAACAGTACTTCAAGCTCTTGTGATCGCTGAAAGCAAAGAAGAGTGCTCCCATAAAGGTAGTGTCTCCATATCTTCAAGAAAAACTACTGCCCGGCTCCCAAGTCGTGAGTAGGGTAGTTCCTCTCGTGAATCTTGTCGTCTTGAAGCATACGCGACCACCTTCCGATGTTGCATCAAGACGCATCCCAATCCCTGGTGTGACGCATCACAATACACCTCGAAAGGCTCTTCGGGTTGAGGCAAAATCAGCACAGCGCCGCCGCCAAAAGCTCCTTCGATCTTTGAAAATCGGCTTCACACTCTCGGCCCAGGCAAAGGTTGATCCTTCCTCGTCGCCGGGAAAGAGGTGCGACAATCTTCGAGAAACCTTCAATGAATCTTCGATAATATCCTCGCTAAGCCGACAAAACTCCCGATCTCGTGAATCGCCTTCTTGCTGTTCCCACGCTAACACAGCTTCAATCTTAGTTGGATCCACAGCTATCCCTTCTTTGGAAATCACGTGACCAAGAAAATTCACCTCTTCGAGCCAAAATTCACACTTCGACAGGTTGGCATAGAGTTTCTTATCTCGTAATATCTGCAGTACTCGACATAAGTGTTCTTCGTGCTCTTCTCGGTTCCTCGAGTAGATCAGTATGTCGTCGATGAACACTACAACAAACTGATCCAAGAACGAATGGAAAATCATATTCATGTAGTCCATAAACACAGCTGGCGCATTCGTCACTCCAAACGGCATCACCAAATACTCGTAGTGACCGTATCTAGTCCTGAAAGCTGTTTTGGGGATATCTTCCTCCTTCACGCGAATCTGGTGGTAGCCCGACTTCAAGTCTATCTTGGAAAAGATCGCCGCTCCACGAAGTTGATCCATCAAGTCGTCAATACGTGTTAACGGATAACGGTTCTTCACGGTAACCTTGTTGAGCTCGCGATAGTCCACGCACGCCTTGATCGTCCATCCTTCTTCTTAACCAACAACACCGAGCTCCCCACGGTGACACGCTCGGTCGTATGAATTGCTTCGACTCCAAGTGTTCGATCTGGGACTTCAGTTCTTTCATCTCGGCAGGAGACATCCTGTATGGCGCTTTGGAGATCGGTCCTGTCCCTGGAATCAGGTCGATGGAGAACTCGACCTCTCGTACTGGTGGTAACCCTGGCACGTCTTCGGGAAAAACGTCCTCAAAGTCACACACCACTGGTACATTCTTCACGTCGATCTGCTGGAAAACTTCCGAACTAGCCAGATACATGTATTCCCTAGTTCCTTCTTTCAAAGAAACTCCAATACGTTCAGCAGAAAGATAATTGGAGACTCCAAGGTCTGGGAAAATTACAGTTTTACGGGCACAGTCCAAGAGGACATGGTGGTGTGACAACCAATCCATCCCGAGAATGACATCTAGGCCCTTAAGAGGCAAACAAACCAAATTGACCACAAACTTTCTACTCTGAATAACCACTACACAATTAAGACATGCAGTGTTTGTGACTAAGGTTTTAGCGGTGGGTTGTAACTACTAATTTGAACGGTAAAGCAGTCACAGTCAAGTTCAAATGGTTCACACAATCAGAAGAAATAAAGGAATGGGTTGCACCCGAATCAAAAAGAACGGATAAGGATTTACCCTCGATCTCACATTCACCTTGAATAAGATCTTCAGCTCGATCTGCTTCCTCGCCACTCATGCAGTAAAACTCGCCTTTAGCCACTTGACGCTTCCTTTGGCCTTTGCCGCAAGCATAGTCGGTTCACTTTGGGTGTAGGACAATCTTTGGCAAAATGCCCTGGCTTCATAGCCAGAGCACACCCTCCTTCCGAGTACGATTATTGGCGTAATGTCCCGTCTTTCCACAACGGAAACAAGTCACCTCGACACCGGTCCGTCCTCCGCTTCTGCACTGGGTCATCGGACGACATCGTCCCTGTTGTCGCTCTCGAGGCCTGGCCGTAAGGCTTCTTACGCGGTTGTTTCCCTTCTACGTGCAAATCTACGCCTCGCACTCTGGGTCTCACCGGCCTCCTACAATCTTCTTCTTGTGGCTTCTCACTCCTTCTACCTCGACACGGCGATCTATCGGCTCTTGGAGGTTTCGAATCCTCAACGACACCATCGACTTGAATGTCGAATCTCAATCCTCGTTGGAATCTCTCACTCAACCATCTTTGGTCACTCGATCACGAAATGGACTGAAATACCTCGCCAACGACTTCGAACTTGGCGCATACTCGACACCGGGCCATACCGCTTTGCCGCAGCTTGAAGAAACTCTTGCTCCTTCTCGGCTCGTGCAAGATCTGGGAAGTACTTGTCCAAGAACCTTTCACGGAAAAGCTCCCGTGTCATCTCGCGACGCTCGCTATAAATGTTTGCTTCACCTCTCCACCAATACTCTACGCCTCCTAGAAGAAGTAGGTGGCGAGTCGACCTTCACGTTGTCCCGCAATGGAGTGCCTCGAAGATCTTCTCGATCTCTTGCATCCAAAGATCGCCTTTATCTGGATTTGGCTCACCATAGAACTTCTTGGATCATGCTTCACGGTCCGCCAATCCTCTCGCTTCAAAGATTTCGCTCGCTTCGCTGTTGCTGCCGCAAGTTCGCTGAGTTAACGCCGCTGCCTGGCTGAGCCATCGCGTTAGCCTGTTGAGTTGCAAAGAATGATTGTTGAGCCATGGCTGCCGCCATCTCGGCCATAGCTTGAATTGCTCGTTCCATGTCGACGTTCCTGGTTGCATTGTCGTATCCTGACGAGGTGGCATTAGATTCCACAAAGTTCAAAACCCTGTCAGAATCTCACAACAAGGATGTGTTAAAACACACTGCTTCAATCAAGAAACAGTTCAAACAATTTCCCAAGCAATAAGTGCTTCACTTAATCAAACAGCAATCAACATAGTACAACTAGGTACCCAACACACATATATAAATCCCGACACAGTGACCAGTCCAAATCTCCTATGCATTTCTGGTCGAACCGAATCAAGCTCGATACTCAACAATGTAACGACTGCTTCCGGACCGCTACCGAGCTCAATATACCGAGTTCGAGTTACCGAGCTCAACACACCAAGCTCAACTAAACCTGTATGAGATGTGTTTTAAAACGAAACTCTTGTGCCTTTTAAAAAGTATGGTCTATTTTTTTTTTATAAAACCAACTCGTGCACATCAGAGTAATTACAGCTTTTCGAAACATGGTGCAACTAAGACACAAGACTTAAATTCTAATAAAACATACATGCATAACATACATATATATATCACTCGAAATAATAATGTATACAAAATACAGAGTAGTAAATGTACAAAGAAAATACACCTAAGGTATGACGACTTCAAAAGAGCAATCATACCCTGGGGGTACTTCCGGCAGACACCCACGCAGGGGGCTGCTCCAAAAGTAAGACCACCAGTCCACTTCAAACGACAAAACAACACCGCCTAAACCGGTCACGACATACTACTCCAAAAGAAAACAAGGTACACCATCAAAAAAAAACATCCATCACACATAAACAATCACGACAAGTAGAGGTCGCCACTCGGTCCTCGCCGAGCTCCTCCTCGGCATCATCTCGCCGAAGTTCCTCGCACTCGACATCGCCTCGGGTAACCGTCATGGATTGAAGGCACCACGGAAAGTGGTCAACTTCTCAACAATTCAAGATAAGCACGACATAAAGGATATAAGCAAACACAAAGTATAACATTCACCGACGTGACTCGACCATCTCACTCTAACTCGACACAACTCGCAATCCATTTTCTCGACTCGACAATTTTTCGGAATGCACACGCTGCATCAGTATGTCGGAAAGTCCAGCCAAAGCCTTGGGATCCTCGCTCTCCCTAGGGCGATCCAACTTCGGTCCCGTAAGCGTGGCGGCGTCTGTCAATCTCCCGTAAACAAAAGGGGACCTAGCACCCTTAGTTATCCGAGTCACGGCTCAAAAACGTCATACGACTCACCTAGCTCGCTCACTCGATGAACAATTCGCCGCATACGATATTCAAAGAGTTAAACACAAGATATTCAACCGCATGTCAAATAAAAAGAGCAAGCTCGACATGAAGAAACGCAATTCAACATGCAATACACAATTCACAACATATATTCAATCACATATTAAATACATGCAAAAACCCAATCATATCACAACATTTCAAGCTCGACACAAATCAGGGAATTCATTCACAATAACATATAAAATAAAGTCTTAATAATGTCTAAAAGTTGCCCTTACGCACAAAACATAAACAAGTCGAATATGAAGTGCCCTTACCGAACTCCAAGATAAAGCTGCTCGACAACGACCTCGACACGGCTGTCTTCAAACGAGCTCGACAACGACTTTCTTACTCGATCTCGACACGTACGCTTCTTAGTCGACCTCGACGCAGCCTCTCGATCCGGATCCCACCGCTTTCATGTCTCGGGTTCGCTTCTCCGCACACCTCGAATCGGAAATCACACGATCTCTGAATCGACTTCCTAAAACAAGCACAACTCAGTTCGATCTATGGGTTCTAATACACTTAGCTCTCATCCCAAACTTAACCACAACCCAGAAAATATAAAAACTCAAGAACTTAAATATATTTTTCCTCTAACACAAAGTTAGGGTTTTCGATCAAAAGTTCATGAAAAAGGTTATCTGATGCTACAACAGATAAATCGACAACAACAACAGCCAGAAGCAACAAACGAAAAACAAGAAATCGAAACAAACCAAAAAGGAAGGGTTTTGAGCGCTGCCTACTGCAGAAATCAGAGGAAGAAAATTTGTTTTACAAGCCCAAATAATCGGTTAGAAAGGTAGGTAGTATCGTGAAGAAGAAAACCCATCAATTTGACATGATTTGGAAGCATAAAAATTAGCTAAAATGGAAAGAAGAAATGGCGCTAAACAGTAGTACGAAGGAAGAGAAAAATCTGTTCTTCCATACCTCAGATGGTGGTCGAGATGGTGAGATATAGGTCGAGAAGATGATGAGGAACAAGGTTGATGAAGAAAATTTGTGCAGAGTCTCGATGGAACTCAAGGTTTCTTCGATGGAGATTTTGGAGAAAAACAAGGAACTCAGAGCAGAAGGAAGAAGAAAGAAGAAAAGAGAAAGTGAGTAGTTGAGAAAACTGATCGTGAATACAGCTGGTGAGGGAAGGGGTATAATCGTAACTTCAGCTATAAGATGCCAATCCCATCAATCAATCTGCCCGTCTAATCGCTACTCTCTCATAATTACCCTCTACTCTATCGGTTCAGATCTACAACACAATGACAGAACGGCAAGCCGACAATATAATTATTACAAACAATATAATAATAACGCTGAATAACGTTCGAAAGAATACGAGTTATCATCATCTCGACACGATGTCGACCAAGGGTGCTCGTGCAAGCGCACAAGGCTCTAACACGAGTTCGTGCACGCGGCCTCCTCAGCTCGACATGCGACCTCCTCAGCTCGGTACGCTACTTCATCAACTCGACACCCGACCTCCTCAGCTCAGCAGCTAGTGCACGCGGTCTCCTCAGCTCGGCAAATGACCTCGGCAAACGATCTTGGCACGGGATCTCGACACAAGGTCTTGGTACGAGGTCTCGACACAAGATCTCGACGCGAGGTCTCGATACGTCGTCCTAATACGAGGTCGATCTCGTCCTCAGGTGTTACAGAAACCCTTTTCAAACAAGTCTAAACATATTCTAATCCTATACAACATATCCTAATCTAAGAGGATGAAAATCCGGGCTGTTACACCGTTAAGCAAGTGTGAGTTTTCGGACGAGTATATGAGACTTTGAATCTTTGTTCTTGAGTCCATTTGATGTCCTCTTATGTCAGGAATTATCTTTAGGTGTTAGGTATCGAGTTCTGGATCGCACGGACATCAGAATCGAAGAAATCACGCGAAAATGGACAAAACAGCACAAAAGTGCTTGAGGCGCGCTTAAGCGCACTGGCGTATGGTGCACCAGCGTCTGCTGATCCTTCTGCGCCACATGGCGCACTATGATTCGACCGTTTGCTGATTTGGACACGTGGTGCGCACGCAGAAGGAGATTTCAGCATGAAGAATGCCACGCAGACACTCGTGGGACGTGCGCAAGCGCGCACAGAGCACGCAGGTCTGCTGGGACACGCTCACTGAGCGCTGGAGCGCCATTTTCACCATTTAATTTGATTTTTCCACTTCTTCTTCATTTTATGCGACCTAAGCAGTAACAAAAACCAAAGAACTCCATTTTTAAACATTTCAAGCTTTTGAGATCTAATCCAAGTGATCTCAAACATCGGTTCATCAATCCGATGGTGCAAATTCGTCTGTTTTCGTTCGGGCTTTGTAAGGCTTATCTCCGATCGTCATTTCATCGAGGGTTTTCATGCAAGTGCGGGTACTAAACATCCATGAAAGCTTGTCAGAAGTTGGAGTTGGGTGAGGTAGGGTGTCCACTTAACTTGCTTGTGTGTCCGTGGTTAAGGTTGTTAGAGTTTGTGGGTCTTGGACTGACTGCTTTGAAATCCAGGTGGGAGTAAGAATACATTTTTACCGGGATTGCTAGTGTAGAATAATATACATTGTATGCGTAGGGTACCTAAGCCCTACTAGAGGTTGAGGTTAGTAACACCTAAAGATAGGGGATTACGGTTTACGGTATTTGAGGACAGGTGTTGTGAACCCAACAACCAACATAGGAGTAATATTGTGTGTTTCGGGTCCAGTGTTTGACCTACTTAATGTGTAATAGTGAATTATTGTGTTATATGTGATATTAGAAACATGTGTAGGAATATGTGATATGTGCATATGTGATGAAATGCCTGTGTAATACTCTATGTGTATAATATGTGATATTAAGTGTTGTGTAGCTGCTAAATGACTAAATGATTGAGGATATGACTAATGTGAGATGTAACATGCATAATGTGAATAGTGAATAAAGTGAATCAAAGTGAAAAGTGATATGTGATTGGTGTGAGCTTTTAAATAAGTGAATGTGTTGGTGCTATGTCACAGCCATGTGTGGTGCACGAGATTAGGAGATACTCGAGCACGAGTACGAGGTAACAGTGCAGGTCACATAGACCTTGGGGGTGCATATCATGGGCTCTGGAAATATCCTATAGGAGGCTGATAGTTTGGCCGCTATTGTGCCGTGAATCCGGTTGTGCCCGTTTACCCCGACAAGTATTGTGAACTTCAAGTCCTTGGTGAATGAACCTGAATGTAGGCCTAGAAACCCGACCCTGAATAATCGGGGACTACGGGGATGTGCTCTTATAGGTCACGATGAGCAGTGTATGTTGCTTGGACAATTGACTGATACTCTGAGTGGTGAGGAGTACATTGTGACATAGGGTTGTACCTGAGTGGCGAGGAATATAGCAAGTCGGTGTCGTTAGTGGCCACAAGTCTATAACTAGGTAACCACAGTGTGATAAATAATTAGTGTCTAAATTAGGAATGTGTAACATGGTATATCTGATTACTTGCATGCTGCATACTTTGTATTGCCTTCTACTGCTACTTTCCCATTTTATGGTGATCATGTTGTTCTTATCTCCCGGTATATGTGTTTATGTGTATATGTGGTATATGTTAGATACAGGTACTGAGGAGGCTGTTGTTGCTGAGGATGGCATAGTTCATGCATCCATTGATATGGTCGAGTCTGAGGATCCCCGTCTGGAGAAATTTTGAGTTGGGCACTACCTTTTGCCTTTCTCAGTAGTTAGGGATCGTAGGGCGGGAGCTCTCGATACCTAGTTACGTACCTATGGCCAGGCATCTTGTTTTATTTCCGTTTGATGTTAACTCTTTTTGATGAGGCACGTGTTAGCCTCTAGTTGACATTTTGGGATGACTGTATGTTTGCTACGCTTCTATGATGTGACTGCTACTCTGATGTAGGTGAGCCCTTGAAGGGGCCACTAAACTCTATACCGATGCATACAATGTATATTATGTGTGCTTATTTCCGCTGTGTATTTTAGTTTAAATTTCTACGTATTTTCTGTTGTATTTATTATCGATAAGCTAAGCGATTAAGGCTAATTAATTAAAGGTTACTATGATGTCTCATCTGCCTCTGCCTCTTTTGGACCCTTTGAGATTGTTGTTGTTCCAAGGGTTGTCTTGGACAAGTTGGTGGAAGACAACAGAGAGTTCAAGGACTTCATGGTTGCTTCTACGAAATTCATGGCCACTTCAAATCAGAAACACGATGCTGTTGCTGATATGCTGAAGTCAATTCTGGAACAGCTGAAGAAACCTTAGATAACCTTTAGGATTTTCACTTTTTTTGTTATTTCTAGTCTTGTATTTGTTTTACTCAAATTTTTTGTAATTTGGTACTTTCTTTGATTAATGAAATCAATCTCTTTTTGGTACTTACTCTGTTTTGAACTTTATCTTTCTATCAACTCTATTTTGACAATGATGTTCTTTATTATCTTAACCTTTTTGTTTGATGAAAAAAGGGGGAGAAGAAAATAGAGAAAGTATAGAGTAATTGATGAACCTAATGTATCAACCAAGTGTAATCATGCATTGCATTATAATTGCTCTTTGCTCTGATACATTGCATTATATTATGCATTATGCATTATTCACTCTGTTACATTAATTTGGAACATATGCTCTGATGTATTTTAATTAGTATGCTATGTACTCTGATACAATATGTTCTGATGCATCACTTTTTAAATGAATGCTCTGATACATGTTCTGATATTTTATAAGCATAAATTTCAAGAAATGCTCTGATATAACACATTCAGCTGATGTGACATTGTACTTAAAAAATATTTATATGTGCTTAATTCAGGGGGAGCCTTTGAAATTCTTTTAAGAAAATATTTTTCTAATAGAAAATTTGTTCATCAATCTATGTGTTTGTCATCATAAAAAATGGGGAGATTGTTGGAATCAAGTGGATTCAGAAACAATGACCCTTAATTGTTTTGTTGATAACAAATAATGAATAGAACAATTTGTGTGCAAAACTCATTGAGTAAGTCACTATTCATCAGATGGAAATGTCTCAGAAGACTATGCCTATGTGTGCATTTCACCCTCCGATCCATTCCTCTGAGTCTGACATTAATCGTCCAGTAAGTGCTGATGACATCATCGTCTTATAGCCTCATTCTGAAGATCATGTTCTGGTAGTCAACGCTCTGGTAGTAGTCAACGCTCTGGCAGACCATGCTCTGATAAGGCTACACTATTTGAACCCTTCGTCTGGTACTCCAAGACTCTGTTATATGAAAGGCCAACAAATATGGTACTGAAGAACTTGCCTCCGGTCCAAGCTCACTCTGGCATACAAAGTATCTCAGTAACAAGCATCGTCTGATGGGAAGATGCCTCTTATTGGAAATCAGACTGAGCAATACATTAAAGGCTACTTCAAGTATTAAAGAGACCTCATTGATGGGTATTTTAATGTACCGGGAATCAAAGGCCAAAGAGAATGTCAACAAATATAATCATCAGAAATAACTTGCTCTGGAAGTGTCTCATTTCAAAAAGATCACAAGGGACAAAATCCTGCAACTGTCTGCTGTGTCAGTATACAGGAGCAGAGTTGAAAGTGACAGGACTCGCTAAAAGCCACCAAAAGCGGATCTAAAGTTTTGTCCATTGGTGAAAGAACTGTTAGGTCACAACGACACCATTCGGAACATTAGCTATATATACCTTACTTTATTCATTGAAGTAGGTTAACGATTCTATCACAACAAACTGAGACAGTGAGCAACCAAGAAATTATTCCAAGTCTTTGAGACCAAGCAAACAAGCACTTAATCGTTTTCATTCCTTCTGTTAGAAAGTTAGTCTTTGTGCTTAAGTATTTCATTGTAAATCCTCTCTGTTGAGAGTTATTGTTATTGTTTCAAAGTATTCTTGAACTCTTGTATTAAACCCAGAAGTGGTTTTATTCCTTAGAGGCTTGACTTCACTAAGTCATTCTAAGAAGTTATGAGTATAGCCAGTTTCGCAGAAGTATACTCTCAAGTGTAATCGTTTGATTATAGTGGAGAAATCCTTCAAGTGTGGTGAAGGGACTAGACGTAGCTATAAAGTGATAGTGAACTAGTATAAATCACAGTGTCCTACTCTTCTCTTCTCTTTACTTATTTGCATTACTATTTTGTTAAAGAGTTGTTTTGAAAAGGTTTTCAAAAACATATAAGTATTTCAAAAAGATTTATAAAACCTAATTCAAACCCCCTTTTCTTGTGTTTTTATCACGTTCATCAACGAGCTAGCCGAGCATGATTTCGACTTCAGAGAGAAGTTCATATTTATGGGTTGGAAGGAATTTTTCTATGTGGAATCCAAGGACATTTACCCAAAATTAGTCAAGGAATTTTTGAAGTTTACTTGAATCGTACAAGGGAACATAAATACCTATATTCAAGGGAAAGAGATTTTGGTGACCAAGAGCATAATTGCCCAAGCAATCAACTGTGCTTATAGAGGGCTTGAGATTGTTCCAAACTGGGAAGATCTATATGGTGGACACTCTGTGATCTCAATCACATTTATGAAAAATCGAGTGCCTTTAAGACCATAGACATGAAGAGCCACGTTAGAGTACTCTTCAAGATCATGAAGGGAACAGTGATGCCCAAAGCAGGTTCTATTGATATTGTTAGTTCAGACCACAGATTTGTGATGTGACATTGTGACATGAAGAAACCCGTTAACCTCCCCAGCCTCATCTTCAACTTCATGAAGAGGGCTGTCACCTTCTCTAGGACGGGGAAAAACAAGAATATACCCTATGGAAGGGTCATCTCTGCTATTTTGGAAGGATATGGCATTATCAAGGAACTTCAAGGGAAGAATATCGATGAATCCAAACTCCTACTCCATGTGAGTACAACCCCAATCTTCAAGGAGAAGAACTTGAAGAAGATAGGCCTCTCTACTGAGGACTTGGTTGCAAAAGTTGCAAAAGAGGAAGATGAAGCAGCCAAAGCTGCAGAGAAATGAAAAGGAAAGAAGAAGAAGAAGAATGTTGGTGTTCCTCTGTCAAACCAATGAAGACGATCACCAAAAGCACTGGAACCTCTTCTTCATCACAGGCTTTGCCTCTACTTCCACCACGACCTCCATCTGGTTTACCCTCTGCTCCTACTGAAGAAGAAGAAGACAACAAAGACCATCTAAGGGAACTACTGGAAAAGGCTCAGGCGGATGCCAAATGAGATTATGAGGAAAGAAAAGCCAAGAGACTTCAAGAGGAAACCTCTACAAAGGTACCTCCACCTTTTGCCTCTGGTGCAAAGAAGAGGAAGCTGGTCAAGTCTAGTGGAGCAGCACCTAAGAAATCTATGGTACTTAGCTCTGCTGTTACTCTATTTGAATCAGTATATACTGACCATGTTGGTGCTTCTCGAGTTATCAAGAACCCACAAACCACCATTGCCCCGCAAAACCCAACACCCTCTGTTACATACTCTAATGAATCAGAGGATGAAATCCCTCTGATAAAAAGGAAGAGGACTTCTGCCCTATTCCCACTATTGAGTCAATTACTGTTGCACTCAAACCCCCCCACCTTCGTTTACCCTCCACCACAATTAGAACCAACGCCAGAACCCACCCCTCAACCAACACCAAAACTTACCCCCCAAACCTTACCAGAACCAGAACTAACACCACAATCACCCTCACCCTCACCCAAACACCACTTTGAACCAGAAATGTTAACAAATTCAATTGCAGAATATGAAATCGTAATCACTTCTAAAATTGCATCTGAGGTTATTGAGCAACTTGTGTTTGAACCTAATTCCCCTGAATCAGACTGAAACCAAACACCTCATTCTAGTCCCATCATTTCCTCACCCTCTGTACCTCATTTTCCTCTGGCAACTCCCTCTCTTTACTTTAACCTTGAGAAGCACATTCACCAACGGGTTGAGCTGATTGAAATAGAAAAACACAAAGAAATGGATCTTGCCATTTCTGCTCCACTTGGCTTGCATTGGAAGAATTCTATACTGACTAGCACAGATCACATTTGGAATTCTATGCTTGGTTTGAAACTCACAAGAAGCAACAACAATAGCTAAACAAGAGAATCTTGGCTGCCCCTACATGGAGGTCTGCACCTCCACCTCCTGCTGTTTAGGAACCAGAACCTGCACTTGTTGTTAGGGAAATAGCTTCTCCTGCACCTGTTCACTCTGCATCTGCTATGGTTGCACACTCTCTTACCTCTGCTAAATCAAGTCGGTCAGATTGCATTGAGATTTCAAAGGATATATTTGAGAGACTAGTTGAGGACAATAAGGAGTTCAAGCAGTTCATGGCATCTTCAAGTAAAAGACAAGATGAAATTGCTAAGTCACAGAAGAATATTGAGGCCATGCTAAAGCTGCTAATTGACAAAGTGTCAAAGCTAAAAGCCTTATGATTTCACCTTTTTGCTTTTAGCCCATTTCTTTCTTATTTTCTTTTGGTTGTTAAACATTTTCACTTTGTATTTTGTTACCTTTGTGATTGAATGAAAAGGTTATTTTATTCAATATTCTGTTTTAACTTGTATCTTTCTTTACTCTGTTTTGACAATGATGTTTTTTTTCTTTAACCTCTTCTTTTGATGAGAAAAAGGGGGAGAAGAATATGGAGAAAAACATAGAGTAATTGATGAACACGATATATCAATCACGTGTTAAAAGGGAAATGAACACCATGCATCTGCACTTACACTCTGATATGTCATTCTTATGATTGAATATGAACATGCATTTGATGTGTCATTACACTTAGAAAATATTTTTATGCGCGTAATTCAGGGGGAGCCCCTTGAAAATTTTTACATAAATATTTTTCTATTAGGAAAATTGTTCATCAATCCATGTGTTTGTCATCATCAAAAAAGGGGGAGATTGTTTAAACCAAGTGGATTCAGAAACAATGACCCTTAATTATTTTGATGATAACAAATAATGTATAAGAACAATTTATCCTCTGATGTATTCTCTAGTGTGCAAAATCTAGTGAGAATTAACTATTATTCATCAGATGGATTTGTCTCAGAAAGATATGGCTCTGTGCGCTACTTACCCTTTGGTATGATCGAGCGAAATTTGGTATGCATCATCTGGTAAAGAGTAAGATGACATCATCGTCTTATAACCATGCTCTAGTAGAACCATGGCCTGGTGAAACTACGCTCTAGTAGGACTATGCTCTGGTAGGACTACACTCTGGTAGAACTACGCTCTAGTAGTACTAGGGTTCGGTAGAACCTCATCTCGGTCTAGTATACTCTGCTTTGATAAAAGTAATGTCTTTGCTATCAAAGTCCCTCTGGTACAAGTTTGCCTCTGGTATCACACCAGACTGAGCGAAGCCTTCAAAGACTATTTCAAGTATTTAAGGATCTTCATTGATGACTCTTTAATGTACGAGGAATCAAAGGAAGAATAGAATGTTAACGAATACTTATTCACTGTGTATCGCCCTGAAAGGATCTCGTTTTTCAAAAAGGATCACAAAAGGAATGATTGATCATTTACAGCCGTGTCAGTGTATGGAATGGAAAGATGAGAATGACATGTCGCACAAAAAGCCACAAAAAGCGGATCTGAATTTTAACCACTGGTGAAGGACCTGCCTAATTCACAACGACTTTATTGGAGTATCTCTCTCTATATATCATCTTCAAATAGTGAAGGATGTTAGAGAAGTGAACAACCAAGAAATCAACCCTAGCATTCTAAGACAAGAAGAACTGCGCTTCAAGAGTTTTATTTTTTTTTTAAGAAAGTTTTTTCTATGCTTAAGCTTTCATTGAAAGTTTGCTTAGATTATTTTAAAATCATGTTTGAACACACTTGTATTTAGCCCAGTAGTGGCTGTATTTCCTCAGAGGCTTGACCGTACTAAGTCGTTATGAGAAGTTGAGAGTATAGCCAAGTTTGGCAGTAGTATACTCTTGAGTTTGTAATCAGTTGATTATAGTGGAAAAATCCTTCGGAGTAGTGAAAGGACTAGACATAGCTACCAAGTGATAGTGAATTAGTATAAATCGTTGTATCTTGATTCTTCTCTTATCTTCACTATTTCGTATAGTTATTTTTGTTTAAAAGTTGTTTTGAAAAAGGTTTTCAAAATCACAAGTATTTGAAAAAGATTTCTAAAACCCAATTCAAACTCTCATTTCTTGTGTTTTTGATCATGTTCACAAATCATGTGTAGATAGTCTACCATTATATCCTGTGAGACGGCTAAATCTAACAGTGGGAATGTGGGGAAAATGTGATGTATCGTCCATGACCCATCTTGGTCCTGCACGATAGGACCCACCATGTTTCCGAAGGATACTGCATTAAGCTGGCTTTTGGGCCATCAATTTGGGTTGTTATATCCCATAAGGCAGCTTGTGTTTTTACCCGGCTTTAATTCAATCCATTGACAAAAACAATACTTAAAAAAAACTACCTCACACCCTTTAATAAAATTAGTTAATCTTATTTAATTTCCTTAATATAATAAAAAATGTAATTGTAATACCTAAATTACCCTTCATGGGAACTTGTTCCATAGGAATATAAGTGTTATTTGAAAAATAAAACTTAAATCAATTAAAGGGTATTTTAGGAATGTTATTAAATGAGGTGAAATTAATTAAAATTTGTTTATATTTTAGACTCACAAACATGTGATTTTTGTTGCTTATATTTGAGACCGAAATAGTATTTTTTTAAATAAAAATCAGGAAATTTACATTGACAAACATGCCCTCACTAATGAGAAAATTCAAAATTCAGATTTCAGAACCCGAAAAGAGGACCGGGTCGGGTATGTGAAAAGTCGGTCAACGATAGTCCGTACACTCACTCATTGTTGTCGAACAACTTTCAAATTTTGAAAAAAAAAATAGATATATAATTTATTTTCTCTGGAATAGTTACACAAGTGGAAGAAGAAAGGAAACAAGACAAAGCAGGAAATAAAAAGGCTTTGAATCTTTTGACCTGATTTGCGTAATCCGCAACCACTCTCCCATGGCTGGGTATGTACCCTTCTCTTGCTTTCACTATGTTTGATTATCAAACTCTGTTTTTTACTTGGTTGTCCCTTTGAAACATCATGGAACAAGTACAAGATCAGTGTCTCAGAAAACTGTTTTTCAACGATATTAGGTCTGCTAATGGGTTACCCTTTTTATTTACAAAGCATTGCTTGCTACTTTTATTGCTGTAATCTACTGGGGTTATATGGTTTCCTGTGAAAAATGGTAGCTTTTATGTGTTCTGCTGAGGTTTCTAAGTTGGATTGGTTAGTCTCTGTGATGTTTGTGGTTCTGTGATTGAAAGTAAAGTAGAAGTTTGTACATGGGGTTGGTTAGTTTTATGAAAAAATGATAGCTTTTTTGTGTTTTGATGGGAATTTGTTAGGTTGGTTTGTCTATGCAATATTAATTGTTCTATGATTGAAAGGCAAATGGAAGATAGTGAAGGAAAAGCAAAGTTGAGAATTTTTTTCTTTTGTTTTCTTTGATGGTACATTGAATGGAAAAATGTAACGACTTGTTTCCTTTAAGACTGATATGGTTAGTCTTTATTTTAACGACTTGTACTTGAGTTTACTTTAACTTAGTATTTGTATGTGTTATCTATGTTTACGTGGTAATGCCAGTCCACGGCATAATGTTTGTTTGTTGGGTTCTGTTCTGATAATGATTAAGTGTCTAAATCTGAAATATGGAGTTATGCTGTCCTACCCAAGTGATAAATTTTTTTTCTCTTGATATTGCTCTTAGATTGTGTAGCTTATTTGTGTCTTATTCAGTTTCTAAGCCATCTTTGTAGCAAGACAAGAGGATTCTCTTTATTAATATTTACTGCTGATTGTTACTTTCTTTTTTGATTCATTATTTCATAGTTCTTAATATTTGTTATTCTTGCAGCTCATAATAGTTGAATCTTTTTTTATCATTTTAAACTCATTTTTTGAAGCATTTGGATTTTATGTTTATTGACTAGTATCTATGAATTACCACAGAGACTCTTAAAACTTTCTAGCTCTTCTTTATGCAGAACATCATGGTTGGTGGACAAAAGTAGAATCGCAACCAAAATAAAATGCGCATCAGGAGCGTGTGATCCTGAAAAAGTTACATGGAAAAGCAATCCTACCAAGGCTTGCCCAAATTGTCAGCATGCTATTGACAACAGTGATGTATGTGTATTTTCCAAACAGAAATTTGCTACTATTTTTCCTGATTATACTTCATGGTACATTTTTTTGGGATAGAAATTGCATGTAATCTTAGTTTATTTATATGAATTTAATTCATAGCATATTGTAGAAAAGTATTTTACTGAATAATATTGTATTGACTTTTAATCCGTATACACATACTAATTGTTGTTATATAAACTACGCTAGACTTAAACCTACTGAGCCTAAGCAATGGGCCTGATAAATAAACTAGGTTACAATACAAAAGGTAAATATTTATTATTTACTCTAATTATTTACAATACTCCCCCTCAAGCTGGTGAGTGGATATCAAGCATTCCTAGCTTGCAAGTAAGTTGGCAGAATCGTTCTGTAGATAATCCTTTTGTAAGCACATCTGTCAGTTGGTGTCCAATAGGAGTGTAGGATGTTGTTATCAGTTCACAATCTAACTTCTCCTTTATAAAGTGTCTGTCTATCTCAATGTGTTTGGTACTGTCATGTTGTACAGGATTATGAGCAATGCTGATTGCTGATTTATTATCACAAAACAACTTCATTGAGCCTTCATAGTTCCCCTTCAAATCATCAAGTATAATCTTCATCCACAATAGCTTATAAATTCCATGTGCCATTGCTCTGAATTCTGCCTCAGTACTATCCAATGAGGGACTCTAACACACCCCACTCACGCCCAGGAATAGACATCTGGAGCGTGAAGTTTGCAGAATTGAACATCTGCGGGTGGCCCAACGGATCTCAATTGGCTCTGATACCATATTAAGAATTTGGGTTGGGCTTAACTCAACCCCAAAAGCTAGCTCATAGGGTGAGGGTTGCCCCCCACTTATAACCACTAATCAGGCCATCTCATTCTTTCATGTGGGACTTCTAACACACTCCCCTCACGCCCTGGATTGGACAACTGAAGCGTGACCCAAGTGGCCCGATAACGGGTGGCCCAACAAATGGATCTATGATAGGCTCTGATACCATGTAGAAAAGTATTTTACTGAATAATATTGTATTGACTTTTAATCCGTATACACACTAATTGTTGTTATATAAACTATGCTAGACTTAAACCTACTGGGCCTGAGCAATGGGCCTGATAAATAAACTAGGTTACAATACAAAAGGTAAATATTTAATATTTACTCTAATTATTTACAATACATATATTCACTCTTAACCTTCTTTGACTCTGGTTTAGTACCATTCATTTACTCAAGTGTGAATAAGTGTTTGTCATCATAATTACACATGTTTTGCTCGTATTTTATGGTGATTCATTAAGATCGGCTACTGATATTGAATAAATGTTATTGTATGAGAAATGAAATGGCTTTGCTCTTCTTCCTCCTATTTTGAAGCTGCAATAAACTGTAAACTTGAAGCTCTCACCATGGCTGAGTCCAAGGAAGGGCTAGATCCGTTGTGTGTCTATTGTAGGCAGCCCTACCTTGCATTTGCAAGAGACTGATTCCAAGATTCAAACCTATGACCTCCTAGTCACATCACATGGCAATGTTTATTTCAGTATTTGCTGTTGAACGGTTTTTAACATAAATTTTGGATGTGATAAACCTTGGAAAACATGAAGCCTTATATGCAGAAGCAATGGGAAAAAGGAAAATCAGAACTTAGTATTATATAATCAATATTCTTTTGGTGCACACACTTTTAAAATCCACTAAGATGGATTCTCCCATATAATAATGTTTGTAAATTTCTGGTGAAGGAACCCATCAATTGCAGATGCAACCTCTTTCATTGTTCGTCATTCTCATATTGTGCCTTTTGGGATCTGTAAACTAAGTTAGATCCTGTTTGAGTAACCCACAAAAAAGCAGGTCAGATAAACCCTAGCCCTCAATTGGGACATGGATCCAAGGTAGTTTGACCTGCGAAAAGAATCTTTGCAATTGTAGGGTAAGACTCGCTACAATAGCTCCACAATGGGTTGGATCTGTCGTGGCAGGAGCTTTAAAGCACCATGTTGCCCTTTAAAAATATTGGACTATTTTTTTGAATTGTTTATGTTTTTGAATTATCTTATGAATTATTTTGTGTTTTTTTCCTTTTTAATTTAGGCCGACAACCTTTTTAGTTAGAAGTTACGATGATAGATCATATGGAGGGTATAGGGAGACTAAAGAAAACTATAAGAAAAGCCATCTGAATTTATGCGTTCCATCATTGGACTTCGTCCATCATAGGACATTATGACATCGTTTGATCCATCTAACTAACCCCACCTATTGGGAAGGAAAGAAAAAAGGTTTTGGTTGTTGTTATTGACCCATCTATTTAGCCTGTATTGTAATCCATGGTTATATCAGTTGTGGTTGGGATTTTCCCCACATAAGCTAAATGTCAAAACAGCTCTCTTACTTGAGTGTATTTTCCTTGTTCTTTTTGGAAGAACTTGCCATATATTTGAATTCTTAGATATATATATCTTAGGAAAAGTTGATTAGCATTATTGAATTAATGTTAAAAATTATAACATAATGATGTTAAGATTGAAACTTCATCCTTTCTGATCTATATCCCTATGTATAGCACTTAATACATTTAATTTTTTTTTTCCTGTTGTTAGGTAGCAAAAGAGTGGCCTGGCTTGCCAAAAGGTGTCAAATTTGATCCCTCTGATCAGGAGATAATTTGGCACTTGCTTGCAAAAGTTGGCGCAGGAAATTCCAAACCTCATCCTTTCATTGATGAATTTATTACTAGTCTTGAAGTGGATGATGGAATTTGTTATACACATCCTCAAAATTTACCAGGTTGGTGGCTTGGTTTTTTTTTTTTTTTTTTTTTTTTTTGAAATAGAAAATTTGGATTCTTGATTAATTTTCAATCAATATGATAAGCTTTGATGGAAATTTTAGGTGTTAAGCAAGATGGAAATGCATCCCACTTCTTCCACAGAGCAATTAAGGCTTATAATACTGGCACCCGAAAGCGCCGAAAAATACACGGTCAGGATTTTGGTGATGTCCGCTGGCACAAGACCGGAAAGACTAAACCAGTAATCTTGAATGGGGTTCAAAAAGGCTGTAAAAAGATTATGGTTCTGTATATGAGCAGTGCAAGAGGAGGAAAAGCTGAGAAAACTAATTGGGTTATGCATCAATATCATCTTGGAACAGAAGAGGATGAAAAGGATGGGGAGTATGTTATCTCTAAAGTGTTTTACCAGCAGCATCAAGTCAGATTGGGTGATAATGACGAACGGGATGTTTCTGAAGCCACTGAGACCACTGAAGCAACAATTGTGAAAGTGGATCCTGTCACTCCCAAATCCGTGACTCCTGAGCCTCCTTGTAATGAAAGGAAGTATTCAGATCCAGACCTTGGACAAGAAACAGTTACAATTCCTCAGGTAAAACCTTAAAACATACTTTCTTGTTATCAAATATCAAAATCTGTTTTCCTATTATGACGCCGCCATGAACATTATTGTGTGTGTTTTAATTATTTGTAGAGGATGTATAAGATAATGAGTGTAACATTTTAAAATATAGTAGAAATGCTTTCATCTATTAAGTTTGAACACCGTTTTTACAGAGAAAATATCGTTGGCCATACCATTAAGGATTTAGATTTAAATAATTTATTTTTAGACATGATTTATGAAAATAACATTATGGTGCAGTTTAGTCCATGTAGTTAAGCCCCCTAGTGTTATGGTGCAGTTTAGTCCATGTAGTTAAGCCCACTAGTGACAAAAGGTTTTGTTTTTGTGCAGTTGTTTTTCTCCCTGATTATGCATACTGGCTGGTATGGTACTAAAATAATTTTGGTATTTTACTTATTTTTCTTTAGGCATAATTGCACTTTTAGTCCCCAAGTATTGAGATTGTGTGATTTTGGTCCCTCATGTGCTAATTGTGCGAATTGGGTCCTCAACGTATCACGATTGTGCGATTTTGGCCCCTCAGATTTCAATTGCCCGATTTTAGTCATTGAGGTATCTCAATTGTGCGATTTTTGTCCACTAAGGTATATATATAATGTGTAAAAGTTTTTGAATTTTTAAGCTAACTAAGTTGCCACCCACACGTGATACCTGGAGGACTACAATCGCGGAACCTGGAGGGCCTAATTCGTGCAATTAGAACCAAGGAGATTATTAGGATTTTTGGGCCTAACTCATCCTTACAAAACCAGCTTGTAAGGTGAGGGGTGCTTATTGCTTATATACTCTTTTGAGGCCTTATCTCTAGTTTATGTGTGACATGGGTTTTTCCCAATACACCCCCTCACGCCTAGCACTATTGGGCTTCGTGCATGTATATAATGCGGTTGGTGGACCAGTAGATCTAGGATAGGCTCTGATACCTTATTAGGATTTGGTTTTGGCTTAACTCATCTTACAAAATCGGGTTGTACAGTGAGGGGTGCTTATTGCTTATATACTCTTTTGATGCCTTATCTCTAGTCTATGTGGGACTTGAGTTTTTTCCAATAGAGACTAAAATTTCACAATCGTGATATGTGGGGTACCTAATTTGCGTAATTGAAACTTAGGGGACCAAAATCACATCGCGATTCTTGGGGAACTAAAAGTACAATTAAGCCTTTTCTTTATTAACCCCGGAATGTGACTTAGCCACTTAGTTACCGGTTCTAATCTTTTATTTGTTATAAAGCTTACTTTCGCTAGGTGCTACTTGCGATGATTTAGCAGTCAATTTAAAAATAGCACTTACAAAAGTTGTTAATTCCTGTTCTATTTTTGTGTTCTGCACTATATTGTACCAAAGCCTCCCCAAATGGATTGTCTAGATGAAATTGAAGCTGATTGTGAAGAACATGCAAAAGGTGATCCAGCCATGGTAGTAGAAACTGAACATAATGAAGGGACAGAGAATGAAGAAAATAATACTGATGAAGGCCAAAAATGGTGGGATAGTGAATCACAAAATCTGTTGGATTCGCAACAACTGGTTGAAGCATTGTCCTTGTGTGATGATTTACTTCATAGCCAGTCTCCCACTAGAGATGACAAACATGGAGAACACAAGAACCAGCCCAGTCTTTCAGTTTATGCTCAGCTAGGACCAGAGCATCTGAAGAAGGATATTGAAGACTGCCAAAATCTTGTCCTTGACCCTCCTGCAAATGTAGAGCATGACACACCTTCGGAGCATCGACTAAGTCAACTGGTATTCTCAACAATTTTGTGTTAAATTGAATTCATTTTATTGTCATTTTAATGGATTTTCATGTTTATGTAGGAATTCGGCTCGCAAGATAGCTTTATATCCTGGGGTTACAGCAAGCCAGTGAAGTAATATGGTTCTTCACCTCAGCTGGGATACTGGTTCTTTGTAACTATATTTTATGGATAAGTTGCCTTTGTTATTGTTAAATTCTGGGGTAAAATTAACTGTTACCCCTTTGTTTGACAACTTGGGCTGTAATCAGTTTGATGCTTGGTGCCGCAACTCTGCAGGTATATTTTGTTTTGGCTTGTTTAAGTTATGATATCTTTCCGCTTGGTTGTGTCTTTGCAAGTATATTACATGTTGGACCAAGAGATATCGCCCATCTAATATGTTGAAAAGCGAATCATTCTTTATAAATGCATCCAATAATTGGCCAAGTCTTGCTATGAAGTAACAAAAGACTGATGTTGGGCATTGCTGTTCTGCAAAGACAGACAGGTCTTGAAAAAATAGGTTAGTTTGTCTCTAGCAAAAATGTGTCGAAACATTTTTCTTTTTCTTGGATTTTTCTCTCGTTCAGTAGGCGAGATTAATTTCTTGAACACAACGATGCGTGAAAGACGAATACTTCCAATGATATTGTGTGTTTGGAAACCGTTTACAGTTGCACGAATCCTAAAAAATTAAAACCGAGTTTTGAACCAAAGCAGTTTAGTGTTTTGTAATTCTTTCAAACGGTTTTCAATACACGTATTCTTGATGCACGTTTTATTCAAATTTAAAGATCCCTGAGTCTTTTTTATTTGCATTGTGGACCGTCCGAACAAAATCGGACGTTTCAGATTCACTACATTGTAAGTGAGTGACTGCACTCAATTCATTTGCTTTTTATTCCATATGAGTGTTCAAATTCTAACTTATAAATAGATCATATTTTGATTGGCTGAAGGGTGTAGTGAAGTTAACTGTAACACCCCCAAATTTCCTAAGCTTAATTTGAGAATAAGTATGAGGAGTTGTGTGATTGTATTTAAGCTTAATTTGGTTTCAAATTGAGAGAATATGATTACATAAAGTTTTAAGGTGTAAGTTGTTGATTTTGAGTTAAGAAATGAGTTGGATTTAATCCTAAGATGATTGAATGTGTTAATTTGGTGTTAGAATTGAGTTTCTTTGATTTCTATGCAGTGGGGATCGATTCCCATGTCTCTTAAATCGATTCAGACACTTAAATCCCTCTGGGAATCGAATTCGATCAGTTGGGAATCGATTCACACGGTGCATCGATTCACACAAAACAAGTCACTAGGAGTCGAATTGGGAGCTGTAGGGAATCGATTCACTCACTTAAACTCGAGCAGACACATTTTCTGACTGTGTGAATCGATTCACACATCACTGTGAAACGATTCACAGCTATAAAATTTGCTTAAACGATTCAAGAATAGCTCAAGTTCTTGGGCATGAAGAAGAGGATTAAAGGTGTAGATCAAGATTTGGGAAAAGTTGAAGAAACCCTAAGATGAAGAAAGAGGAAAAACGTGAAGAGGATCAAAGAGGCCAAAGCTCCACCCTTCTAGCTCAAGGTCTTGAACAACCAAAGTGAGTTCTTCAACCCTTAGGTGATGGGCAACCAATAAGTCCCACATATAGGGATTTTATTTCCTTAAGTATTATGTGAATCCTAGGTTCAAGTTAGGGATTTTGAATATCCATATGAAGTAGAGTCTATCAGTATTATTATTATGATTTGATAGTGGGTTTGACTGCAAGAGGTTGGCTGACTGCCCCCAACCCCCACACTGGATTGTAGTTTGATGTTTGCTCTCTTGTAAACTCCATAGAGTTTCAAGGGATATGTTTAATGTATGTATTGTACATTAATTGGTCAATTGTGAGGCTTGTCAATGAGCCCTAAGTGTAGGCCAATGGTGTCAAAGAAAGGACCCTAGGAAAGTATGTGATAAGTGAATGTTTGAAGTAGATATTCATGATTTGGTATGAGTCTTATTATGAGTATAACATGTTTCAAACTCTAAGTGAGTAGTTAGCTAGAAATGAATGTTGTTATTGTTAAGCTAGATTCATTGAAATGATTGTAAATTTCCTTGAATAGTTAAATGAAGATGAGGGTTAATAATCCTAGTCAACCAAGATTGCATTTTTGTATACATGCATAAAAGCATAAGCATGGTGATATATAAAATCACCTGAAGTCCATGGCAAAGCCTCCTCTATTTATAGGAGAAAGCGGTATGGTTAGCCTTGTGGGACGCCACTTGAACGATTACGTCTTAACCACCATATCGTAAGTCGTTATGCGGGGTCTCGGGACCAAAGCCTTGACAAAACCCCGTAACGAAGATTCCCTGTTGAATATCGATTCAATCGGTGGGAATAGCTAGAACGTGCTTAGTAGCAAAGCGAAGCTGGCTATTAACGTAATAATGTTCAAGTCTATGAATGTTAATGTATTCCTTGTATATATGTATATATCTTTGGAATTAGCTTAGTTATTTAATGATGTTATGGATTGTAAATCCTTAGTTGCTAAATTACTCAATAGTAATAATGCATAGAAGTAAAAAGAGCTGTGACAAGATCACCTAAAGGATAAGCAAGCTAGGCTGATTGGGGTTTGTGGTATAAAGCATAAGATCAAATCCAATAGCATAAAGAAAAAGCAAAGATGTGTTAAGCACAGAGTAAATAAGTAAGTAAGAACAATATGTTCTTAGTTAAGAGGGTTGTATTATAATGCATCAAGATTAGCTGTGTTAAGTATCGGTGAGAGAATAAATGTTTATAGAATTAATGTGTGTTGTTAAACAATTTTGTATCTAGTTATTCACAAGCCTTTAAGTGGTATAATGGACTTAGGATTTTCCTACCCCGCAATATACTAAGTTGTAAGTCCAGGTTAGCACATTCTAGGGCGTTTTCGCTTAGGATGTCTACTAAGTTTTCAAGCAAGTCCTTATGGTATATAGGGGGAGTATGTTTAGGATTGAAATGCACGAGTTAGTCCTTTCAGACTAGTATGACTCGACAAAAGAATGGTGAGGAGTCCGTGAAGGGCCCACTGAGATTTATAATCTCACTCCGTTCCTTTTATTTATTTTTCAGATAACAGGTACTGAAGACTGATGAGGCGAAGCTCTAGGCTTGGGGCTCATAGACTAGTTTTATGTTATAATGGAATTTTACATTCCAAGTATTGTATGAGTTGTAATCTATTCATTAGATTAATGATTTAAGTTTAATTTATGACTTCGATTACTATAACCAAAGTTGTAAATTATTAGTAATTCATGTGCTTTAATGTAATTTGTCGTACTTTCAATTATATTGAGGTATGGGTGTTACATTATGGTATCGGAGCAGTTCGATCTTATCGGACTGTGAGTCACGAGTTTAGTAGTGACTCAGTTTAGGAAGTGTGAGTTTAGTCCTTATAGGACTGTAGTCAGTTAGCCGAAATTTTCCTTCGTTCGAGAACTTCTCTCTATATTCTTATGCTTAGTTTGGAACATTAAGTCTGATCAATTTAATACTCCATACCGTGCACGAAGAATGTAGTAGATGGAGCTGGCGGATGAGGGAGAGGACCGAATAGGAGCGCGAACTCTGAGAAAGATTAATGGATAAGGATATGCGGATAAGGAAGGAATGACTGCAATAGCTCTCAATAAGTGAGAATCTTTAGAAAATACGGATAGAGGGACACAAGACTCCACCTCTCCGGAACTAAGAATCAAGTAATGTTTCAAGAGCGGTTAGAACCACCGAGGCGATTGTTCGGCTGGACTAAAGCATGTATCTCATGTACCGACAACTGGGACGTCCTGCAAGGGATTAGAAGTGACGAACAAGTAAAGGGTTTTTAATTGTAAGATTTCAATCGACTTAGGATGAGCGTTTATGATAGGTTAGGGTTCAACAGCTGTTGATTTATCAGGTTGTTTAGTCTAATCTATTATGAATGGATCCAAGATTGGTTGAGATCCTATTACAATGCCTAAGTGATGCATAGTGTCCCAAGTGATTAGTAGTCCGGATAGGAAGTAAGGTGTGGATAGGCCACTCGCTTCAGTGCCTAAATGGTAGTATGGAACCTCGAGGGAGAGTAAGCCCTAGAGAAGAAGATAGAAACCCTAAATCTTTTAGGTATTATGATCCTAGTTGAGAAGCTAGTCTAGAAGGAGAATTAGACTATAGTCTTTGAACTGTAGGAGTTATAAGCAAAGTTAAGTCGGCGGAAATTCGAGGTTATCGGTGTTTGCATTCAATCCAATTGACCGGTAAATGAAGTGAGTTCATCTGGCCAATTATAGACTTTATCTTAGCTAAATAAGAGCATTATTTTGAATGAGACTTAGTCTATAATCGGGTAATGAAATCACAAAATTCTCAGGACAATTAGTTCCTTTACTGAAATTAATTTCTTCTAGAGTTTCCAATGATTTAGTAGCAGTAGTGAAAGGTAGATCAAGTTAAGGAGAGTAGTAGTAAAGTACAACTAAGAGTGAATTGTTATGGACACAACTTAATCGGTAGATATCTGAGATCATAAGTTATTACGAGTAAATTCGTTAGGTTGGGACTGATGTGATTCTAACTAGCCACTTACAAGCTAAGTCTCCTAACAAGTGAGGCTTAGACCTCGCGTGAGACAAAGTTTGTAATCAACTGGTGAAAATCAAGTCAGACTAACTAACGAACACCTTACAAGAGTTGGGTAACCTTAGAGTTTCTGAGTGCCAGGCCAAGTATAGAGGTATAAGATGATGGGTGAGAGACTCGTTAGATGGGCTAAGAACTTGAACCGAGTCATGTAACGTCGTGCGTCAATTTGAGGGGGATGGCTATGCGAGACTGTGGGTTACTACAGAATTATCGAGGAAGTGCAAACTGCCTTAATAGCAGAACATCTAAACGAGTATCAGACGATGCAGAGCAAACTTAAGAATTTCCAACAGTCAAGAACAACAAAATGAGAGAGCAGTACCAGAGTCAATTCTCTGACTGCGAGTAAGGTATTCCATTTGATGGAAATAAGACGAGAGGAGTTCACCTATTTGAAAAGACGTAGGATCAGAGTTCACAGCGGAAGCACCGAAAGCCAATCCTACAGAAGGATGAGATAAGAAGGTAAGGCGAAGTTTGGGGAAGAAATTCCATAACCTCACCCCACGCTGACATTATTACGAAGTTCCTGCGCTTTTAGCTTCACAGAGGGAGTTTGGAAGTGAAAACCTGTTTCATAGGAAAGATTTAAAGTTTGGAAGGACGTAAGTTACAATCAAATTGGAGGATATCAAGAGCCATTCACGATTACAAATACTCCGTCGATTAGTGCTTAGAGTGATTCCGTTTAACCAGTTGCAGACTACGCCCTAATCGGTCAAGCAATATTTCTCGGTTAAGACCCAGTCTGTGACCGGTTAACGCTATCGTAACTAATCTAATCGATTGATGTTTTGTAAGAGTAAATCATTTCTAGGTTTTCCAACGGATCGAATGGGCTATGAAAGGAAGTTGCAGGTGAAGTTCCAATGTTGGATATAGCAATTTTCGAGGACGAAAATTTTTAAAAGGTGGGTAGTAATGTAACACCTCCAAATTCCCTAAGCTTAATTTGAGAATAAGTATGAGGAGTTGTGTGATTGTATTTAATCTTAATTTCGTTTCAAATTGAGAGAATATAATTACATAAAGTTTTAAGGTGTAAGTTATTGATTTTGAGTTAAGAAATGAGTTGGATTTAATCCTAAGATGATTGGAAGTGTTAATTTGGTGTTAGAATTGAGTTTCTTTGATTTCCATGCAATGGGAATTGATTCCCATGCCTCTTGAATTGATTTAGACACTTAAATCCCTATGGGAATCGAATTTGATCAGTTGTGAATCGATTCACAGTGAATCGATTCACACACCCTGTGAATCGATTCACACAAAAACAAGTCACTGGGAGTCGAATTGGGAGCCGTAGGGAATCGATTCACTCACCTAAACTCGAGCAGGCAGATTTTCTGACTGTGTGAATCGATTCACACATCACTGTGAATCGATTCACAACTATAAAATTTGCTTAAAAGCAGCAGAATCACGAACAGAACGAAAAGGAAGGAAAAAGGGAAAGGAATAGCGATTTGGAGAGAAGAGAAAAGAGGGAAAACTCTAGGGTTTCATAAGCCTATGAGAGATTTGCGAGATTCTTGCTAGATTACTTCAAATACTAGCTTGAATAAGAGATTGGAGAGTTGACATTGAGTTGAAATTGGGGATTTGGAGGAACACTAGAAGATGGAAGAAGAAGAAGAACATGATGAAGGAGGAAGAAGATCAAGATTATTCAAGAATAGCTCAAGTTCATGGGCATGAAGAAGAGGATTAAAGGTGTAGATCAAGATTTGGGAAATGTTGAAGAAACCCTAAGATGAAGAAAGAGGAAAAACGTGAAGCGGATCAAAAAGGCCAAAGCTCCACCCTTCTAGCTCAAGGTCTTGAACAACCAAGGTGAGTTCTTCAACCCTTAGGTTATGGGCAACTAATAAGTCCCACATATAGGAATTTTATTTCCTTAAGTATTATGTGAACCCTAGGTTCAAGCTAGGGATTTTGAATATCCATATGAAGTAGAGTCTATTAGTATTATTATTATGATTTGATAGTGGGTTTAACTGCAAGAGGTTGGCTGACTGCCCCCAACCCCCCACATTGGATTGTATGTTTGATGTTTGCTCTCTTGTAAACTCCATAGAGTTTCCAGGGATATGTTTAATGTATGTGTTGTCCATTAATTTGGTCAATTGTGAGGCTTGTCAATGAGCCCTAAGTGTAGGTCAATGGTGTCAAAGAAAGGACCCTAGGAAAGTATGTGATAAGTGAATGTTTGAAGTAGATAATCATGATTTGGTATGAATCTTATTATGAGTATAGCATGTTTCAAACTCTAAGTGAGTAGTTAGCTAGAAATGAATGTTGTTATTGTTAAGTTAGATTCATTGAAATTATTGTAAGTTTCCTTGAATAGTTAAATGAAGATGAGGGTTAATAATCCTAGTCAACTAAGATTGCATTTTTGTATACATGCATAAAAGCATAAGCATGGTGATAAAAATCACCTCGAGTCCATGGCAAAGTCTCCTCTATTTATAAGAGAAAGCGATATGGTTAGCCTCGTGGGACGCCAGTTAGATGGTTAAGACGTCTAACCACTATATCGTAAGTCGTTATGCGGGGTCTCGGGACCAAAGCCTTGACAAAACCCGGTAACGAAGATTCCCTGTTGAATATCGATTCAATCGGTGGGAATAGCTAGAACGCGCTTAGTAGCAAAGCGAAGCTGACTATGAACTTAATAATGTTCAAGTCTATGAATGTTAATGTATTCCTTGTATATATGTATATATATCTTTGGAATTAGCTTAGTTATTTAATGATGTTATCGATTGTAAATCTTTAGTTGCTAAATTACTCAATAGTAATAATGCATAGAAGCAAAAAGAGCTATGACAAGATCACCTAAAGGATAAGCACGCTAGGCTGATTGGGGTTTGTGGTATAAAGCATAAGATTAAATCCAATAGCATAAAGAAAAAGGCAAAGATGTATTAAGCACAAAGTAAGTAAGTAAGTAAGAACAATATGTTCTTAGTTAAGAGGGTTGTATTATAATGCATCAAGATTAGCCGTGTTAAGTATCTGTGAGAGAATAAATGTTTATAGAATTAATGTGTGTTGCTAAACAATTTTGTATCTGGTTATTCACAAGCCTTTAAGTGGTATAGTGGACTTAGGATTTTCCTACCCAGCAATATACTAAGTTGTAAGTCCAGGTTAGCACATTCTAGGGCGTTTTCGCTTTGGATGTCTACTAAGTTTTCAAGCAAGTCCTTATGGTATATAGGGAGAGTATGTTTAGGATTGAAATGCCCGAGTTAGTCTTTTCAGACTAGTATGACTCGACAAAAGAATGGTGAGGAGTCCGTGAAGGGCCCACTGAGATTTATAATCTCACTCCGTTCCTTTTATTTATTTTTCAGATAACAGGTACCGAAGACTGATGAGGCGAAGCTCCAGGCTTGGGACTCATAGACTAGTTTTATGTTATAATGGAATTTTACATTCCAAGTGTTGTATGAGTTGTAATCTATTCATTAGATTAATGATTTAAGTTTAATTTATGACTTGGATTACTGTAACCAAAGTTGTAAATTATTAGTAATTCCTGTGCTTTAATGTAATTTGCCGTACTTTCAATTATATTGAGGCATGGGTGTTACATTAACTAAACAACTATGCTTGTCTATTAAGATTATTTATGGTAGTCTATCTGTGAAAGGCTTGTCTAGCATTTGTCTTGTCTTAAACAGTGCCGCGTCTTGTTTTGTATTCTTTTTGGAGCTTTTCGGTTCTCTTATTTTAGCTTCGACATAACTTGCATTTGAAAAGATAGATAGAAATAGCACAAGGTTCCCGTAAAAAAAAATAATAAAAATAAAAGAAACAGCACAAGGTTCCTCCAGAAGAAAACGTAGGTTGGTCGGAGTGATCACTACAAGAATTCTCGTCATTACCGACGGCTGTCGGTCGGAGTGATCACTACAAGAATTCTCGTCATTACCGACAGCCAAAAGCCGTCGGTAATGCCCAAAAGCCGTCGGTAATTCAAGATTACCGACGGCCTACCGACGGCCACGAGGTCGTGGATATTTCCCTCCTCGGTAAAGTTACCGACGACCACTAATAAGCCATCGGTAATTACCGACAGCTTGTCCGTCAGTCGGTCGCCTCGAGACCGTCAGGAAATCTACGAAAACAACCAATTTTTTGTTTGTGATTACCGACGGCTAAGCCCACTATAATCTAGAAATGAAAACAAAAAAAAAATCTCACAAATTACCGACGGCTAAGCCCACTGTAATCTAGAAATGAAAACAAAAAAAAAATCTCACAGCATACCAGGAATTATGTACATACTCGAGGCTTGCAAGCCTATCAGGTCCTGCTTAGGAGTACCACTAATATCATGATCCAATAACAAAATCTCCTTGTCATGAACAAAATTTGTTATAATCAAGGGATGATTTTTACGAAGAGCATGCTCTGTCAAATTGTTTAGATATTTCTGTTGCCGAAGTAAAGCACAAAACTCCTCATTCTCTATGTCATTCCTAGAGCAAGGTGAGCTATCAGCCCCCTCAATGTTAATATCTGTTTCCATTCTGTCCACTTGTGCACCCTACATATAAATGAAAGAAATTTCATAAACAACGTGTAGTTCTCTCAAGATTACAAACAGATACCAGTTCTCTTAAGGTGATGATATCTAAGAACATCTGATACTGCACACACCTCAGCTTTTGTCATTGACCCATAAAATGTAAAACATACATAAGATGCACAAATATTGAGATACCAAAAGGTCAAGAACATCACCATTCACTGAAATCTATGAAATGCAAAATGTTACAACAAATGCAAATTCATTACAGTAAAAACATCAAGCCTCTACCTCATCCTCTGACAGATATCTAGCTGGTACAAAAAATCCATCTTCCAAGTTAAACATAAAACCAGCAGACCTCTCCTTGTACTCATCTTCCAAGGTGGGTAATTCAACACTATAAAACCCTCTAGTATAGACCTTTGGTTTCATATTCGGGTAAAGCTATTTGTAGTCATTTGTTGTTCGTGAATTTTTTGTTAAAAAAATTGCACAACTATAATTGGTCACATTTCCTTAACATGTTGACTCACCATTTGAGATGATATTTCCACCAAACCCATAATTAAGTCGGCATAAAATAATGAGTCCAACTTCATGAATTTTCATAGACTATAATTTATATTTTCTTCTACTGGTTGGTTTCTAAATTATGACTAATGTAGGCAAACTTTTGTACACTCGTTCTTAGCCTCTTACACATAGTTTAAATCTTGTTTATGAGCTATCTTATGGGCTGGACTCTCGCAAAAACATGCATTATGCAGAGACAAAAACTTGCACGCCAACATTTACATACTCGCAACACTACATTACCTATTATAACTTCAAAATTGCCTCACTACCTTCCCAAGTACACCATCTTAAATTGCCCATCAATTAAACATCACAGGCTCACTTTTTCTTGCAACATCTACTTGCTATATGTGCATAACATAGTGGGAAAACAGATTTTCACATACACACAGCAAGCTCCCAATTCAAAATCCATCCTTTCACTTTAAACTCATTATCATACCTGATATATTCACTATTTACTACTCCAGAATTGATAGGTGTTACCAAAATTATGAAGGTAAGACACCTAGAAGTGGTAACAGCCTTCACACAATACATGAAACATACAACTCAGAAAATATTCTCTTAATTGGGTAGTGTCTCTTTTCAATTTGTTGAATAATTGAACTTTTACAATCAGTAATTGACAAGGACAGTGAAAAACAGACATTGAATTTAACATGCAAAAGTATGAGCAAAGAATTCATATAAGAGAACCAAGTGAATTAGCTAAAATAATACATCTGAGTAAATAAATCAGGATAGCAACTCAGAAAATGATAACAACTTAGTTTTATAACAATGTTGTTTTGTTAGGTAGCAACCTATTGCAATTTCCTGGTAATACTGAAAACTGATAAGGCAAGAAAGACAAAACTAGAGTGCAACATATTAGGAACTAGAGAAAAAAAGCATGTAGATAAGGATATTAGGAACTAGAGTGCAACATATTTCTGTCCCTCTGGAAGAAACATTGGCTGCACTTAACAATGACATCAACAAAGGTCAAAATCCAAACCTTCAAATGGAGAGATAAAAGTACTCACAAATAAGCAAGCATGCACCATGAAGACATGTATCAAGTTAAGGATTTTAGGACTTTTTTATCAAGTCCTTTGACTAGAAAACTAGCCGAGCTTGGAAGTAAGGTCTGTAAATCTTTCTATAAGCAAATTTCCTCTTTTTGGTTAACAATCCAAAAACTACAATGGACAGGTAAAATCAGAAAAGCAAAATCCATTCACTCAACCAAACAATAGCAAATCAGATACCAAATCTAGTTTCTCAATAAACCCATCTTTCAAAGTTTTCAACTTCATGCTCAAATTTTAAAACCCCCAAGCAGCAAACTTTTCACGCCAAGTTTCAAGCATCAAACAAAAACAAAAACAAAAAAGGACCAAGAAGCAACACACCCACAAGCCAAAAATCTAAAATTTCATCAAATTCAGACAGATAAAAGCAAGAGGTGAAATGGGTACCAACCAGCTAGAACTAATAAGATCTCTCCAATTAAGAGTGGTCAAATTGCGAGGGCCTGAAACATGAAAGGAGTAAGGGTGAGCTTCTTCTTCTTGTTGTTGAACCACTTTTTCCCAAACGCTCCCAATCGGTGGACCGCCAGCGACCTCAACCCACCACCCCACTTCCCGAAGCAACCAAGCTTCTAGTAAGAAGACCGTGACACCGGAGTGACGGAGGGCGACTCCAGTTGACGGAAAAGGAGATCAGGGAGAGAACTCTCGACCTCGAAATCAGCACCGGTGGGCTGGCCGGTGAACAGGGGAAGCTCTATCAAATTCTTTGTACCGGCAACAGTGGAAAGGATTTGATATAAGAAGGAAAGGGTTTTGAGAATGATAACAGAAAGGTGAAAAGGGCGAACATAAAAATTTATCTCAAGCTTACTGACGGCTACACCGTCGGTAACTCCAACAGTAGCTAAAATATTAAAAAGAAACGCGGCCATTTTACTGCCTAGATTACCGAAGGCTAAGCCGTCGGTAAAGACTTATATATTCAGCGACGGCTCAAAAGCCGTCGGTAATTTTGAAAACTAAATTATAAATAAAAATAATTCTGTAACGACGGCTAAGCCGTCGGTAAAGTCTTAGATTTATCGACGGCTCCAAAGCCGTCAGTAAATACCGACGGATAAGCCGTTGGTACGGTCGAAAAAAATAAAATGTCTGCCCAACTTTTTTTCGGAGGATTAGCGAGGGCTTGGCCGTCGGTAACTAAAATATTACCGACGACCTCGGGGCCATCGGTAAAATTTCGTGGGTATTCAGCAGTTTTCTTGTAGTGGATAGTGTGATACGTTCAAAACCAAATGAATTACAACTCATTCCAACCCTTCAAAAAGGCAACAAAAGCTTAATGCTTGCTTTGCTGTTCGGCAGTCGCCAAAGACAAATGGGGAAATGAACAACCTTAACTAAACTGGCCTTGAGAGGGACAAGCTTTACTATTTTTGTTACAGTATTTTCATACTGTAATGGGTTAGACTGTTACCGAGTCAACATTTTGTTTTCTGCATTACAGTTTCGAATTATGAGTCAGTCATGTTTATGTTATTTCATCCATTTTGCTTTTTTTTCTTTCTTTTTTGTATTTGCTGAGCTGGCAGTGAAGAAGGGTAGAGTTGGTTAGAATATTCCCTTGTAATTTCTCATGCTTACATTATGACAAAGGCATCCGATGAATAAATCATCCAACATTTGGCTGGCAGTGAAGAAGGGTAGAGTTGGTTAGAATATTCCCTTGTAATTTCTCATGCTTATATTATGACCAAGGCATCCGATGAATGAATTATACAACATTTTCAAAAATATTATCTTCACTCTAAATCTCTAATTCTCTATGCACTTACTTTCTCTTTTGCACCAGAATCCATTCTAATCTGTTGGAATCCTTGCCCTTGAGAATTGGGTTTTTCGGATCACTCCCTAAAATCCAAATTTCCGTCTCAATTGGTATCAAAGTATGACCCGGTGCTTACCTATGGAGACAATTACGCGTATTCAGTCCAGTTTCGATCGAATCATTTCAAGTTTAGATGAGATCAAAACTATTCTGAAGAAATCAATTGGGGCCACATCACTCTACCCGGCTTTCAAAGAAAAATTTCCCACGATTCGATGGCACAAAAGTGAGGTACTTGCTATACAAGTGTGAGCAATTCTTCTTCCAGAACAACAATCTACAAGAATCGAAGGTCAGATTGGCCTTCATTCGTCTAGATGGGCTCACTTTACAATGGCATCTCCATTACATGATGATCAAGTTTTATATCTATCCCAACTGGCCAAAATATTTTGCTGATTTAACACTGCAATTTGGTGAGAGTTATGAGGATCCACCTCCATCTTTGATCTAGGAAAATCTATTGGGAAAGATTCAGGATTACGAAGATGCGATCACTTCTGCTCCCATAATTCCATTGAAACTGGTAACAATTCCACAGCCCCAACCACAGTTACGGCCAAAACCCCATTCCCCTGCGATTTAGCTCCTTTTTTCTTCGATCCGCAAATGACAGGTGACGACAGCACAGAGAAAGCACTTGAAGCCAACTCCAACACAGATCTAGCTTCGGACATCAATATGGTTTTGGAGCATCCCGACCATGCCTCTACCGCCTTCGGTGATCTTATCGACACCCATTATGCTCCTTCTGTTGATTCGAAATTCTTAGCGACCACGCTGATCGACACCAAAACCGATTTGCGCAATTCTGCGTCGCCACCACCAACCATGAAATCGTTCCATCTCCTCGGTGATGATGCCACATTCGTCGCAGTTTTGCTGGTCATACACATCAAGCCATTTGACCCAGGTCCATCATCTCCAACTCATGTTCACTCTTTTTACTCCTCACGTAGATACATTTCTCTAAAGTTTTTGCTCAAATATTCTCCGACTCTTTGTTTTTCCCAAATGTGATGAAAAGTGAACATTTGATGAGATTGAGTCACCGAAGTGATATTTTTGGAGGGACGTGGGTTAGAGATGATTCATACCCACATTACAAATCTGGGTCTTGTACCCATATTGATGAAACCTTGAGAAAGGAAGCAAGAATTGGTTGTCCTACAGTGATGAGGATGAGGTTAGTGGAGTATCTAAGATGGAAGTTTCATCTGGTTATGCTTGAACATAACTACATGTCGGGTATTAAGATACAAATGAAGGAACTAGCGTAACAGATTGAGATGGGGTCTCTCCTTCCTCCAACATATGAAGGAAAATCAGTTTTAGAGCTTAGAGCGGGTATTGTAAGGTTCACAAGTGAATTGACTCAAAAAGCTAGACAATTGCTTGTTATGGACCTCATTGAAAGTGCAATGAAGAAGAGTGAAAACAATAAAGGGGACCACAAGGATATCAAGCTCACTTGTGCTCATTCGCACCTCCAAACTTGCATATTTCTAAAGGATCAGTTGAGTTGATATTCTCAAAGTGGTTATTGTAGAAAGGGAATTCTTCTACCACAAATCCGACATTGGTTACCTGGAAACTTGTACTACAGTCACCACATTCTAAAAAAATAAGGATTGCATCTGCAAGTGTCTGAATTGGAGGTATATGTAACTCCCCGACTCTAATTAGGGCATTACTTACTAAATTAACAGAAATATGAATTTAACGTAATAAAATTTTCACTTCACAAATTACAATAATAAGTGTATCCTTTTTTGAAAAAAACAATATTTTGGCTAAGTAAAATTATTTGGATATGCTATGGCATAGAGGCCTTAAAACAAATTAGCAAATACAAAGACTCTTATAGAAATTACATTCACTTTTCAATCAATCACAAAAGACTCATAGTAAAAATACTCGACCCGAACATAAAACTTAATGCATTAAGGACGACTCGTGATCCGGTATTAACTCGAAAGGTCTCGCCACGAAGGCAAGACCGAGAACATCTTCATGCTCTAACTTCTTCGATATGCTTGTACTTGAAAACCACACCCCAAATATGTGAGTTTATAAAACTCAGTAACATAGAATTGAAACTTATATTACCGTTGTTTTCAGCCATACATGGTGTGCTACGTATGGAAAACTCCTCTCATCAAATCATACTATTATGATAAACATAATTGAGGCATTTAAGCCTGAACACTTTTCTCATATAAACATAAACATATTTGCAAGTCCATTTAGCAAAAGAACATATAGTTCATCTTCTCGTAACATGCTACATCCAAGAAAATGAATGAGACATAAATGCAATGCAACTTAACTAAGAATTGGGTCCCCGATTCCCTTGATGGTTAACTTGATTTTTAACCGGGAATCTATGTTACTGGGTTTTGTCATAGGCTTTATTCCCTAGACTCCAATCAACATAACTTACGGTATGGTGGTTAGACGTCATTAGCCCCCGAAGTGGCGTCTCACGAGGCTAACCATTTCGAGATCTCCTTTTATGAGGAATCTTGTGTGTCTTTTAAGTGGTTTTAATCACAATGTTTATGCTTCTATGCATGTTTACAACAAGGTAAAATAGCAACTCAGGAATTCTTAATCCATACATCATTTAACTATCAAACTATCTCCAATGATATTTAAAAAAAAATCAAGGAAATTAACTTAACATGTATCTGAACATTGGCTTATGCATTTTCAAATGCATTCACATAATGAAAGGAATATACAAGTATACTTCAATCATTCTCAAGCAACATTAGTAGTATACTTGTACTATGGCATAATGTATACCAATACAATAGCCATTCTAGTCATCAATTCATTTCACAATTTTCATGAATCCAAATGAGAACACATAAGGAAACCCTTACTCAAGAATTTGAAAGAAACAATAACAGGCAACTTCAAATCCCTAACTCCAATTTTATAAAAAACCAGCATTCATAACTCAAATCACAACAAGCATGCATTATTTAGGAAAATAACCTCATTATCATTTCTATCTGGGGGCTCATGGATGCCCCCAACTTGAGATTGAAGAAACTCACATAATCATTAACACTTCATTCCGATTGGAGCTCTGTGAAACTCGCAATGGGTTAAACATCACACAAATGTTTGTGGGGGTTAGGGACAGCAGCCGACCCTTAACCAATCCCACTAAATTGTGTAACTTCTACTCATTAAACATTTAAATTCAAGAATTAAAACAAGAACCCTAGCACACCCTAAGAGAGGTTTTGAACTGGGGATTTCTATATTACCTTAGGGCTTTGATGAAATTGGGGATAGATCCCCAATTTCTAGGGCTTGAGCTCCATTTCCCTCTTTGATTTCAAGCTTCAATCTTTGCTCCTTCTTCTTCCTTAGGCTTCAATGGAGGTAGAACCTCCTTCCTCTTCTTACCCTATGTACGAGCTCTCCCTTTCTCCCTGTTTCTCTCTCCCTCTCGTTGTTTCTCTCTCTCTCTCGGCCTCGTCCTCTCCTCTCCTCCGGCGCGCCGCCGCCTCCTGGGCCGGCGTGGCCTCGCCCTTTTCCCTCCTTCTCCTTTCACGTGCCCTTCCTCTTCCTCTTTCTTTTCCTTCTTTCTCTTCTTTCCTTTCTTTCTTTTCCCTTTCTTTTTCTTTCTCTGCTGCTCGATGGCAGCACTCCCCTTTTATTCTCTTTTTTTTAACACACTTACTCCTTACACTCCCTATTCTACATAATACAACCCCCTTCTTTACTAATTCACACAAACACAATTTCATAAGGATTGGGTCCATTCATTTGGGTCTTCTAAAATTAGGCTTTTTAATAGTAAATTAAACAATATTAATCTAGCTTAATCCTTGGGAAAAATTACAATTTTACCCCCAGTCTTAACTTTGGATCAATTTACTAGATTAAACTATTCTTCGAGGCCATTAACCCCTTAATTCCTTAGGAATTAAATCTTCTTTTTCTTTAGGGTCTTTAATTACCAAGCTTATGAAAGTTGGGGTGTTACATTACTCCCCACCATTTAAAAAATTTTGCCCTCAAAATTTGTCCTACCTTCTTACCTTATCCTTTTGTAGAATTTGGTTCTTAACGCTTCCGCTGTGAATTCCAATTCTACGCCTTCCTTAATGTGGGTCTATCTCAGGTTACTTCTATTCTTCCTAAGGATAGTATGACTATTACTAACTATACTTAGCAAGGAACGAAATACATCTTCTTTCATTAAAGCATCCTAAGTTTACTCAGAGGTGTAACGAACAGGGTTCCTTCAACTAGAGGCCTCCCTCTGTCACGTCACTCATAGGGCTTAATTCCCTGGAAGGTGTAACACCCTTGTAGGATTGTCTCCTGGAGTAAACTATCACATACAGTTGAAAGCATTCTTTCATAACATGACTCTTGTGTTATGCATAGAAATCTTCTGTTCCTTTAACCTTATGAACTAAGTAATTCTTACTGAACATGGGATTTTCTTGCACTTCATTTCATTACTTGGTCTTATTATAGACTTGGTCTAAGCGATTAGAAATTCTAAAGTTAATCAACTCTTGCAAGCTATCCGTCGGTTAGATTGATCTGATTCACACTAATTGGTTACAAACTAGGCCTCAACCAAGTGACAAGCCTCATTCGGTTGGAAACACAGTTTGTAAATGGCTAGGTGGAATCACATGAAGCACAACTTAACGAAGTACTCGCAATAATTTAATAACCCTAGGTTTCCACTGATTAAACTATGTCCATAACACTACACTCTTTGTTGGAATTTCCAACTTACTCTCTTCAACTTAATAGATTTATTCCCTTCTTTGGTTCAATTGGAATTAAACTGGGAACCCACACGGCCATGACTGTCAGCAACATGCACCGATGTGACTATCGCTGGGTTTAATTGTAACACCCAGAATTTCTTAAGCCTAAGCGTTAGAAATTATAAAGCTGTTGGGTGTTATTTGGGAGTTGAATAAGTGTTTAGTACCCATTTATATAAGGACATGTCTAGACTTAACTCTATCATTATGTTTAGTAAACCCAATCATCGTATTCTTCATTTTCTAACCCTTTAGGGACTGAATGAGAATTACGCGTCTTCATGAAAGTTATAGCTTTATCCCTTATCTTTCAATTGGCTTTAGTTTGACTCGATTTCAATACCTACAACTCTAGATATGCTCTCCTGAGTAAATACAGCGCAAGTGTAGAATTGAAAACACCTGAGTCAACTTTAAATAGATTTTACACCATGTTGGAGTCCATTTTAGGAAAGACCGTGAAACAAGATTTTGTAGAAAATTCTCTTATCTTTCCAACGCCTCCAAGAACGCCTCAATCGGATACCCATAACTCAAGTTATGTCCAAAACAGACTCTATGAATCGATTCACACGTGAATGAATCGATTTACACCTGCTGACAGCGTTTTTTTTTAATTAGCGGGTCGCCCCGTTTGGGCCCATTTCGTCTCCAAACGTGATGAGACTCATAAAACAGGACCCAAACCTGATCCTAGGCCTATTAGGACTCTAAAACCTAGTTTTAAATATTGGTTAAGAGCTCTCAAGAACCCTAGAACTCCTTGGAGCTCTATTATTACCGTTGCCACTGTTTTCGCCGTTTCTCAACAAAATCGAGTCTCGTCTTCGAGGCTGTGATCATAAGAACATTCACTTCATTCCTCTTGGTTTCTTTCTATTTTTATGGATCAAAATTCATGACCCTCACTGTTATATGGTTTTTGCTTTCTTAGAGTTTCTTCATCTCTTCTCTAGTTGTTGAACTTGGAGTTGTTGGATACCACAAGGCTTGGAGTAGCAAAGAACTCAATCCCGGATCCTCTGGGACGCTTTTAAAGGCTGTGATTATCATAAGGAATGGGCAGTGGATGATCTCTTGAAAAGAGGCTTATGGTTTCAAATAATATGTTAGAGATGGCCCATGATCCCTATGCCTTGCGGGGCAAAACTATTGTTGTGTAATCCTTGCAAGAGCATGGATTTTGTAACACCCCAATTTTTTATGGAAAGAGATTTTAGCGTTAAAATCCCGATTACTTGAAAATAAGTCAGAAAGATTGATCACCTCGATGATTTACTGAGAGTACGGGAAATTATTTGAGTTATTTTGAAATAATTTATTTATTATAAATAATTATTATTCATGATGTAAATTCAAATTAATGGACAGCGTAGACGTATGCTGCGTTAATGTGAATTCATCAATTTAAACTTATATAAATTTTCAGTTTGACGCGGCGACGCGTAATTTTGTTGACTAAGAAAGTGATTGAATTAAATCAAGATAAAATTATATTTGGGACTCAATATATTTTATTAAGTCACAGTAAAATTTTCAGTTTAAAATTCCACCGTTTTTCGGTCGAAGTTTTGGACTACCCGGTAAGATTTTACCCGACGTAAGACTTTAATTCCACCCAAATATTTTTATATTTGGAATTTGAGTGTTTTATATTATTTTAGATTTATTGAGAGTGGTTTGGTAATTTTCGGACGAAATTTTATAATACCGTATTTTCTACTCGGTTAAGACGCGAGACGCGTAAAACCGAACGCGCGACGAAACGGGAACGAATACCCTATTGATTCGTGAGATGAAATCTGATGTGGTCAGGGGGTGATTTATTCTATTGGGCATAAATGAGGTGGGAAGGATTTAGTTTCATAATGATTAGATTTTGGATGCATTTTTGGCTAAAATGTGTAGTCTTTTGCTAGGCTATAGTCATGGGACCCATGTGAGATCTTCTCCCTTCCATAACCTGACCTTGGCAGTCCCATTCAACCAATGGAATGGGTTGCTTAATTCAGAAAAATTGTGTGCAAGAATGGGTTAAGTAATGGTCAAGATTAGTAGCTAAGTTTAGGGCTTTTGGGGTTTGTGTGGCCAATGGTTGTGCAAGCTTCTTTTCCTTTCCTTTAATGCATGGGCTGGTCAAAATTCCTAAGGGGAGGAAGTGTCTCATTCAGCTCATTCTTTCATTGGGTGTGGTGTGGAGTAGTGGAGAGAAAACTAGAGAGAAGTTGAGAGAAAAATAGAGAGAGAAGTAGTGAGAAAACTAGCACATCTTGCAAACTAAAGAACAAGGCTTTGCACTTTCCTTTCCCCTTGCTAATCTCGCCACTGAACAGCCCCATGGTGAGGGTAATATGTTTATCTCTTCTTAGTTCTTGTCATGGTTATGCATGTTACATGGTTTTCCTTTGAAACAAGTTAAATCTTCTATGTTTTCTTGACTTGTCTTCCTATAGTTCTTCCTCTTCATCTTCCTTTTTGGTAAGTGTTTTGAGCCATCCAAAAGGTGGGGGAAAAACCTCCATACTTCATTCTTCCTTGTTGAAGAGGTGATGGACTCAAGAACCACAAAAAGTAAGGATCTATTTTGTCACCTAAGTGTTATAGTTGTTTCAAAAAAAAAAGTGATATTCTTTCTTTCTATGAAACATAAAGATTTCTTCTTTTCCTTTAAAAATATATTTTAGGCTATGAAAAATATGTGAGCCTTGTTTGTTGGTGTGGATCTACTTGATGAAAAGATCACAAGCCAAGCTCTAAGTGATTTTGTTGAAAAGAAAAGAAATGTGGTCTTGCATGTGGGTTTTTGATGTTGAACTTTTGATTTTGTTGCTTATTTCTTCATGCATGTTCTTGATGATGATCAAGGAGACAAAATGACAAATTTTCCCCTTCCTTAAAGAGCTCTAGGCCATGACCTAAGGAGGGAAAAAGAATGGATTGTTTTCCAAGTGAATCTTATCTTGCATGTGGGTATTTTGTTGTTATTTTAAGTTTTACTAATTTGCATGTCATGATTTCTCCTCCATGAGCTTGATTTATGCCATGATTGGAAGAAGATTTTTCCTAGAAAATGTTGTTTAAAACCCCTTGACAATGAGAATCTTCAACTTGAGAAAACCTAAGTGTTTCCAAGAAAAGATTGAGTCAAGGAAAGGGTGTTGATTTTAATCTTGTTGAAAAACAAAAACAGCACTGACATATGTTTAGTATTTTGGTCATAAAGTTTTCCTCAAATACCCTTTTTTGTTGATTCTTGATGTTATGGAAACTAAACTCATTTCTCTACATTTTGCACACAAACTTTACTGAATTTGGTTGAGTATTGATAATTTAAAATACGTTACAATTTGGCAAACAGAAGCTGTCCTTTTCTGTACACCCGAAAATCTTTTTATTAAACTGTATCAAATGGATAATGGAATGTTAAATTAAAATTCATTTCCAAAACACTCCAAGCTTTCCAGGGAGTGGTCATTTGCTCAAATCCGACGCCGTTTGCTATATCAATAAAATCGACGAAGTTAGGGGACAGATTTGGCATTTGCATGTATTTGAGTTTATGCTAAGGTTTTTGATAAAATTGTTTTCATTTTGGATCTTAATGATAAGGAACAAGTATAAGGCTTGAATCCTTAGAAAGATAGATGAAGTTTCTTTCATAAACATTTGGTGTTTAAATATTTAAAGTTTTCTAAAAAGTGTTTGGTACCTTCAAACCTTGTTCTACCTTGTTGAGTGTGGGTAATGAGTTAGGACTTGAAGTATTTTGCTTAGGGGTAGGATGTGGAAACCATGGCTGTTTCTAGGGGTTTAAGGTTTTAGTTTGTTTACTAAGCCCTAAGTAAATTGTTTGGTTAGGATCGTGGATGTGACATCGTGATCGGATTCGCGGTAGAGTTCGAGTATGCAATTTCGACGTGGAAGGAAAGCCTTTAGGTAAGGGCATCTTCTAGATATTGTTTAGGTGATGTATAATTGCCATTGTATGCTTATGAAAGTGCTTCTTCTTGATATCTTGTTTGATTAGTACATGTGATTTGTGTTTATGATTTGTATAACCCTTAGTAAGGAAATTCCCTCCAATGAGTGTAAGCATCTTGAGTTATGTGTTGTTGTATTGGATGGATTTGGCTAATTGTATTGTTGTGATTAAGTTGTATGTATGCATGTAGTGATGATGCACAATTTGAACGATGTAATTGATGTACAGATGACACGCTACTCCGATGCATTTTCTTGAAAACGAATACGATTTGCGAAACTAGAGAATGTAGGTGTTGTGCAAAATATGAAGTGCAATGTGCAAGTATACACAATCGTAACAAGTAATAAAGAGTAAGTAAAGATCGTTCCCACGGGGATTGATTACGGTTAATTCCACAAATTCTCAATTTGGCTAATCCAGTTAATGAGAGAACAAAGTAACAAGTAACAAATTAATTTGAGGTGATGGTGACAGTAATTTAAAGTGCAATTGACAGTAAAAATAAATTAAAAAGATGTGATAAAAATATGAGAAAAACAACTAGGATTTCAGTTCATTCATATTTTCACCAAGTTGGTTTCAGTGCCATGAGTCAGTGCCATTTGGCACCTGGGCGCAGGGCACTAATGTGTGTACCTTTCAGTACTTTCACCAGGGTTAAGTAAAGGGTACCTTATGTCTAAGCCCCCATTATGTTCCCCCTTGTCTTCTAAGTGTGACCCAGAACACCCTATGAGACAGATTTCCTATGTCTAGTTTAATCAAAATTAATTAAAGTGTCCCTTAATTAATACCCCTCATATTAACTCATGAATTCAGCATGTTACCACCTTTCAGCACCTAACATACATGTACCCAACAAAAGTTGGCCAGACTTAGGTCAAGCATATTGTAAATAAATGCGCATGAGTCAAAGGTTCAAAGGCAAAGACTGATAGACATTCACCAACAAGGATTCAATACAAAATCACATCATCCTAGCATAAAGTATTTAGCTCATAATAAACAAAAACATAGAATAGCAGAAACTGGTGCCAAAAACTGCTGTCATGGCGCCAGAAATCTGCGATCTGAAATGTTTACAAGCGAAGCAAAACAAAGACGTGGAGGCCTTCAAATCTGTCAAGATGAGAGAACACTTCACTGCAACAATGTCTTGTTGCTGCATTTCCTTGCTATGTCTGAGATTGGTTCAGCCTCCATGTTTTTCAGCATGTTTTTCTCATAAAAATGGTGTATGGAAGGGATATGGAAATGAAGAATGATGGATGAAGGTGATGTTGAGGATGGCAGCTGCTGTCCAGAGGAATAAAAACGAATTCTAATCTAGGGCACAGCCCCTGCACCAGCCTCTATTCTTAATTAGGTCATTGTCTTTATATAGGCTCTTCCTTAAATGGGCTAACATTATGGATCTCCATAAATGTGCTGTCTTTGGGCCCAAAAATGAGAGCTTTTGTCCTGTAGTGGTGAGAGAAATTGTAGTATGACAGGAGGGACCACCAAAAAGGCACGCTGCAGCATCATATATGAGGACAGAGTCCTTTATTCAGCTCAATGATGAGATCTGCCATTTCTTTGCTTTAATTCAGAGTACATTATCAACACAAAGGTCGCGTGGCATGGCACCAAAACTTGGCACTGGGCAATTTTCATAAAAATCCTGCACAATGTCAAAACACATCAAAATGCTCACAAAAGCACCAAAGTGCTTTAAACAGCTCCAAACAAGGGAAATCACATTATTTACATAAATCTAATAAATAAAGGGTCTAAATTACTCTTAAACTCACATGATTCATAGTCATAAAAGCATAAATAACTCTTATTTCTAAGAGTTATCAGTAGGTTTTGAATGCGATAATTAAAAAAAAAGGGGGCTCTCCAACGGAGCCTAGTAGCAAGGATGGGATTTGCAGTTAAAAAGGAATTATGTTTCAACTCAAAGAATTTTCAAGAAAGAAAAAGGGACTTCAAACTCTTCTAAAGAATAAAAAAGGGGTTTTCGAAATAAATAACTAAATGAATGAATAGCTAAGTTCCAATAAAATCAACAAAATAAAAAGATGACACTAGATTCTTAGCAAGGGTGGTTTCTAGTAAAAAGAAAAAGAAAGGGGGGGTGTTTCAAGTAATCACGCGGAGAGTTTTAAATAAAATTAGATTAGGGAGGAAGTGGTTGTCAATACATCAATTACGATCATATAAATTATGACATTAAATCACGGACACTTCTTGCAAGTGCATCCGAGGATAGTTGGATTTTGTGTAAGCATACGATCATAAGATATCGTTTACCCTAAACTAGATGGTTGTTTCCTAGTGTCACTAGATGGTTGTTTCCTAGTGTCAGGGTATTGGCGTTGTACGACCTAAGGGCGATTACGAACTTAAGGTGCATTGTAGAGGCGATGTATCTTGGAGGGGTTGGCCGGCCCGGTGTCACATATCCCATTGGTATGGGTATACAAAAGTTGTTGTGGCAGGTTGCCTTTTATCCTATTGGTATAGGAATTAAGCCGTAATAATTCACGCTGACTACATCCGCATACTGACTAGATGCATTTATGATGTTGTTGAACTACATGTTGAAGTGTTATGTTTCTTATGCTATGCTATACTGTGTTCATGTATAATTCATTGGTATGATGTGATTAGTATACATGTTGTTAGCGTTATATGTTTTGTTAAGAAGATGACCTTTGCCCGTGGTTCTTTCAATCAACGAATGTAACCCAGATGATGAAGACTGCGGATTATTCGGGACTACCAATGAGCGTAGCCGAGGATGTCCACTACAAGAAATAGCGGGATTACCGACGGCCAAAAGCCGTCGGTAATCCACAAATACCATCGATAATAAAAAAATTCCGACGGATTACCGACGGCCTAATGTCCGTCGGTAAACTGCGCGTCGCAAATACGTACCGACGGCTTTAATCCGTCGGTAAATTTCCGACGGTTTTCTCCGACGGTTTTAACCCGTCGATAATCCCGATGACATTTCCGACGGCTTTAACCCGTCGGTAAGTTTTCGACCGCTTTTCTGACGGTTTTAACCCGTCGATAATTCCGATGACATTTCCGACGGCCATGACCGTCGGTAAATCCGAACTTTAAATTTTTTTTGAAAATTGTTTAAATTTTTATTAAAAAATTATTTACTTTTTTAAATTATTTAATTTTAATTTCTGTAATCAATTTAATTTATTTATCCATTTAATTAACGATTACTAGTTATCACATTTAATAATTAATTTCTTCCTGTATTTAAAAATGTAATGCGATAACATAACTATAAAACAAATTAAAAAAAAGAAACGTAACAAATAAATAAAAAAATTCAACGAACAAAACAGTAATAAAAAATATCCGAAAATATAAAAAAATATCGATACAAACATAACTAATAGTCCTGATAATCATGATCATGATCACTATCTACATCATCGACATGATCACCAGTACTATGAGGCGGAGGCAGAGGCGGTGGAGGAGGCGGTGGCGAGCTAGCAAATGGTGCAGATCCTCGCATCGCTGCGGACTGAGCCAACATGGCAGCCGTCCGTGGGGCCTCCTCCTGCTGGGCGGCCGCGGTCCGCTGCTCGGCCGCCAATCACTGCTGCTCGGCCATGGCCCGCTTCAACTCTGCTATCTCCCGCTCATCCGCGGCAGCACGGCCATTGGGCGACTCTCGGCCAGAGAAGCGGCGGGCCACTCTTGTAGTTCTTTGGCAAGGTCGCCAGCACTGTATAGGCGACCCTTCTTCTTCCCGCCAACAACATCTGCCCAAACCATCAGCGACGCAGCTGGATCCTCTGGGCTCTGAAACGGGGAACATGAGGATGTCTGAGATCTAACCTGAGATATCCTCGCCTAAACTCCTCCTGTCAAACATAAACAAATTAGTCAATTTTTATTGTAATAAAACAATATAAACATTGTTAAAAAACTATTCATTATGTTTTATAATTACCTTGGTCCGCCTCGACCGCTCATCGACAAACTCACCGGTACCTTTCCTAATATGAGTTGCACGATGGAGCTCGTGCAACTGAACCTCCCTTTGCAAATCACGAGATTGTAATTATTTAATAAAAAAAGCTTAACTAAATAATAATAATAATAATAATAATAATAATAATGATAATAATAA